>OV725080.1:61012425-62212425 GCA_928085145.1 Nezara viridula | reverse complement strand
AACCATATCTAGACCGCAATTCTTGACTAATTATTATCCTCGTTTATATTTTCAATTTATTTACTATACATGGCCAAAATTAAAGTCTATTTGTCTGCTCATTTACCATCCTTAAGAGAGTTTGCACTAGATTAAAATTATTTTCTATTCTATTCTATATATTTGTAATTTATGTATCCACTACCACAAATCTATAATATCGCAATAAATTCGGTTTTGGATGCCTCTGAATTAGCAAGCCAACTCCTCGATCCCATCCTTATTAGATCTGACCCAGGAGGTCAATAATACCTGCTCCAGTCTTGGCCTTCCCGTTAATGGTCACAACAACACGTGAGGGAAGCTACGTGTCGGCGATAACGGGCAGTCCAGGATCACTCCAGGCCTTCAGTAATCAAGTAGTTCTCAAATCAGTATGCTAGGGTAGAGAGTACATAACAGCGATTGAGTGCATGCTCAATTATATTACGAATTCAGCACAAATTAAATATGCACTAATATAACTATATATTACTTACCCTTATGTTGTATGTATGTAAAAACGCATGGAGAGAAAGCAATGATCCGGGATTGAACGTTGAGAATAACCAAAACCATTCTCATTGGTTCCAAGTTATTACTGTTCATGTTATTACATTTTTTATTTTATTTATTTTTTAATAACCCTTCAAGAATCACTTAAACATCATTCCATATTTTCTAAAGTGAATATTGGGATGGGTGTGTGTGTGTGTGTGTGTCGACATCCTGGCCAGGCTAACGATTATTTTGAATTTGAAACTTTTTTTAAATTTATTTATTGTGTATTACAACAATCTGTCTCTTGGATATTACTTATAGTGAGGTAGGATAACATTCACACTATATGTACAAAAAATATAAAATAAATAGAAGCAAAATAGTAATCAAAAGTACATACAATAAATAATAAAATAAAGTAACCTACAAATAAGAAAATTAAAACTAAGCAAAAAACACACGCATACCTATATACAATTCGGCGAGGGAACTCCAGGAGAACCCTGCGCTACTCACTCAACCGCATCACTGCTATTAAAGCCAGCGGAGATTGATCGAGAGCACCGATTTGAAACTTAATTTTTTTTTATTATCATTTTTTTGTGTCCTCCCCTTCCTAGCTTGCGAGGAATTAATGCCAGAGTTAAAAGCACGGCTATACGGGAGTTTTCCCGGACCAGGGAGTGGTGGCGGAGGATTAATGCTAGAGTTAAAAGCACCGAGACGCGAACTCATATTTTTTTTTTCTTTGTTCTTCCCTACCTCGCCTTTTAGGCTATACGCGATTTTCCCGGGCCGGAGGGTGAGGGCGGGGAATTTAAAATCCCCTCCGGCACCGAGACGCGAACTCGAACTTATTAAATCATCTCAAATCTTGTTCTTCGGTTGCCAGGCAACTCGCTGTGCTGTGCACACGCTTTAGCCCATTCGGCCACCCCGCCCCAAAACGCGAACTCATACTTATTTTAATCTTCTAAACTTCGGTGATCAAGTTACCAGGCAACGCGCGGTGCTGTGCACACTGCGTTTGACCACACCTGAATTGTAGATTTGAAATTGTAGATTTTTTTTTTTTGGGACGGTGTTCAGTATATAAAGGTTTGCAGGCGAGTATTGTTGGTGGGATCATCATTGAACCACCGTGTTCCCTAAGGCAATATCTTATCATTTTTGCACTATGAAATATCTATTCGAAAGTGATTTTTATGCGCAAACATTATTTATAATGAGATGCTATTTCAAAAGAATAATTATAGGATGAAGTTAATTGATTTAATTTAATCTGAGCAATCAAATAAACAGGTTAATAGGTAGAGATAGTATTAACTGGCGTATAATTAATATTGAGCGGTATGCAAATTCGATTGAGGGATGATTGTATGCAAATTGTGCAAACAATATCAAGGGAGCTGCTGTTCTTCTCAGCGCGCTTCTCCGCCTCCTTGTGGGGTCTCTGACATCGGTTTCTTCTGCAGTCTGTATCTCGTTGCATTACTCAACAGAAATCTTATAAAGTTCATTTCACAATATCGCAGGTATTTTTAGTATGCTACATCAAAGAAATCACACCTTTTCTGATCGATTTTCAGTAAAATTAGTCTGATTCAATTTTGTTATTTTTTATGAACATATCAAAATACAAATAAAAAATGTTAAAAATCGGTAGGTTTTATTCAAGAGAGTGCTACACCAGATTTTTTATTTTATTGATTGGTTACATTGTATAGCGTATGTTATAAGAGAGCTTATAGATATGTAATGTTACCAAACCTTTCAATTTACAGTATTTACCGTCTTAAGAAATGAAATAATAGTCAGTTACACTATACTCATGGATTTCAAGTCGAAAAATTAAGTTTACTATTAAAAAAGTTTACCTAGGGCCAACACATAGTGCACAAGACATTTCTTGGTCTTGTATTTGGGAAATACTAGCTATCATGTTTATGAAACAAATCAGGAGTCTAAAAAAAGAACTAAAGGTTTTACTTTCATCATTCCCTATTAGTCCTGGAGCCCGTGGCAAAAAGGTGTCATATTTCATACTAAGGATCGCCCTTATAAATTAAATTGACCATATCCGCAGGTCTGATGAGAAAAATGAACGTCTGCCAGCATGTAGCCGATGGAATACAAAATCGCGGCCATGTGAAGATAGATCGAGACCGTACATAGTTTGTAAGCGTATATATAGAGGTAGCTTATATATATAGCTACCAACAGTTACAATTTATATTATCTACAGTCTTAAGGAAATAAATCATAGTCAGTTACCCTATACGAGTGGATTTCAAATCGACAAATTGAGTTGACGATTCAAAAAGTTTACTATTTTCGTTTTTTTGCATATATCAGTGAAACTATTTGTTCTATCTATAATAATGTGATACGGAAAATTAAAGCTGACACAATTTTACATTGTGTAAAATGTAAACTTTTTGAACTCAATTTTTCGACTTGAAATCCACCGGTTCGGGAGAAACTGACTATTTTTTCATGTCTTAAGACTGTAAATATTATTGGTTGAAAGGGTTGGTAGCTTTATAAATCTATAAGCCCTCTCTATGTATACGCTTACAACCTATGTAGGGTCTCTATCTATCTTCACATGGCTGCCATTTTGTATTCCTGCGGCTATATGCTGGCAGACGTGCATTTTTCTCATCAGGCATGTTGGTAAGATCAATTTATAAGAACAAAGCTTAGTATGAAATATGACACCTTTTTTAAAACGGGCTGTTTGACTATTACGAACTGGTGAATTAATTAAATCACGAATTTGAAAAATTTTAAAAAGAAATTTGACAAAGTTATGACAATACTTGCTTATATGCCAACATAAATGGGAATCAATTAATGTTCGCTACTTTTTTCATATGTACTAAGTATGCATCACTGCATTCTGGTTTTATATTATCGACATGTTGCTTTTATTCCGTGAGAATTTTTTTTTTTACGTGGATAAATTAAAAAAAAAATTGTTATCTTCCTGTACTGATTAATGCTGATGTGAAATTACAAAATAATCCATGTCATTTTTTAATTTAATAATTTTTTCTCATCCCTCTCATAACAAATAATAAATTTAAATTTAAAAAACGATATCGATAGTGAACTTCACAGATGTTGTAACAGGTTAACTAAGGTTTGAAAACTGATGAAAATCGTCTAATCTAAGTTTTCACAAATATTTCATATGAATATCAAATGTATGTTTGCATATATAACAGTGTACCAAGAACTTGAAAGATTTTTCTTCTTTCTGAAATTATACAATTTGCGCACCAGCATCTTGGAGATTAATCATAGGTATTTGCATATTGGTATAATTAAAGTATTATTTAGTAGATGTAACTTCTCTCATGAAGCTGAAAATTGAAAAGCCTTTACCTGTACTCTTACCGAAAGAAGACCCGCTAATTGTCATATGTATCACAGGTTTGGGTGTAGGTATTACAAGTTAAAAAAAAATACATATTGTCCTTACTACTTGCTAACGATAAGTAACCAGTGCTGGATAAGAGACTCAACGGGAAATCTGACTGACTAGAATGATTTAATAATATATTTCACTGATTATTAACCACCAAATACTTTCTAAATATAAATATATTATTTACTTTCTCTTTACAGTTAAGGAATATTAACCTTATTAGCGGCTAACTATATGCACATTTATGTTAAACTGTATTAAATGTATATAATCGAGGCGGAATGAGGATAAATTACAGAACTAAATTAGCTGTAATATCATCTGGTGATTGCTTTCTCGTGCGGGACGACATTAGAGAAAAATTGAAGAATGTCAAACCAAACCCGTTCTAGGAATCCAGAAACTTAACTAAATGAGCACTGGGATATTCACTGGCGAGATAAAAAGTTTTCTGGCAACTTCTCGGGAACTTATCTGATGCCTAAAACCTCACTAACAATTTACTCTATACGACCCCTCACCATTACTAAAGGTGTTTTGAAAAGTGCTTAACTCCTATTTTCGTAAATTGTTGACTGTATGTTACAAGATCAAGATATATATATATATATATATATATATATATATATATATATATATATATATATTATTTTTTTTTTATTTAGCTATTTATTCAAGATATTTACAACTGTATTGCAATATAAATACATGAAGTAAATGTGTACATAGGAATATAATCACATGAAATCGCTTGTTGAGAAACTATCATCTGGTAGCACTGTAATAATATGTCTATATAAGAAGATCACGAGACCATCTTCTTTTCTGACGCCTCGGAGAGTTATCAGGAATCGAAGAGGAAGCAAGGTTAGAAACGAGAGGATTCGGATAGTTATGTAGTTTATTATGGAAGGAAGGGTATCTGGATCGGTCCAAATCGGAAACATATAAAAATCGGATAAATAAAAAAAAATATTATCTTCCTGTACGGAATGTTGAAGGTAAAACCTTTAGTTCTTTTTTTGGTCTCCTGATTTGTTTCATAAACATGATAGCTAGTATTTCCCAAATGCAAGACCAAGACAGGTCTTGTGCACTATTTGTTGGCACTAAGTCCAACATAATTAACAAAATTAACTTGACAATGCATTAAAGGCCTTGTCAAGAGAGATTGTGAAAGGTCCCAACTTGAAATGCAAGAGTTGTAGAGTAAAGACAACCTATACAATGTGATCAATTAATTTAATAACCAATTTGTACCATTGAGTAACCAATTATATGATTGAATCAATCATGCAACTAATATCTGTATACACATTCTTAAAAGCCTTCTTCTGCTGTTGTTCAGTTTTTTAGGTGCTTACAAAATAAATAAATAGAAGATTAGTAAAATTTCTAAACTTTTCCTCTCTAGAGAAAATTTGCGACTCCTCGCTTAAAGTAAACTCTATATTTACCACAAACAGAAATATTTGAATTTGAATATAATGGGCGCCTAGGTCTTGCGATTTCTTGAAATATGAGATTGGTGATAACAGTACATCAAGATGACTCCGTCAGCCCTCGCCAGCGGAGGTGAGGAGTCAGTACCATCCTCAGCTCCATTGCTCGCAGAGGTTCCAGGGTCGTTATGATTTAACCAGCAGAGTGTGGAGGATTCGTGCTCCTCCAGCTGTGGATTTCACTTTGATGATCGCCTCTCGGTAAATCACCTTGGGAAGAAAAAGATCTCGCATTTCGGTGAGAAAGTTCGTTTTGTGAAGAGGGCCTTGTCCGGTTTTTGTGGTATATTGTCACTAATACTGTAATAAATCTCTGGGTCCTTCGTGAGCTTGTTCCTCAGGAATTTCAGGTATCAATGAGCCACGATTAGCTTTCGACTTACCTTTCGTGTGGAACGTTACATTTCTTTAAATTTGTAACTCTAAATAAAAAAAAAAAATTGTTTGGCTTTAAGGCTAGTCATAGCAGGTCCTATTGCGAAAATAAAAATTAATAACAAAGGCATTAATAATAAGTTTTTTTTTTTATATTACTTATTTGATGCATAGGACCTGTTGCTATAAGATGCATCAGCTTATTTTATAGTCCTTCCTGCAGGTTTTGCTAATATTTAGTTATCTAATTAAAAAAAAAACGGCCTTAGAAGTAGTAGGTGGTACCTGATTTACACTCATCTAAACAAATGGTAGTAGTTTCACAAAAAAAAAATTATTCATTCTTCACTGGTTTCAAAAACTGATGCATTGCCGACCAGTGTGTAGGCTTCCTTCGGGATTCGTAATATTGAATGTACTGGATTCCCATCCTATTGATGCGGCTGAGAGAGAGGCGCTGGGATCTCTTGGTGTCTTATCTTCCATACGTGGGGGAAAGGGTCCGATTTGGAGCTCCCTCGGTTAACTGTAAATATTGTAAATAAGAATAATTGTGTTTTTAATTTTTTTATTTATTTATTTTTTTAAATATGTAATGTTGTCTCATGTTTGATTTATTCTGTTATTCCAAGTTTTCTTTTCTTTTCTTTTGTTATAACTTTATATTGTTTTTATTTTATTGTATATATGGTATGATTTTTTCATACATCCCAAATAATCAATGTACTTAATTGAGGCAAAATGTATTTTTTTTCTCAATAAAAAGAATATTAAAAAAATATTGGATGTAATTAATTATCTTAAATGAATTCATATATGTATCTCATACTGGAAATTTCAAAAATTTCTATTGATATTGAAATGAAATGTGCTAACTGAGGATTTCGTTGATATACGTTCTGGTCTGATAATGTCTACTTTAGTGAAACTTTGACTGGGTAGTTATAAACTGTTATTTAAGAGATTTAAATAATTGCTCTCTTGGTAAGTACATAAACATAATAAATCAAAGATGTAAGGATGCATTTATAGCTGGTGGACGTTTTAGAGACATATTGATTACGATTTTTTAAAATTTCTATTTGGCTAGTTGTGAGATAAAAAAATGAAACAGAAACGAACAGTTATAACTTTTGAAATACTGGTATGGATGGAGAACTTAATTGAGCTGCTTTGCTAAAGAACCGTTCAGTCAAAATAAATAACAACTAAAATGCCCTGCTACATCGAATTATTTGAATTATCAAGTTGACAGTTTGTTTACACCATTCATCATTGGATGTATTTTACATGCTATTTCCTTAATCCATATCTGTATCCGTAAAACAGAGGACGTTTTACATTCATTGAAGAAAGGGAAAAGAACATGCTTAAGTAAACCGTCAGACAGATGGCGTGATGGGAGGCCATTTGACATTGCCCTGCTCGAACTGCCTCAGCAATAAAGTGGAGAACCAGCCACTCTAATTTTATCATCAATAACTTATCTTTTCTACATCTCATAAATCTTTATTATTAATTATTCATTTTCCCCCTCTCTAAATTATTAATTACTACGTATTGTTATAGTCTTATTAATTTTGAATGTTTTCACTTGCAATTATTACAATTTATTTCATTGGACGGTAGTGAGTATTGGTGTAAGATGAGTGTTCAAATTAATTCTATATTTGTCTTGAATGTGTATGTTTTTTATGATGTTGGCACCATGACACCCAATAATTGGTCTAAAAGCATGATGATGCTCTGGATATTATATACTTTAATTTATTATAACATGAATTTAATGAATTTAGAACCTGACAATGGAGCACATTAGATTTAAGGTAATTACAATTTTTTTTTTTGTCATATAACTGAACTTAACTTTCTTTATTGAATATTAATACATTCTGCCACATTGAAGTAAATTGATATGCCTTTGTAAAAAAAAAATAATGAAATAATAGATAAAAGCTAGATGAAATTAAAGTAAATAAATCACATTCACACCTATGTAAAATATTTACATTCACCCAGGGGACTCTGAGTCATGCCTTATTCCCCGACTTGGAAGCCAAGGCAGGACTCCAGGAGATCCCAGTGCTTCTCTCTCAGCCGCGTCACTGTTATTTGAAACCAGTGGAAACTGATGGAGGGCACTATAATAATAAGCAACAGACGTTCATAATTACAAATTTAATTTAATAACCCAATTCTGACATGTATTGTAACATGCACTATATTTTAACTCAATTTTTTAGCCATGAATCAACAAAAAACATTGGGATTGTAGTTCTGAAGATGGGAGTAAATATCCCGAAACGTTAACATGTAATATGCAAATACAACAAATAAATTCAATTGCTGTTTAATTGGAAGTCATCACTGACAAAAACAAAGATTTTGGTATGTTTTATTTTAATAGAGTATATTTAGCCGGGTCATGTCCTTTACACCTAACTGCTGTGAAGAACGATGAACTGATCATCGGTATGTCTATCGAATTTCTTCAAAATTATTCTTCTATTAATATTAGTATTTTTCATGATTATATTTATCAGCTTGAGAGAAAGACTTTATTGGAAGTAGTGCTGCCCTACTATATCGAGTTGCACACAGCATATCGATCAATCTATTTGGACATAATTTATGCATTAAATTATTTTATTATTATTATTATTTTATTATTAAAATGATATATATATATATATATATATATATATATATATATATATATATATATATATATATATATATATCATTTTAAAATATAAACTAATAACTACACCTAGCCCAATAAACTACACTGAGCCATTAACATTGCATAACATACACATAAAAAAAAAATTATCACAATTTCCGCCTTATTATTCAACTTATACAAAATATTTGTTGTATGCTATAGTATCTTTTCTTTTTGAATTATTTACATGTGCAGTATTAGCTATAAAATAGTTTCAGTTTTTTAATGAATATAAATTTAATAATTTGTGAAAAAAAAAGGAGCGGATTAACTCAGAGAGTTAAGTACTGGACTGCTAAGCTCAAGGTATCGGGTTCGAATCTAGCTGATATCAAGTAATTTTTCATCAGCCTTGATGGATTCTGGGGTTTGGAAACTATCCTAGATCACACACGGCCTCTATAAAGTGGGTACTTTTTATTAAATTATTAATTAAGGGAAAAAACTGGCAGTTGAGCTTGATACTGACCCGATCACCTCCCTCCACAACTATTCGCCTTGAAACAATACTTCCTAACGAAGTACTGAATCCGAAACCCTTCATGGATTGTAGTGGTACTTTTTAGATGTCAAAAAAAATTAAAAGAATACCAACTTAATTTATGTAATCTTATATACTTAATATGTTTACGTTACCGGGTATGGGAGTGGGGTAGCTCAGTGAATGAGCAAAGTCTTCCAGAGGTCCCAAGTTCGCATCCGGCTGATGACTAGCAATTTTTTTTCAGCCCTGGATCGACACTGGGGTCAGGAGACCCTCCTGCGGTACACCCAGCCTCTAAAAAGTGGGTACTCTTATTTATACAATTAATTAGGACGAAAAAACCTGGCAGTTGAGTGTGATCTCGGCAGAATCACCTCTCTGCTGAACCGTTGGCCTTGTAACTTCCTCATATTGTACTGAACACAAAGACACTTCATGGATTGTTAGTGGTACAGGTTTATGTTTACGTCAGTAATTATTTTTAGATAAATAATATTAAATAGTTGTTTAGTTTAAAAAAAGTAACGTCAAATTACAAAAACAAATTTATACTAATAACATTTAAGCATGTCGATGGTAATAATATGATGTATCTCTTGAATTATATTTTACAAAAATATCTTATTATTTCAAAAAAGAAAAACTATTGAAACACGCAGATTTACTGACGTCAATATTAATTACTTGAGATAAGATATTCTGTTGGTAACGTCATTGTTAGCTAGATGTTTTAAGCAAATTTAATTCTATTTATTGAATACATTTTAAAAATAAATAGAAACCATTAACCATTATAACCGATGAAGGATCTTCGATTTTTAAGGAAATAATTTTTTATTTTTTATTTTTTTTTTAATTTGTTTATTTAGAAATATTACATTCTGTTACATTAAGGACATTTATAATGGTGTTCAGAGACCACACTCACACTCTATTTACAATAATAAAAATAAATAATACAGAAACTAATAATAATAAAAATAAATGTATATAAACAAAAGAACTAACCTAATCATACACTAATTTCTTTTTTTTAGGAAATAATTAATAAAAAAATTAATCACTGCAATCATACAACTGATCACTATTTCTATAAGCTTTAGTCAAATACGTATTCCATGTTATAATAAAAGGTACCTTGAAAAACATAACTATTAAAGCTAAACCATAATACTTTGTTTTGAAATCTTTTTCATGGTGGCTTAAACAAAAAATGATCTAATTAGCATTTTTATTGCACTATTATTTGCCTTTACCACTAGTGATTAACATCTTGATTTAATGTTTCCACCTGTCCCTGCTATTATACCTTAATCACGCGTGATAATGGTAGTCATTCACGTGTTTATTCTTCACAGATTGCTCTGTTAGGTAAATATTTATCTTATGTTGACACTAAAGATTCTTAAAAAAGGTCGTCGAAGTTCTATATGGTGTGCCTGCTTGTTTTGGTGATAAAACTGTAAACACGTAACAGGTATCTGATGAGAGGAGTCTTCTGTTTACCATCTTCAACAGTTAGTTAGCGTCCTTTAAAACTATTTAAGTTTGGAAATTATCCATGGTATATTTATATAATATCAATTTTATTAAATGAAATTTTGTTTAATATAATCCAATATTTTATATATTTTTAATTTATAATTATAGCCCTTCCTTGCCTTTCACGTGAGAGCGGCAAGGCATAGTCCGAAGTTCTCTAGGCTTAATGTAAATATTGAACATAGGAATGAATGTGTGACTAGTTTTTTTTTTTATTTACTTTTTTTCCCTTTTAAAACTTATTTTTTCTTTTTTATTTTAAGGTATATAATTTCACTTACTTGTTTTCTTCTTATTTTATTCGTTTTCTCAATTTATATTTTGAATTGTATGTAAAATGTATGAATGTAAACATAGAGCCAGCCATAATACTCAATGATCTAGATTGTGGCAGATTGTATTATTTTTCAATAAAATATTTCAATAATAAGAATTTATTATTTATATAATAGAAATTTATATAATAATAGAATTTATATGATAGAAGAGCTACAAAACTATCACTGAAATTATATTCTCTAATTCAATATTACGAAATATATCCAGAAAAAAGTCTACTTCTTACATATTTTGTAAATATCTTCGGGTAAAGCATTCTATCACCCAAAGCTGTGAACCCCACTGTGTAGCCACAGCAATTAATTCAATTAAATTAAGAAAAAAATTATTAGTAATAGTTATATATTGGAGAAATTGAATTTTAGATTTAGTAGAAGCTGTAACAGAGAGACAGATAATTTTTAATTTCACTTACTTGTGTATGAAATTTATAGTAAGGAAAAATGTTGCGATCGTGAATATTTTCGAATCAGAGTTTCAAACGGAAATACACGTTTTAAGGTTCTCTGAATCCAAAAAAAAAAACAAGCTTCGCGAAATACAGATATCCCTCTGTACAAGGATTTCATGATAGTTAAAACTTACATTAACTTTCAGTTGTCCATCATTTTCAAAAAAGATTTTCACGGTATATTTTGAGGATGTGCTAACCATTAAATATACAATATATACTAACTCTTTTTCTCAATAAGAGTTTCGTCGAATCTGATAATAAAGTCGGTATTTTTTTTTACTATTTCAAAATATCCATTTTCTCAGCAATTATTAATGTTATTAGATATTATATACAGTCGTAAAACAAAATGTAAAATGACTCAAGCGTATACATCTAACAGATTCGCTGAGTGGAGAAACTATTGTTCTTAAAAGCATAATTACCTAGCAGTTAAAAAAAATGTTTTAAAAAAAAGTATATAAATTCCACCGAATAAAGGCAATGACATTTTTTAATAAACTATATTCCGTGCAATTCTGTACTTTATTAAGTACAGGTTTCTTTTTTATCAAATTATTAACATCCACCTAAAACTTTGTAAATACCTTCATCTCATCGTAACCTACAAATATTTTATCTACGAAAATTCTCGGAATTGTGGAGTTTTCAATCTGGAGATCGGCAAACATTGTTTTTTTTGTTTTTGTTTTTTAAATTAGTTTCTAAATACTGGGGAATATCCAGTCGCAATCGTAAGATAATATGATTACAAAATAGGGGGGAAGGGACCTTGGACTACTATTTTATAGTATTTGTGTGAAGAATAAAAATGTAAAATTATTTCACGGATGTGTAAAACATCTGTTTATAAACTTTTTTTTTTAATTTATTTATATGATATTTACAACTGTATACAAAAAATACATCTGGTAAATTTGCACATTGGTATAAAGACATGGAACACATGTTGCGAAACTACCCATTGGTAGCACTCTAATAATATGTCTATATTAGAAGATCACGTGGCCATCTTCTTTTCAGACGCCTCGGAGGGTTATCAGGAATCGAATAGGAAGCAAGGTTAGAAATGAGAGTGTTGGGATGATTCTGAAGTTTATTATGGAAGGAAAGGTATCTGGATTGGGCCAAATCTGATACATAAGGAACATTAAGGTCATTATGGATGATTTTATTTGTAACAAAGTATGGAGCGTTGAGGATTTTACGAAGGATTTTGGATTGTAAGGATTGGATGCGAGAGGAATTTGAAGGTTTGGCGGAGCCCCATAGCTCAACTCCGTAAGTCCAAATAAGCCTTTTATAGTCATGTAAATTAGTCTTTTATAGTTAATTGGAAGGTTAGAGCGTTTGTCTAGAAAGTGTTGAAGTAGTCGGAAACGTCGAGCTGTTTCTTGTCGTTTCAGTCTGGTATGAGGATTCCAAGTTAGACGTTTGTCCAGATGGAGTCCTAGATAGCGGATTTGTTCAACAGGAATAAGTGAGGTGTTGTTAAAGGATACTGAAGAACAGGAAGTCATTGGTTTACGACGAGGGTTGAAGGTAATTTGATGGGATTTATTGGAATTTATTTTAATCTCCAGTTCTGACATCATTCTTCAAGAATTGTGATGTGGGATTGAAGGGTTTGGGATGCAATAGATGGGTCGTTATTAACTGATAGGATTCATGTGTCATCAGCATATGTGGTGATGACAGTGTTGGGATGGGTTGGGATGTCAGCTGTATAAACTGTGTAAAGGATAGGACCTAGGATACTACCTTGAGGAACACCTGCAGACTGGGAAAAACGGGATGTATAGACATTGTTGTGATTTACTTTAAAGTATCTATCAGTAAGGTAGGAACGGATAATAAGGAAGTAGGTAGATGGTAGGAATTTTCGGAGTTTGTACAGCAGTCCCTGGTGCCAAACTCTATCAAACGCCTGTTCAACATCGAGAAAGACTCCCGTACAGTACATACCGCGCTCCAATGCAGAGGATACTACGTCTACCACACGATGGCATTGCAGTATATTGGAATGGGAGGAGCGGAATCCAAATTGGTGATCTGGGACTATGTGATTAGAATCTAGGATTGGGTACAGGCGTTTTAAGATTAGTTTTTCCAGGATTTTTCCCATGATGGGTAACAGAGAGATGGGACGGTAAGGTTTATAAACTTAAATACATTTACTGTAGTTTAATAACTCTTGATCTTCTGATACTATATTTAAATAATTAGATATCTTTCGTTGGTTTATTCCGAATGCTCAACATGTGACATTTTAGAAAATTAAATTATTGAAGAATTTGTTGACTTTTTCCCTGTGTGAAATCACAACATTATCCACTTCCAATTGGCGTGACAACTTATCGTTAGTAAGCAATAAAAATATCCCAACTCCATTTTGTAAACTTTACAAAGGAATAATAAAAGCTTAACAGATGATAGTAGTACAATCCTCAATCATTTATTGGTTAAATCGTCGGCACCGTGTTAAAGTAACGTATGTTAACCGTTCCAACTTTTCTCATTCGTTACTTTAACATTATGACGACGAAATATACAGGCGTACTTTAAAGTCTCTCAAGGCATATGTAGCTCAGAGACTGGAGTTGTGTGGAACAAAAACAGATTGAGTTACGAGGGTTTTATAGCCTGCCTATAGTCGATATAATAAATAGGGTTTTTGTTATTTGAATGGTCTAATGATTTGTTAGCTATCAGTTTCAAGCTTCAGCTCCGTTAAAAATGCACTTAAATTTTTTTTTAGTGGCCTAACATTACTAATTTCTATTCAAAGTAGAGCGGTAATTGAAAGTTGTGTGATGCGCGCACTGAATTTTTTTTAATGTGCAGTTATGTATATTCATTTGACTTTTCTGCACCGCAATTATTTAAAAGATCAAAAATAATACCTTATAAATATTTATACTAATAACACGCAACGTTTTATTAAAGAAGGCGGTGTCGTTTAAAAGGTCAACCTTTCGCCGTTGCAAAACCGACCGCATACCGTGAAAGTTGAACTTGGCCTCGATGCTCCACTGTAAATATCTGTCCATTTTATTTCTAGCAGAGCTTAGTAGGTATTTACCAATCATTAATAAATAATTATTAAGTTCTTGCAGCTATATTTTAAGATCGGCAATTCGATTTGTCGTAGTGAAGTAAAGCTAATCCGCTCTATTTGGATTAATTTAACGGTATTTAACAGAATCTAACCTAACTGTATGTTGAAAGTATGAAAATTGAGTAGAATTTTTTTTAATAGGACAAATTCTTACTATTTTCAAGAGAAAAAATTATACCTTTGTTCAGATATCTTCGACAGAAAATCGAAGTTATAAAAATATTGGGAATTTTTTATAAGTTTATTTTATTTATTTATTACAATATTACAAAACATCATGTCACTAGGACATTGGTTATAGTGAGGTAAGATCACATTCATACTATATGTACAAAAAAAATATAAAATAAACATAAGCAAATAACAACTAAGTAAGAATCAAAAAGTATATGCTATAAATAAAATAATATAACTTTTACTTAAAAATAAGGAAATTTAAAAAAAATACGTACATAGCTAAATACATTATTTACAATCAGATGAGGGTACTGCGAGGCAGGCATGTCCCTCCAACTATGGGAGGAAAAACAGGACTTCAGGAGATCCCTACGCTACTCTCTCACTCCACTGCTATATGAGTTTAAAAGAAAAAAGGAAAGAATCAAAGCCCAAGTTAATTAATGACACATATATTAATATAATAGCAGTATTCTGGGTTGTGTAATAGTAATAACAAATTTAATATAGTGCAAGCTTCCTGATATTATTTAATATTATATTATAGATATTATTTAATATTATATTATTTAAAAATTTAATATTATATTATAGATATTATTTAATATTATATTATTTAAAAATTCAATTAGTTCTAAATAGACGTTCTGAACTTCTGTAGAGGACAGTCATGTATTATTTAAGAAAAATAATTTTCTACTAAAATTATTCAAATATGTAAATACAACAAAACGAGACTTTCATTATCCATTCGAAAATTCTTTTATTGTTGACTAAATTATGTTAAGTTAATTCACATAAGACTTATGAGAGCTAATTGTTTCAACTCCATACTGACCTTCACATAAAACAGATAACATATTGTATTACAAATTCCTTAATGTTGTTGTTAGGATTAAATTACAAAATTAAAGTAGTAATTCATTTATTACTCGATTCTCATGTACCTAGATGTATAGATAATATTCTTTATACTAATATATATTTACTATTGTTTCAGGTACGGAGTTTTGTCAAATACCCTAACTGATTATGACCGGTGACTGAAGTATGTTCTAATGTTTAAGTTCAGATTTGATGATAAATGATTATTTTAAAATATTTCCGTCTATTTCAATTTTTGTTTCAGTATTGAATTTTAGTAAATTGTCTTGTTATTAGGGTAACCTATTTATTATCAGAGGCCGCAACATTTTTTTTATATTTTATTGTAGCAATTTTTTTGTATAAGTAAATGAACACACACATATGCTAAATTCTATTAATTTTAAAAAATTTCTCACCTAAATAATTAAAATAATTTAATTAATCGATAATTTAATTAAGATTTCAATTTGATTTATAATTAAATATTAATTAATTTTAGCAATAGGTAAATGGATACCGCAGGTTCTCCACCTGTCTTGTGTATCTCTGTGTCCGAAAAATTTAATACTTCCTAGATTATATTTCACTGCTTGTAGTGAAAACATCTCACTGCATTGTCAAGGTTTTGACGTCCGATAATAGGTCTGAATTGGGGTTCGAGTCCTATCTTATAGGATATACCACTATTGAACCTATATTAAAACAACGGGGAAAAGATTTCACAAATTACTTTTGATCATGGATAGAAATTTGTTAATGACCAACTAAATTATTTGATGGATATTGAGATATTTTTTTAATTTTTAAAGATTATTGTTTAATTTTTGCTAATAATTAGTAGGTAGTAGATTTTTTTTTAATATTAAATATTCAATTGCTTAAATGAAATCGCTACAAATTTCGTTGTGTACACTAACTTCAGCAGTTGTATTTGTGGAATATATGTTCAAATAATAGGACTAAGCAGATCAGACAATATGTTAAAAAGTACAAATTTTGAATGCAGTTGATACCTTCAAATCTTAAATATGGGAGACATCCAAAAATACTGAGCTATACTGGTTAAGTACAAGAACTAAACTATGGTTCTTAGGCAAAATAACTTTACATCTACGTGCCTTTTATTTTTTTAAGGTTCACATACGAACACACAACAAACAATTTCACTTATATACAGTCACGGTCAAATTGCATCATCTAATATTAATTTTATTAAATTTCATTTTATTTGCCAGATTTCTATCTGCAAGACCTGCCAGTTTTGAAACTATATTCTAAAAACAATCGCACCATTAAGAGGTCAAATTGTTTTTTTCTTTCGGTCCACGATGACTACCGTCGACTAGTGGTACCCTATTCTTGTTACTGTTTCTTGTGAAAATTCCTTTACTTATTGTAAGATCACGATTTTGATATTTTTTGACGAGGACAGTTTTTGATACAGGTCATGATTACAGCTTTTATCCTGACGTTAGTTAAAACTGAGACGAGAAACATTTTCAAAGTTTTCTTGCAGCATTAACACTAATCATACCAAGACTTAATATATACCTATTTCTACCATAGCGGGTCAAATGACCCGACTTTATGTTTCATGCTTGAATGTATGAAATATGGATGTTACGAAGAAAATAAAAATATAAATTAAATTTATAATGATTAAACAAAATAGTATGTTGAGCATTTATATTACAAAAGCAAAAATGTATGAAGTGGTGCTCTTCCAGGTGTGCCACCTACTTGCATTTGTTGCCAAACAGATCCATCATTCGCAACATTTTCTTCATTTATTTCTACTTCACTTTCTTCCGAACTTGTGAGTAATCTTATTCTTTTTCGGCCACTACATACATTCACAATATTTTCCTCTGCATCGTCAGTATCTGAAGAATCAAACTCATTTTTATTTGCAACCGATATATCTTCATTTTCAGAAAATTCATCTTCACTAACTTCTAAGAACTTGTACTGTCTTGTTTGCTTCGACATTTTTCTGGGTAAAAAATGGTCTGTATTATTATAGCTATCAAAATAAAATATAAGCTAGGTACTTACCAAGACTTTCAATTTTTGCCACTTTTTCTTACACTAAAAAGCTATTTTCAATCTAAAATTTGATATTTTCTTGAAATTATTCTGAGCTATTTTCGTTGAACTCCTTTACGCAACAGTCTTTGGAAGAATGTGCAACTTACAGACTACAAATATGACTAGATAATCTCATAAAACAAAAAAATTCTCTCCGGGTCAAATGACCTGTTGTGGTAGATATCGGTATACAACAAGGATTACTCAGAATAAACAAAACAAAACAAAACAAAAATATGTTTATAACTGTACATTAATTACTTAGAAAAAGTCATGAAATCAAATGTGCAAACGCAATAAAATTATACGTGCATTTTCAATGGAAAAGTTCAAAATGGGTCATTTGACCCGTTATGGTATGTTTAGTGTTAATAAGTAAAAGTAAACGAAAACATTCAATGGAATCAGTATTATCAACATAAAAATCAAAAGAAATAGGTAATGCAATTTCTTTGACCGCGGCTGTACGTACTCGCAGAGCCATCTAAGATGTCCATATCGTTCATTTACGACAACTCCGTAAGATACTGAAAAAGAACAGGATGAAACGTCTATGACTGACTGGAAACAGTAACATCGATTCCAACGGTACATAGGTCAGCCAAGACGAGAGTGTAAGTGCTATTAATAAATAAGGTAGGTGATACTTGGCTTTCGACTCTCCAATTATCGCCTACTCAATGAAATATATAACTTAAACTTTTCCCTCTCATAGAATTCACAGTTATTCTATTTTGTATCAAATGCTCCATATTACTCCAGAGCCAACTTTCTCCCGAATAAGTCGGTCGCCATAAAGTTATAGCCACAAGAGATGGAGTTTTTTTTCCTGCCAGGTACCGTTGGAGTGACTAATATCCTCCTCTAATACAGGCCGACGTCATAAAGTTCTAGTTAGCCAGGAGCAGTGAATTAACGTTCTTAAATATATAACTGTTATTCCTTTATAACAGTTTTTCACACTTATAAAATAATATTTACGAAAATAGCTATTTCGTATTTTTCGTTCATGGAATAGAATATCAATGAGTTACACTGTTGAATTTGTATCTGCCCAATTAAACTTATTATAATATTAATGACTTTTATGGGATTGCTGCTAGTGAGCTGTAAGTTATTTTTAAACAGTTCTTATTAAATTATTTGAAATAATTTACGTGTTTTACCCACCTTTTAATTTAAACTATTGTACACAGGTGCAAATATATTTTATTTATTTTATGATATTTAGCTTCAATCCACGTTTATTTATCTTGTGTATATGTACCTAATATTAATGCTCTTTATTTTATTTGCTTTGTTTTTTTTTTTGTTTTTTTTAGTTATTTATATGTATTTTCCTTTCGTATGTACATATTGTGTGGATGAATACTGTAGCCCTAGTACTAATGAATGCCCTTCAGTGTGATAGATTTTATTAAAACTCAATAAACTCGCTAAAAAAAAAAAATTAAAATTGAAGACCAACGTTTGTTTTAACTACTAAAAATTACTGTATATTACTTTTTATATTTTATTTTAAAATTAATAATTAATTAATAATATTATTCAAATTAGTAATTAATATTCAGTACATAAAATAGTAAATAAGTAAATATACTAATTAAGTAAATAGTAAATATACTATATAAAATAATAAGTTTTTTATCGGGTATTACGAATTACGATTCAACTTTTATTGAATATCACTGAAGCTTATATCTTTTTCAGATCTTGCATTTTATTCCACTTTCTGGGCTTAATTTTATAATACATATGTATTCGCGTTAAAGGAAATTTTTATTTATTTTTACTACGGTTGTTAATTCCAAAATGATTTACTATATATACATTAATTTTGTAAATATCGTTAACTTGAACCAATCCTGAAGATTTTTTTCTCTTTTCAGCTTAAATATTCTTTAAAAATATTTCAATTTGTTCAAATAGAAGTTTCATAACAAAAATTTCTTTTTTCATTTTTGAAAATGACCGATATCGGCCTTAGACATGAAGTCACTTATTTATTCTGATAGATAAATTAATTAGTCGTTATAAGAATAGAAAATTATTAAGATATGTTTTATTCTAATACGTGTGGGGTAGCTCAGAGATGAGGCATTGACTTCCAATGCTCCAGGCCCCAAGTTCGAATCCATCTATTGGCAGATAAATTACTTATTCTGTTTCGTTCGTCGTGAATAGACACTGGCATCGGAAGATCCTCCTAGGGCACACCCAACCTCTATAAATGGGTACCCTTAATTCAACAATTAACTATGGGAGAAAATCTGGCGGTTGAGCGTGTGCAAGGAGGTGATTTGATTCCTATCGAATCACCTCCTTGCACACTCCATTGACCAAGAAACAGTACTTCCTTAAAAATTACTGATCCTATGATTCTATGATGTATTGGCACAGGTTTCTAATTATTCTAATGGATATACTTCGTTTTTTAAGATAATTTTGATGTAAATTTTTTCTTTTTCTATCATAAGGTTTTGGGTCATAACATCAACTGCTCAAAACTCCTCAATTTATTGCATTCTTCACTGTAATTCAGATACTCCGTTTGTCAAACCATTTCCTCGATTGACAGGGTTTCATTTAACGTTTCGTAATTGTCGGTTTTCCACAGAGTCGGCGCCCGATTGAGCCATCCCCGCAACGACGAAGACCCCGCCGGTCACGAATTACGAAGAGTCGGAGGATCAGCTCACGGGTTCCGATCACGAATTAGTTGTTACTTTTACTTAGCAGCGTTCCTTTTTTCGTCTTTGTTCCCGAAGAGTAGAAAGCTTAACGAAGGCTAAGTTCTTGTTGCGCAAAGTTATCCATTGTTCTATTACTACACGGAGATCTGAAGCTTCTGCAGGTCTGCAGTTCGGTCATCTCTTAGTGTGCCAAGTTCTGTAATGTTGTACTATTTATCGGACGTTTTGATGTTTTTATTTTAGTAGAGTATTTACTTTAATACTCTTAAACCTCAACGAATTTACCAAATCACTTACTGTCTTTACATTAAATCATGACAAGTCACAACACATAACATTTATACTTCGACGAGAAACGTGCCCACCAGTTTATTATAGGAGAGAACCAAATTCCTCAGACAAACACAGTACGTTTACCTTGGACTAACATTCGACTGAAGAATGACCTGGGGCGGACACGTCAAAATGAAACGTCTGACTTTAAATAAGCAACTGAAAATATTGTACTCACTTTTTTCTAAGTCGGAATTGAAAGTTCTCAAATTCATCTGGACATACGTTTCTCAGATTTATGGTTCGACAAAAAAATACGCACTTACTAAAACTGCTGTCATTTCAATCCAAAATTTTGCGGCTTATAACAGGAGCTCCCTGGTACATCAACAACAAAACTTTACTTAACAACTTATGACAACCAACCAACACATACGTACTACTCTCGTTTTCATCTCAAACTACACTGACACACAAACGGCTTATAAACGAAATGGCCATGAGGGACAATCCCATCAGGAGGATACTAAAAAGGTGTTGGATGAGAGATCTCCTCACCTAAATCAAGGAAGTAAATAATGACCAGGAATAAGTGCTGCTGGGTACTATCCTTCCTCATGCCTATAATGCCAATCCTTATTTTATCACAACACATCTGCTGATTGTCAATACCATGACAGGTGCGGATACATACTTGAAGAAAAAGAAATTACTATTACACTTTTGCAAATGAAATGAAATAGAAAAAGTATTTTTTATTAGAGAATCTGTAGGAACGTATTGTATGTTATTTCAAAATTTATTATCTCCATGTAAAATTATTCTTCAATTTTGTTTTAAAAATTATTAAATAACTTGAAATTGTAAAGCAACGAATTACACATTCCATATTCATCTTTCGCTGATTGTAAGTGTAGGGTTCAAAAACGAATTTTTACGCATGATAAATTGATTGGAAAGTATATTATGTTGGACGAAATTTAGCATAAGGGATCTAGTCCACAAAATTTGCAAAAATGAGTTAGAGATGGTTAGCAATGCCGGCCTTAGACACTTGGCGCCTTGGGCAATGACGTAATTTTCCAATTCTCCAAAGAATTAATTTATTTATTTCTTAAGCTGTTTTATATTTATTAATATTTGAATTTAATTTCATTCAATATGTCATTGATTCAGTAGCTTTCTTAATAGGCTAAAATAATTTATTGCCATACACAGTTTGTTTGTTTATTTTTTAATTCATAACAAGTGGCGGCGCCCCCCTTTATATCGGCGCCCCCGGACAATTACCCCAGTTAGTATTTACAGTCAGTAGGGGTTAGTATTTACTATACTAAAAAAAAACAAAATAAAATTTCTTTGTTCGATTATTTTCAATAGAAAATCCATATTAATTTTTAAAAAAGTGGAGGAATAGTAATTACCTATTCTTATCTCCATAATTGGTAAATGGTTGACTGTCGTGGATAATGAAGAGAAGAATAGTTGGGGTGGTCAGTCAAAAAAGAAGGAAAAAATAAATGATAATATTTATTTTTACATATGCCGACGTTTCGATCTGAAGTTCAGGCCATCATCAGGGCTAAGAAAAGAACCAGATAACAAGGTATGAGAAATATAAAAATTACAGTAAAATGAGGTTGTTAGAATAATGACAATAGTAAGAACAAGAGACAAATAATACTTGTACCTGTTATTAAATATTAAATATTGTAAAATTGTACCTGTTATTATTATTTGTCTCTTGTTCTTACTATTATCATTATTCTAACAACTTCATTTTACTGTAATTTTTATATTTCTCATACCTTGTTATCTGGTTCTTTTCTTAGCCCTGATGATGGCCTGAACTTAGGTCGAAACGTCGGCATATGTAAAAATAAATATTATCATTTATTTTTGCCTTCTTTTTTGACTGACCACCCCAACTATTCTTCTCTTCGCTATTCTAATCTCATTCACTAATACTCCGCGAATCCTAGAATGTTATCATGGTAAACATTTATGGTTTAGATACTATAACAAAAAATAGGCATTTACTTTAGCTGTTTCAAAATAATAATATCGAAACTTGTGCATCCCTGAAACACAAAGGCGCCTTCTGATTATATACAAACGAATTCCAGGGACATTACAAAAAGCTATTTTGGTCATAGGCTCGATAGATTCCTAGAAATTTCCCAAGAGAAGTAAAAATGGGTTGGTTGAGAGACTTCCTCAATAAGAATTATTTAGATTTGAGATTCAGAGGAGGTAGGATGGTAGGTACCGAATTCCCATCACGTCTTAAAAGGCAGAAATCATTTTTGATCTGTTGTTAAAATCCTAATTCTTCTTCGCAAACAGGATTTTTTTTTTATTCTTAATATTTTAAAAGCCCATTACATTTGTTGAACCTTATCTATTAATTTTATAGGTTTATAGATACTACAATGTATCCATTTATGTATAATGTCCATTCTGCGAGGCAGTATATTCCAGGTATACTCCTATGTATTCCGCAAGCAAATACCAAAGGTGAATCTAGTACCTGCGTTGCCGCTTGCGGTTCTACAGCAGTGGGGCCCATGTACCAACTTGCGGTCGCTCCTCAAACCGTACAAGCCTATATTAAGCACCTTTACGTAATGAATATGTTTTACCATTCCGGAGGATTTCATTACAGCTTTTCTTTTGCAATGATTGCTAGTTGACCTGCAAGCAACTAATGGAACAAAAACATTACTAAACTATGTTGTCGGTTAATTTCCATAAAGTATTATTTCCGACGTTATGTATGAAATGCTATATTTTCTGTCCCTTTAATTTAATTCTCAAGATAAGTAAATCTACGGCCACAATGTAAAAGCTTTTACGGGGAAAAAATAAAATTAATCATATGACTAAATAAACAGAGTATTTCTTATTTTATTAAATATATTTTCCGTTAAATTTTTAACACAAGCTTAAGGCAATGCCATCATGTTTTAAATAACCTTTTATTTTTTTATTTGTGAATATGCGTCAGGTCAGTGTTGAACAGAAAAGATCAAAATCACACTGTCTAATAAAATTGAACTTAACAGCTTTTGTAATGTAGCTCTCGAAATTTTCGCGGCTAGTTAAATCTTAATTAGTATTTAAATGTAACCATAAAAAATAAGTTTCTATTATTCAAATAAAAATCATTTTTACTCTTTCGTTTTTGTAGATATATATTAGTTTATTCAATATCGTAGAGAATAAAATTAAATTTAGTTTATTGTTATTTTAAATATAATAATAATAATAATAAACAATAATAATAAAAGGCTTAGTGAACCCGAAGGTTCGATGCCGACACCACCAATCGCTTATTACACACCTCCCTCCACCGTTCGCCGTCCAAACTCAATCCCTTCAGATAGGCTTTAATGCAATCGTCCCATGTTTGCTTCGGTCTACCCCTCGGACGATTACCATTCGGCACAGCACATATTAACCTTTTAGGAATTCTCTCGTTACTAAGTCCAACAACTTTACAAGCCCATTTGATTCGCCACGATGAAATTACCTCAATTATATTACCCGGATACAGTTCACGCAATTCGGCTTTGTGTAACCGTCCGAACTCTCCGGTTAACTCATCCTTCTTCGGTCCGAATACTCTACGGAACACTTTATTTTCAAAAACCTTAAGACGCTGCTCATCCTTTAATGTAAGCGGCCAAGTTTCGCATCCATAAAGAACTGTAGGCAAGATAATTGTTTTATAGATTCTAATTTTTAAGTTCCGAGACAAGAGTCGCGAACTAAGTAGTTTTGTCACAGAAAAATAACAAGTATTTCCCGCCTTAAATCTAACCTCTTCTTCAATTTCGTTTTTTCTAGTTATCGTAGAACCTAGATACCTAAATTTATCTACCTGTTCAAACATATTACCATCTATATCGATATCACCTTTAGTACCGCCAATTTTGCAGCTAACTATATATTTTGTTTTATCCACGTTTATTTCGAGTCCTAGTTCTTTACGGGCTTTCATTAACGTTGTCGTATTTAGTTTTATAGTTTCAACGTCTTCGCTTAACAGTACCAGATCATCAGCATAGCCCAGCACGGATGTTGTCCCACCCAGATCCAACCCTTTCTCGGTACGCATTACCTCCCTAATGGCATGTTCTAATGCCAAATTGAACAGGACAGGCGAAAGGGAATCCCCCTGTTTTAAACCCGAACGAACCTCAATTTTTTCGGACAGATTATTACCGATTCTAACTTTATTGAGTGTCTCCGTCAAGCACATCCTGACTAGATTTACTAATTTTTTAGGAACCCCCTGCTCGGTTAGAATATTATACAGTTTCTGGCGGTCAATAGAATCGTAAGCATTTTTAAAATCTATATACTGCTGGTGAACAATACCTTTGTACTCCAATTTTTTCTCTGATATTTGCCATAAAGAAAATATATGATCAATAGTCGAACGATTCCGTCTAAATCCGCATTGATAGTTCAACTTCCTCTTTACTTGGTCCTTCTATTAACGGTTCAGCACTGTGGTACTCAGAAGGAGGACACAGATCATAATTTCCCGTATTTAAAATATTGTCAAAGTGAGCCTTAAACTTATTCAATATGTCAATCGGATCGGTCAGAATATTGTTATTATCATCCCTAATTCCAGACGTTACGGGCTCTACACATTTACGTGATCTGTTTATACCTTTGTACATGTCTCTTACGTTATTTTCGATTCTATTAGTTTCTATTTCAAATATTTTATTTTTAAGATACTCTCTTTTTGAGCAATTTTGTCGTTTCGTTCTTTGAGGTTCGGAAGTATTCCAGATTGTCTTCGCTAGGATTATTTAGAGCTTTTAATTTAGCGGCTTTTCTTTTTATATATATTTTAAATATATGTTCGAAAAATATTTCCTTCTTACTTAAGAAAAAATGGCATATAGCAGCCACAGGTAGCTAATATCTCTACCATTGAAATATTGAGTTAGAAATGTTTTTCACCCACCAAACTATTTTTACATTCTTAAACACTAAAATTTATTACTGCTAAATGAAAACAATATTTTTAAAGACTACTAAACTTGATATCTTAATTAAGTACCTTTTTTTTTTCTTCCATCCATTTGGTTTTCAGCGTGGGGATATTTCTAACCATTGGTGCGTCATTTTTATAGATAAATATTAGGTTTTCAATTTCATAGAGAATAAAATTAAATTTAACTTAATGTTATTTCTAAATAGATATTCAAAAAACATCTTTTTCATGCTTAAAAAATATTATTTACTCTACTATCTCTACCATTAAAATCTTGAGTTAAAAATTAACTGTTTTTCACCAACTATACTATTTTTAAATTCTCAACCAGAGTATTAAGTATTGGTTAAGTGCTTAATAAAGATAATGTTTTAAGATACTACTAAAATATATAACTTAATTAAGTAGGGGGCCTTCTAACCATTGGTGTCAAGTACGTGTTTCTGTCCGTAGCAAGATTCATCATTCTCTAATTTCAAATGTATCAAAAAAATAATGTGGTGAAAATAATTATTATATGCGCATAATGAGAACCAAAACATTCTTGCATTCTCCTCTTCGCTAAATACCAGCAGTGGGTAATTCTAATAGCGAACGCTATTTAAGCAAACATTGATTATGAACACATATAATTTTTGCTCTCGCAAAAAATATAAATATATTAAGATATCTAGCAATAGTAATATAATAATAACTAGAAACAGTTGTAATGGCAAAATCAAAAGGAATTTTACACATTAATAAGACAGGTGAATATTCGTTTTATCGACAGCCCCACTGCAAAAGAATGTATGTACAATTTTATTAGCACGTTCAGTTTTGATTTTCTAGTTCATCTTGGTCTCACTAATATTCTAAATAGGAACTAAAAACGTTATTTTTATGTTTCGCACCTACCGGCTTTTACTGTGTCGAGATGTATTATAAACTTAAATTATATATACTCTGTTAATTTTAAATTTTAAAACATGTGTAGTTAAGCATTAAATTTTTTAATCAGCCGATATCTATCCATCTGAGCTTGTTTACAGTAGTCAGAGCGATCCATTCTTTTCCGTTTAAATAAACTAATATCTTCACCGCTTACACTAAGTTTCGAAAACTTCTTTACCTTGAAATACTTTAATACTGGCCAGATGTACTAAATCCTCCATCAGGCCCACATACTTAACTACTGTAATTACGTTAAACTTTGGTTTACTTAATTAACGACTCCACTCTCATCATAAAAATCTAACTTGCGTCAGTTCTAGCCGTTATTATTTACTTAAGTTGGATATATAAACTAGTGGATTCAGGATTTAATTTGGGTATGGGTGCAATTTTTTTATTTATTTTTTTTAATAATGGTAATTTATTTTTTTATTGTACATGTGATCTCTGAATACTATTATAAATTTTCTTTGAGACAGATTGTAATATTTTCAAGTTTAAAAAAAATAATGGCAATTACTCTAAAATAAAAATAAATCGTACATAAGATGTTTAAGTGGTTTTTTTTTTCTATATTTTTATTCTATTTTATCCAATAAAAAAAAAGTTTAAGTGGTATTATAATACGTCAAAAAAAAATAAAATAAATAAAAAATAAATAAAAATAAAAAACGGAACAGCAATGCTTTCAGGAGTAAATTTCTTATATTTTTTACTTGACACTCTAATGTTAAGTTGCTGTATATGCATTATAATTTAAAAAAATAGATAATATTATCATTGTTTAAGTATTAAGTTTAGATCACTGACGAAAACAAATATGGACCAATGAAAAGAAAATATTGTTTTCCATTTTAATGCTCTTCGGTGCGAAAGACATCCTCTCCTTCCTCTCGTTGAACCACCAGTGCATCCATCTGATGAATTAATTTTTATAAATAACTTTTTTTTCTGAGGATTGACAACGTGCGTAATTGTGATGGAAACATTTCAATGCATGTATGATAGAAGGTGATGTTCCTCGTCCAGTTTAACCTGTTTCAAGCTGCGTTCCCGTTTGTTGTGTTATTCTTTGAAGTTGTTAGCAGGGCGAAGTAGATCAGAGTTTGGAGGAACACGAATTCAGTTATCTAGTTTGAAATTGTAATTCAGTTAGGGACCAGCTCTGCTCGCTAGTTCGGGACCCTACAAGTAGCCAACTTTCATCCTGGCGGTAAATCTGCTTGTCGTGCTATTTTACTTTGGCAAACGCTTTCAATCCAAAAGTTCTCCTTCGGATAAAGTTTTTAATCAAAGTTATGATCTTTTTTTTTATCTAAAAATAATCAAATTTGTTATTTTTGACTAACTTACAACAGAAAAAGGGCTTAGCGTTTAATAATATAAAGTAAGACTGGTTTTTTACATTATCTACGTTTCGGCTACGATGCCATTTTCAAGCCATTTGATTTAGTAATACTCTTTATATATAGTCCATAATTGGATTATAGGCTCTATGGATGTGTAGTATTATACAAACACACTTCTATAAAGGTTATAATTCAATTATGAACTGTAGTTCATAGAGTTAATAAATTCAAGTATGGAGTATTATTAAATCAAATGGCTTGAAAATGACACCATAGCCGAAACGTATCCAATGTAAAAAAATAAAATAAACATGGCCTACCTCTTAAAAGTTGGGAAATGATTAGAACAGTGAAAATCCGAGCATTCATTTCCGAAATAAAAGAGGAAAAGCGAATGAAAATTCGGAAAATTCTCTACAGTATTTCCTTATCTTTGCCAACTTTTTGTGGTCGAAAATGGTTGGACCACTAGAAAATCAATGATAAAAATCCTATCAGCTATCCACAAGATAAAAGAGAAAAATCTAATGAAAATTTAGAAAATTATCTACACTATTTTCTTATTTTCGTCTACTTCTACATTGCCGAAAAATTGTTTTAACAGTGAAAAACAAAGTCTTCATTCCCGATATTAAAAAGTATTAATATACATATATATTGTAGCTAAAATCGCATAAGACGCACAGTTCGTCGAGTGCAACTCTCGATTTTTCTCGCTCGAATTTTCTCGCCTCGTTGGGGAGGCACTTGACGCACATGACGAGTAAGTTAAGCTTGACGCACAGTTCTCCTCGAGTTTTCTCGCCTCGTGAGCGGAGGGCCTAAGGCTTCTATTAGCGTTAATGTCGTGCGATGCGTTGGCAATATTTTTAGATACGTCGAGAAAGGCACAACATCCCATCTCAAATTCGTACAATTTTATATTATTAGAAGTAAAATTAATCAATCACTTTGACAGGTTGATTGATCCTTTGAGCTAATAGTAAGTTTTCTTATCGAAAATCACAGATGTGCAATTTATAGAAGTT
The DNA here is from genome assembly GCA_928085145.1 of Nezara viridula. Lineage (NCBI taxonomy): Eukaryota > Metazoa > Arthropoda > Insecta > Hemiptera > Pentatomidae > Nezara > Nezara viridula. Next base: position 62,183,509 of record OV725080.1, on the reverse strand, counting down.
TTGATGAATTTTTTTTTCGTATAACCATAGATGAGCTAATATAGTTATATAAAGATTTATTTATATTACCAATATGATAATAATATTTTATACTGATAGTCGAATTTAATTATTATTAATCGTACATTAAAAAAAAAAAAGAAAAAAAAAAAAGAAAAACCTGTACCACTACAATCCATGAAGGGTTTTAGGTTCAGTACTATTTAGGGAAATTTGACCGAGATCACGCTCAACCGCCAGATTTTTCCCCTTAATCAATTATTTTAATTAAGGGGTGCCCACTTTATAGAGGTTGGGTGTGCCCCAGGAGGGTCTACCTATCCAAGATCGCCTCACGGCCAATAAAACAGAGTAAATGATTTTTCTGCCATGAGCCGGGATTCGAACCTTTAGTATTGGAAGCTCATTACTACCACTGAACCACCCCACTCCCTATTAATCATAAATTAATAGTCTAAACTAATTTTATTAAGGTTTGAAATTATTTATGAAACTTTTATAAATTAATTACATACAAGCTGACCCAGAATGTAATTAATAGAATAAATAAGTGGTAGAATGTAAAAATTATATTTTTAAAATTCTCAACAACTTAACGTTGCACTAATAAATATAAAACGTCGCTAAAATCCCCTTAATGAATGTCACTTATTAAATTCCTAGATGTCAGGGTTTTTAATTTTTTTTTTCCATTTCTTATCAACTTCTTCTCTAATAACCGTTTCATGGTAATAATGTGTAAATATTTTTTGTTTAGTATAATTTTATCACGTTTTACATAAATGCTACAATCTCTTTTTTTTTGTTCTCCCCTTCCTCGCCTTTAAGGCTTTATGGGCTAGGGAGTGAGGGCGGTAATTTAAAAGTCCCCCGGCACCGAGACGCGAACTCCTGACTATTTTTTTCTCAATCTTATATATCAGGTTGCCGGGCAACGGCGGTGCAAGTGCACACGCGTTAGCCCATTTGGCCACCCCGCCCACCATGCTGACAATTGTTGTATTTTAGTATTGATATTTTATTGTCCACTTATACTTAGTTTTACCTTCTTTTTTTTTAAAGTAGAATTTTAGCCTCTCCTCTCTTCTCCTTCTCCTTCCCCTCTCCTCCAAGCATTGCAGAATAGAATCAGCCTTCGGTTTTAGCTCATTTAATCCTGAGTGAGCTGCTATATTACGTTAATATTCTTATACCTTGGAGGTAGACAACACCATGCCCATTTTTGTATTTGTTCAGAGCCAATGTTTCATTACTTTGTGCTATTAAAGTTTGTTTCTTAATTACTAAATCTGTACCCCGGAGATAAAGGACACTATAATGCATTTTTGTATTTGTTCAGAGAGGAAATTTTCCATAAATTTGAGCTATTATTTTTTTTTTCTTCGTCACTAAATTATTTAATAAAAAAATGGGCATGGTGTATTTTACTTTCGGGTCACAGATTTCTAGTACTTCGCGCTGCTACTTCTTAAAAACTGTTAAATTTGTCATTATTTAAATTTTAACACTCCGGTGATATCCTAATGATATACTCGCCAAGCTCACCAGAAGTATGAATAGCTTGCGGTAACCATACCCTTAAGTATTCCTGGTATCCCGCCGGCCAGTTAACAAGGGTATAGAATCTCAAGTTGCCTAGTAACCAAAGCCCTCCCCCCGCCCAGCCCTCCCCTCCAGACAAATATTCTCCTTCCTGATTAGATCCAGGTCTCTTGAAGTTGCCTGACCTGGAAATCATTAGGGGACTCTCTTCAGCTAGCAAACAGTCGATAACTCTTCCACCAGCCTTCGTTCTAGGAGCCCGCGGACTTTTATTATTGAATTCCCTTACAAAATGTCTTTTTTTAAATGAAATATTTTATAAGATTGGATCTTGTAAGAATTGTAAAACAGGATCTTTATGTTTTCCTATCATTTTCACCTCATCATACATTTAAATTTTACTTGAGATACTTCTAGAGGTAAAATATTTTACTTAACATTTGTAAAATATTATTACGGTTTGAAAATCAATGATGAAGACCGGTATAATTACTTTCCTATCTATACTAGGTAACGAAAGTATTGCAGTCGGGACAAATTTCCGATATGCGGTTTTCGACAGGTCTATACGTTTCAGAGCCCCCTGAGTCCGAAAAACACATTTTTAGCCATTGGTCTGTCTGTCTGTGGCAAGATTTTCTCGGGAACTACTGAACCGATTTTGTTGCTTCTTACATACATGAAAAACATGTTTTTCTATAGACTGTAGCGCGAAAACGGCTGTAACGATTTTGATGAAACTTTCCTATTATGTTCTAGTAATTGTCCATTCAATTTTCGTATATAGACTAAATTTTCGCTAAAATTCAGGAAAAAAAGTTATAAAGAAAAGAAAAATGTTATGGGGCCTAACTCCCTAAGTATATATTATACGATAAAATTTATAATACAACTTTTGAAAGGTAATTAAATTACCACGAAAACAAAAGAAGAATCATCAGAATCGAACCAGTATTAGCGATGATACAGCTTATTCTATTTTTTACACATTTTTTTAACTTATTACTTTCCTACCTATAATAGGTAAGGAAATTGTTGCAATCGGGCCAAAAAATGTTCTGTTCGGGTCAAACGGGGTTCCGATATGCCGTTTAGCCTGGTTTTTTGAAAGGCTATGAAATTCCGATTTGAAGGCAACAAAACTATATAAAAATCGTTCATTTTGGACAACTATTAACGAAGTTACAGATACAGCTATTCATTTTCCAATGTAAGATTACGGGTTCATATCGTTGGTGTCAGAAAGGGGTGAGTGAGAGAAAAAAGATGACTAAGTGAAAGTAAGAGAATCTGTTGCCCGCATCACACAATCTTCACTATTTCCTCTACTTTTAACAGAAATTATTGTTTGACAATACTAAGCTGTGGCAAAAAGTTTTTGATCAGCAATATTAGAGAGTATTGGAATTTTTGCACTGATATACCTTAAGCCGGTTTGCATTGCTTTAGTTTATCAAATAAACCGTACTAAATAAAATCTTTTCTTTGATCAATTTTCAGGAAAATAAATGTAATTAAATTTTTTTTTGTTTCCTTCATGGACACATGTAAAGATATAAAAACTTTTCCGAAATAGCTAGGATAGTCGTGTGAGTAGACACAACATTTTTTTTTTATCTTGTAGTTTTTGGGTTGAATAATTTCGTTTTACAAAGGATCGGTTATCTGAAAGTTATAAACCTAATGCGGTTGGAATAGGAAGGTTGAATTTAACTGTATGAGTGATTTATAGCATTCAATTGTATAGAGTTGTGGTTTCCCAAATGACGCACACTTACCACTAGTGGTACGCAAACAAACCAAACAATAATCTGTGATGGCTATGTTAGTAAAGATGAAAGATTCCTGGTCTTGAGAATTATATCGAGTGTCAAGTTTGCCATTGATGTCCTGATTATATATAATAGTTCAAACATTTTTTTTTCACTCTATTTTTACATCCAACTCCGTCTAATAGATCATTAACAATAAGTGAATCGTCTGTCAAGATTAGAAACAAAATGATAATAGCATATCAGGCATAAGGAACAAAAACACCCAAGGTTATTTCTCCCACGGCATTATTTTAGACAAATAAATTAAGTTATCCAACCTCCAGATTGAAGACGCCCCAATTCCGAGTATGTTTGAAATTATTGTGCTATAGTGAATATTTCCAGTGTTAAACTATATTTAATTTTGTAGTTACATTGTCATGAATGCGATAGTTCTTGACAATCCAAAAAAAGGTCTTTTTTTATTTTATTTATATTTACAACTGTATAAAAAATAAAAATACATTCAGTAAATTTGAACGCAAGAATATAATAACATGAAATCACTTGTTGAGAAACTACCCACTGGTAGTATTCTAAAAATCTATTTACAAAAGTAGATCTCGAGACCATCTTCTTTTCAGACGTCTTGGAGGGAGGTATTTTTACTTATATTTTTTAAAAATTGATATTTTGAAATTTTTCTTCATAAATTTTTGCTCGATTGGCATACGTAATATTTAAAAAAAACATCATGAAACTCCACGATTTTCAGTCGAATGATATCTCACATATCAATTAGTAATATTAAATATTATTACTATTAAAATATTCACAAAAAATCAGTGACGAGTGTTAATGCAAAGGTCGTTTATAACAATTTTACATGTTTATTGTCTTTGCGCTAAAGCTGACATTTTGCAGTCTTCAACTGCTATACGTGTTCTGCTAAATACGAAATTAGCAGAGGGAAATAAAATATGAAATTATACTCATAAATAATGAAGAAATAATCGGTGCTCTCATGTAAAAAGAAAAAATCTGGTGCGCGCAACACACAACTTTCACATACCGATCTACTATGAATAGAAATTATTTTCTGGCCATGCTGGGCTATTATAAATTTTGTTGAAGTGAATTTTAAACGGAGCTAAAGCTTAAAGCTTACAGATAACAATTCATTAAGACCATTATAATTATAAAATGCCTATTTAATATATCGACAACAGGCAATAATAATCTAGTCACTCCATCTGCTTTTATAAACCATACAACTTTCTTCGCTTTTATAAACTTTAGAATGATTAAGACCAATTTCAATATTTTTAAGTGATGACATTTTAGTGATCTTTTTAGTTGAAAAGTTATCTACGCAGAATATGAGTAAGTTGATTCCTGAGGTGGTGATTGCAATGTTGAAATATAGAACTGAAAATAAAGGTATAAATTTAGGTACTTATTTCTTATGAAAAATGTTGTTAGGAAAGATACTTTATTAAATATCTGTAGAAAAAAAGGTTTTTTTAGTCTCAAAAATTAAAATAGTATATTTTAAATTTATCCAAATTTTCGCCTCTTCAGGGAAAAAAACTAGAGACCATATCTTTTCTCCTAGTTGTCCGATCTTAACGATTTTTATTTTGTTTTTTTAGGAAATTCCATAAACTTTTAAAAAACCATCAACAAAAAAGTGTATACTTTTTTAGTTATTCGGTATTTAATTTTACCATCGCTCGTAACTTTTTTTCCAGCTATTTTTCGTTGAAGTATGTTATATAGATAAATTCGAAGGGTGTAGAGAAAATGACTTTAGCGAAGTTTCATTGAAATCGGTACATTCGTTTAGGCGCTACAGCAACGCAGGTTTTTCTGCATTTATTTTTCTCCTTTATTAACTTATCAAATTCTTTCAAAAGTTATATTTATCGTTTTTTCATTACTTTGAATAATTTGAAATGATTAACTTTTTAAAATAAACCATATTTAAGGTACTTTAGAGGAAGAGGTATATGAACATTGGGCATTTAAGCCCTGTAAAGTGACATCAATGGGGGTAAGACCTAATTGATATTAAAGACCACTTAATTATACAATGATACACCGAGTTTAATCAAAATCGTTAGAGCCGTTTTTGAGAAAATTGTGAAAATGTGTTTCAGCGTTGATATAAAGTGGCACTTCCGGTTAGCCGATTTTAAGGAAAAAGTTGCCGTCACATCTAAGGCATATACCTATCTTAAATACGTAATATCAGTTTCGTAGGACTTTTCATTTTTGAGCTAGACTGCTAACATACAAACACACAGACCATTTTTCGGGACTTAGTCATTTCGAATCAGGGTACCTAAAAAACGTCTATTTCCAATAAAAAATTTTCTCGATCGCAATACTTACCCTTAGTATATATTACATATATGTGTATATATTGCACTAACAGAAGCGATAGGGGTCTTACGTTTTGATTTATTCAGGTGTTATTCTTGCTGTCAATCTTTAAAATGAAATCTTTCAACTAAACATCAAAATTTCTGTTTAAATTATGTTGTTATCTCCTTGCCTGATCGTTGTGGCCTTGTCAAAACAGCCGGATTAAGAACTAGATCTGAGACGGTGGTGAACAAGTCACGCTTCGCCTGACCTTTCCAATGTCACTTCGTCTCCGTTCCTCCTCTTTTGTGGCTGATGGTTAGTCCTCTCTTATTTTTATCTCCGTTACGAAGACCTTACTCATCACTGACTCATTTCGCTTTCTCAACTTCTGAGTTAAATGGAGGAAGTAAACAATAGATGAATCGGCAGAAAACTAAATCACACCTAAACCACCAACTCTTGATGAAATGCTTGTGAAATCGGTGATGTGTTTCTGAATGTGGATATTAATCTGGGTCGTGAACAAAGTGTTTTGAGAAAGAGTTTTGAAAATATTGAGTAGTAGAGATAGAGGCAGCTTAAATACAAACCATCATCCAACGATAACTTTGTAAAAACGGGCTCTGGTCCAAGAGGTTCGTAATTCGAAGAACTGGATCATTTTTAAGATACGGTAAAAAAAAGTTTTTAATTATTTGGAATTTTATTATTATTAGTTTCTGTATTATTTGTTTTTATTCATTTTAAACAGAGTGTGAGTGTGCTCTCTGAACACTATTATAAATGTCCTTAATTGTAACAGAATGTAATATTTCTGAATAAATAACAAGAAATTATTTGGAATATTAATGAGTCCTTTACTCGGACTTTTAGTTGAACCTTTTAACTGTAAGTGCAATATACGATCTTCAACGACCGATAGGAATGAAGTAAGCTTCATTTAAGCAGCCCTGCTTGTTTTTATATTACCATAAATACCATATACAAGGTTTCCACTAAGTAGAGGAAAAATTTTATAGGAGTAATAGCACACCTTAAGAGCATAAAGCGGTAACTAAAGAAATATTTTATTAATGTAATTACCAATTGCTTCACTGTAAACCACGCAAAATTTACTCCAAATGAAAATATAGTTCAGAAAAAATGACATTTCCAGCTGAAATGTGGAAATCCAAATTTTGTGTTGTTTTTTTTTTTTAAGTAAGTCGTGTTTTTAGTTTAATTTAAAGCGATAAATAAAGAAATATTTTATTAAAGTAATTACCAATTGCTTCACTGTAAACCACGCAAAATTTACTTCAAATGAAAATATAGTTCAGAAAAAATGACATTTCCAGCTGAAATGTAGGAAATACAAATTTTTAATTACTACAATTAATTGTTGCAAAGCTTTTGTTTCTTTTTTTTCCATGATCTGGGATGTCTTATAATTGCCTAAATACACTTTTTCCTTTAAAAAAATTAATTAAAAATAATTATTTATTATGTGTTTTTCACTCAGATCTGTATTATAGGATTGAATAATTTATAAGTGTAAAACTAGTTGTTTATGACCCTGATAATTACTGAAAAACAAATAAACCTGCTGATAGTGACATTTTGTGAAATATTAGTCAGTATATCATTAAAGTAGCGGTTATCGCTTCTTCGTCTTTTAATATAATGAAAAGAAGAATTATAACCAGACGAAAGAAAATGAACTGAAGAAAAAATGAATTTTTTACAAAATGTTATTGTATATCGATGCATAAACTAAACGCTCACATTTACGTGAAAACATATTTGATTTGAATAAATAAGTACCTGTATGAAAATGAACTGTAGTATGTTAAGTAGAAAAATGCTTCAACTTCATGACTAACATCTGATTGATATATTAAAGGACATTTTTCCAAACTCAGCGCTATTTATTGAGCTCAGCGGAAAAGTTCAGAAACCTCCCAAAATGAAACGCAGAATCTAGTTTATGGATTCGCTCAGAACTGTTAATATATTCTGATTTCACTTAAAATTTATTTACTGGCGTTTAAATTTCCATACGAGCCCTTGAACTTGGAGCCAAAAGATATGAGGCGACTTTCTCTTCCTTGTCGCTTTCAAATTATGCCTTGCCGACGACGTAACACCTCAGCCCACATAAATCCTAGCCCTCCAATTTGTCCCTGTCACTGCCATATATATCGGGTAAGTGCCCCCATGTATTGAATTTCCAATTACCTTCACCATAAGGATTGTCGTAAACCACCAGCGCTTTCGGAATGGACGTCTCCCCTGTGGCATACATTGCAACCAGTCTCCCGAAATTCAAACCTTTTTGTATTATTTTTACTTTTCTATGGCAAGGAGGGTAATATTTTTAGGTTGGCCCCTAAATGTAATATTTTTTTAAGCGAACGGCAGCCTCTTGGCTATCAGCTTGATTGCTTCAGGATCCGCCAGGTAAAAAAGATGGAGAGAATATGCCGCTAGACGCAGAGTCAACTGATCCCTAAATCTCTAGGTTACTTACTAACATCTACTCGCTATGACCTAGAAGTTATTACTAAGCAGATACGTTAACACGGCGATGCTTAAAATATACTTAGCCTTAAGAAAAAATCATACAATAGAGAAAAGTATCATGTCAGTAACGTTAAGTGCATTCGAATAAATATAGTCCGTAATAGAGACCTCTTTTTATTAAATTATTAACATCCGGCTGAAACTTCGTAAATAGCTTCATATCATCATTAAACAAGTAAATTCCCATTTGCTTTCCACTTTAATCGTAAGATAACTCGAGCTCAAAGACGAGAAAAAAGGTGCCCTTAAAAAATATTGAGTGGTCTAGCGTGACGTACAACCCCAAATTGTCTAAGTAAAGAGGTTATATAGGCCAGACGGCTCAATATTTTTGAAGGCTACCTTTTTTCTCGACTTTGTGCTCAAGTTATCTTACAACTTAAAGGAAAAGGAAATTGGTACTTAAGAGTTTTTAGTACGTAATTAAATAGACGAAGTTTGCCGACCTTCCAAGAATTTTCCAAGAACGCCCCAATTCCAAGAGTTTTCATAAATAAAATATTTGTAGGTTGCGATGAGATGGACCTATTTACAAAGTTTCAGCCGGATATTAATTATTTGATAAAAAGGGGTCTGTACCACGGACTACAAAATAAATAAATATATATATATATATATATATATATATATATATATATATATATATATATATATATATATATATCATATATCATATATATATGATCATATAACTAAAACCTGTACCACTACAACCCAGAAAGGGTCTTGGGTTCATTACTATTTAGGGAATGCAATGTTTCTAGGTCAACGGCTGTGCAAGGAGGTGATTTAACCGAGATCACACTCAACCGCCAGGTTTTCCCGCTTAATCAATTATTTAATGAAGCGTACCCACTTTATAGAGGCTGGGTGAGGAGGATCTCCCCAGGATCGCTCCACGGCCATTGAAACAGATTAATAAATTTTCTACCATGAGCCGGGGTTCGAACCTGGGACCTTTAGCATTGGAAGCTCAGTACTCTACCACTGAGCTACCTCACTCCTTGCATATAAATAAATAAATAATAAACGCTTTTAATTTGAATTAGGTAAATGTATAGTAACAAGTGTATGATTATGAATTTCCTACTATTAAACAATTATAAATTATAAACAGTGATTACAGTCAAACAACAGGATTTTCATTCCATTAACTACTTAAATGTAACATTATACATTGTTAATTGTTAATTTTATTTATTATATAATGTGTTATTTAATAGAGATGGATATGGCGCAGGTCACCAAAAGCTTCTCAGGATGTAAGATATAAAATAAATGATAATATTGTAATTAGAGAGACTGTAATTAACGCTTTAATTTTGATTTAAATAAATGTATAATAACAAATGCATGATTATGAATTATTATTCAAAAATGTTCCACTACAACCCATGAAGGCTCTTGAGTTGAATACTTTGGACGTAAGTACTGTTTCTTGGTCAACAGTTGTGCAAAGAAGTGATTTGGCAGTGATTACGGTAAACCGCCAGGTTTTTCGCTCCATTAACTACTTGAATGTACCCACTTAACAGAGGTTGGATGTTCTCCAAGATGGTCTCCAGATTCCATGGTCGATCCACGTTCGGTGTAAGAGAAGAAATAATTACGTGTTCCACCTGGAGTCGGGACCAGTGGAATAGGAGCACAATGCCTCACTCACTGAGCTTTCCTAGACGAGTGTTATTATTATGCTTCACTTTTTATTATAATTTCACAGCATAATATTTATTTGTGTTTCTAATTTGTATTTCTTTGTCTCAGTATGTACGTAACTAAGTTTTATCCGAATTCAATCACTTCTAATATATTTTAATTCTGCTTCTTCTAATGTAGACGAGCCAACTCACTGAATTAACATAACGAACATGTTATATAAAAACAGGTTTAGATCTACTTTTGAATCTTAATTAATACCAGTCAACGTGACCTCATTCTATATTAAGATGTTACAAGAAAGATTTCCGATCTTACTACGACTCAGTTTCTTCCCTGCTTTAACGGGCCCCATTGACGAATTTTAGAAATCATCAAAATTATGTTGTTCTTAATAAAACCTCGCTAGTATTCGTAAGAAAAGGTTATTTTGAATACATCAAATTTTGAACCAGTGAACTTTAATAAAAAAAAAAAAAACACTGGAACAATAGGAAAAATAATTCAATAAAACAATTCATAAATAATACGGGAAATTTTCCAATATTTTTAATAGAAAAATTTAAGAAATTCCAATGTTAGGTAAAACATTTGGACATATTATTAATAACTGAACCATCATATGGTTCTTGTATTAAGTTACATGAACCGAGTGATGGTTCAATTCGGTTCACGTAACTTAAGAACTGAAAAAATACTTATGTTTAATCAAAGAAATTGGTTTAATAAATTTAACTTCAAGGTAAATGTAATTTTGTTTTGTATACATTGGATTAAGTAACTCTTATAATAAGTTAATGAATACATTCTTCTCTCAATTAAGACGGACACGGTTCTACTACAACTGTTGTTTCAAGATCGACAAGAATACTTAAAAGATAATATATCTTGAGAAGCTTTCGGTGACCTGTACTATATCCATCTCTATAATATAACACATTATAATCAATAAAATAATAATAAGAAGTTCATATTCATACATTTGTTACTGAAATAAGAATATGCTAGAAAAGAGACGTAAAGTAATTATGTTATAATTGGTTAAATCCAAACAACCTACAATTGAATAGTTAACATATCAAGTTAAATATTCATTTGTATTTTGGAGACTTTCTTGGTGTGTGTGTCTATATATATATATATATATATATAGACACACACACACACCAAGAAAGTTTCCAAAATACAAATGAATATTTAACTTGATATGTTAACTATCCAATTGTAGGTTGTTTGGATTTAACCAATTATAACATAATTACTTTACGTCTCTTTTCTAGCTTATTCTTATTTCAGTAACAAATGTATGAATATGACCTTCTTATTATTATTTTATTGATTATAATGTGTTACATCATAAAGATGGATATAGTACAGGTCACCTAAAGCTTCTCAAGATATATTGTCTTTTAAGTATTCTTGTCGGTCTTGAAACAACAGTTGTAGTAGAACCGTGTCCGTCTTAATTGAGAGAAATAGGTATTCGTTAACTTATCATAAGAGTTACCTAATCCAAAGTATACAAAACAAAATTACATTTACCTTGAAGTTAAATTTATTAAACCTTTGATTAAACATAAGTATTTTTTCGGTTCTTAAGTTATGTGAACCGAATTGAACCATCACTCGGTTCATGTAACTTAATACAAGAACCGTATGATGGTTTAGTTATTAATAATATGTACAAATGTTTTACCTAACATTGGAATTTCATAAATTTTTGTATTAAAAATATTGAAAAATTTCCCGTTGTATTTATTAATTGTTTTATTGAATTATTTTTCTTATTGTTCTAGTTTTTTTTTTATTAAAGTTCACTAGTACAAGATTTGCTGTATTCAAAATAACCTTCTCTTACGAATACTAGCGAGGTTTTATTAAGAACTACATAATTTTGATGATTTCTGAAATTCGTCAATGGGGCCGGTTAAAGGAGGGAAGAAACTGAGTCGTAGTAAGATCGGAAATCTTTCTTGTAATCTCTTAATATAGAATGAGGTCACGTTGACTGGTATTAATTAAGATTCAAAAGTAGATCTAAACCTGTTTTTATATAACATGTTCGTTATGTTAATTCAGTGAGTTGGCTCGTCTACATTAGAAGAAGCAAAATTAAAATATATTATAAGTGATTGAATTCGGATAGTACTTAGTTACTTACATACTGAGACAAAGAAATACAAATTATAAAAATAAATATTATGCAGTGAAACTATAATAAAAAGTGAACCATAATAATAACACCTGTCTAGGACAGCTCAGTGAGTGATGCATTGTGCTCCTATTCCACTGGTCCCGACTCCAGTTGGAACACGTAATTATTTCTTCTCTTACACCGAACGTGGATCGACCATGGAATCTGGAGACCCTCTTGGAGAACATCCAACCTCTGTTAAGTGGGTACATTCAAGTAGTTAATGGAGCGAAAAACCTGGCGGTTTACCGTAATCACTGCCAAATCACTTCTTTGCACAACTGTTGACCAAGAAACAGTACTTACGTCCTAAGTATTCAACTCAAGAGCCTTCATGGGTTGTAGTGGAACATTTTTATATATATATATATATATATATATATATATATATATATATATATATATATATATATATATATATATAGACACACACACAGACCAAGAAAGTCTCCAAAATACAAAATCTACAAAGTCTACAAAATACCTTGATGTGTGTGTGTGTATATATATATATATATATATATATATATATATATTTATATATATATATATATATATATACATATATATATATATATATATATATATGTCAGGTATATATACAAGCCAACATTGCACCGATGTTTTCACTTCCACAATCCTGCTACGATGTCTTGGCTCGTCGAGCCATTTTCAATTCACTTTCAAGACACCGAAATATAAGAAAATAATACTGAAAATATATACAAAACAAAAAGATTCTCAGTAGGGTTATAGGATACAAGTTTAACCATGTACGGTACTAATAAAAAAGGAAATACAGAGGCTTGGGATAACACGGGAATTATGTAAGGATAGGACAGGATACAAGAAATTCCTCAAAAGTGCGGTGCATGTTGTGGACAGTAAGGAACTTCCGTCCAGGAGGAAGTGGACGGAGGAGAGGAAGAAAAAATTTAGCGATATCCTCAAGCAGAGATGGGCAGAAAGAAAGAAATTTAAAAAAAAACCAGTATCATAGTGGCGTAGTCCTTCAGGACTGTTTCGCGTTAGATAAATAATAATAATAATAATTATAATAATTGGCAATCGAACTGAAGGAATTGTATCATTTGGGGAACGTCACCACCACTCCAATTATAATATCCTCCAATATATTGATACCAAAGACAACAGTGGAAGGCACGATGGGATTAAAATTACCTCTTGAAGTTTGGAAGAGGCTCAACACTCAGTTCTCTTGGATACGGCACGTATTGTTCGAAAGTTTTTAAATATCTAAAAAGTAATAGATATTAATCTGAAGTGGCTGGACTTCTGGTCTCCCACCTCAGAAACTTACCCCGCAACTAGATATATAATATATATATATATTATATATATATATATATATATATATATATATATATATATATATATATACATATATACATATATATATGTTTTTTTTCAAATAATTTGTTCCTAAACTATTTATTCGAATGATGCACTTAACATTACTTATTTTTATATCTATTTTTTTTTTCTTAAGGCCGGGCGTATTTTAAACTTTGCTATTTTAACGTTTCCGCTTAGTAACAACTACTAGGTCATAGCGAGTAGACGTTAGTAAGTAACCTTGTGGTTTAGGGATCAGTTGCCTCTGCATCCAGCGGAACACTCTCGCCTTCTTTTTGACCTGGCGATTCCTGATGCTATCAAGGTCCGCTACATCTGCCCGTTTAGTCATCCTCTGGTCCGTCGTTCTGAACTGAATTAAGGTGTAAACTTTCCCTCCAGAAGTACCACTAAAATAATCATAAATATTTAAATTGGAGTTAATCATTCTGTCAACTAAAAGGCTCATGTACTTCGGTCGATCATACGATACTATTTTTTTTTTTTTTTTTTTTTTTTTTTTTTTTTTTTTTGTCATAGTGGTAGTCAATTTCGCAAGCAGTTGAGACAGCAATCTCAAAGTCAAACTCGACAATAGGTAGTGTAAATTAAAAGTTAAAAGCATTTGTTTTAAAGCAAAAACTAACTCCTGTAAGGCTAGAGAAAAATTGAAAAAAGCTGTTGGTAATACATCTTTTCTATGTTGTGCCTATGTATGGAGTCTCCGATACATAGAGCTCTTAGAAAATGTCAACACAATTTTTTATAAAAAGACAAATTCGCTTTGTAAAACAACCCCAGACTTTTTAAAACGTTTAGAAATAGGATATACTAATATTATATTATGATGTGTTCATTGAATTGGTTGGTTAAGCTTGTGAAAATGGATTAATTTATGTATCGTAAAATATGTTTCGAAAAGCGATGTTAGATAGATAGATGTTAGATCTAAATAGATGTTATTTAGCTAATCCTGCTCTATCGACATATAATTGGTGTAATGTAATGGTATAAAATTATGGTTAGATACTATTGGGGAAGGCAATCTAGTTTATGAAACCTCCTCTGCCATAATTAGAACAAATATTAACTGAATATTAAATAAATATAAACAACATTTGCAGGGCGATGACAGTCCTGTTATAGTGAACATTTAGACCTTTTTCTTAATAATGATCAGATCCCCCAGTATTTGTTGATGCCGACTAATTTCAAATATGCGAAACTATTAATGCAGATCCGTCTCTCGGAAAGATATATAATCAAGATTTCTGTAAATAATAAAATTGTGAAAATTACTCCACAACTTGAGTGAAAAATGTGCAACATTAAAGAAAACTAAACACTTCATCATATATTATTTAAATGCCCAATTTACAGTAGTTTAAGGTTAGGAATTTACCAGGGTTTGGGAAATCTTGACGAGATAGAAATATTTAAGTCAAACGCTGCAGAAGAAATGAGAAAATTTATTTATCTATCTATCTAATTTATTTATTTATCTCAAACATATCAAATTATAGAGAATTTGTAAGGTAATCTGGAATATTGTCCTCCGCATATTATGCAAAATCCATATTACATCGCATGTAATCTGTCCGGTATTTTTCTTGTTGTTCTCTAGGATAGGGGTAATCTTTTAATTTAATTTTAAAACATAGTTTAATATTTTAAAAAAATGTATTTGTTGTTGTATTTATATTATTAATAATTTTAGATTTTATATTAATTTGATAGTTAGAACTATTTTGATTGTCTGATTTTTACCGAATATGGTTTTTAATTTATCCTTAAGAGTGTTGTAATATCTGTAATGTAGTATAAAAAAGAATGTATTTGTATTTCCATAATGTTCGTTATTTTGGGATAGACTCCATTTGTATAGGGTTCTTCCCTTAAAACAAATATTGATAAATAAAAAATATGATGTATTTATCTGTGCTCTATTCTTCCTCATTTATTCAGAACAAAAACATTAGTCATGCATTGCATCGCTATAGCATTGATGTCATTCTGGCTTCATCTGTCTAGGTCATATTCAAGAATAATTTTTCATATGCATATTACTGATGTGATAACCAAAGTTTTTAGTGGTTCAGCTTCTGCTTTCAGTAATTTATTTTAATATGTATTATGTTAACATTTTGTTTTAAATAATTTAGTAACTAAGAACCAAATTTTAATAGCTCAAAGTTATGGTAAATTGGCTCTCCCAAACAAATACAAATTCTAATATGTTGTCCTTTACCTCCGGAGTGTAGATTTAGTAACTGACTAGCAAATTTTAATATAGTCCGTGGTACAGACTCCTTTTTATCGAATTATTAACATCCGCCTGAAACTTCGTAAATAGCTTCATCTCATCGTAACCTACAACTATTTTATTTACGAAAACTCTTGGAATTGTGGCGTTTTCAATCTGGAGGGAGGCAAACTTTGTCTATTTAATTAGGTACTGAAAACTCGTAAGTACCTATTTCCTTTCTACTTGGATAATTTGATCACAAAATCGATAAGAAAGGTGGCCTTCAAAAATATTCGGTCGTATGTCCTATATAACCTCGTTGTTTTGAAAATTTGGGGGAGTAGGTCACGCCAAACGACTCAATATTTTTGAAGGCCACTTTTTTTATCGATTTTGTGATCAAATTATCCTACGATCCAAGTAGAAAGCAAATGGGAATTTACTAGTTTTTATTACTTAATTAAATAGTCAAAGTTTGCCCTGCTACCCTCTAGATTGAAAACACTCCAATTCCAAGTAAGTAAAATAGTTGTAGGTTATGATGAGATGAAGCTATTTACGAAGTTTCAGACAGATGTTAATAATTCGATAAAAATAGTTCTGTACTACTATAGCTCAAATTTATGGGAAATTGGCTAAGGATAAGTATCTTATGTGATATTAGTTTAGCTAAAAAAAATTTCTGTTATGAGACGGTCATTAGAGGTCTTTCTGGGGTTATTACAAGGTAAAATTATTAAGAAGTAATTACATAATTAAAGCCATTGACCGAATTTATTAACAAATAGGACTTACCCAATTCTGAGGCATATTGTTTGCTGAAGCGGAGGACTGGGATTCCTTAAAACGTAAATTAATAAATATTAATGAACAAACTAAGTTTGATTATTTAATTATATTGCAACTATCGGCAAAAAATGGTGAAAAATAATTTGAGAAAAAAAAGGCCAACATTGTAAAACGGTAAATGATAAGTAATTAGTGGAAGTAGTTTAATTTATTAATTGTCTGTTGCTACAAAATATTTTTGTTTAACATTGAAAATTATGCACTACTACTGCACTATTATTATTTATCTATCATTAATTATTTAGAGTAAATATTTATAATAAAAATTTGTTATCCTATAAAATAATTTAAAGTTATAATGTTTAAATATTTATTTTAGAAAGAGACCCCGTCGGATGTGAAGTTGCACTTGGCTGCCGTAAACGGAGACTTAGGTGTGATCAGGAGACTGCTTGATAGCGGCAAGGTTCATGTGGATTGTTCTGACAGGGTAAGTACTTCTATAAACTATATTATTTTAATTATTTGTATTAATATTTAAATTTATAAATGTTCGCAGTACTAATTTTAATAATATAAAAACAGGTGCGTTTTTTTTTTTTTTTTAAATTTACTTAACGAGAATATGAAAATACTATTTCACTTTATTATACTGATACTTTCGACTTCTACGAATGTGTAAACATTTAGACTTCGAAGATGATATCTTAAATCTAGTTTCCTTTGACCAATCTTTTACTTTATTCGTCACTTCTTGCAGCCTCCATTTTATTTAGGGAATAGATTTGCTTCGGGCTGTGATAACAATATCATCGGCAAATAGGAAACATTTGATCGGGGTCTTTATAATGGACTCTATACCATTAATCGCAAGAAGGAATAGAGTAAGAGGAGATCCTTGTGCGGTACCCCTTTGTAAGCTATGGCTTGACGACAAAGTATTTCCTACAATGAAAATACCCTTACTTAAAATTCCCTAGGGATCTAACTAATAGCGAATTTTCAGTAAGGGTATGAAATACTGTTTAAATTTAAATTACCTGGAGAATGTTCCGTATTCACAGGAGAAGCGACTGCCATGATTAATACTTTATATCTTATTAGCGAATCTAAAAAGAACTACTGGGTAGTTGTGACGGACTCATACAGTCTTATAACTTCCATCGACAACCCATATCCTATAATTAGAGAAATACTCAACATTTGGTGAGAAGTAAAAAATAAAGGAATATCAGTTGTCTTGGTATGGGTACCAGCTCATTGCGGAATTTTAGGGAATGAAAAAGCTGACAATGCAGCCTATGTAGCAAGAAATGGAGGAGAAGAAGAGGAAGTTACTAGATTGAAATATATCACTTTAGAAAACTAGGTATACCAAACAAAGAAAAAACAAGTGGAAAAGATTGGAAAATCAAAGAATGTAAGCTAAAAGAAGTAAAATATAATTGCGATAAATGGCTCAATAGCACCAGAAGTGATACTGTGCCGTCTTAGGATTGGGCACTGCCAGTTCACACATAGCTTTTTTTTTTTTTTTTTGGTCCTTCCCTTCCTCGCCGTTAAGGCTATACGGTATTTCCCCGGGCCAGGGGGTGTGAGCGGGGATTTAAAAGACTCCCCTGGCACCGGGACGCGAACTCGTTTCTATTTTTATATCTTTGATTCATTTATCAGGTGGCCAGGCAACAGCGGTGCAGTGCACACGCGTCAGCCCATTCGGCCACCCACAGTTCACACATAGCTGTCTTTTAAGAGGTCGAGAAGCTCCTACTTGCGAAAAATGCAATAATACACCTCAAACTGTGAAACACCTTCTGGTAGAATGTCCCCAATTCGAAAGCCACAGAAAAAAAAAATAGACCTAGGAAAAACACTAAAAGATATTCTACAAGATAATGAAGATTGAGTTTCTACCGTGTTTAATTTTTTAAAGATTATAAATCACTATAAAAGAATATAAATTATATAAAACGCCAATGACCCTTTAGGGTAGAGGCGAGAAAAAGAGGGGAAAAAATTTCTTGGCTAAGATCAGATAAGAAATAAATAGAAAACAATTAGATAGGGATATGTAAAAATAATATGTGAATATGTTCATATACCTTGATAATGTGCAAATACATATTCCTATCTAATTATTTTCTTAATTTTTTATTTTATTATCTGGCTTTTTCTTAGCCCTGATGAAGGCCTGGAAATTAGACAGCAACTTTGACACAATGAAAATAGATTTTTTTTTCTGTAGGAATTACAGACCTAGTAGAGATCTTTTGCCTATCTTGGGCTATTTCTTCACAGATATCTGCACGCAGTTCTATTGCATCTTTTGTTGATTCTCTCTATCCGTTTGCTTTTTGGCCTTCTACCTTGTCTTTTTTCTTCTATGAGGCATTTAGAAGCTTGCAGACAACAAAAAAACCTTGATTTCAATGCCACATTAGTTAGGTATGATAAACAAAAAAATTAAACTAAAAATAAGAGAAAGAATTAATTGTATAGATAATTTAAAATGATAATTTAAGTTTAAATACTCGGTAATAAAATAGATTAAAGAAGAATTAAAAACAGGAAAAATTAAACCATAACAAACAAAACCATATGTAGGAGTCGAACGTTTTGGCATCTAGTTTTCATTCTTCTGATTCTTCCTCGTTATTATCGTTATTTCATCTCTGCTATAATAATTATTGTTCATTTTTAAGTGAAAAAAGTTTTAGGCGCGTTTTGCACTTTTTTTGTTGAGAGCGAATTAGATTGAGACGTCAGATTTGCGATGTGTAATGTTCGGGTAAAGTCGGCTGGAGTTGACTAATTGAATTGTTTTTGCATATGGATTAAAATATCTCAAAAACTAAAAATCGGAACTACATATTGTACGACACCTTGTTAGACAGGCAAAAAGAGAAAAAATAGTTTCGAAAGCCAAATTAGTTTTATGGAAGATATGGATTAAAATATCTCAGAAACTAAAAATCTGACCTGCATACTGTAAGCGAGAGAAATATTCAGCATTCCTTATAACCATAATATCATAATAGAATGATATAATATAGCATCCTCTTTATAATGAGCTATTATTTATTTATATTTCATATTATCAATCTCGCCTTTTTGATGTTTTCACTTCTATCTTGTGGTCTAAAGTGCCAACCTCAGTTGTTTTTAATTAATAACATAAAAAAATAAATGCTGTATAGATGGCCAAAAATGCAATTAAATTCAGATAAAATGATTCACGATACAAGAAACTTTTTTAAATATTTCAATAACATACCCATAGTATTATATATTATATCGGACAGATATTGTTAAAAACGGTATAATCGTTATAGGGAAGGATGTGCCATTATAAATAGGTTGAAATAAACAGAGATAACAATTCATTTTTTTTTTTTTTTTTTTTTTAATCAAGGGACTCTAAAATGAATAAATCAAGCGAATTCTCGAATAATTTACCATAGGTAATTCAGGAAATAGAAATAGACCAAAAAATAATGCATAAATCTTATAGTAAAAGAAACCAATTATAGTAATTTTTTTCAATTAATGATAAGTTATTAATTTTCCTCGTCAGTAATTTACAACTAGAGAAGAGAGGGCTACCGACACCTGACAAATTATTGTGAAAAGTGCAACGAACCCTAGGATATGTGGGTGCGTTTCCTTCCCACAGCCTTCAGCGATGTTAGAGGAAAATTATTAAGTAATTGCTGGGAGATCTTGGGATGAAGGATGATTCAAGAGTTGGCCAAGTTTATGGGAACACCAGGAAGGTGTACTTCTACATCCGCTGAGGTGAATACCAAATCATAATAGCAATCCTATCAATTAATAATTATTTTTTTAAAAAGTTGTCCAGATTTGAGCAGATTTCTTTATATTAACTTTAAAGTTTAAAATATTGTAACGATTCTTGTATTTAAAAACCTCAGGGTGTCCAATTGCTCGATCCCAAACTGATTCCAATTTTTGGGATGGCTGTCAAAGAACTCTTGGACCGCAATTTCAGCAGCCATGGATCTAAATAAGTAGTAATCCGATGGTGCGAGGTCTGGACTATATGGTGGACAGGGCTGGAGTTCGTACTCATGAGGTTCTTTAAACTTTTATTTGGTCCGACTGGAAGTGAGGAAGTGCATTATCTTGTTGGAATAAAATTCCTTTTCGGTTTATTACAGCAGGATACCGCTCTAACAACTTCGCGTATAATCTTTCCAGTTGTTAATAGTAGTGTTCAGAATTCATAAAGCATCCATCAGGAACAAATTCTTGATGAGTAACTTCTTCAAAATTCCAAAAAAACGCAAAGCGTGGACATTTTTTCAAAATTAAAATTAAAATTTTATATTAGTAAAAGTAGTAGAGATGTGGATGATTGAAGACTTGATAAGAAAATATGATTGAGGATTGCAGTCATAAGTTAATTATTATAACTTTTTTATTAATTGATTTACCTCTATATCTCTCTCTTTCGATTAAAAAGTTCAATTTAAATTATTCCGGATCGAAAGCATTTGTTCTTGTCCCAACGGACCCATTTCAAAGCGACTTCCACCTGGGTCAAGCAATGGTTATTTATATAGAGCTGGGGATCAATTCACTCTTACCCTTGGGAGTTGGGGAATCCAACTATGATGTATTACAAAATATTGATATTTTAATATATCGGGCATTGACATTTTTAATCTTTGAAAAATTAGGGATGCAAACATCAGGCAAGAATATCGATATTTATTATTAAGATGTTATTTAAATTTCATTAAAGAGAAAGGGAATTAATATTTAATTGAAGTCATACGTTTGTAATAGCTCTAATAAGATAAATTAAGTATTCATATATTGCATATAAAATAAATTATCAATTTATTAATATGTATAAACAAATTATTGTTTAGACTAGAAAAAAAATTCAATTCAATTGCTTATATCGCTAGTGTTAGTGCAAAAGGTCGTATGTAAAAATTGTCCATTTCTAATCTATTTATGTTAAAGGTGATATTTTGTAGTCTGCGACTATGGAAAATAGCAGATGGGAAATAAAATATGAAACTATACTAATAAATTGTAAGTAAATAATCAGTTGTTTTTATGCTCTCCTGTAAAACACTCAACGATCTTTTGCACTAACAGTACCGTTGTACTAAAATACTTAAGGAGCATGCAATACATAATTGTATTGAAAATGATAATTCAATGATAATGATAATTTAATACTATAATTAGTATTAAATGAATTACTACAACCCTCTGAATATTTTTTCTGTTGGCATTACAGACTTTGTCGATTTTTTGCCGTCTTAAGTAACCTGATAAGTAACAAACTCTGCTTCCAGATAGATTACGCCCATCTTAACTTCCATGCCTTCATATCACAAGATATTGAAGTGTCAGTACTCTGCTTCCAGATCCCTCTGATTATCGGACGGAGGATTTTTCTCTCAAAACTTTCAATACTTTTTCTAAAGCGCTGGTCAGTGTCCAGATCTCAGAGCCATGTATTAGAACTGGCTTTATCTGAGCATTATAAACAATTAATTTGAGATTTGTTTAGTGTTGTCGGTTTTCAATACCTTCGGAAGGGAAAAGATAGTTCTGTTTCTGTTTGTGATACGCCTGCCAAATTTTCAACGATTTGTCATTCTTTGAGGTTATTGCTGAGCCGAGGTATTTGAATTATAACTTTTTATTATTAAAAAAAGGTATTACGATGAACTATAGCAAAAGGAATCAAATTCTTTAACTTTAAAAGTATTAATAAAATCAAAATTAAATTCACTCTACATATTTACTTAACTCCACCTTCCAACAGTTGAGCAACATATAACAAACCTTTTCCAACTATTTTATATTAATTTAAACGGACATCGCCACAGACTAATAAGAGACCTGGCTGGCCACAGAACATGAGGAGGAGACTAAAAAGGCGTTGAATGAGAGATCTCCTTCCTTAAACAAAGTAAGTAATTGAAATAAGTCAGGGAAAGATGTGCATCTAAATACTTTCCTTCCTCATGTAATTTTTGTCTTGTATTTCCAGCACATTTGCTGATTGTTAACGGAAGGTTTACAGGCGCAGATATATTATTTATAGCCAAAAAAAAATTAATAGTTACTGAAACCTATAAAAACAATTTACATTTTTATTATAAAATAAAGAGAAAAAAATACTTAGGCATTAAAAAAAATTGATTAAACCCATGTTTCTTAAGTTACCTAATTTTTATGTAAAAAGTAGTTTGCATTATTACAGGGTCATTCCGGTAGGCATTTTAATATTATTACTTTTTTTATGTTTAAAAATATCAGTTCTAGGTAGTCAAATTTCGGTTTATCAAAACAAAAATTATCGCAATGAAATATCGATATTTAGTTATTTTGCCGACATGCCTATATCATTGGAATTGAGAAGTAATCGAGGTACTAGATAATAAAATGTACCAACATTCTTTATATGAAGTATGTTTCAAAATAATAATAATAAAATAAAAATAAAACTATTCCTAAGTATTGCTAATGGACTCCCTGATTATTTAGTACTTCTCAGTTTTATTCTGAGAAAAGAAGTATAACTTTTTTATTTGATTTGATGAAAGAGGTTCTAGAGGGTTTCATTCGACGATCAGCTGTTGTTAGTTACTTCTGTAATAGCCCATCATTATGATGATGCGATGTCTTATGCTCATAAATATTTGTTCATCTTTCGCAGGATGACACTGGCTGATTATACTGGTGATTAATACATTAATTAAGCTCCTCTTTTAGAGTTGGTGCGATGTTATCCATGTCAGTTATTTCGAGCTGTATAACAAAAGAAAGTGTCATAGTGTATCTAATGTACTTAATGATTTTGTCTATTAATCCCTTTTAAATTGCATTCGTATTTTCATAGTAAAATTGTCTGCTTTTTTTGTTTCAATCAAAAATTGAACTAAGTTCTTATTAAATCTAGCATAATGGTCTAGGAAAAAAAAACTAAATGAAGCATAATCTATTTATTGAAGGCCATCGTTGCAGACCTTTTTAATAAGGGTCATAAAGAACAAAATATATCATTGCAGAAAAATATGATAATAATAAAATAGATAAATAACAATAAGAAAGAGGTTTTGTCATACACTGACATGCGAAAAATTCCACCCACTTGTAAAACAAGTTTGATTTGTAGATAATACTTTATATTGTATATTAATATATATTGTAATAAATATAGAAAATATATTGTATTTTATTTTTTATTTTTAGATGAATGGAGTATATCACTACTGTTAGTAAAAAAGGTGGTATTTAAAAATTGAGTGTTTTACTTATTTAAAAAGCGATTACTTTTCAGTCTGTAACGGCGATAAGTAGTCTACTGCTATGGAAAATACCAAGGGAAATAAAATATGAAATTATACTAATAAATCATAAAAAAATAATCAGTTTTTTTCATGCGAACCCTGAAATTTTACATACCACCTTTTGTACTATCATTAGCATTATATATATATATATATATATATATATATATATATATATATATATATATATATATTATTTTTTTATTATTACCACCACCCTTAATTAGGCAATTTGCTTGTTGGTGGTACGGTATAATTACCTAAAATAAAAATATCAGTGAAGCGACCTGATATTGTTAATGTTCAACTGTTAATGTAGTACATTTTAACATAAATTCGTATTGTATTTTTACTCAAATTGTTGTATTTTGGTTTGAATAGTATTATTTTTATTAATAAAATTCATTATTCTAATAATAGCGACTTCTGGTGCCTTATGACTTAATATTTCTATTATTTTATAGTATAGCAAAATCAAATCAAATCTATATTTAAAAATAAATAATTTTTAGTTGTAATATTTTCATCTTTAACATTTTTATTTAATACATAATTAAAACTTAATCATAAACTTATGGAATGAGTGAGATACATGATATAGCCACGGGAGTGTTGGTGAAGTAAAATTTCGGGCGTGAGAAAGGTAATTATTTATCGCGACCTCTTCCGTGTTTTAATTATATTTGATCTTGTCACGAAGTTTCCTTCATTCAGCCTCTTTGAAGCAGGCATGTTTTCTCAGTTCTTTTCTACGTTTCATTCATTGACTGGATATATTTTAAATTTTATATCTTCTTTGTTTGCTGTTCTTAAACATCTAATCAAATGCATTAACAAAACCATTGTTATTAGTTACAATTAGTCAAATGTCATTATATTTTGATTTTAATTATGTAAAATAAAATTAAATTAAATGCAACATTGAAAATAAAATTCCATTTTACTACCTTCAGTAATTGGCGTATTAAAATATAAATTTATTTTATTCACCTAGCGTTAATTTCATTTTACTTTATTATTATTTTTTAAGTGATAATATATTTTATTTTTTACTGAAATAATTTTTGTTTTTTTAAATTTATTAAGAAATATAATAATAATCTGTCACGCGGACAATAATTATAGTGAGATAAGAACATATTCACACCATATATACAGAAAACATAAACGATTATTGCTAGTTGAAACAAATTCAGAAATACATTTTATAATTAATTTTAATGCAATACATTTCGAAGTTCTTCGTGTTGTCTTTATAAAAATTAACAGAAAAATTATGTATGAGTTAATTTGTCGTTTTGTAGATTATGTTTTTAATTAGTTTTATATTTTCGTTTATAAAAAAAGGAAAAAAAAAAAATTATTTTTCCTCCTGTTTCTTTTTTGGTTCAGAACAATTTGTTGACAAATTAGTATAGTTGAATACTTTAGTTGTCCATTGCATATTTGAAAATTTATTTTCTGTATAGGTATATATTTTGTATACTGCAGGTTTGTACTGAATAAAATTCTGAGTTATGGTATTACGTAACGGGATTGTATGTTGTTAATAACCTGTAAACAAACTCATATTATAAGAGTTTATAGTTTTAGTAATTTGAAATACTTTTTAAACAAATATAATAATGCTTATTAAACGTATCTTGGTCTATGTGGATAATATATATGTATCAAGATTATTAAGCTTAATATATATATTGTCAGGATTATTAGGATTAAGATACTAATATTATAATGTATTTAATTTGTATATCAATAATAAAAAATAGTAATTATAATTAAATTTTTCACTACTCCAATGGTCCTCCGGCCACAGTTTAACAATTTATGTTCCAAGCAGTGGCAGATGTTAATAATAATATTTTAATAAGATTTTTATTAATTGATCTGCTTCTATATCCATATCTATCGATTAAAAACGAAGTAAAAAAAATCAATTTTAAAGTAGCATTTTCGTTTCCCAAATGGCTGAGATTTAATATGCACATGGAAATTTGGAAGCCCAACTCTTTTACATAAATTGTTTAATATTATACAAACTAACTGTACACCAAAAGTTTCAATTCTACTGTCAATTAACACAGCTCTTACCAACCCATCAAGCATCATCGTCGTGACTACAGAATATAAACAAGATGGTAATCTTTACAAGATTTATGCAGACTTTATATTCTAGAGCTTAAAAGGCTATCAAAATGTCCTCAAGCTCCTTTAGAGACTACTCCAAATCAACAGCTAGAAAAGATTTATGAAGGCTTTATTTAGACTGCTCTTCCTCTTAAAGTTACTATAAATTTGGTAATAAAAGAGGTGATGTTATACTATATAAAGGAATGTTTTACAATACATTTTATGTTTAGTATATAAGGAAGGATAGCAGACAATTTTTTTTTTTTGCAAATGTGTTGCACTACAAGAATCTAATTAATATTTATCCGTGGACATAATTTTTTTATGTTACAATCAATACCTATATCTACTTATTAAAAGAGTAGCTAATGGGTTAATTTTATCGGTTATGACTAAAATATTTTATGACAATAAAGACGTCCTACACTCATTTAGGCACATTAGCAAAAAATATTAGGGGAAAAGTAATTTAAAAAAAAAAAACTAAGGTGTGTGCTTTAGACCACGTGATAGAAACGAAAATATCAAGGTGAGATCAAATTAAGATTAGATGAAATATAAATTATAAATAATAGCTCATTATAAAGAGGAAGAAATGCTGGACATTTCCCTAGGTTAGAGTATGTAGGTATAATTTTTATTTTCTGAGATATTTTAATCCATATCTTAAAAAAACGTTATAATTCAGTTATCGACTCTATCTTTTTCCCCCTCCTACTCTCTAACATGGTGTTGGGTTAAGATACACTTTTGAATAATAGCTCGTTATAAAGAAGATGAAATGCTGAATATTCTCCTTGCTTACAGTATACAGATCCAATTTTTATTATCTGAAATATTTTAATTCATATGTTCAACTATCCTTGTTATCATTTGGTTTTTGACACTATTTTTTCCTTTTCGCCTCCCTAACACGACGTCGCGTAGAGATACAATTTCGAATAATAACCTATTACAGAGAGAATGAAATGCTCAACAATTTCCTCCCTAACAGTATGCAGGCCAGATTTTTAATCTAAGACTCTAGCCGACTTTACCCGAGCGTTAACACTTCGGAAATCGGAAATCTAATTCACTCCTACAAAATGGTGCAAAACGCGTAAGAAATTTTCACTTCAAAAATATACTTATTTGAAAGCTTTGATTTGAAACATTTGAAAATGCATTAAACTTTAACTTGAGTTTATTCAAAAGCAGCTTAGTTTGGTTCCGTTTTGGTTAACACCTTCTATTTCATTTTAGGAAATATTTTTACTGTATCAATAATTATTTTAATATTAATTTGGAATGTTACACCTGTCCTCCAGTTTATACTGACAACAATCAAATTCCTCAAACGGACACGGTACTTTACCTTGGACTCACCTTCGACAGAAGGATGACATGGGGCCCACATGTTAAAATGAAACGTATGACACTTAACAAACGACTCAAACTACTTTACTCTCTTTTTGTCAAATCTTCAAAACTAAAACTAAAACAGAAACTGAATACATATACATACTTACTTAAGCCCATATGGACATACTCATCACAAATATATGGCATCGCTAAAAAGACCCACCTACAAAAACTTCAAACGTTCCAATCAAAATTATTGCGACTCATAACAAAAGCACCTTGGTACGTGACTAACAAAACTCTACATACTGACCACCACTTTCCAACAGTTGACCAACATATAACGACCCTATATCAACGATTTTACACAAATTTAAATGGACATCATAACAGACTTATAAGAGACATGGCCACAGCTTACATACCTCAGAACATGAGCAGGAGAATAAAAAGGCGTTGGATGAGGGATCTGCTTCCTTAGACAACCTAAGTGATTGGAACAAGTTAGGGAAGAGGTACTGCTGAGTACTTTCCTTCCCCATGCCTGTCATGTCATTATATCATTATCGCCATCACATTTGCTGATTGTCAACTTATTGTTGACAGGCGCAAATACATATTTTATAGACAAAAAAAAAAAAAAAATTTGGAATGTTACTAAATTATTTTTAGAATCTTATAAAATCAGACCAATCTCCACAAAAAAGTGCAATACGCACCTAATGAAGTTTTCACTTCAAACAATTAATTTTAAAGTAATTCATGACAGCTTTTTAAATGGTGGTGAAGTTTCTACAAGAGTTAGAAAGTGGATAGAAGAACAATCTCACATTCATGATTGACTAGCAGCCTGAAGCAAGTTGTTATCAAAAAAATTATCGAAAAAAATAAATAATTAAGTACTGTCTGCCCAACTTCGACAAACACTGTCTACAACACTATTCAATAGGATCAAAGTACGCATTTGCTTACTAACGCAGTATTTAACCACACTGAGAAAAAATAATTTTATTCCTGGACAAGCCCTTTTAAGAATAACAGGCAATTACAGAAAAATACAAAATTACTTCTGTATAAAAGTTTAAAAGATATCGAATAAATAAAAAAAAAAGTTAGATTATCTGAATTATTTACAACGCATGCAAAATGGTTAAGAAAAATAAAATGAAATTCAAGTTTTCCCTAAAAGCTTGTAAAAAAACTCTCTCTTAATTAATTTTTTTTTAAAATAGATCCTCATGAATTTAATTTGTAATTGTAGTTGTAGTTAGGCTTTTGTTAGTCATTCTTCATGTCACCAAGAAATTCCCTTTCGGTTGGATAGATGGATTCATCAAAATCCATCGCTCCTGAGGGCCGGAAAAAGGATATATTGCTGTGTAAAGTTTCTGTATAGTGTAAAGTTTCTTATACAATAAAATATATTAATAATAAGAAAAGACAGCTTCATGATTAATTACATTCACAATTTACTTCCCGTTATCAGCTGACTGTCCGCTGTAGAGAGACTGAGACGGATGAAGGAAATAATTGGCCGTTAGTAGGAGATCCTCTCGACATTAGCCAGAATTGGGATAACTACCTCATTATTCAACTCTCAATAGGAACCGGGCTCCTTTTTGCGAAAAGGAATTCTTTCCATGAATTATCTTTGCAGCTAATCTTCAAAAATATGGGAGTTCTCCTCCACCTCCAAGTGAAAAGAATTTCATCTCCGTTCTCACCACAGTGAATCTAAGTCAACTGCCTATCAAATAAAAAAAAAATAAAAAATTAATGACGTACTCCAATCCACATGATCATAACAAATTTTGTAGGCACTGAAGCTAAAGTGGTTATTTTAAGATAATAAATTAGTCATTAACATGGCTGGTTTATTATGCAATTGCATATTTTATTTGAATGCATTTTTCTAACAGATCATAAAATTTCATTACGAATTAGTGTACCCAGATGGAATGAATCTAATTTTATTTAACCCCCATACCAGACTGAAACGACTAGAAACCGCCCGACGTTTTCGACTACTGCAGCACTTACTAGACAAACGCTCTAAGCTTTCAATCAATTACAAACGACTCATATATATGACAATAATAATACCTATTTGGACTTACGGAATTGAGCTTTGGGGCTCCACTAAACCATCGAATTCCTCTCGTATCCAATCCTTACAATCCAAAATCCTTCGTAAAATCCTCAACGCTCCTTACTTTGTCACAAATAAAATCATCCATAAAGACCTTAATGTTCCATATATTTCCGATTTGAACCAATCCAGATACCTTTCCTTCCATAAGAAACTGCAGAACCATCCGAATCCTCTCGTTTTAAACTTTGCTTCCTCCTCGATCCCTGATAACCCTCCGAGGCGTCTGAAAAGAAGATGGCCTCGGGACCTTCTAATATAGAACTTTCAATTTTAGTTCTACCAATGAAGGTAGTTTCTCTTCATGTTGTACATGTTACCAATGTCACATTTACTTGTTGTATTTTCCATGTAATACAGTTGTAAATTTCATTAAAATAAAAAATAAATTTATTTACCATTTTCCATTTTTGACCTTTTTTTCCAAATTATTTTTTTACTATTTTTTGCCTTTATGTAAATATAATAAATAAACACACTTAGTTTTTGGTTATTATTTATCAATGGAAATCTCCCACTTCAACATTCAAAATTATATGAACAATAGTCCGTGGTACAGAAATTCATGGTCCTGGTAGTATATCATATTATTAACATACTCCTAAAACTTCAGGAATAGAATAGATTCATCTCATTGTAACCTACAATTTTTTTATTTACGGAAATTTTCGGAATTGTTGCGTTTTCTCATTAAATAAATTAATTTAATTAGGTACTTAAAACTCATAAAAACCCCATTAGCTTTCCAATTGAATTGTTAGATAATTTGATGGCTTGCAACAATATTGGGCCGTTTGACCTATATAACCTCGTTATTTTGACATGTTGGGGGTGCAGAAAACGCCAAACGACTCAATATTTTTGTAGCCCACCTTTATTCTCGATTTTGTGTTCCTTATTTTTCAGAGCCCAATTATTAGACAATTTTTGCCGATTTTCGGATTAAAAATGCCCCAATCCGACAATTTTCGCAAATACAAAATGTTTAGTTTACAATGATATGAAGTTAATAAAATCATACTTTTGTTCCATTTCTGTTTCGTTTTCTTAATTACATTAATAGGTATTATTATTTCGAGTGAATCATTTTCTACAAAATTTAAACTTATGGGTGACCCTCAGGATTCGAAAGATAAAACAGTTTTTAAAATTCATTCAAAGGTCAGTTTTTGCTCCTAGAGTTTAAAATATTTTTCTATTGAAAATCTGTCAATAATATTATGTGAATATAAATTTTCTCCTAACATCTCTTTTGATGTTGAAAGATCATTTTTTATTATAAAAATATTTCAAAAGACAGGTTAAATTTTCAGAAATAAATTTAGAACTCACTAATTCGTAATCCGTTAACATTTTATTTATTTTTTACATTTTGTCAAATAATTTTTAGTTTTTAAATTTAAAAAGAATCATAGCTAATATTTTAATAATTACCTCATATTATGTTCTTAATTATTAATTATTAGGTGTTAATAATGGATAACTATTTTCATATCCATTTGAATTTTTTAACTGTTTTAAAAACTACATAGTAATCATTTTTCTACATAACTCATTGCTGTTTTTATTAGTAACTAATAAATTGAAAACTTTTATTAGTTGGATATTTTAGTCCTCAGTATTTCATATTATGTGTTTACCATTAATAAATGTACATTTTTGTTTTATTATTTTCTTCACATTATGTTTTATATATTTTTATTTAATTCACTTTGTAATCCTTCCATCAATTTTAGTTTTAGTTAGGAACTTTTATAGGACCTTTAGTATATTTGAATATCTTAGCTGTATTATTAAATATATTTACATATTTTTTGCCACTTATTTTATGCTTCATTATTGCATATTGGATGGTTTTTCATTGCATCTTATATTTTATGTGTTGTTGCTGCATAAAAATCCGGGTCATCACTAACTTCAATTTTGGGGATAAATAAATGGAGAATTCGTTGTGTCGCAGCGACAAGCTACACGGAGCTCGATAACCGGTTTATCACTGCCCGATTCATCAGTGTTCTTTCTCTTGAGGAACATTAAACCAATCGAGTTCTAGTTTACTGACAAATCGGCACAGTGTCATGAATCCTGGTCGGTGGCCAGCTAGGGTAGATTTCCTTCTCAGAGGCTACGACCGCCCATTGACCGAAGCACCAGGTGGTCTCCTTAACGTCCTGAAAAACCACATCACGATTCCCGATTAAGATCCATTAGGTTGGCGGGCCTCAGTTACCCAGAGGAAATAATCAGCTCAAGATTCTGGGCAAGTGGTCTTCCAGGGTGGCCACACCAAGAATGGCTAAGCTCCACTCTACGTTTCTTCATTTACCTACAGGATATAACCTATATATATATATATATATATATATATATATATATATATATATATATATATAACCTATATATATATATATATAACCTATATATATATATATATATATATATATATATATATATATATATATAACCTATATATATATATATATATATATATATATATATAACTTACGTCGGTTCGAACTCGGAAAGATAAAAAAAAGAAAGAAAGAAGAGGTTTGAAATGAAACGCGTGGTTGCTCAAATAAGACTGACTTTATTCTCTCCGTAATGCTATATATATAGCATTACGGTTTGTTTACAACTATTGTCTAGGATTAACTCTCATATAAACTTACATCTAACCATAACTCCCCCCCGCCAGTTTATGAACACTTCTCATAAACTAACGCAGGGTTAGTGATATAATACATAACAAAACATAATACATAACAAAACAAAACAAAATAATCTTCGTAACAAAAAAAAATAATCTTCCTTGGCGTTCCCATACAGCCATAGCACAGAAAAAATAAAATTAAACATTTTCCCGTAATAAAAGATTTACAACTGAATCTAACCTTCTACCGTCCTTCCATAGCTTGTAGGAGACAGAAAAGAGGATATACCACTATTTACGACTGACCCGGTTCTATCGGGAGTTTCAACTGTTCTATGTGAACAGTCCTTCGTTTCTTAGGATCGTTCAGACTCTGAATGGTACAAAGGTTGTGTTCGCGAAGTACAATCACTTTGAATGGTCCGTCGTAGCGTGCTAGTTCTTTCCCCCAATTACAACCTCCCCTACGATAGACCGTCATCCCAATCTTCAAGACCCCCATTCTGTCCTTGAGGTTCAGATTGGCCTTCTCCACCCTTATCCGTTTTTCCCGCTCTATTTTCCCTCTCGTTTTTTCCCATACTTTCTTTATCTCTGCCCTGTTGCAAGTGATCCGTTGAGCTTGTGCTTCATCCGTGAGTGTTTCCATCCAATCCCGTCGCCGTATATTCACTCCAAACAATACCTCGACCGGAGAAAACCCTGTAACGGAGTGGATCGAATGGTTATAGGCCGCAACTGCTCTTTTCATAGCTACATCCCCTTCCAATCCCTGCTCCCCTTGATAAATACGTAGGTGGTCGCTTAACGTGCTGTGCAACCTCTCGATATTCCCTCTGCCCTTTGTATGTCCCGGAGTATTAAAATGCCAATCTATATCTAAACGTTTAACCTCCTCGCGTACGGTACTGTTGTCGAACTCCCTCCCTCCATCCGACGTTATGCGATCAGGCACTCCGTAGAACTGGGCCCACGTTTGTAGAGCCCCCACAACCGCCTCCGACAACTTATCTCTTACTTGATGTGTCATCGCTACCTTGCTGAAGAGGTCGATCATCGTAATCCACTTAAACCCCCTCCAGGTAAAAGTATCGACTTGCACATCTTTCAATGGTATGTCTCCCGTAGGGGTTTCCTCCTGTAATCCTTGAGGTGGCCGTCTATCGTATTTAGTGCGCGCGCACACTTCGCATCTCCCAATGATTTCTGAAATTGTCTTCCTCATGCCATCCCAGAAATACCTTCTGCGCAACGCTTGAAACGTCTCTTGTTCCCCCCGATGGTTGGTCTTGCCCTGGTGGTGTGCCAATGTTACCTCCCTCTGCTGCTCCTTGTCCGTCACCGTTTCGACTAAGTATTTACACCTGACAAACGATCTGTCGATGCCTATTTTTTCTGATCTCCAGAGTTTCTTGATTTTCTCCCAGACGGTTGCATTCCCCACATACAGGTGGTGAACCTTTCCCGGCTCCGAGGCGTCCTGCAGAGCCTTACGAATTTGTTCCTCTTTCACCCCTGGTTGGGACCAAATGGTGTTCACCTTCTTCCTTCCATACTTACTGAAGTCAATCTTCATGAGTCCCGACGTTCTGGTCTTCCAAATTACCTGTCGTCGCTTATCATTGATGATCTCTTCGCACTCCTCGATGTCTGTAGGCCTTTCTTCCACTGAGCTCTCTTCTCCTCTCGATCCCTCTGCTTCCACATTCCCTGGTTCCCCTTCCCCTTCTGGTGTCCACGCTCTCAAAAACTGCCGCACGTCCCGCGACGACTCTCCTTCTTCCTCCTCGATAGCATTTATCATTATGGCTCTGGACAGCCAGTCCGCTACCACGTTGTCTTTACCTGGTTTATATACGACCTCCATATTGTACTGGCTTAGAAATTGTTTCCACCGAGTGACCCTAGCCGATGATTCCTTTAAATTACCAACCCATTGCAACGGTCTGTGATCGGTATGCACCCTAAATTTTCTGCCAAAAATATACGGCCTAAAGTGTCCTACCGCCCATACAATGGCCAAGAGTTCCCTTTCCAAGGCGCTATATCGCGTTTCCGCATCTGTAAGCCGCCGACTCGCATACGCTACTGGCTGTTCCCCCTTAGTTCCCTCTTGAGCAAGTACTGCCCCCAACGCATACTCGCTCGCATCTGTAGTGACAATAAACATCTTCGCAAAATCGGGGAAAGCGAGTACCGGCTTATCCTGTAACCGCGCCATGCACTTCCTTACGCTGTCCTCTATCTCCGACGTTATTATTATCTTCCGGCCTTTCTTCAGAAGATTATTAAGAGGTGCTAAATACTCCGCCATTTCCGGCACGAACCGACGGTAATAGTTGAGTGTTCCCAATAATCTGCGGATCCCTTTTACATCCCTGGGCATCGCCATATTTTGTATCGCCTCGACTTTCTGTTTATCGGGCCTGATCCCCTCCTTTGAAATGGAATGTCCCAGAAATGTTATCTGATCCTGTCCCAGAATCGATTTTTCCGCCGACAACTTCAGCCCAAACTGTCTTAATCTGTCGAATACGCGCCCTAAATGATCGACGTGCTCCTCTTCATCCTTACTGAAGACTAAGAGATCATCCATGTAGACTTGACAGAATTCTTCGTCTAATCCTCTCAAGAATTCGTCCATAAACCTCTGGAAAGTTATGGGAGCGTTCTTTAGTCCAAATGGCATGCGAGTAAACTCGTAATGCCCCCTCTCGAACGAAAACGCCGTTTTGTGTTGGTCCCTAGGGTTCATACGAATTTGGTGGTAGCCCGCCTTTAAATCCAAGGTACTAAAAATGGTTGCCCCACTAAGCCTGTCAATAATATCATCGAATCGCGGAAGCGGATACTTCTCGTCTAGGGTGTTGTCATTGAGCTTTCTGAAGTCTACCACCACCCTGTACTTCTGCTCTCCCGACGACGTCTTTTTCTTCACCGCCCACAGGGGACTATTGTACGGTGACGTGCTGTCCACGATGATGCCCTGCTTCTTCAAGCTTTCGAGCTCCTCCTTGATATGGCGACGTAAAGCCTGCGGGTAACGTCGCTCCTTCACGTACGTCACCTTTTCCTGTTTTAACGGGATCTCATGTGCTGTCCTTCCAGTTGCGCTCAACACCTCCCCCTCTTTAAAAAAAATATCCGCGTATTCCCTCTTTATCCTTTGGACCCAATGTTCCGCTTGTTCTATTGCCCCAATGTTCCCTTTTCCTCCCACTCTCCCTTTCTTACACCGGTACCTCTTTCCTCCCATTCGTACCCTCCAACCTGTTCCCCTGTAGTTTATTCGTGGTCTCACTCTACTCAATAGGTCACATCCGATTATACCCCCATATTCTCTCGGCATATTCTCTACTACATGTACCCTCAACTTCCCACTTCCTGGGATCCATTTGTCTAAATCTAACTCTACTTCCCCTTCTATCCTACATGGACCACCCAAAGTGATCAACCTACACGTACATTTTTTTATTCCCGGTATCCTCTCTCCTTTACACAACTCCTCCAACATCTGCCTAGATACTATTGTATTCGAACTTCCCGTATCCACCAGACACTTTCCCTTCCCCACAACACTTATGATTGGCAAACCAACGCACTCACCTCCAATATTATTTACTACCGCGTGGCTGCCTCCCCTCTGCTCCTCTCCTCATTCGTCTGATCTTCCTCTCCTGTCCGCGACGGCTCCCCCTTCTCCACTCTTTCTGCTGCTTCTGCTTCTTCGAGCTGCTCTCACCACCGGCTCCTCCTCCTCGGTTCCAGATGTTCCCGACGAATCGTCCGACTCCGATGTCGCTCCTCTCTTCCTCCACAATCTCTGGGCGTTCACCTCCATCGGCTCATCTCGGCCCACTTCCCCCCGTCTGCTCATATACGGGCATTGTCTAGCAATATGCCCCTCAGTTCCGCATTCGAAACATCGGGTTCGCGGGCAATTCGCCACTAGGTGACCTATCTTTCCGCACCCGTGGCATCTCCTGTCCTCCTTTGTCCATTTCCTTCTCTCCTTCCCTGGCTTTTTCTCCCTTATCGCCGTTCTTTCTCTCGCGCTAACTTCTCCTCCTCTTTTCTTCCAGCCTTCCTGTCTCGTTCTAAATCTACCGGGTTCCGCTCTCCTGTACGATACTCGGTTCCACCCGTTCTCATTCTCCTCTTCTCCCCTGGCTGCTTCTTCCTCCCGCGCGCTTGCATCAATCATTTCCTGGGCACACTCTACAAAACCCTTGTCTCTAGGTAGTCCATCCTTCTTTCCCGTGTCTCTACCCAGTTGTACTTTAAGGATGGTTGCCAGGAACGCCATTCTTGCTCCCGTTTCCACTGCATCCGCTACTTCCCTCGTCTTCTCCGTTACATTGTTGAATCGTGCCAACAGGTTTGCTGCATATTGTCCGTTGGACTGATACGGCTGTTTCTTCTCTCGGAACATCTGTAAGATGTCTTCTTCTGGGGCCCAACGGCCCCCTCCAAATGCCTTCTTCAGCCTGTCCTTCACGGTGCTCCATGGGGTGTCCTCATCCGCCTGGATCATGTTCAGCACACTCCTTTTAACCCGGCATACCAAAGCTGCCCTCAATGCGTTGGCATCCAGCGGATCTATCAAGTTTTCCCCTTCTTTGGCCGCTATACGCGATATCACCCGGTCGCCTCCCTTTAGAAAGTGGTTCAACTCACCTGTTCCTCCATCAAATCTCTCCAGGTCAGATATAGCTCTCCTCAGGTCCTGCGATGTCGCCGTTCTCACCTTCAGCCATTCCAGCGTCGTCGCATGTGCTGACGCTAACGTCTCCGTAGGTAGCGGAGGAAAGTCCCTCGCTAATGCTTCTGCCAACGTAGGAAACGCTGCCGGTGCCGCTGGTGCCGCAATCGGTTGCGCTACCTGTGCTGTAGGCGGTACTGGTGGTGGTGGACGTACTG
This sequence comes from Nezara viridula, assembly GCA_928085145.1. Classification (NCBI taxonomy): domain Eukaryota; kingdom Metazoa; phylum Arthropoda; class Insecta; order Hemiptera; family Pentatomidae; genus Nezara; species Nezara viridula. The sequence continues at coordinate 62,146,508 of OV725080.1, read as the reverse complement.
GCGGTTGACCTACTCCGTTCGGCATCCTGTTTTTTTATTTATCTCCACGACGTGAAAAGAAAGAAGAAAAAAAAAATAAAAACGAAAAGACAACTACAAAAGTAAACTCTTTAAGATTCCCGGGTTTCGGCACCACTTACGTCGGTTCGAACTCGGAAAGATAAAAAAAAGAAAGAAAGAAGAGGTTTGAAATGAAACGCGTGGTTGCTCAAATAAGACTGACTTTATTCTCTCCGTAATGCTATATATATAGCATTACGGTTTGTTTACAACTATTGTCTAGGATTAACTCTCATATAAACTTACATCTAACCATAACTTATATATATATATATATATATATATAACCTATATATATATATATATATATATATATATATATATATATATATATATATATATAACCTATATATATATATATATATATATATATATATATATATATATATATATATATATATATATATAACCTATATATATATATATATATATATATATATATATATATATATATATATAACCTATATATATATATATATATATATATATATATATATATATATATATATATATATAACCTATATATATATATATATATAACCTATATATATAACCTATATATATATATATATAGATCCGCTCTGTAAAAACAAAATAAGTATTCCTAGAATGGAAACAAATAAATAATACATTGGAGATAAAAAAAGATGATTAAACAGAATTATCATTTTTTTTCCATCGCCCCGTATTAATTTGTGCGTCTTGAAATTCTTCTTTTTCATCATATTTACATTTTAAGGAGGTCTATATATTCATTATTATTTCTTTCACTAGCGGATCCAGGATTTAATTTTGGAGGGCGTTATCCGGAAATTTTTTTTAAAAAATATATAACGATAATTAATTTGAAAGAAAAAAAGAAATTAACTGTTTTAAATAGTGTTTAAGTGATTCTTGAAGTCCTATTAAATGTAATTAAAGGAACGATAACATTATTAGCAGATAGTTTTTAATATTTTTTTCTATAAAACATGGTTATATTTTACCGTTTTGGGGAGAAGGCTTCAGCCCGAAAGCCTCTCCCCTCCCCCTATAGATCCGCCTGTGATTTGTGTTAATTTCTTCGATTTCATTAAAATAATTAGATGATGAAGCACGCCTCTTTTTTTTTTTTTTTCTTTTTTTTCTCTCTCTTTTTCTTTATGACCTAAAAACTAGAACTAAGGCTAAAATTTAATTTGTTTACAACTTCTGTCATTGATGTGGTCCAAAATGTTTAACTTGATTGAATAAAAGGTTTGATAGATTGCTTACTAATTCTTAAAATTCGGCATTCCTTTCAGTTCTTAATTTTCAGTGTTTTTAATTCCTCGTGTAATTTTGATTTTTTTATCTCTTTGTATGGCCATTCCTTTAACTAATTTTAGTAATATTGAAAAGGTATTTATTTATTTATTGGCCCAAAGTTCAGGGCTAAGAAAACACTAGATAACAATATGAGAAACTATTAACTTAAAAATAAATAAATAAAAATTATATTAATAATTATAATGTAACGAGCATACGAAACTGTTATTAATTTTGTTCATATGTTCATTACATTATTAATATTGTTTATTTTATTTTTTTTTTTCGTACGTTAATAGTCTTATCTAGTCTTTTCTCAGCCGTGATGAAGGCCTGAAAATACTTTGGGCCGAAACGTCGGCAAATATAAAAATAAATATTATTTGTTTATTTTTAATTAATTTAATGAGAAGTAAAAAGTCAGGGGTATCTGTGTCTTATTGCCTAGCTGAAGCTAATCACTTATTAATTAAATTGTTACTTTAACAGTCATGGTGAAGTATGGAGCTTCACTAACCTCTGCTGACCAGGCTATCTTGATAATGTTGTGCTATATATACGAATAAACTTATTTCACAGATGTCGCTTATACTTCGTATGCGTTAGGAATAAGGAGAGTTATCTCATTGATGAGTTCTCGCTCATTCATGCTATGCTTGATTACTCCTGATTGTGTTACAATTACTCGATAGGTTCCGGCAATCCGCTCGCACCCTTTGTATTCCCTCTAATGAGGTAAGGTCTTCTTCAATAAAATACTAATGTTCCGTGGCGGTGATGAGGTAATAATACCGTCATATATCGCTGCCACCGTCGCAAAACGATCCACTCCTTGACTGGAGAGCGGAACGTTGAGTGCCGTTATTGTTTCCGAAGTTGTGTTCTATAGGCCATTGTGTTCTTCTTTATCGTCTTCTGATGGTCGTTCCTTCTTCCTGGAGCTGTCTACTGGAATCGTCGGACCGTGGGTCTCCAATCTCTTTTCTAGGTAAGATTGGATCATCGCTCGTGAAACACAAATGTTGACAACACTTCAATTGTGAAAACAACAAACAGTTTATCAAATATTATCGAATCATTACACTTCTAGTCTTATTTTAATTTTGACAAATCCAAGTTTTGAACTGATCACGGTATTTATGTTCACCAAACGAGATTCCTTTGCAGCTACCTCAAAACAACCTGTATGAGAACAGATTATACTCCACGTTTCTCTATTTCATAACCCTAATCATAAAATTATAAATGTGTGGAAATTGTCCAACGCATAAAGCGCATCTCAACTAGACTGTACACATATTGGAGCGTGTTATGCAAAATACATGGACATGGTTGTCACCTCTGGATTACTTTGGGCCCATCCAAATATATCTGATTTGCTAATTTTTAATAATTTATTTTCTCAAACGGAGATAATTGGATTGTTGGGAAGGTATATTTAAAACAAATAATTTTAATTCGTCTTGATTTGTTCTTTCGGCGAAATCAATAGTTCTAAATGTAATTATTTGAGGAGAACTCGGGAATAAATCACTTATCACAATTATCTAGATTTAAAAATGAAATCGTTTCAGAGAAATAAGCTCGGCAAAGTTAATTGGAGTCATTCTTCCCAAATATTTTAATTTAAAACTATTGATTTTGCCGAAAGAACAACTCAAGGTGAATTAAAATTATTTTCTTATTTTTCTTAAATATACTTTCCGAAATTCTAATTTTCTCTATTTGATATAATTTCGGAATAATTTCCTAGATTTAATTTTGACTGATGATGTTGCTGATACATCTGTTAAATTCCAATGGCCATGGTGATAATGATACTTCCTATTTAGAAAACAATCGAAAGTACTGTTTTTACTAAATATAGAAATATATTCTGTAATATTACAGGAGATATTCTGTAAATAGAAAATAACTTTCTTCTGGGACAAAGTCCCTTTAGAATAAAAACATAGTACGGAATTAAAAAACTACATCTGGCCTAAATAAAACAATAACAAAAAAATAAAAAGTAAATAAAATATTAGTTAAACAAGCTATATTTAAAAAAACAAATCTATATCCAAAACACTTAAAACTATGACAAGATACTTAAAACTATGTAAAGCTAAGATCAATAAGTCAGTTAAGGGTTTCAAATCCCGAATTAATTAAGCTCTATACGAAAAATAAAAGTTTTTGCTTCAAAGCCCAGAAAACCTGCACTTTCTGTAACCAATTCATTACTAACAGCCTGTTCCATATCCTTCTGTACTGTGAAAAGCTAACAGACAACAGACAAAAACATTTACGAGCATTTCTCTCTGCGCCAAGTGATGTAAACAAGATACAAGACATACTTCGAATCGATAGCATAGAGAAACTTAATAAAATTTACTGGTTCATAATGTCAGCGTGCAATTCACTGGATTCCTTAAGCTCTGATGTTCCACACACCAACCAAGTGCTATGACTAAGGATAATTGTTGGTCAGTTCATTTAATTATGTGTTTCTTTTTCTTTTTTGGTTTTACTGATAATATATATAGAAATTAATTGGAATGTAATGAAGTATTATTGTTTAGTTATTGTTTTTATAATAAGTCAATGTACAGTTATGATAAACTAGACTCATGTAGGTGAAATAAAGTTATTCATATATGTATCATTTGTACAAGATTGTAAAATAATCTTTAACAAATAAATTCAATTCTATCTCTACTTAAAACTATGTAAAGTGGGGAAAATTACAATTATACATTTTTGAGAAAAAAATAAAATAAAAAATACATTGAGTTCTTCTTTAAAATAAGATTTGTGTTTCTGCTAACAAAGGAAACACGATTCCTATTATAGTATATAATATAATACTATAGTATACGATCTGTTCATGAACTGGTTTAATGAGTTATTTTTGTACTATGTGTTTTGAGTTAAAGATGATTTGGGGGAATGAGTAACAACTGAATCATTTAGACCTGGTCGCGATTTCCAAAACTCTGCTCACTTCTTTCTTTCTACACAATCAGTACTCAATCTGTCGACTGATTCATTCTTGACTCATTTGTGAAAAGAAAGATTCTGCCTAATGTATTTTACGTTGATTGATATTGTTTAAAAATTATTTATTTTATTTGAATAAATCCAACTACAGCTTAATTCCCTTCTGTGACTAATCACTAGGATCGCTCTTCTCGTTCTCGTCTCTATTTAATTCACAACTTGCCATAAATTTAATGAAGTATGAAAATCGTGTCCTTGAACGTTTCACCTCGGTCGGTCCCTTACATCTTCAGAGAAATGAGACTTTTACGATCTTCTTCCCTCCCTCCCCCCTTAGATGACGCTATTACCCTACGCCATTAGCACCTGATTGCGTGTGCCATCAAATCACCGCTTCTTATGTCTTTCACGAGAACCAGCTCCGCCATAGAAGAAATGACTTGGCGTAGACAATTAAGAATATATTTAATGATAAAATAAAATAATAAGAAAAGTTAGTAGTTATTTACTAGGCCTGTTCTCCGGGCAAAGCCTAATAAGTACATCACGAACCTGGAAACTCCGGAGTCACGAGATTGGAACAGTCAGCCGTGTCACGACCTGTTCCAGTGACTTGTACCGCGGTGACGTAGAGGGCTCCGTACAAGTCCCAGTACTATCCTTCATCAGTTCTTTAGTAATTAACGTGTTTCCAAAACGTTACATTTTCGTTCCTTAATTAGAACAGATTGTTATTTTCTTGTACTCAATTTTATTTTAAATTTTTTCAAGTTATCGAATTCCACTGGTATCCAATCCTTATAATCCAAACTTCTTAATGCTTCATATGTCGCTGATTTGGCCCGATCCAGATCCTTTCCATTGATGATAAATTCCGACCATTCCGAAACCACTTGTTTCCAGCCTCCCTCGATTTCTGAATGTCTGTCCTTTTAGGCGTGTGAAATGAAGATGGCTCTTAAAACTATTTACGGGATGGTAGCGTTGTGTAGTATATGGACAAGTCTGTTCATGTCATCATTCTTCTTTTTTCTGGGAAGTTGTATAATATTCATAATTATTTGGCAATAATTACTTCCAATTAGCAACAATTGCATATATGTCTTGCATTATCAAAGTAACATGTTAACAAGTTTACGTTTCGGGATATTTACTCCCATCTTCGGTACCACAATCTCAATGATCTTGTGAATGCAAAGCTAAAATTTTTTTTTGTAGTTAAAATATAGTGCATGTTACATTACATGTCAGAATTTTGCTGTTACAATAAATTTCTAATTGCCTTAAAAATAATAATAATGTGCTCCATCGTCACTTTCTAGTTCATGTTATAAAAATCTATGTATATAACACAGTCAGATCAATTGTATTTCACTATGGCAGACACCCAAATATTAGTCTAAAAGAAAGATGTTGCTCTAGATGTTATATGCATAGATTTTTATAACATGAACTAGAAACTGACGATGGAGCACATTATTATTATTTTTAAGGTAATTACAAATTTATTGTAACAACAAAATTCTGACATATAATGTAACATGCACTATATTTTAACTCAAAAAAAGTTTTTTAGCCTTGCATCCACAAGATCATTGGGATTGTGGTTCTGAAGATGGGAGTAATTATCCCGAAACGTAAACTTGTTACCATGTAACTTTGATAATACAATAAATATATTCAATTGTTGCTAATTGGAAGTAATTATTGCCAAATAACTTAAGTTATTATTCTTATTTTGTTCGCATTTATTGTATGCACTTAAACGAATACAGTTATAAATTTCAAAAAATATTGTAGTTGAAAAAATAAATAAATATCAATTATTTATACTCCTTTGAATAAGTTCAACTGTAGTGACTATGCAGCCTGAGATCTTATTGAAGTGGATTTTCCCGATTTCTTTAGACTTTAGAACTATCAAAGATAAGCGAATTGGATTAGTGCTCTAGTGGCCACCTTGCCCATCTGTAGCTCTATTATAACCACCCCATATACCCAATTAGTTTTCAGACAAATTCAAATGCATTATATAGCTGCAGCAATTTTTTTAAACCAATCCACAGTGGCCATAAATCATCTTTTTCAAGTGATAGCTTTGTGGTGGTGCTACAGCTGTAAAAAGAAAAAGTAAAAAACTAAGGTGTGTGCTTTAGACAAACGACAGAGTGAAACTGACAGCGAGATTAATAATTTGAAATATAAAATATAAATAATAGCTCATTGTAAAGAGGAAGAAATGTTGAAAATATCCCTCGCTTACAATATGTAGGTCCATATCTTCCATAAAACGCGTTATCATTTGGTTTTCGACACTATTTTTTCTTTTTCCCCTCCCTATCGTTCGTCTTGTTAAAACACAATTTTGAATTATAGCTCATTGCAAAGAGGATGGAATGCCGAATAATTCTCTCCCATACGTCATGCAGGTCCAAATTTTAGCTTTTAAGATATTTTAATCCATATCTTACATAAATCTCGTTATCCATTGGTTTTCGACATTATTTTTTCTTTAATAATAGCCCATTACAGAGAGGATGAAATTGTGAACATTTCCCTCGCTAACAATATACAGGTCCAATTTATAGTTTTGGGGATATTTTAAACCATATAAAAAAATAGTTCAGTTAGTCAACTTCAGCCGACTTTCCTCGAGCGTTACACATCGGAGATATGACGGCTCATTCTAATTCACTCTTCACAAAAAAAGTACACCTAATGAAGTTTTCACTTCAAAAATCTCGCATGGTGAAGATAAATCAACCAGATCAGCACACAGCTTGAATTAGTCTCTTCTCTCTGCTTACAATATGTCCTAGCCTTTTAGCGGTAAAAGTAAATTTAATAAAATTTATATAAAACAGTCGTAACTTTATTAAATGTATGTACGACTTTATCGCATTTGCCAACTTTCTTATCGTTACTTAAATATGGAATTAATATATTCACATAACAGAAACTGTTACTAATTCTATTGATAAATTTACTTGACTCACTTTATGGATATCCAGATTCGCTTAGACTCACTACCACAGAATCCACCAAGGAGACTTATAAGTCTCTGGAGCATGGTGTAGCAGATCCGTGCTTGAATCCCCTTAGAAGAACTTCATGTTAGGTGGGCGTTCTCTGGGAGGTTTCTCCAATCCAGAAATCATAATACCGGAGGCGAAGTTCAAAACCGATGGTCACACCTATTAAATATGCCAACTTGAAAACTTTTTCCAATAAATATATTTATTATTGTTGCTGATAGTTTTACATGTTTCGTACATTACGCATGATACATGTATCAATTCGCATAATCAAGTATTACAATCCTAATAAAACTTATAAATTACATAATTATATTTGTAATATTAAGTTCATTTTTTCCTAATGAATCACTTAAAAAATTGATAAGATAAAGAAACCAAAACAGTTAATTTTTTTTAAAAGTAATTACAATAAAATTATTAATCACTAAAATTTTCTTGGAGGAGTTGGTGATCAACTTCAAGGGTGAATTTCATCATATCCTTGTATTTTTTAAAAATATCGTTTTCTTTTAGCAACCAGTTATCGCCTTGGAGAACTATACTTATTATTAATTTTAAACCTTAACTACTGAAATTAACAAATTCATCTTAACCACCCAATTTAATATAAGAAATTAAAAGAAAAGATTTTTCATATAATTGTTTGATTAAGTTGTTTTATACTTATGTGAATATTCAGGGTAACAGTATTTTAATAATTACAAACATGAAAAATTATTGAAGTACATTTTATTCTTTATCGTTTCTTTCATATCGTTTGCTCGGTATGAAGGTTATGTTTGTTAAGTGCTCTGTGAATGTTCATTCAGTCAATCTGCGCGAGTCACCATTCTTCTTCGTCATCTATTGCTTGTTAATTCCCAAGGACGAAATGAAATGAAAAACAACTCCTAATTTTCTGCTTAACGATCAGCTCAATTTTCTTAATAAGTTGAAATGAAGTTGTTTATTTTATGACAGTTTCGTTCACGGACGTTCACTCAGTGTTGTTTTTTAATTGTATTTATATCTTCAACTTCTGGATTATACTGTGGATTATTATCTTCGACTTCGAATGTAGAGGATTGATCCAGTTGGATTATATAGCCAACTTCGTGGAATACCGTTTTTAAAAATATTTTCTTAGTGGTTAATTACCGGTTTGGAAGAGATCTGATTTATCTTAGAAATACAAAATTAGGTCAGACACGAAATTCACAGGTAGACTCCTCAGGCTTACAGTAGCAGTTAGTGGCTGTAACATAACAGTATACAGAGTACGATATGGTAGCTGCACGTTTATTAATCAGACTGCTGCTGAAATTGCGAGCTGGTGCGTAAGTGCGGAGCTCCCCGCTAATGATAGCTTGGGCTGCTGGTCTTGATGAAAGCTCCTCGCCTATGATTTCCTCTTCTGGGTAATTATAAGGAATCATAGAGAAAGTGTGTCTCGAAATCATTCACTCCATAGTGATTCTTAGATGGAAATATTGGCTGTAATCTTACACGAAATTGTGTACACCTAATTCAATTTTATTCAAAATTTTAATTATATAATTATTTCATAAAGGTGGAGATGCCACTGATCGGAAATTTGAAATAAAACAAAAACAAAAAAAGTGCTCGTCTGTATCTTCAAATGGGTCCTTTGAGCTGAAGGAAACAGATAATTTAATTTTCCAGCGATTTAAAAGTGTGTGTTATAACGAGTCTCAATCAAATTTGTTTTTAACTTTAAAAATCTCTAAAATGTTTTTTCCAATTTAAAATTATTTCTTTTTTTACTAAAAAATTTCGTGCAGATTAAAAAAATTGTTGGTAATTCCGAATTTGTAGGATAAATAAATTTTCTTAAAATACCAGATTTTCTATAACCGGTATACGTTTAATAGGGTATACCACGTGCAATAACAAACATATGTGATAGCCTTCTGTATTTACAGACGAAATGAAAAAAAAATGTGCTCTATCTTGGGAGTACAAGAAATTCAAAATCGCAAGAGCTTAAAACCGATAAGTAGTTTCATAGCATAGAATTATTTTCTCTCAGAATCTGAAGAAATAGATTTTCTTATTTATTTAGAAATATAATAATCTGTCACGTGGGCAATGATTATAATGGGATATGAACACATTCACAACATATATACAGAAAACATAAAATTAACAAAAGTAAAATAATAACTGAAGATGGTCCGGGGTGGCAGTCATAAATAGGCTGAATTGTGGTAAAACTATTTTATTAAAAGCCAACATTTCGACACGACTTTGCAGGTCTTTTTAAGAGCTAGAACGCACAAGATACAAAACGATATAGAGAATTGTGAAAGTTACATAATGTTTAGACAAAAAATTATAAACAATATGAATAAGCTTATTAAAATTATAAACGGTAAGTACATTAAAAATACCCCGGACCATCTCCTTCCTTTATAATGCAACGGTAAACTATTGAATATTAAGATAATAACTAAATAACAATAAAAAACTATGTACAATAAAAAATAAAATAACCTAAAGATAAGATAAATTAAAAATACAGATATACCTATATATAATACATACAATCAGGCAGGAAAGCTCAATCCAGACCTGTCCCTCCAACTTGAAAAGCAGGACTCCAAGAGATCCCTGCGTTACTCTCTCAACACGTCACTGGTGCTGAAGCCAGTGGAGATTGAGCGAGAGTGGAAAAAAATTGATTTATTTTTATTTTCTATAATATATTTAACAATATGTTTTTCTGATATCAGACTAATTTACCTAACATTTAAACATACCTTAAATTTATTTCTCTAGTAGGAAATTGAGAAATCATAAAAATTAAATACAATTTGAATTATGAATAAATTAAAATTTACGGCCGACCTATCCCCATTTTACAAATTACACAACTGTTCATTTTATTGTGCAACTCGTTGCTCAAATTTTATATCTGTAATTTACATATATCCTGTAGTTCGCATTGTATTATTTTTTATCAGCATAAAATAAACGGAACTTAACCATAGTCGAACAAATTTTAATTTCTTTAAAAATCTATATTATATATTGTGCCTTATTCCAGTTTTTATTATTATATAATTATTCTTATTAACAATTTGTTATCATACTAAGGAGAAAAGATTCTGGGAATAAGAAGTGTGGTGTCTTCGTTATGGTCCGTCCCGTTTTTTTTATATGTAAAATAAAATATTACACAATCATCTCTAAAAAGTTTTTTATGTAATTAAGAAAAATAAAAATAAAACTTCATATCTACTATGGAAAAAAAAAAAAAAGGAACGAGGAAAGAAATTATGTCAACATTTTGCGAACCGTAAACATAAAATAAAGCATTAATAGCGTGTTTTATTTATTTATTTTGTTTATCACTCCCTAGGGTATATTTTCCGAAACGAATGAGCACGTGTTGATTATTTTTTATTGTAGAAATTTGAACCTATCACGTTGTGCACTTAACTCATAATGGTGAAAACTTGTTACAAAGAGTATACGGACTAACAGAGGAATTCAATTGAAAATTATTTCGAGTAAATTTTAATGTTTAAATCTCCTCTTTTCTTCCGCTCATTGTCATTATTTAGACTCTTTTCACTAACAATCCACATTTTGTCGTGGTATTCTTCTTAACGATTTGAACTTATTGATGTGGACAGCTCCATTTCGAAAAAAAAGATCATTTTTCTCCATAGAATGTTTTTTCTCTTAACTGTATCCCACCCAACTTATTTTTGGTTTGATTATTATATCTTCTTTATTTTTTTGGTCATTTTTTATATTAGTTTACTTCAGAAATGGTGTTAAGTAATAAAAGTGATGGATTTAAGAACGACATAATAGGTTGCTGGTGCTCAAAATATTAACAGGAAATATAATCCGTTTATATGCCTCAAAATTACATCCCTAATATAGCCAATACATTATCATCCCTATCATATACACCGATAGATACATGCACATAAACCATATCTGTTCTAGGCAAGTTATATATTACATATCTCGTCAGCTTTGTAAAACTAAGCCAAAATTAACATCCTATCCTTATACCATTTGTTCAGTGACCAACTCCTGAAACGTTAAAAAAGGAAGAAAATATTTATATATAACTTTGGACCACCATTTTTTATTTTAATTATTCCTGCACAGTTAAGCCTTGGTAAGAGAGTGCACATTTATTTTTTGCAAGACATTATTAAAGAACTATGATGTTCTAAACCCAACTAAACAACCTGGAGGAGTAAGTATGGGAAGAGGTAGAGGCCAAAAAAAGTCTAGATCATTTTAAACTCCAAGTGAGTCGACAACTTTCAGCATAATATAATTTTCTCCAGAAGAAGAATTATTTAATTTTCAACCCTGCAATGCATAACTCTTTTTTATCTTCTTTTCTTTCATTTCTAATTTTATCTCAATTTTTAAAATTAATCAAGTTCACAAATTTTATATATTGGTTGAATATATCTGAACCTGAACCAACCCAAAATGATACTTCTGAGATAAGTGGGTAATATTTTGCTCATACTAAATTACCGTGATCATACACCATTACAACATTCCATGATCTAATTGAATCTAAGTATAGGGTAGTATAAAAATTTCCTCCTAATTATAAAGCTATTTTTCTGAAAATGTTAACTATTTATCACCCATGATATGTAGAACGGTCGACTAACTTCCTTCAATAGTTAACTATTTAGAATAGAAAATAGAACTTTATTCTGGGACTAAGTCTCCTTAGAATAACAAAGATGAATTAATACAAAATAAAATACCAATCTGGCCAAAAACTAACTTATAAAAATTCTAGTATTATATACATTATTTAAAATGTATTATGTGACCACTAAGAAATTAAAAAAAAAAAAAAAAATATATATATATATATATATATATATATATATATATATATATACATATATATATATACATATAAATGAACATACAATCTTCTCAAAATTACTTATTATTGTGATGAGAGAAAAAAAAAAAAAAAAAAAAAAAAAAAAAAAGAATTACATATCTATATATACATAACTGCACAATTTATAAACTATAGGCTATCTAATAGAAAAATAATTTAATACAAAATGTAATAATATTTACAGTGATTCATTCAATAATAAGCAAACACTAGCATAAAATAAAATCTCTGGATTAATTGTGGTATAAAGGTAAAAAAATGAACTATATAAACGTACTTATTCATATTGGTACACAGAGAGACAAAAAGTATAAAATATAAACATATATACTCGAAAGAATAAACACAACCTGAGGTGAAGAGAAATATAAATAAATAGTAAAAATAATAGTCAATTATTATTATTTGACTAACACTTTATTATTATTATTTGACTAACACTTTATTATTATTATTTGACTAACACTTTAAATTTGTAGTATCTACTCAGATTTGGTTCTCTATTACTATAAACTGTTTTTCGTTAAACAAAGGAGGTAGTGAATGTAGTCTACTGAGTTAGATAGAACAGGTAATGAGCAATTTGGTTACATTGTGCTCATGTATACATAAAAGGTGCCTATACATAAGCCCTCGTTATGTAATTATTCAGATATAAATAAGGACTTGTATAAGTGTTTCTGCGGCAGTAACGATGTTGGGACGCCTACATGTGGCGCTTTTAAATGTCGTATTTAGCATGTTATTTTGGCACTGACGTTTCACCGTCGTCATAAAGACTTGTTAACAAGCCGTGACGGTCCACCAGAAGAGACTGATGTCTCGCAGCTGTATCGGCTTGCTCTTCCTCTATTGTCTCACAGCTTTCCTTAAAATTTACATTGCATAGGACGTATCTGATTCTTATTGTTTGATGAATAATTTATAGTTCTCTTTTTTTTTCTCTCTCTCTTTTTTGTAGAAGATATAGGTGTGTGTTTTAAGACATTTAAATATGTTCTACCGCGTACTCCACTCTTCTCGTTTACTCCCGATCCAAAAATTGATTGATATAGTGAGTTATAAAGTTTTATTAGATATACAGGAAATTTAAGAAGATTTATTCGTAAAAGATGAAATGTAACCATTCAACTCAAAAATCTTTTTATTTTCCTGACATGTAGTGTTTGCCTACAAGTCACATCTTATTTTCATTTATGATCATTTGTTACCAGAATAAAACAACTGTTTCGGTACCTGGAGTCTCATTTAGAAATGTGACATCAATCCAAGATCGGGAATTATGCTTGGAAAAGAAGCAGTCATCGAGATTTTACAGTTTTTAGTCGAATAACTATATATCCGTTTTACAACTGAACTAAAATCCTTTTAATGTGACAGATGTTTTTCTGTCTGCCAAGGTTCAGAATTTTGTTCAATAAGACCAGTCTTAGCAGGAGTTCCTCATGGCTCAGTAATCGCTCCACTTTTATGCATCATATAAACACACGACATTTCACAGACAATACGAAAATTATAAACCTTTCAGTCAAAAACATTTAGGACGATAACTAAAGCTCCATTGTAAGTCACAAACATTAATTTACATAAAGATCTAGGTATGCCAATAGTTAATAACTATATAAGGTTACAGTACAAACAATTTCACGATAACTTACATGGTCATTCTAACACACTCATACAAAACATGGTCACGATTAATATACCCCAAAACATGCTTCAGAGGCACAAAAGTAGCTGGATGAGGAATTTCCCCACCTAAAAATATACTAAATTCAAGTCAAGAAGGGATGCCGCTGGACACTTCTTTCCCTCGTGCTGATTATGCCACTATTATTTTTTTTTTCGGACAGCAGGCTCGCTAATTGTCAGTACTTCTGACAGGTTTGGGTAAAGAAATAAAGTAAAAAAAAAAATAAAGTTTATTAAAATAAATATAAAAATACTAAAACAAAAATTGTCTATATGTTTAGTCTGTGAAATAACTATTTAAATTGGATGATTTGAACTGTGTTCTTTTACTAATATTATTTTATATATTAGACAACTTCAACTCCCTCGTCGAGCAGCAATACCTACGTTGATCAAGCTCTGTAACATATATAATAATACCAGAACATTTTTCAAATTATTTTTTTTTTAAATAGAAAAGGTTAAGATAAGAGAATGAATATGGTGATACAGAGATAAAGAAAGAAAGATAAAGAACCTGATCGTCAGAAATAATTCGTTTCATACTTATGTTTCATCCGAAAGGTGATAGCACATAATGTTTCCGTTGTACCGATACATTAAGGAAGACATTTTCTCCGCTAAATCGGCGTCGCGAAAGCGAATTTTCTGTCGCTTAGCGCCGCTCGAATGGCTCAGACGAGCCTTAATACCAGCGTACACCTGAGCGTGCCCGGCTTCCGCAGCGGATTAAAAGGTCAATCCCTTGGGAAATGTCATCCACCTTTTGTTGAAGACACCGCTAGATCTGCGGTTCGAGTTGTGGAAGAGGCTCATGCTAGCGATTCATCAGTAATGCTTGGGATGTCATAGGGTACACGCACATACATCAAATCCGAAGTGGGTCGTCCAAGTGTGTAATAACTTGCGTGGCACGGTTGCGTGCCTGATACTAGTACGAGACCTAGTTTTCTTCTTCTAGGAAAATAATAGTTTCTTATCTCCGGTCTAAAACTAGGTCTTCCTCACAGGAATCTGAGATTGTACTAGAATCCAGAAATCTATATCTTCTTTCAACTATAACGTTTCAAAGTTTCAGATATAAAGACGTTATTATTATATCAACTCTATTTATAGGTTGATAATTTCTTTTTTTTTTATTCATTTAAAAGTAAAAGTTTGTTGATTCCGTTTGCTTTCCATTTTCGTTTATACTCTTGAGACCTATGTAGGTATGGTGAACATCTGGAACTAATTCTACAGAATGTTTTTGACAAATTCGTTAGATAATAAAATTCCTTAAATTCACTTGTGTCCTTAATATTACATATTTTACTCTATATAAATCAAATAAGATTATTAAAATTAAAAATCAATTCGTAGTAATCTACCATTGTTAAAATATGTAATAGAGTCACGAATTTCATTTAGAAATTAATGACTTGTTATTGAAATAGTAGTTAGAAAAAATTATAGAAATTTTGATACATTTAATATGACTGTGATTATTTAATCTTTCACATATTTATCTATGTTTTACTTTTTCAAAATATACTATTTATATTTAGATGTTTATATTATTAGTACCCGTCTTTATCTGATATTCTTTCTTACATTTAAAATTCATAGTTTTATGGAATATAATTTTTTCATACAAAAACTCGTGGTTATTTCAAAAAAGCGATTTACGATTTGTAGAGTGCTGTTTGCTGTATTTGTAAAACTATTTGTAATATCTTAGTGTTTTTTAACTACTTCAGTTGTTTATAAATGTTTTTTAAATGCTGAAAACTTCTGTTAAGTACTCCAAAACTCCAAAGAAAAGAAAAAAGAAGTTGGATGAAGGTAGAAGTTTGTTAGAAGATGTGCTCATACATGATATAAAACTCAAAATAAATTATTTTATATTGCACTCTCGATCTCGCTTCATTAGTTTTCGGCCACGTCTTACCTACCAGCTACTATTTCTCCCTCAATTAATTATCAAATTATTTCATAGTTTATATTTAACCTTTTTTTTTTTCATTTTTATTTTTAGTTAAAAATTTAAATGGTCGATTATTTGCAATAAACAAAATTTAAGATGTTTTAGAAATTAAGATTTGATAATTTGATCCTGTTAGGGTATTTCAATGAGAAGAATACTAACTTGATATAAAACACTACTTAATTTTATATCGACATAACGATTTTCAACTCGTTTCGGCTTATTACTAAAATATTTCAGTTGAATTAATATTAAAAATTTGATTAGTTTATTTTTCAAGTGTTATCAGAAACTAGCATTTGCGCCAAAACTGAACTCCATGTTAGAAAAAAAAAACGACACAGGTAAATATGTTTACAGTTTTATTCACTTACCAGTCTTTATAAATACGGAAAATTTTAATTTAATTAATTGTAGATATTATAATTTTCTAATAATAAACAAGGTCCTGTTGGGAGTGTTCTATGCTCGGAATATTATAAATTGTTTCGTTTTGTCTATGATAAATGGATCTTCGTAGCCGATTATTAGTTATTAAAAAGCATAATCATGAGCTCGCATAACGGTCCATTATATCTATAACACTGGCCTAGAACCCTGATATAGGCCGGTAGCGACCTCCAAAATAAAGCAGTATGACTAAGGAGAGGAAGCATGTCATATCGTATGCGAGTGCTGTACGAGTATCTAACCCACATCTCGGCGATACCGATCTAACGGTCTCCGAGGTCATTAACGGCCTGCCTGCTCCGGTGTCATCTTCCAGCCCTCTCATTGGGCAAGAAAACAAACCATTAGGTCCAATGAGGTGACAGAATATGGACTCCTGAGGAGTGCTGAGTCATCGCCCGTCAACTTACATCTCAATTCATTCCTGGCTTTCCCCAACCTAATGATGTACTTCTTATTTCAATTTTTGTTAATTTAATTGTTCATTAATTTATGTATATATCTAGATTGTGTTATAGTATTTAGGTGTTGTCATTATGAAATTATTTATATTATCAGTACAGTATTTTTTTTTTATCAAAGAAGGAATCCTCTTTTCAGATAATTTAACCAAAAGGAAATTAACTGATCACAGAGAGACCTTCAATGATAGTTTGTTTAAGATTAAGGATATCATGATGAAGTATATTTCTCTTGTTCTTGGTGTTTCCCCAGGACTTAATCACTGTCGTTCACTAATAACCTTTTCTCCATATATTTCTGCAAGTAATAAATTGAATCTTTCTCGAATTCCCAGAGTACAACATGGAGTAAGTGGTTTTTGGAAAGTTCCGTTTTAATTGAAATTTCATAACAGAATAACTTACCTTCTCCAATAAAATGTTTATAAATAGGAGAGTATGTAATGCTAAACAAAATTTGTAAAGCCAATTCAATTGTAAATTGTAAAGGAGAGATTAGTAATATCAACAAAAACAGACAGATTTTAAAGAACCAACATTATTTATGGAATTCCCTCCTTAAATCGTAATATAATAATAATTAAAAATTCACTTACGGTAATGAAATAATGAAAAAAATTGTTGTTCAGCTTCAAAAATTATCAAAATGGTTAAAATTTCAATAAACAAATATATCCTTTTTTTTATTCTTATTTATTCAGAAATATTACAATCTGTCACAATTAAGGACTTTGATAATAGTGTTCAGATATACATTTAAACAAATATATAAATTATACATTTAAAACAAAAAATATTTATCTTATAGTGGATTGATGGTTGACTGTAGTGAATAATTGAAGAGAAGAATGGATGGGATAATCAGTAAAAAAAAAAAAATAAATAAAAATAAATAATTTATTGATCAGGGCTGGTCAAACGAAACGCTCCCCCGTTTGTCCAGCTCTGAACTTTGGGCCAAAACGTCTGCAAATATAAAAATAAATATAATTGTTTATTTTAACTTTTTTTTTTTTACTGATCACCTCGAAAATTTTTCTCTTCAAATATTTATGTTATAAATGGGAATATTTATCTTACAACCTGGGAACCTACAGCCATATAATCTTTCGTTACATAATATATACCAGACTAGTAGATCTCATACATAAAGAACAACGAATGTTTTCATCAACTCTTTGAATTCGACTAGGTTATTATACATATTAATGTTCTACCAAAATGGAAAAAGTTTTCATTTTTTTTTTTTTTTTAAATTTATTTAATCAAACTCTCATTCATATTTTATTGATATCAATGCCAGTAGATAAATAAAATAATTTATAATATATAATATTCATTGCAAGTTACTAGGTATTTAATGATTTCAAAGATTTTATTTAGAAATAAAGAACCCCTTCAAGCACCATTAATGATTATTCTTTCTGAAATAGCAAATATCTAAATCAGATTATTTTATTTTTAACAGGTTAGACCTTTTTAAAACCTAGTATTTCTTGGTATTCATGTTATATGAAATTCAACTAAAAATTAATTTTTGCCCAGACTGTCTGCTGGTATCATTCATAGATGAGATAATTACAGGTATCAGATAATAACTCGATTTTTTTTTTTTTTTTAACATCAGTAAATTTCCAATTGGTCAGCACCCATAAAATATAGGCATTTAATTTAGGTATTATTTTGCCTTGTGATTGATGAAACCTAAATTTACCATCAATCTCCTTAAGATAGCTAAAACCCTCCTATCCTTTCTAAAAACAGTTATTAATTTAATTTTTTTATTTACTGATTTTATTGACTTTTATTTGCGAATTTCACGTATTATTTTACTTTTATCATTATTTGTATTACTACTTATTGTTATTATTATTTTATAAATTTGTTTGTTCATTCTTGCTTTATTTTATTCATTATTATTTATTTGTAATTAGTTCTTATAAAAAAACTAATAATAACTAAACTTTAGCACTAATACTTATTGCCCTAGTGGTGTGGCAGAATGTATTATTATTATTATCATTATTTGACTAATAAATATAAAAAGAAAAAAATGAAAGTTAACTTTAAACTGTGACTTACTCTTTTTTTCTATCTTAATTTGTTTTGATGGTGTATTATTCAATGATATGATATATCGTATTATTATTTTTACACTGATTACATATGTATTCATGTATTTTTGTATAGACATAGGAGCATATATACAAAATATATCTTGAAATAAATATATATTTATATACTTATCAAAGAGTAAAAGTTAACAAAAACTTTAAATCTTTTTTTCATCTTGAAATATATGTTCTTCTCAGTTCTTGAAGTTCTCCCTTTATCGACTTATGTTCCCCAAATTGATCCTTGACCTACACACCCACAATCTTTAGTTCATTTTCACATTTTAAGAAAGTTAAGATAGGACTGACATAGTACAGAGAGAAACCTATTACATATTCAGCTGTGGCCCGAGTAGCCTAATGGGTCTGCCTTGTACTGGTAATGGAAAGACTGTCCAGTTTAGAAGATAAGCCCTATGTGATATTTATGTACTCTCTGCTAGCACAACTTAAAAAATAAATCGATTTTGAAGTGGGGAAATTTGCAAGAATTTTCAATATAGAGTTCTACACATTGCTTTCGTTTCGTATTTTGTAAAGAGTTTGTTTCAAATTCATGGGAATGTTTCCAAAGATTTGAGAAAAAGTATCTAAGCCTGTTTCTTGGTACTTTAATTTTCGCTTAGAACCCTCTTAAAAGAAACAGCAGCCTCACAAGTAATGCCATATATGCCGAAGAGAGTGTGAAGTTAATTTAAGAATCAAAACTTTTTTCGTTAATATGGAAATTAAATAGATGTATTGATTGAAAAAATGCCCGTTGATCTAAATTAATTAATTTTTTTATAATTAAATTGGTGTTAAATCGTAATTTGGTGTTGTTGAATAGAATTATTTTATAATGTTTGAGAAACGGTTGACTGTTGTTGTTTTTAGCAGAAGTTGGTCAAGATTTGTATACAAAAATGTGGGAGGAATATACAAAAAAAATAATTTATTGTATTTGTTCTAACGTTTCAACCGAAGTATTAGATCTTCATCTGTTTTATGTTATTTATAAAATATTAAATTCAAAATAAAGCCTATTTAAGCTTATTACACACAATTTCATTAATCATATGAGACTTTCTAATATCGTTTATCTTTATAATATAGATAATAATTATGAATACATAAAGCAGAGGTTAATAAGAAAATAGTTAGTTAATTAATAATTTTGTTATAAGTAATAAGAAAAGAAAGGGTTTAGTATACTTGAATTAAAATATATTTATATATTTTTTCTATTTTATTTCTAACTATAATCAGCTGTTATATATTCTATTTTCTTAATAAATTTTGGTTTCGTCATTTTATAAACGTTTAAGGAAGTTGGGAAATTAATAAGATTGCCAGCTAAGGAGAAGAAATAAAATAGTTTATACATAGAAAAATATAATGGATTACAGGGGTCACACTTAAGAGCGAAAATCAAATCTAAAAAGGAAAAACATCATTAACATGTCATGACAAATGTTTTTATACTAAAATATTATGTATTCCTGTAAACTGAATATTAGATTTTTTTTTTATGTTAACATATGAGAAGTTACTTATGCCTAAGTCTTTTATTGTTGTTTTTTTTTTCTCACATTCATGCTGTAAATTGTTTTTTTTGACATCGGTTTGTAAATAAGGATGAAAAATTGTCAGGATATGCAGCCAATTATTTTTCTAATTAAGTTTGCTGACGTTTCGAACTCAGAATGTGGGCCATCAGTGCTATTTTTTAAAAAAATGGGTCCAAACGTCGGGAAATAATAAAGAGCAATAAATAATTGTATTATTTATTATTATATTATATTAGACTATTTTTCATCGTTGTTTGCATCACATGTAAGGTTAATAGAAAACTATATCTTCATCTTTATTTTGTAAAAAAAAATACTTAAAAATAATTGTATTGAAGTCAATAGCTATGTCTGGTACCTCTTATTCGTCTCTCAAGTAGAGTATTCTCTTCTCTAAGTCTCAGATAATCTTTTTTACTTTCCTACCTATGACTAGCTAAGGAAAGTATTTCGAGTTCGAAAAACACATTTTTAGCCATTGGTCTGTCTGTCTGTCTGTGCCAAGATTTTCTCGGGGACTAGTGAACCAATTTTGTTGCTCCTTTTTTTATCTTGTAGGGTTTTGACTATTGATGCCTGTGACACAAATTGGGTGCTCCATATACGCAATAAATAAAAAACATGTTTTTCTATAGACTGTAGCGCGAAAATGCTCTAATGATTTTGATGAAACCTTCCTACAATGTTCTCATAATTGTCCTTTCCATTTTCGTACATAAACTAAATTTCCGAGAAAATTGAGAGAAATAAGTTATAAGAAAAGAAAAATGTTTTGGGGCCTAACTAGCTAAGTATATATTCTATGGTAAAATTTATAATAAAACTTTTGAAAGGTAATTAACAACAAAACAAAAAAAAATATCGGAATCGCTTATTATAGTTTCTACCACATGTTTTAATTTATTACTTTCCTACCTATACTAGGTTAGGAAAGTATTGCAATCGCGTCAAATTGTTAGCCTGTTTTTTTTTTTTGTTTTTTTAAGTTAATGAAATTTCCTACAAAACTGTATAAAAATCATTCATTTCGGACAACTATTAACGAAGTTAAAGCTATTCAATTTGCAATGTAAGATTACGGGTTTCATATCCTGGTGTCAGAAAGGGGTGAATGAGATAAAAAAGATAATTAAGTGAAAGTAAGACAATCTATACCCCTCATCACACAACTTCACTATTTCCGCTACTTATAACAGAAATTATTGTTCGGCAAAATTAGGCTATGGCAAAAAGTTTTTGATCAGCAATATTACAGGGTATGAAATTTTTAAACTGATCTGCCTTAAGCCGGTTAACGTTGCTTTAGTTTATCTAATAAATCGTACTCAAATCTTTTCTTTGATCAATTTTCAGGAAAATTAATCTAATTCAATTTTTTTTTTTTTTCTTTTGTTCTCGATGGATATATGTGAAGATATAAATACTTTTCTGAAATAGGTAGGAAAGTCGTGTGAGTTGCAGATAAAATTAAAATTCCGTATAGGTTGATGACAAGTAAAATAAATGCCAATTTGAAAAGTGAGGCAAGTTCCTATATATAAATATTCATCAGTATCATCTCTATCGTGCGTCAGGTCACTAGAGGTTCTTCAGCTAAGACCTTGAGATGCGTTCCGCACGAGCTTTCACGCAGACGAACTACCATGCGCTAATGACAGAGTACGCTATAGTGAATTATGGTGACGCTAGGAATTAGAGCAAGCACGGTGCATGACCATCTATTATGCAACACCAATGGCATTTACTTGCCCAGTTAGCAAACAACTTAATTATACTTCCACAATCATTTTGTGACTTTTCTCCCTGCTTAAAATTATTTCTCATACTGGTTTCTGTACCTTGTTCTCTACTTCATGTATGGATATTGTAGAGGTCTTTTTTGATATTTTTATGGTCTTCAATGTTGTTATTAGGACAAAGGTTTACCAAAACTGAAGCTTAATTAATACTCATTACTTACGCTATTATCAGTGTAGAGTGAATGAGGAAGATTAATCATTTCGTCATTTTCTAGTAAGATTATTTTGTAAGTAAAGATATCAATATCAACAATATACAAACTTAATAAGACCATTTTTATCTGCACTCTATGTAAAATACTTGTAGTTTTTTTTATTTTCTCCTCCTCGCCTTTTCGGGAATTTTATCGAGTCAGCATCAGAGATGTGCAAATACTACTGTGAGCACTGAGTACTGAGTATTTTAATCAAATACTGGCCTTTTTGAGAACCAAAGAATTTAATTACTATTTCAGTTGATGTCAAACGATTAACTAAAGTAGTAATTGAATTCCCAGTATTGATTCAATTTGAGTAAAATACTTGATACTCGGTATTCAGAGTGGCATTTGCCCAGCTCTGGTGAGGATAATGGGTGGGGAATGAATGCCAGAGTTAAAAAATCTCCCTGCTTCTCGAACTCATCACAATCTTACCATGTTGCTGGGCAGCGCGTGTTTTGCATACGCGATTGCGTGCCCTACCTGCCATTTACTTGCTGTCAGTCCGATTTTAAAAGATTTAAGACTTTTAACTTTTTTCAAAAACCATTATCTCACTTGATTCAAAGATGGAGCTACTTAACGGTAAAAATTGGGTTATAAATATATAGTTCAAGCCTTAAAATATAGAAAATACCAATCCATCACAAATTTTTTATTTATTTATTAGGAATTTCCAAAATTAGTGGGTTTCCTTGACCTAAAGTGCTTGGATCATAATGTCCTATTTAAGGTCCATTCTTCCCGTAGACCATGATCCATCATGGATTCCTCCACTTTGTTATCCCAGGTCTTCCTTCTTCTTTCCCTAGTTATCCATAAGTGGACTTTTTTTGGATAGTCTTCCTTCATGCATTCTTTCCAAATGTCCATACCACAATAGGCGTTTTCGCTCAATCTCTTCCAGAATGGTTCTTTTAGCCTCCATCTTTTCTCTGATGGTCGTATTTCTCACTTTATCCATTCTGGATATTCCCGCCGCTCGTCTCCAGTAGTGTCCATTTCGGTGGCTAGAAGTTTCTTTCTGAAGTTGCTTTTTAAGGTCCAAGTTTCTGACCCATATGTCATAATGCTGAGTACTATACTATTGTAGATTTTTTTTTGGGGGGGGGGGTAATGTTCCGGTTCCATAATTCAGAGTTGAGCATTGATATTGTCTTTTTGCCATCTGAAATATTTATTTTTATTTCCACATCACATGCACCATCTATTTCAATTATGGAACCAAGATATTTAAAATGTTATATCGCAGAATAAAAATTTAATAAAATATTACACCATTTGGCGTGACCTTCACCCTCGAAATGTCAAAATAACCAGGTTTTATAGGCCAAACGGCCTGATATTTTTGAAGGCCACGTTTTTTTTAATTTTGTGATGAAGTACCTTAGGATTCAAGTGGAAAGGAAATGAGTATTTACGAGGTTTTAGTTCCTAATTTAATAGACAAAGTTTGCCGATCTCCAGTTTGAAAACGCCCTAATTCTCAGAATTTTCGTAAATAAAATATTTGTAGGTTACGAAGAGATAAAGCTATTTACGAAATTTCAGGCGGGTGTTAATAATTTAATAAAAAGGGACTATTTAGAGTACCACGGACTATTTAGAGTTATGTCTAAAGAGTACACATACATCTTTAGGAAAAATATATATAATTTATTTATCTCTCTTCGATTATTGAAATACTTCGGCCTGCAAAATATAGTTACAAATTTAAAGAACTAAAGTGAAACTCGTGATATCGCTAGTGTTAGTGCAAAAGTTAGTATGTAGAAATTGATTATTTTTACTGAAAAGAAAAAAAAAACTATTATTTCTTTATGATTTATTATTATAATTACATATTTTATTTCCCTCTGCTATTTTCTTATTCAGAAGACTACAAAATGTTACATTCAGCTCAAAGAGAATGTAACAGAGAACATGTAAAGAACAGAATGTAGAGAACATGTAAAATATTTTTAATGCTTAATGCATATCTTCATTGTGCACGTTTAGGTTATATTCTGACATTGAATGATAAAAGAGTATCGTGCTCCAGCTCGTGAAAGAACTCGAGGCGATCTAGAAGATAGCGTCAGTGGTTGACGATTCCCATTCTATCGGTAAAAGATTGAGAGAGATGGATGGCTTTGTCAAGGAACTTAAAGTTAGATTCATGCGCCACTTGTGCAAATGGAAAAAGTATTAAATCGGGTTAAATTATTTTTAAATATATATATATATATATATATATATATATATATATATATATATATATATATATATATATATATATTTAAAAATAATTTAATCCGATTTAATACTTTTTCCATTTGCACAAGTGGCGCATGAATCTAACTTTAATATATATATATTTATAATTGTAAAACTATGGAACTATATCAGGAGAAAACGTATTGATTTTTATTATTTTTTATTTTACACCTTTGCCGATGATACGATATAACACACTTCTTATGATGAAAATGTTCATGGTTATATAAATTGTATTCATACACGAATATATAATAATACAGACAGAGTATGATTTATACCCCACCTATCGCTTCCAAATTTCTTTCAGATTTTCTGAATTTTCTTGTAACAGAACTTGAGTGTTTCATGTGTCATGTGAAAGCTGATTTGATATCTATACGCAGATATCTAATGTACCTAAAATTCTGTATAACTTGTTTCGACATTTACCTCATACTTTTTCAATTAGAAATTTAAATGTCAATTGGACTATTAATTTTTCCCGTTTCTTGTATAAAAAAAATAACGCCAAACGGCTCTATATTTTTAAGGCCTTTTTTTGCCTTCTTTATGGTCAATTTATCTTAAAATTCAAGTGGAAAGGAAAAGGGTATTTAGAGTTTTTTAGTACCTAATTTAATAGACAAGGTTTGCCGATCTCCAGTTCGAAAACGCGCTTATTCTCAAAATTTTCTGAAATAAAATATTTGTAGGCTACTATGAGATGAAGCTATTTACGAAGTTTTGGCAGTGTTAATAATTTGATAAAAAGGGGTCTGTACCACGGACTGTTTTGTTATGTTAAACATAACAAAGATTCTTTTCATTCTAACTTTTATTTTTTGCTTTTCCTCGAGAATTTACTGCATTTATGAAAATTAAAAAAAAAAAAATCTTTAGTATACCATTAGAAAGTTTCATCAAAATCACCAGGTGGCTCTTTTACGTAAAGATCCGTTAAAAATAGAAAATTTGATGCGGTTACAATACTTCCCTTACGTCACGGTGGGAATTTAAAAATTGGTTACATTAAATGTAATTTATGAAGTCATTTCTATATTTTTACGAATCGGCCACTCACGGCTAACTCACGAGCACCTAATGACAAAGGGAACACCCCCTCAGTATCTCTGCTGCTGGGTCAATTTAACAGTCAGGCACACCTTGACTGAGTATTATGCATATGAATCAGCAACGGAATGAAGTGGAATTGGAGGATAGTATTATTGAAATTTTTGAAAACACTACCAAAATAACAAAAAAAATGTTTTTATCTCTTTAAATAACGTAACTATATAAAAAAATTTAATTTTTACTTATCATTTTTTGGAAATTTGACTGTTTTAAATATTTTGTACTTTCAAATTTATTGTTAAATTTCATCTGATGTAATAATTATAATTTAATATATAACACATACTGTGTATGGGCTAAACTGAATCAATAAAATGAATGTAAATTCGTAAGAGTTTGAGGAGCTCTCTCGACATTATTTATAAATAAATAAATAAAATATTTTATATTTCATTTTTATATTTTATATGTCATCTTACACTATTATTTGGAATTAACTTTCATTTATTTGAAGTTATGTTTCCATTGAAAATAATAAATAACTAAGTAATTATAAATGGCAGAAATGGATCAGTTTGTGGTAATATAAGACCTATAGATCTTTTAATATTTTGGGCCTTGATAAAGATGAAAATTAAATTTAAATCTTCAATTTTTAGTGACTTTGATAGCAAAACTATACATTAATGTATTACTTATGTTAAACAAAAAATATAAATTTATTTTTATTTACTTTCTTTTTCTTTATTATTTATATTAATTGTATGTACGTATTGTGTGAATGAATCATGTTGCCTTAATATTAATGCCCTTCAATGTGGCTGAATGTATTAATATTCAATAAAGAAAGTAATAAAAAAAAAAATTATTTATGAAATCATAATGTCCTTTTCCGACTAATTTAAAACATATTATTATTGCATTAATTTCTATTTTTAGTTTTCTATTTCTCCCCGTTTTCCTTGTTGTTTAAGGTATAATTTTTTGATCAATTTATGGGCCTAATCCAAAAGAGGGTCCCCTAAAGTTAGCTGATCCGGTAAGCGGAGATAGAGGAAGTTGCTCGTTCAACGCTCATCGATTGATCCCACGCCTTTCTATCCGTTCGCAGTCATCCAGGCTGTAAGGTCATTCATTATTAATGAAATCGAGTTAGTATTGATTAATTTTTTAAAGATTTATTTTTTTAAAAAAGTAGATTAAAGACTGGTATTAGTTTTTATGATAAGAGAGGGAAAATATTATACTTTCATTACCGGCGTTATGCCAATAGGCTCTGTCTCTTCGCAACACGAATATTAGGTAAGACATTCTGTTCGTTATGGCTATCTGTCCAGTGTTAAGCGATGTTGGAGTTAATCGGTTTGCCTTTTTTAGGCTGAGTCTACCCAAGGAGGATCTAATTTCAGAGGTCGATTCACAACTGATGTAAATGAATAAATAGTTACTTAACACAACCAAATTCGAATCCCGGATCTGGAGTATTGGAAGTCAATGGCATATCCAATGAGCTACCACGCTCCGATGAATGTATGTTAAATATCTTTCAAATATTGTAATTTAACTGGAGGATAATGTCGGGACTCCAAGCTACTGGCAACGAACAACGTTCGATCCGCGAATATATCCAATCCGACCCTTCTGGGGTTTTGGAGGGGAATCATGATTTGACATGAAGCGAGCATCTTCTATTATCCGGCTTAGGATATTCTAGACTCAAAAATAATGAATTTCAAAATAAGTAATCCCTTGATATAGTGTTAATTCTTATTATTTTTAATACAAAATATCGCATCAGAAAATAAAAATCAGTTTTAGTTACCAACCACTAATAACGTTTACGGACTCTGCTCCTCAAGTTCACATTTAACTTATTACAGCATTTCCTTTGATAACATGAGGTGATCTCTCGATTTTCACGAGGCAACCCTTAACCCCGAAGCGGGTGCCGAACCCCGGGAACCGCCTGGGAGTAATCTGTTTTGCTTCTTCCTCCTCCTCCCGCGAGGGAGCGCCTTTTAGAGACCGATAACTAAATCTGGGCAACTTGTAATGGCAGCGGAGCTACAAATTGGATTGCCTCGAGTAGATTCATTTAGTGCCTACCAGAGTGCTCTGCCTCACTTCGTTATATCTGCCGGCACTTAGCGGAAAAAGTCCATTACCTACTCATATTTGATTTTCTGCTAAAAAAGAAAAGCAATTGGAACTGATCTTCACTCCGAAATTTTTATCAATATATTATTTGCATAGGTAGCAATTGGATATCGTTCAAATAATTTATTTCTGGATTATATTATTTAATCATAAAATTATATTTATTAAACTTATTGGTTGTATGAAGGCTCCGAGAGAAAAACATGGGAAGTTGCTTCCTTTTTTATTTTATTTTATTTTTTTTTTTTATTATTTTTTTTTTTTAATTTTTTTTTTATCAGTTAGCGCCGAAGAACAGTTCTATTCCTTTTTAAACTATGTTTGGAAACTTGAATCGTAAGATAATTTGGACATAAAATAAAGAAAAGAGGTGGCCTCCAAAAATATTGGGCCGTTTGACGTGACCTATACACCCAACAAGTCAAAATAATGAGGTTATATAGACCAAATAGCTCAATATTTTTATAGGCCACCTTTTTTTCTCGATATTGCGATAAAATTATCTTACGATCCAAGTGAAAAACAAAAGAATAATTACGAGTTTTCAATGCCTAATTAAATAGACTATGTTTCCCGATCTCCAGATTAAAAACGCCCCAATTCCAAGATTTTTCCTAAATAAAATAGCTGTAGATTACGATGAGATGAAGCTATTCACGAAGTTTCAGGTTTATTTTAATAATTTGATAAAAAAGTGTCTGTACCGCGGATTACATTTTTCACATATGGCTTCCAGTGTTAAAATGCAACATTGAAGTATTATTGGAACAATCTCAATATTCAAAATTCCTAAACCTTTGTTACTATAATACCCTCTCAAAGCCACCACTGGCTTTAAGTTCCTGTGTTGTTGCCAAGATGAACTAGTTAGGATCTCCTGGTATCCTTTCTTCCCCTCATTGAAACATAGTATTTTATTTTACTTATACGTGTTTTTTATTAATTTGAATATAATTACAATAAAGTTTGAATGTATTCCATTTAGTTTTATTACTTATTGCCCCCAAAAATAAAAAAAATTACTCAATAAAATGTTTTACAAGTTAACAACTACTAATTTTGTTTCGAAGAAAAATTGTGCCATTGTTACAAATCATTATTCATAAAAGTAGATCGTGGAAGAATTGTTTTTACTAGAGAATTATTAGTTATACATCGACAGCCAAACTGCAGAAGTCTGTAAACGCAAAAAACTAAAATTATTTATAAAATGCTACCAATTATAAAATGAGGTAGTTTCTCAACAAGCGTTTTCATGCGATTGTATTATTACTGTGTGTACATTTACTATTTGTGTTTTTTTATAATACAGTTGTAAATATCAATGAATAAAAAATAAAAAAATATTTAATATAAAATCATCAGCGTCATTCTTATTTTATGGACTGTTTTTTTAGTTCCATTTTTTCTTCCTGCTTAAAAAAGTTTAATATTATCAATAACGTTTTTAGAATGTATATGCAAGGCTAGAATATGTGCAATATGAAGAATATGTGTATAGAATATGTGCAAGACTAAGATTGACTACCACAGTGCAAAATACACGTTCAAATGATATTGTACCACAGGCTTTTGCAGTATGGTTGTCGACATGCTAATATTGTAATGTTATAATATGAATACATATAGTTGGCTTGGTATCAAAGACTGACATTTGTCATTTTTAAACAGTTGAGAAAATTCCAATTTTTGTAGCATAGCATCTATTTAACTCAATTCTGATGATTTTTCGTAATTCAATTTGAACAAAATCATCAGTTACAGTTTGAGTTGGACTAACATAACAAACAAAAATTTACTTTTTAACTTCCTGAAAATGACATGAGGCTACTCATGTGCGCTCTTAAAAAAAAAAAAAAAGAACTTGATGTCATTCGAGAACAAGCATTACATATTTATTTGAGTGTATTAATATAATATAAGATGTTTATTGATATTTTAATTATTATATTGTGTATCAGTTAATTATATTTTTATTTTTTTTTAGGATGGAACTACTCCATTAATATTATCTGCAGCTAATGGCCACTTCGAGTGTGTGGGTGAACTTTTGGAGCAGGGGGCAGATCCCACAGCAAGGAGGCATGTGAGTATCTTTGTCGTTGCGTAAATTTGTACAATATTGTTAATATTAATAATAATAATGTCATATATTTGATAAAAACCAATAAGTTTTTCGAATTATACCTCTTAGGTCACACCAAAAACATACTGTACTTATTCCTTCAGTTTTGTTGCGGAAAATATCATTAAAATATATCATAAACGTAACAAATCTGTCTATTATATATGTTATTATTAATTTACAAATGGTATACACCCTGTCTTTATCAAAATTTCTACATAAACGTGATATGGGTTAGATTGAGATGTTGAGGAAACGAGTAATTTCGCGCTGAAGGCAGTAGGCGTTGAGGGAATTAGTAGGTAATTGGTCTCTTCGCGGTCTCTCTACTAGGTACCATCATAGTATTTGTAGTAGTAAAAGTGTGTATATATATATATTACATATTTTTCGAAATTATCGATAGCCGTGTATGTTGAAAAGGCTATCGTGGATACTCACTGAGTTTTGTTGGAAATGGTTTTTATATATTCCTTTGAGCTTTATCGTTTGATTTATTTTAGTTGTAGTTTTTTAAAAATTTAATTTAACAAGTTTTGTATTATAATTATTATAATATTGTAGTTATACCTTCTTTTTTTTTCTCTTGTATTATGTCCAATCAGCTGTTCAATATAACCTTCCTTAGCAGTGTTGCC
This sequence comes from Nezara viridula, assembly GCA_928085145.1. Lineage (NCBI taxonomy): Eukaryota > Metazoa > Arthropoda > Insecta > Hemiptera > Pentatomidae > Nezara > Nezara viridula. The sequence continues at coordinate 62,115,774 of OV725080.1, read as the reverse complement.
GTTTGTACGAGATTATGACGTAATGTACGAGGTACGAGAATCGACCAGCCTCGTACCTCGTACATAATTTTTCCCGACGTACACAAGGTTATATTTTTATGAATGAAGTTTAGAATTTTTTTACAATAATTTTTGCTGTATTATTATTTATATTGATAAGACATACTGAACTTATGTTCCTTTATAGACAAATAAATTGCAATTATATCTTCTTTAATTATAGTATAATTATTATTTCCTTCAGATGTTGTTATTGAGGTTGTTCATAAAACCGTTATTGTATTTTTTTTTTTTAATTTTCCAGAAAACAAAATTTAAAAAAATATATATTTTAGGTTTTTATCGAGTATAAAATAAAATATAAAAAACTATATCCATTATTTACTTAATAAAACTTTTTTTGTAAATATGTATTTCTTAAATTATGTATTCAAAGAAAATTAAAAAATTTGCCATAATTTTTATTGAGCATAAAATAAATATATTCTAGATAAATTAATTTTTTTTTTAAATTGTTTACGTAATTTTTAATAATTAAAGGAATGTTGTATTCTTTAAGCAGTTTGTTTTGCTATTTTAATTTTTATATAAACTTTCCAGTAGTTTCTAAAAATATATAAACTTTTTTGTATATTTTATTAAACTAATTTTACTTTACCCATTAACATTAACAAAAAAAAAATATAAAAAGGCTTTAAAATTATGAATAGAGGAAAAAATAAAAAACTCTGATCAAATTTAACTATAAAATAACCATAACATTGGCCCTACGATTGTACGAGTTATCAATGAGTAAGCGTACGAGGATGTACGAGGCTCGAGGTACGAGGATTTGTCACAGAGCGCGTGGCAACACTGTTCCTTATTTGCTAATAGAAAATTCTCTTTCCTTCGGTATGAATTTGGATAGCTTCGTGAGATGTCTACTGCAATATTTTTTTTTCTCTTTCTGCATCTATGTGATCTTTTTTTCTCTGCCCTGATTATGCCTGAATTGGTGAAACGTTTTCAAGTTAACAATTCGCTTGTATGTTGGAGATTCATGGTTTTGTTGTTTTGATTTTTCCAGTAATAACAATATTACTTTATGTCTCTTTTTTAGCTTCATGCTTATTTTAGTCATAATTAACTTAATTGTTGAAAAATATTACAATCTGCCTCAAAGGACATTTATAATAGTGTTCATAGATCACATTCACACTCTATGTACAATAAATAAAATAATTTTGAGAGAATTCAAAATCACCCTAGTCATTTTTTAAATATTTTATGGATAGATCCCATCTTCTAACAACCGTTTGAATGTAATGCATTTCTGTCATGTGTATTTCATACAGTATGAAACAAAATTGTTAATTTCGTTATATAATGTATGAAATTTCAAATTACATTCTGTTAATGGAACATGAACCCGAAAGGGTAGTTTTAGTTTTATTTGGTCCTGTTTCTGTTCGCTCTGTTGCTCAAATTTATTAATTAGAAACACCAATTACTAGCAATTAGGTGATGGTGTCCACTGTCATAGCTATTCTGGCAAACTATCCCAATTTCAAATGCAAAGCGAACTGTATTTGCCGTTTGCTTTATCATGAAGACTAGTTTGTATAGGAGAGTTAGACTAGTGAAAACTTTCTCATTGATTTTTTACCAAAAAAGAATTTTTTTTGTGTGAAAATACTCACAAACATTAACTTCATAGAGGTAAATACAAAAAATTTTTTTGATTTATTTTTAATCAATTTTCTATTACAATTTGAAATAATTATTTTACTGAAAGTATATAGACTATACAATTATAATTTATTTAATTATATTGTTGCAGACAGGAACAACAGCTTTGTTCTTCGCAGCACAGTCAGGATACGTTGAGATAGCAAGCCTCTTACTAAGGCATGGGACTCCTGTTGACATACCCAGCGTGGTAAGATTTTTCATTTAATTTTACTAGGTTATGATACTATTGTTTTATTTCATTTACATACTACACTACATGACATATTTTATAGCATAGTGAAAACTGCCTCAAGCGCGTTTTGCACTTTTTTTGTGGGGTGTGTAACGGTCATTCGGGTAAAGTCGGCTCGAGTCGACTAATGAATTGGTTATGCATATGGATTAAAATATCTCATAAACTAAAAACCGGACTTGCATACTGTTAAATGTTCAGCATTTCATCCTCTTTGTAATGAGCTATTATTCGATATTGTATCTTCATGCGACGCCGTGTTAATGAGACGAAAAGGGAAAACGTGCGTCGAAAACTAAACGATAACCATTTTCATTGAATATAAAAATTTAAATATTCCAGGAACTAAAAATCTATCTTGCATAATTTAAGCTATAGCAATATTTAACATTTCATCCTCTTTGTAATTAGCTGTAAATCAACAATGTATTTTGACGTATGGTTGTGAAACATGGGCAATTGACCTGAAGACTTGCCACAAATTGAGGATAACCGTCAGAGGAATGGAGCGATATCTTCTGGGGATAACTCGAATGGATAGAAAAACAAACAGATGGATCAGAGCTAAGATATTGTGGAACCTTCCAGATATTGTGGAAAAAGTGCTCATCAGGAAGTGGACCTGGACCGGACATGTAATCAGGAGGAATGAATTAACATGGACCAGGCAGTTTATGGGTTGGTATCCAAGAGAGCACGTGAGGAAGAGAGGACGCCCGCCGACAGACTGGGACAAGGAGATGAAGAAGACCTGCGGGGGAGCAGCCTGGAAGAGAGTAGCATTAGAGAGGAAAGAATGGATAAGGATGGGACAGGTTCATTACCTAGTGTGCTTACAAGAAAGTTAAGAAAAAAAAAAAAAAAAGAAAACCGAACTCAAAACCTCAACTAAGTTGATTTTGTACATATAAGAGATTTTGTATATTTTTGTCCATTGTTTTTTCATTGTATGCACAAATAAAGGTTATTATTATTTTGACGCGACGGCGAATTATAGAGGTGAAAAGTGAAAACATAGTGTCGAAAACGAAATTATAAAGAGTTTTAATGATGACATGGATTAAAATATCTCAGAAACTAAAAATCTGACTTGCATACAGTAAGGTAATGGAATGTTAAGCATATCATTATTCTCTTTTGTAATGAGTTATAAATCAAAATTATATTTTGACCTGACGCCTAGTCAGATAGTCGGAAAGGAAAAACGATAGTGCCAAAAAATCAAATGAGAACGACTCGCTGAGTGTCAGAACTTATGATAGGTGTAAGTTGAAAAATTAAGTTATTTTTTTATTTATTTATTTATATGATATTTACAACTGTATACAAAAAATACATCTGGTAAATTTGCACATGGATATAATGACATGGAACACATGTTGAGAAACTACCCATCGGTAGCACTCTAATAATATGTCTATTTTAGAAGATCACGTGGCCATCTTCTTTTCAGACGCCTCGGAGGGTTATCAAGAATTGAATAGGAAGCAAGGTTAGAGACAAGAGGGTTGGGATGGTTATGAAGTTTATTATGGAAGGACAGATATCTGGATTGGGCCAAATCTGATACATAAGGAACATTAAGGTCATTATTTGTAACAAAGTAAGGAGCATTGAGGATTTTACGAAGGATTTTGGATTGTAAAGATTGGATGCGAGAGGAATTTGAAGGTTTGGTGGAGCCCCATAGCTCAACTCCGTAAGTCCAAATAGGCCATATTATAGTCATGTAAATGAGTCTTTTATAATTGATTGGAAGGTTAGAGCTTTTGTCTAGTAAGTGTTGAAGTAATCGGAAACGTCGAGCTGTTTCTTGTCGTTTCAGTCTGGTATGAGGATTCAAAGTTAGACGTTTGTCCAGATGGAGTCCTAGGGAAAAATTAAGTTAATAAATATATATATTAAGGGATAAATTTTGAATTCTAGTTTTCAAAGGAAATACACGTTTTGAACTCCCACAAGTCCAAAAAAACAAGTTTCACAAAATGGTGTATGTGTGAACAGCCTAGCTCAAAAAGAAAGGACGTACGAAACTGAATTCACGTGTAAGTTTATGATAGTGATGGTTAAATTTTTGAACCTTTGGGCTAAAATATCTCAAAATTTTAATTAAGTGTTTCTGTTTGAATTTACTTTGCACTCGACAGAGTTTCGACAAATTATTACTGACCCCTTTTACAGAAGTTATATTAAAAAAATAACGGAGTTTTTGGTAGATATTTAGCTGGCTAATATATTTCAATCAAAAGTATTCATCACATATTTTAATTATCGTAAACTTACTGCGTCAGTTTTAGAGTATGATACTAATGACGATCAGTCACAGCAAAGTTTACTTTATAATTGTATATATTGTTAATATTATTATTTTGTGAATATAGAAAAAAAGAATTATATTTCATATTATTAATCTCACCTTCACTTCTATCATGTGGTATAAAGTTTTTTTTTTTTATGCACACGATTTTTCACCGTATCATATTATCAATAATAGGAAATTATATTTATTATTATTAGAAGAAATCTTGTTCCGAAATTTACGTGTCCTATTAATCATGAGGAGTTGGCCCTGCTTATTTGTATAATTTAGATATTTTATATTTAGTTTCCTTTTTATCTACATTTATATATCTGATATGAAATTCAACTACTCAAATCGGTAGGTGTTTAATTTTTTTATCATTTTAGGGATTACGCTGAAATTACGCAGGTCGTTCCTTAACTCAATACTAATCTCTGTCCATCGGCACTGGATTCAATTGATTTATGGATTCCGTCGTTGGAATTAGCGTTGAATTTAGAAATGAGTCCTATTATTTCGAAATATTTTCTAATGACCTCAGAATTATATATACAAATTTGGGTTCTTCAACTTAAAAATTCATGACGAGTTATCTTTATGGACACAATATATTTTTAGATAAAAATAATTTAAAGGTGATTTCAAATTTATGTATTTAAAAATGTATTGTATATATATATATATATATATATATAAAAATATACATACATTGCACAGCTTATATAATATGATTTCTCTGGTATTACAGAGCTAAAAAAATCACCTATTATTAAAAGTGTAACTTATTGTTACAATATATACATATAAAAGAAGAATAGAATAGAATAGAAGAATCAACTTTATTCTGGGACAAAGTCCCTTAAGAATAACAATTTTGTACATAAAAGTACCATCTAGCATCTACCATCTAGCCAAAATACATATTACAATAAAAAAAATAACTAAAAGCTAGATAATAACAGAAGTATTTACATAACTATACAGATATATTAAAGAAATAATATGAGTAATATGGTCACAATACTGCAAAATAGTTGCTACACACAACAAGCTATGGAATACTAAATGAAATTTGAAATGAACGATAAATTACTTGTGTTGTCATACCATCGAATTAATGAAAAAAACGCTGCAAATTATTACACAATGGTTTATTATTTTCAAACAATTATACATCTAAAGTAACATTACCTTCCGAGTTACAAAGAAAAAAAAACAAAAGGTGATCCCAATTATTGGACTAAACCGTTTTTCTTTAGTCATTAGTGACTTTAGCGAAGTTTCATTGAAATCTGTTCATTTGTTTAGGAGCTACAGTCTATAGCAACGCAGGTTTTTTGGCCGCCATTTTGAAAGTTAAAGGCGGAGGGTAATGTCGATGAAGGAGGATCATCCTCGGGTGACCTCTGATTTTATATCAAAATTTGAAAAAAAAATCGGTCCAGTAGTTTCGGAGAAAATGCGCGGAAAAAAAATACACATATAGAGGAGTGCATTCAATATTAGTAATCAATTAAATACTGCTCAAAGCCTTAGAATCTTTTACATTGAAAAACTGACCAAAAAAACAATTCTTAGCGAACGTGACTGGAAATTTTTTCCATACTCCAAAAAGAATATATATTTATATACAAGTTATTTGCAATTGGTGCTTGTTTAAAAGTATTCTTTCATGTTTTTATGTGGCATAGGGCATACAAGTTATTATTTTATCTTGAATTTCTAAGCCATATCTGTAGTTGTCTGTCTGCCAATATTAAGTCTCAACGAAATCGATTTTTGTATGTACCAGGCGGTTGGTTTTTTTAATTATGCGAATGGATAAGCTTTTACTGTTTGTAGAACTGTAGAAAAGTGTTATCTTATCGGTTATATCTACGATGAGATCCATCCCTTCCTGTCCTGTAAATATTTAAAAAGGTGCGGTCGATGGAAGTCCATGAGGGGTTGGTACTTTATACCATATCCACCGATTACTGATTGAAATACCTGAGGGTATTTTCAATGGGTATTCGATGCTTTGTGTGCTGTGGGTGTTGTAATTTTCTGTTTACGTTCAGCACTGAATCATTTTGGGCTTGAGAAAATATTTTGTTTATTTGTTGAAAAAAGTGACAAAAAAACTCATCTTACATATCTCAGCAACTTATAAAGTAAAGTTGATCCTACTTTGGTTTGGTTTTGCAATACTATGACTACTACACAAGATGCTTCTCTAAGTTTTAAGAATGGTATTAATAATATTTCTAACATAAATAAAGCTGCAGGACAATTTTAAGCATTTTCTATTTATTTTTTTAATTTAGGACATTTAGAAATTAAGTATGTTTTCTTTGATAATGATTTACCATATAATAGTTTGAAAGCATGCTACCTTTGATTTTTATCATTTTATTTATGTTTAATTTCTTAAAAGAAATGATAATGGGCATAATATATCGTGAGCTCATTGCAAAAAAATCATTAAATTAATTACTCTATTGTTCGATGAATTTTCTCTCTGTGAAATCAGGAGATCCCTTTGGTTAATAAAAGGGTTTTCGCCATTTTAACTCATTTATTGTGTTTTTACAACGATATTTAGAATAAAAATTTACAAAAACGTACATAAATGTTTAATTCCGTCATAAATGTACCAAGTGATCTTCTGCAATAAACAAATGATTTTGTATAGACTTCTTCGATCTGTACTGACTCATTCAAAATTTAAATATTTACACAACTGTATAAGTGTTTTAAATAAATTCAAATGATGCTCCATGTTTGATTATTTTAATTGCTTTGCGCGATTCCATCAGTGCGACACTATTGAGAGAATTAAATATTTTAAATATATATGACCCAGATAATTGCATTTGCGAATAAAATTGTCCTTAAAGCAGATACTAAATGGAACTTACAACAATCTGTAACTGAATGGGAAGCTGAGCTGGAGAGAAAGGGAATGAACATAAATGTCAAGAAAAGCAAAATAATACATATAGGCCGGGAACAGGAATACATTGAAATACTTTGCAAACATGAACCAATAGAAATAGTGGACGAATAGACTTACCTCGGAACAGTGATCAGCAGGAATGAAAAGGTAGACCAAGAGATATCCAATAGAATAAAGAAGACAAATTTAATATACTACCTCCTCTGCAACACAGTCATAAGGAAGAAGGAGGTAGAAGAGAATGTTTAAGCACATATCTTCAAAGCTATATACCTACCTACCCTCCTTTACGGAAATGAAAGTTGGGTACCACAAGATAAGCACCTGAGCAGAGTTGCTGCAATGGAAATGAAATACTTTCGCAGAGTGGCAGACGGAACTAGTAGAAACCGCACACGGAATGAGAAGATGTTGGAGTTATCTCTTTAAAGGATATCATTGAAGAAAAGAGACAACTCAGATGGTTTGGACATATCTGTCGAATGAGTGAAGACAGGGACCCAAGAAAATATTTTTTGGCCAGATTAATAGGAAAGGCTCAAGAGGGAGGTCCAGAATACAACGGACTACGTCTCTAAAGTGGGAGAGAGAAGAGGAAAAAGCTGGGAAGCCATTTGGGTGCTGGCTCGGGATCGAGTAACTTGGTTTTCCTGGACAGAGGCAACTGCACGCTGAAAGGCACTAATGAGGAAGAGAAAGAAGAAGAATATATTCTGACATTATACCTCAAATATAAAACTGGATAAATATTCCTTTATTGATTTTTGTTGATTAAAAAGAAATAATTTAAACTTTGATACAAAAATAAACCAAGAGCATACCTACCATTTTTGGAAACTATACCCAAAACAAGGAGGAGGGGGAATGTTACTTTGATTTCTCAGAAATGACACTTTACTAGTTTAAACTTGTGTTTATCTCTGTGGTATTATGTATATATATTTTTAATCATATTTTATATTTTATTTTTATATCACATTAACACATACATTAATGTTACACTCTACATCTAATTAAAGTTAAAAGAAACTTGAAACTATCCTAATTTGCTTACATTGTTAAAGTGCTCATACATAATATTACATTAAGAATGTTTACCTCTTCCATCATTTTTCTCATTATAACAGCACAGCGTAGCGTTACGTTGTTTAGTTGCCCCATTTGTCCATGTCAGAATAAGTTGGTTCTTGATTCTTATATATTTGTCATCATTTGAAAATCGTAGTGGACGTCTTTATTCGTTTATCAGATGATTTTCGTTAGTTTTCTGTTAATGTAATTATAGAAGTTTTCAACGTTTCTGTCTATTTCGTTCAATGGCGGTTCCTGAAGAGTAGTAACGGTGATTTCCAACCAATAAAATTACTTTAGTGAAAGCTTTTACGAACAATTACTTCTCAGTATGAAGCTGGCAATTTCCAAACAATTAGAACGCAATAAAAGCAAGGTATAAAACTGTTATTAAACTGCTCAGTTTAACTTTTACGAGAAACTTTGCAATTAATGTTTCAACATAAAAATTATGTTTTCGCCTAAACTTTGTTTTATTAAAGATCTGTTTATAGATGTTCCTACTGGGATATTTTAAATTACTTATTGCTAGTGACACAGCTTAAGGTGGATCTTTTTTATTAGCTTGTTTATTAGAATCGTTTGAATAAATCATAAAATAACCTTGAAAACGCTTCCAAGAGAATATCTGTAAGTATATTCACTCATTTAAGTGCAAACTCCTCTTTTATACAGGATATAAACACACATTCCTAACATCGCCGGAACTATTATAGCGACTTACACAGACTTTACATCATCTAACAAAACTAAACGATTGGTGCAAATTTAGGAAATTTTGATTAAACCAAGACAAATCACATCACTTTCACTCTTCAAAATGAAACATGCCCTGCTATTTATCTCGACAATACCGAAATTCCACAAACAGATAAAATACAATATCTTGGACTGGCATTCGACAGAAGAATGACATGGGGCCCACATATAAAAAACAAAACAAAAAAAAAACCGTTAAACCTCAGACTACCACGGACACTCTCACTTCTCTCAAGATGCTAAAATTAAACTTAAAACAAAAACTGAACTCTAACATTTACCTTCCCAAGCTCATATGGACCTAGGCTTCACAAAGTTACGGGACAGCCAAAACGACCCACATATGAAAACTACAAATTTTCAGGACGATAACTCCATTATAGGACAACTAGCTCCATTGTACGTCACATACATTACTTTACACAAAGACCTTCAAATGCCAACAGTTAACGACCACATACGGACACACTACAAACGATCTCACATTATCTTAGATCGACATACTAACTCTCCTATACAAAGTATGGCTACATTTGACATGCCCGAAAACACAATCAGGAGGCTCAAAAGAAGCTGGATGAGGGATTTCCTCGCTTGGAAATATGCTAAATTCAAAACAGAAAGGGATGCCGCTGGGCATTTCTTTCCTTCGTGCTGATTATGCCTTTATTAGTATTTTTTACAACAGCAGAATCTATAATTTTCATTACTTCTGACAGGGTAAAGAAATAAAGTAAAAAATATAAAGAAAAATTCTTAGAATAATTATAAGAATACTAAAGCAAAAATTACTCTTATCGACAGCCGACCCGCTAATTTTCATTGCTTAAGATAAGTATAGGTGAAGATATAAAGTTAACAAATAAAATAAAAAAAGTTTATAATATAAAAGTTTTATTACCTAAGAAATTCATAACAAAAAAGTTTCTAGGATTTTTTTTATGTATCTTAATTTCTAATCCAACTCACATCAACAATATTGACAATCATTGTTTGCTGTCGGTAAGAACATGAGCATTAGCTTTGATCGGCATCGGGTGTTGGAGTCCATAGCGGAATTTCCTACTTGGTTTGAATTTAGTTTGGATTTTTAACCACAGAGATCTGTCATCCAGGTTTTTGTTGAGCTTTTACTACTAGCTTTATTAGACGAGTTGTTTTTATTAGAAAGCTTATTTCACAACTCTAGTGTCATTAATGATACTTTAATAGAAGAAGCTTTTTTTTTTTTTTTTTATCAAAAGGAACGACCCGCGGGACTGTGGAGATCTCAATGTGTCTCACATGATAATAAATTTGGAGATCCATGATGTAATCTATCGTGTAATCTTTTGTAGTGTGTACGTATGTGATCATTAATTATTGGCATTTGTCTTTATGTAAAAGAATATTTGTGAATTACCATGGAGCTTCAGTTATAATTTTAAATGTTTTCGACTGAAAAGGCTGAAAATAAAAATTTAATTTTTATTTTATAAATACAGATTAATTTATTTATTTTCAACAAGTGCTCTCTGTTCGTGCTATGCGGGCTGCTTCTATCTTAATGAAGGCGTTCGTTTTCATTAATATACTCAATCTCAAATTAATATTATCTATTTATTTTTACTATTAAAGATAGGAGTTTTATTCTATTTTATAAAGCTCAGATCATTTGCTAATATGCACAAATAGAACAAAGTCAAATAAAATATCTACCACTGATTTTTCATTACTAGATTTTTGATAAAATGGGAAGAGATGAAATGGTTTTCATGTCAACAAACGTGCTCTCTTACAAATTTTCGGTATCTTAGCGATATATCTTTATGTTTGATTACAAACAATTCTTAATACTTTAATTTTTATCTTGATTTAATATTATATTATTGAGGTACATATTATTGTTTAAGATTCTTCATACTGTTGTTAGTTTTTGGGAAAAGATGGTGGAAGTGTATGTTACTGTTTTATTAATCCTTAGTTAAAATTATTGTTTTGTTTTTCTCTAATTTGCCGAATAAAAAAGCCGAATTTCTTAAAATATAACCTATAAAAATATACCTATAAAATATATAATTATCGTGACCCTTCGGGGTAAAGGCATTACCACAATAAATAAATATATTATCATATGAAGCATATATATTTTTTTTCTTACTATAGAAAAAAATTGTTTTTATTGTTTTTTGGAATATAGATAAGATTTCCAATAAAAGTTTACTGTTATCAATAAAACATTGTATAAGATAAATATATTTAACTAAATTATTTTAGGATTAAAAGGATGTATCATCCGGAATCGTGTATATAATAGTTTTATATTTCTAAATTCTTAAGTTTTTCCCAACGTTTCTGATGAATTAATACAATCTGTAAAGAACAGGGATTGAAACTTCTATAGAACGTTTTTTAATAATTCGATTTAAACAGTTTCTGTGAAATTGACGGAAACAATTCTTAGTAGTTTCATTTTTTATTTTGTTTTAATATTACATTATTGAGGTGCATATCATTCTTTAAGATTCTTCATACTGTTGGTAGTTTTTAGGGATTGATGATGGTGGATGCTGGATTAATGTATGTGACTGTTTTATTAATCCTAATTGTTATTTTTCTAATTTTCTTGTAGTAGAAAAAACAGAATTTCTTAAAATATAACCTGATCGTTATTCGTGTATTATCATTATCGTGGTAAGGCATTGCCACAATAAATAAATAAATAAATTATCATATGAAGCATATAATTTTTTTATTGTTTTCTGGAATATAAAGAATGTTTTCAAAAAAAGTCTACTGTTATCAATAAAACATTATGTAAAATATATGTACATAACTAATTTTTTTTTTATTAATAGGATGTATCATCCGGAATCGTGTATATCATAGTTTTATATTTCTGAAATCCTTTATAAAACCTGTTTAATTTCTTACTTATTTCATATGGGAGAAAAAAAATTATCTTGAGTTGTCCCTAACTTTTCTGATGAATTAACACAATCTGTAAAAAAAACGGGGATTGAAACTGCTATGAAACGTTTTAAAAAAAAAAAAATCATTTAAACGGTTCCTGTGAAACTGTTTAGGAAATGAGTTCTTAAAATAAAACTTTTAAAGATTTTTTTTTTTTTTTGTAATATTGTTCCAGGTTCATGGTAAAAGTTTAACTTGTATTTATTCAAGTTCTTAAAAAACGTTCCGTTAAATGCAAGAGAAACATTAATTGTGCTGCGATTAGAGTTACTATTTGTCTTAAATGAATCTAATATGTCTCTTGGTCTCTTGTTTGAATAGCTCTGAATAGAAGTCATTTTATGAGTCGATTTTTTTAGCGAAATCGACAGAACTTATAAACAAAAGTTTTTTTTAAAATAAAAGTTCTATGAAACTTATACTTGAAACGTTGCCAAGAAAAAAATAATTGTTTCAAAAGAACTGGAAAACTATCGACAGTAAAAATTTCGGTAAAACCGAAACCTTTTTTGAGTCTCGAGCCTTGGTAAACAATGATAGTAGCAATAACAAAAAGTATATATTCGTGTAATACAATTATCATGACCCTTCGGGGTAGAGGCATTACCACAATAAATCACATTATCACATTAAGCATATAATTTTTTTTCTTAATACAGAAAAAAATATATTTTTATTGTTTTCTGGAATATAAAGAATATTTTCAATAAAAGTCTACTGTTATCAATAAAGTATTATGTAAAATATATTACTTAACTATTTTTTTTTTAAACGATGTATCATCCGTAATAGTTTTCTATTTCTGAATTCCTTAATAAACTCTGTTTAATTTCTTATTTATTTCATATGAGAGAAAAAAATTCCCCTTAAGTTATTTCCAACTGATGAATTAATAGAATCTGTAAAAAATAGGGATTGAAATTGCTATGGAACGTTTTTTAAAAATTTCATTTAAACAGTTCCTGTGAAACTGTTTAGGAAATGAGTTCTTAAAATAAAAGTTCTAAAGATTTTAAAAAATAAAGTTCCAGGTTCATGATAAAAGTTTAACATGTTTTAACTTGTTTGTAAGTGTTTATTCAAGTACTTAAAACCGTTCCGTTAAATACAAAATAAACAGTAATTGAACTTGGATTAAAGTTTTAATTTGTCTTAAATTGATTACTCATTATTCTAATATGTCATTTGCTTGAGTAGCTATGAATAGAATCCATTTTTTTGGATCAACTTTTTTGCGAAATCGGCAATACTTTTAAATAAAACTTTTTTAAAAATAAATGTTCTGTAAAACCTTTACTTGAAACGTTGTCAAGAAAAAAAAGTTCTTGTTTCAAAAGAACTGAAAAACTATCGACAATAAAAATTTCGGTAATGCCGAAACTTTTTTCAGTCTCAAGCCATGGTAAAAAATGATAGTAGCAATAATAAAAAATATATAAGAAATTTCATTTACAGAATTAACAATAAAACGATAGCACTCCATTTAAGCAAAGTTTCAATTTTTTTCATGAAACAAAAAAAAAATATGTGCATAAAATAAATAATGGCGACTACCAATCTTTGTCGAGGACATGTGAAATAGATTGCAGCGTGTATCGGACAGCCCGCTCTGACCAACTCCCTCTGGCTTAGCCTATTAATCTTATAGACTTTGTGATAAATTGTTTCCTATTTAATTTACTCTCATAGTTTTCACCTCCAAGTTTGTATCTACGTTTGTTTAGTTTTGATGACTCTAACTAGCTGAGAGGTTCGAAACGATGCCTTAAAACAGGCGCTATTCGAGAGTGGTTATTTAAAAAAAAAAAAAAAACCTTCTTTATTGAGTAATACTACATTTTGTCACATACAAATACCTTTGTAATAGTGATACAGTAGCTCATTCACTCTCTACGTACAATGGAAAAAAAAAAAAAGTAAACATAATCCTATATATTCCCTCCTATTCCAATTCCTATCCCAAAAACAGTCAGATACTTGCTAAACTTTCGATATCATACATTTCTAGTTGTTGGATTTACATCCAAAATTTTATTGTATAGAGCATTTAAATTATCGTTGTATAAACAACACGGGGGACCCCCGGTCTCAACTTGCACTACCCCCTCTCTAAGACGGCCTTATCTGCGGCCAAAGGACAGATAAGACAGATGCTAGCGAGCGAAGAAGGTAAAAAGGACTGCTGACGACCACCTCCTGACCAGACCTCGAGAACTACAGCCCTTCGGCTAATTTCTGGACCCGCAACGGCGGAGAGAGAGAGAGAGAAGGCGCGAGACCGGCTCCCCTCATCAAACTGTACGTAAACTTTTACACATATATTCACAAGTATTCCCCTCTAGAACATTTATTTATTTTTGTATCTCTCAAGAAAAGGGCTCCCGGTCATATGGCATGTACCGGGCCCCCCAATATTGAACAGTAGTCATCATCAAACGATAGTACTATTTTATACTGTGAACTCCACTAGGGATATTATAATATCTTCCGGCTCTTAATGCCACTGACCGCATCTATTGTTTTTTTTATTATTATTATTTTTTATTGGTATATAATTAAATCTGTACCTTTAGCATTTGACAATGATGAGTCTACATATTAATCATTATTTAAAGACACTGATATTTTATATTGTCATCTTTGTCTTTTCTTTGTTAGCAGAAACACACCTCGTTTTAAAGAAGAACTCAATGTATTTTTTATTATTTTATTTTTCAAAAGAGTATAAGAGAGACTGTACATAGTCTTAAGTGTTTTATCATAGTTTTAAGTGTTTTGTATATAGATTTTTTTTTTTTTGTATATAGCTTGTTGATCGTACTCATAATAATTAGGAAGATTACTAAATTACCCTACAAAACAAACAAAAAATCCTAAAATCGGACAATCATTAACAAAGATACAGTCCATTACTTTTGGTGTACTTAATAATGTCTTCCTGTTTAAAGATATTGCATTTAGGAGTAGAATAGTCTACTACATTTTTACTTCCCTACGTAAAGAAAGTATTGCAATCGGGTCAAATTTCCGATATGCTGTTTTCGACGAATCTATACGTTTCAGAGCGTCCAGAGTCCGAAAAACACATTTTTAGCCATTGGTCTTTCTATCTGTCTGTGCCAAGATTTTCTCAGGAACTACTGAACCGATTTTGTTGCTTCTTTTTTTATTTTGTAGGGTTTTGATTACTGATGCCTGTGACAGAAATTCAGTGCTCAATGTGCAATAGCTTGCTCGCAAAAATGAAAAACATATTTTTCTATAGACTAGAGCGCGAAAACGGCTCTAACGATTTTGATGAAACTTTCCTATAATGTTCCAACCCCTGTCCTTTCAATTTTCGTATATAGACTAAATGCCCGAAAAAATTCAGGAAAAAAGTTATAAAGAAATGAAAAATGTTATGGGGCCTAACTCCCTAAGTATATATTATACTGTAAAATTTATAATAAAACTTTTGAAAGGTAAATAAATTACCAAAAAAATAAATAATAAAAATCATCGGAATCGAACCAGTATTAGCAATGATACAGCTTATTCTATTTTTTACACATTTTTTAACTCCGGCTGCGGTCTAATTTCCGATATGCGGTTTTAGACGGATCTGTACGTTTCAGAGCCTCCTGAGTCCGTAAAACCCATTTTTACCCATTGGTCTGTCTGTCTGTCGAAAAACATGATGAAGGCCGTTTGGCCTGTCATTTGAAAGGTAATGAAATTCCCTACAAAGCCTTATATAAATCCTTCATTTTGGACAACTATTAACGAAGTTACAGCTATTAAATTTCCAATGTAAGATTACGAGTTCATATCCTGGTGTCAGAAAGGGCTGAATGAGAGAATTAATTCTTATATGACTAAAGAAGTCAGTTTTAGATTACTAAGTGAAAATAAGAAAATCAGTTTGCCGCATCACACAATCTTCACTATTTACTCTACTTTTAACAGAAATTATTGTTTGACAATACTAAGCTATGGCAAAAAGTTTTTGATCAGCAATATTAGTGAGTATTGAAATTTTTACACTGATCTACCTTAAGCGGATTTACATTGCTTTAGTTTATCAAATAAATCGTACTCAAATCTTTTGTTTGATCAATTTTCAGGAAAATAGATGTAGTTCAATTCGTTTTTATTTTCTCATGAACATATGTAAATATATAAAAACTTTTCTGAAATAGGTAGGAAAGTCGTGTGATTGGACACACCAGGTATTTTTTCCTGGCTTCTATAATAACTTTATTATTTCTTAAAGAAATTTGGTTACATTTTATTTTTTTTAATAATTTAGAATATCCTACAATCGCAGCATTATTTTGTCTTTATTACTTTTATTATCTTTCCAGCCAGCGTTTAAAAATAGGTCCTAGCAAAACAAATTGTATAAATATTTTGGTCTGTTATGTTTAATGGAATATTGCGATCGACTAAGGGAAAATATTAATTCCTTCCTTACATAATACATAGGAACTACTTATTTCTATATTGTTTTTTGCTATTTCTTCACTAAACAAAAATAAATTATAATAACAACTTAAATACAGCCATACTTTTATACATATTTACAAAATTCATTCACTTAAGAGGACTCCAGGCCCAGGCTTTCCCCCTCCAATCTTAGAAGGAAATGTAAATTGGAACTAAGTGAAGTTGACTGTATTTTTATGTTTTTAATTTACTTATATTAGGTTATTTTATTTTTTTTATTGTATATAGTTTTTATTTATTATTATTTCGTTATTTTACTTTTGTTAATTTTATTTTTTTTTTTTTTTTTTTGGATATACGGCGTGAATGTGTTCATTTATCAATATAATTATTGTCCCCGTGACAGAATATTATATGTCTAAATAAATAAATTTAAAAAAAAAAAGTAAAGTTAATCACGCACATCGACTTAAATATTATAATGTATATACATATTCAACCACTTATAAATGTTTTGATATATTCTTATTAATAATTTTTGTTGCAGGATGGAGGCACTCCATTGTTTGTCGCCTGCCAGTACGCACACCTTGAAATGATACAGCTCCTTATCAAACATGGGGCAAACGTAAATGCACAAATGAAAGTAAGCATTTATTACATTATAAAACTAATCGTTAAATTAATATTTTTATATCTTACAAATATTTTTTTTTATCTTTGTTAAGGACGACAGTGTTCATTTTAATAGCTTTCAACCATTATTAGTTCTCTCTTTTTATTGTTACTATTATTTTGTGTTGTGCAATTTATTTCATTTTTCTATAACTCATATATTGATGGCTACGCACGTAACTTAAATGGTTTTTCATGTCTCTAGTGGTAATTTTTAAAATTTATTTATCTTTTTTTTTTAAATTTTTGACAAATGTTAATAGAAAGTCAATCCATATGAATTCATACACGGCAGCTATTTTTTTTTTCGGTTCTATTGAGCGATTTCAGTAAATGGAACAAAGGAAAACTATATGATTTAAAAAGTTTGTTTTTTATCCCATCGGTTCTCTTCCCCTGCCCCGGGAAAACCCCGTATAGCCTAACAGGTGAGGAAGAGGGCTGAGCGGATTAATGCTTGTGCAAAACGCGTTGCCCTGCAACCAACCATACGGTGATTCGAAGTTTACAAGATATAAAATAATTATTATTAGAATAATAGTTCACGTCCCGGTGCCTGTGAGGAGTCGTTATATCTGGCAGTAATCATCTGCCTTTTCTACTGGCCCGGGAAAACACTCGTATAGACTAACCCGAGGAAGAGGCAGACAAAAAAAAGCTAAAAACTCATTTTTAATTAAATTTATTCCTGCTTCTAATATGAAATAAATTTAAGTTAATAAAAAAGTTCGTTTTCATACCAGTTTTTCTGTGATGAGAAGTTTTGTTAACAAATTACTTGGTAAAATGGTAAAAATGATTAAAGTTTAAAAAAAAAGTTAAAGTTTTGTAATTGTTCCATCGGAAAAATCATGCAAAATATTGTTTGTATATAATTTAACCCCTTAATAATTATTTGCACATTAATATAATTTTAATTGAAGAATGTTTTTTTTTTTTACTCACCATTTGAAGTTGCTAAAATCATTTAAAAACTAACTTACTTGTATTAACTATACTGTGAAGAATTAAAGTTGTAACATAATACTGACATATCTTGAGTATGACGGTGATCTAGGCATCTTTTTTTTTTTCGATTACCCTCTACCTCGCCATTTTGAGAGCGTTAGGGTACCAAAGTCAAGAGCACATCGGTCCATAATATCTTAAATATGAGAAAAAAAAAATCATTTTATTCTGATTGGTTTGAAAATGTTAACTCTCTTCAATTTTTTTCATATATTATTATACCTAATTTCTTTTCTACGTTAAAAATACCCCCCAGACTCGCCCGATATTTCGTTTATCGATATACAGCATTACTATTTTGTTTTATTTAAAAAATATGGATGTAATATATATCGATATTTACATCGTAATATGAAAGGCTAAAATATTTTTATTTCAGGTGATTTTATTTTGTAAGTTTTTATTACCATTTATATAAATACACGAAATGCCAATGATCCTTCGGGGTAGAGTCATAAATAAATATTATTTTATTCATTATGATTACCTTTTATTATTTGACTCGATGATATATCTACTTGCTGGTACATATTATTAAACAATGAAAATTGAATTTCTTAATTCTCTTTCTCTCTCTCTCTCTCTCTCTCTCTCTCTCTCTCTCTCTCTCTCTCTCTATCTATCTATCTCTCTCTCTCTCTCTCTCTCTCTCTCTCTCTCTCTCTCTCTCTCTCTCTCTCTCTCTCTCTCTCTCTCTCATTTTTGATTTATATTAGATCGTTCCTGACCTAAACGAGTTTCACCATTCCATTTTGGTCAGGTGTGCTACAAGGATCCATTTAGCTTTCCGTTGTTATGTGTCAGTTTTGTGTTAATTTTTCATAAATATGTTAATGCGGAGTCCTAAAATCATAAATAATTTTACATACTATTAACAGTGACAGACAGTTTACCTTTAAAGGTTGAAGCGTCATTTTAAGCAGCTTACAATCCATTTATCTTTGTTTTTAAATGGTTTGGAAGTTTAGTAGTCATTCAGTTTATTTTATTTTTAAATATCCTCTCACTTTATTGTTTTTCTTTCATTTTTTTTTTCTTGTTTAATGCCAAGCCTACTGGATTGGATGAATATTATTACAAACATACCTACAATTTGTTAATCACATGGTTCAGTCAATCACCGAAACCTATAAAATACGTACCCATCTTCCTACGCTGAGTATAAATGCCATTTAGGCTGGATAAAACTTAACATTATCCTCCCACTAACGTCTCGCTTTTTATTCTTTTAAAGATAATGTACGGCCTTGTATTCATAACTCTTCTTGTGAATCGTTAATGGCTCTTGGCAAAGCCATCACTAGCTTAATCTTGTAGTCGCTTCAAAGGGAAATAAAAGTACCTGCCCACCTTGGTCTTCATTTTCTAAAGAGGCGCCACAAGCTTTGTTTTTTTTTTAATGAATGATAACTTTGTTGTGACAACATTACATACCTTTTTCACTAGGAATATTATTTTATTTTTTAAGCATGAAAAATAATCAGAATATTCAATCAATAATCGTTTTTATTAAGTATGCCTGTATTCGAACTTGCATTCATAACGCTTTTAGAGAATCGTTAATGGCACTTGGCGAATCACGCATGCTTAGGTCGAAACGTCGGCAAAATTAATAAAAACTATTATTGACTGCATATCCTGAACATTTTTCATCTTTACAATTTCAACAGCCAACTTTATGTCCACTTCTCTCTCTCTCTCTCTCTCTCTCTCTATATATATATATATATATATATATATTATATATATATATATATATATATATATATATATATGTATACTGACAGGCAAAAAATTCCACCCTCTTAATTTTTTCATGTTTTCATCTAAAAATATTTCTGCTTTGGATTGGTCTATTGTTTTTAATGAATAAATAGGTAATCCTTTTTGTTTGTTTTCAATTAGGAATGTTAATATAGAGGACAATAACCCTTAATCCTTAATTCAATGAAATGATTCTAGATTCAAATGTTTACTTTCTATGTAATCCAAATGTTTATTCAGTATCATTAGTTCAGTGCCGTTTCTTGCAACACATTTCTTAGTCTCCGGCTTTTAATTTTTTCAATATTAAGTTTAAAAATGCCTCTTAGTGCTGAGGATGTTGCGCGTGGTGTGGCACTTTGTGATGATGGACGTTCTATAAGATATGCAGCTAATGCCATCGGAGTTCCATATGAAACTTTACGAGACGCCGTTAGGTGTTTTCGGGAAACTGGTTCTTACAATAGAAGGTCCGGTTCTGGACGGCCTAGGGTAACAGAACCACGGGATGACCGGTTTTTGACTTTGAGAATTTTACGAAACCGGCAACTTACCGTTGTTCAAGCGATTCATCAGTTCGAAGAAGTTCAAGGTGTGCAAATTTCTGAGTATGGATTAATGGCTTTTCGTCCAGTAAGAGGACCAGAGTTGACCAGAACTCACGTATTAACACGGCTGGCTTTTGCTCGAGAACACAGCCATTGGACTACGGACGAGTGGAGTGCTGTCGATTTTAGAGATGAGTCAAGATTCGCTCTTCGATCTCCTTTTCGATCACGGCCATGAAAGGGTGTGGAGAAGAAGAAACGAAAGATATACAGCCTGCAGTTTTTCCCAGAGCCAACCTTTCCAACGTGGTTCCTTAATGGTGTGGGCTGGGATTTCAATGGTGCGCCACACAGAATTGGTTGTTGTTCGTGGAGGGTCTTTGACGGCCATTCGCTATGTAGATGAGATTTTGGAACCTCATGTGTTGCCTATCCTCAACGAAATCGGCGATCGTTCTATTCTAATGCACGCCCACATGTCGCCCGCATAGTGCAGACGTTCCTTCAACAGAACAATATTGTGGTTTTAGCCTGGCCTGCACGAACTCCATTGAGCATTTATGGAATAATATCGGAAAACGAATAAGAGCGCGTGCAACACTTCCTGATACACTGCAGGACCTTGTAAGGGCTCTTCGGGAGCTATGAGCTATCCTCCAGCAAAGGGACATTTCCCGACTGGTGGAAAGTATGCCGAGGTGTCTTCAAGAAATAGTGAAGACAAGAGGAGGAAACACGCGCTACTAAACTATGATGTAATTAATTTGTTTTAGAATAATAATGGTTCGTTTTGGAATCTTGGAAACATTGGAATCTAGAATCATTTCATTGAATTAAGGATTAAGGGTTATTGTCCTCTATATTAACATTCCTAATTGAAAACAAACAAAAAGATTACCTATTTATTCATTAAAAACAATAGACCAATCCAAAGCAGAAATATTTTTATCTCTGTATCATTAGAAATATTTTTAGATGATATGATACTGAAGTTGTGTGGTTTATAAAAGCAGATGTAGTAACTAGATTTTTATTGCCTACAATCGATGTAATAAATACACTTTTTGTAATTTTATTGGTATTAATGATTTGTTATCGGTAAGTTTAAACTTTAGCTTCGTTTGAAATGCACTTCAAAAAATTTATAATGGCCCAACATTGCCAGAAAAAATTTTTATGATACATTTATATTTTGCTATTTTTGTGTTGGGTGGGAACAGAGGGCTTCAGCCCTAAAGTCCTCCCTTAGATCCGCTTGTGTCACATAGGAGCTGGGCTATTCCGTACTCGAGTGATGCATCACATCGCGGAAGTACAAGTCCCGGACGCCGGAAGGCGCTGCCATCCTGATATGAATACTTGGCTCAAGTTGGCGTGTGCGTTATCGACTAGCTTCCTTTTAGCCTTTAGAGGTACAGATGTGGTAATTAGTTGATTTATGTATAATTTATTTACGAAATAAATAGATTGGAGGTATTTGAAAAAATCGGATAAACTTGTTTGATTTTTGTAAATTTCGGATTTTGTGGAATCAACGTAGATTTGTTTTTTACTTTCACTTAACTATATATTATTATTTTTTCATGTTCTTCGGTACCTCGCCTTTCAGCCTATACGGAGTTTTACTCGGGTCGGAGGGTGAAATCGGGGAATTTAAAATCCCCTCCGGCACCGGGACGCAAACTCGTACTTTTTTTTAATCTCATAACTTATCGGTTATCTAGTTGCCAGACAAATCGCGGTGCTGTGCACACACGTTTGCCATTCGGCCACCCCGCCTCCATCCTTCACTTACCTATATGTGTAATATATAGTAATAGTAAGTATTACGATCGTGAACAGCCTAGTTCAAAAACGAAAAGTCGTGCGATACTGAAATTGCGTATCTGAGGTTTTTATGAGCCTGGAATGTTACAGCAACATTTTAGTCAAAATCGTTTAACCGGAACTGGTACTTCATATCATCGATTTAACACAATTTCACGATTTTCTCAAAAACGGATTTAAATTAAACTCAGTATATCATGTTTTAATATAATGTAGGTTTTATTCTCATTGGTGTTCTCTAACAGGGCTTAAATAGCTAATTTCCAATAATAGCTTCCTCTAAAGTACCTTTAATTTTTTTTATTTGGAATAATTAACCATCTCGCATTAATCTTTGATATAAAAAATAGTTAAATATAAAATATTAAAGAATTTGATTATTAACTAAAGGAGAAATAAGGGATCGTAACGGATAATAGTTGTAATGGAGGAACCAAAGTAATACGAGCGCCCCCGAGCTCGACCGAAAGATTAGTACAGGCTTCTATAGGTAACATAAGCTTAATATGATATGGACTTCGACAATATTATGCTCATATGCATATGCGGTTTTCGTTGATATTATTTAATATTCAATTGTGTTGATTACAGCAATATAAAAATTAAAATTTGTGTGTGTGTGTTTATAATTTTTACTTTCACTTTTCCTTTTTCCGAAAATACTTACTTTTGTAAGAAGAGAGTGGTAAGTGAACCGCACAAATTTTGATATTAGTAAATCATCAGATCACATAGTCGCTGCCTTTTGAGCTATCTTTCTGGTCTAACCAATAATAGGGAGTATATATCCATATACTTGTGAATTTTTTTTTTTTTTGAACATTGAAATTAGTGTTTGTAAAATTTAAAAGTAATGTTTATTTTTCTAAAAGTATATTAAAATAAGTAATATTCGAGAGTAGAGTGTAGAGGTTTTAGGGCAATACATTGTAAGATTGTTACACTAGAGTTTTCTAAACAAAAAAAGTATGGATACATAAATATAGTGTGATAAACCTTGATGAGAAACTTGAGACAAGATCTGGGCATAATTCATTTTAAATATTGTCATTGCCTCGAATCCGTTTAAATTTAAATATAATATCAGATCTATAATCACTAAACTACAGTAAGTGTATTTAAGGTTATAAAAATATCCTTTATACATCCATGAAATGATTTTATATTTTACTACTTCTTTCACACAAGTACAATGAAATAGTTTTTTTAACAATGCCATTCATTGCCTTGATCAGGTGGATTTTAAATACTTTCTACAAACGTAAAAATATTTTTTAAATTTTACATTTAGTTAGTAAATTTCATTAAATTTCCTTGATCACATGTTATTTATGTTAAATATTATCAGTTTTCAAAAATTATCATTTATAATTTTTTCGCCGCTCTCCGTTACCTTCTACAACTTTCTATATTAGATATTGTTGTTGTTTTTTTATTCTCCGCTTTCCAACGACATATTATAAGTATACCTTCTGACTTGTATTTCCAGAGATTCATTTTCGACCTGTATAAGCGTTTTTATTTTTTTCTCCTTTATTTAATTATCAAATTCTTTCAAAAGTTATATTTATCATTTGTTCATAACTTTTAATAATGAGAGATAGTTAATTGTTTAGAATAAACCATATTAAAGGTACTTTATAGGAAGACGCATATGAACATTGGGCATTTAAGCCCTGTAAAGTGACATCAATGTCGATAAGACCTAAATGATATTAAAGAAAATTGTAAAAATGTGTTTCAGCGTTGATATAAAGTGG
The DNA here is from genome assembly GCA_928085145.1 of Nezara viridula. Taxonomy (NCBI): domain Eukaryota; kingdom Metazoa; phylum Arthropoda; class Insecta; order Hemiptera; family Pentatomidae; genus Nezara; species Nezara viridula. The sequence continues at coordinate 62,091,776 of OV725080.1, read as the reverse complement.
CACTTCCGGTTAGTCGATTTTCAGGAAAATGTTGCCAGGACATCCAAGGCATATATCTATCTTAAATATGTAATATCAGTTTCGTACGACTTTTCGGTTTCGAGCTAGAATGTTCACATACACACAGACTCACAGACCATTTTTCGGGACTTGGTTATTTGGACTTAGTGTACCCAAAACGTGTATTTCCGTTGAAAACTCAGATTCAAAATTGTTCTCGATCGCAATAATTACCCTTACTATATATTACATATACACGTAAGTGAAAGTAAAAATATTTTAAAATCGCGACATCTCTACTAATAGTGCTTTGATTTCTTTCAATTTTTATGAAATTTAAATACCTTTGAAACATCTTATCACAATATCCACAAAAAAGTGTATACTTTTTTAGTTATTCGGTATTAAATTTTACTATCCCTCGTAACTTTTTTTCCAGCTCCTTTTCGTTGAAGTATGTTATATAGATAAATTTAAAGGGCGTCGAGAAAATGTCTTTAGCGAAGGTTCATTGAAATCGCCACATTCGTTTAGGCGCTACAGTCTATAGCAACGCGGGTTTTTCTGCATTTTTATTTTATTTTTTTCTCCTTTATTAACTTATCAAATTTTTTCAAAAGTTATATTTATCATTTTTCGTAACTCTGAATAATGTGAAATGATTAACTTTTTAAAATAAACCATATTAATAAAGGTACTTTAGAGAAAGACTTATATGAACATTGGGCATTTAAGCACTGTAAAGTGACATCAATGGGGATAAGACCTAATTGATATTAAATACCACTTAATTATACAATGATACACCGAGTTCAATAAAAATCGTTATAGCCGTTTTTGGGAAAATTGTGAAAATGTGTTTCAGCGTTGATATAAAGTGGCACTTCCGGTTAGCCGATTTTAAGGAAAAAGTTTCTGTCACATCTAAGGCACATACCTATCTTAAGTACGTAATATCAGTTTCGTACGACTTTGTTTTTGAGCTAGACTTCCAACATACACACACACACACACACACACACACACACAGACTCACAGACACCATTTTTCGGGACTTGGTTATTTGGACTCAGTGTACCCCAAAACGTGTATTTCCGTTCAAAACTCAGATTCAAAAATTTTCTCGATCGCAATACTTACCCTTACTATATATATTACATATATAAGTAAGTGAAAAAGCGTTCTATTATGCCCTATGTTTAGACACGATCAGGGAGAGGGGCAGCCGAGATTGATGGAGGCCTGCTCTACAAGTTTTTATTTCTTAACTTCTCAATTTTAATTAAAACGAAGTGTTGATTAGATTACATATATTTTATAATGTTAATATAATAGGCCTTAGTGCCCGAGCGAGCTAATGGGTGTGCACAGCACCGGGGGCTCTTTTAACTCTGGCATTAATCCCCTACTCTCACCCCCTGACCCGGGAAAACCTCGTATAGCGAATATATTGTTAACTTAACAAATATTGATATGTTCACCGCTAGGAGAGTACCACATAAAATAAGATATGCCTGCCCTCCCTTCGGGTTTGATATAGCGTTGACAGTGCTAATGAGGAGCTATTATACAGAAGGCGGTGACTAGTGAATATTGTACTCCTAATGGCGGAACGGTAGCGCACAGGCTGCCTTGATCAAGACCGGTCCCGTCAATTACCGGAAGACATAGCTCTTTGTGCTGTGGGGGAGGGGAGAAGAGATTCCTACCTCCGGCCCTCTGATATCTTATCTAATTAAATTCCCTTCTCAGTTCAATCAGCATTTGCTTCTCTTCGGGTTGGGCGGTGTGGACGAGCCGGTCTATACGTGTGAAGATCATGCGTTGTCCGGCAATCTGATGAACAATATAATTTAATAAAATTATCATGAGCTTACGTCCTGGTCCGTGGAAAAAGGATTTTATCTCTGGTTTAATCCCCCGTCCTCTCCCCTGGTCCGAGATAAAACCCGCACAGTCTAAAACACGAGGAAGGGTAGACAGCAAAACAAAATAAGAAATCATTGTTTGTTTTGTAATTAAATGTTTTATAATTTATTGTACAGGGTGTCCCGCAAGTAGAGGAAAATTTATACCAGTGATAGACCTCAAGAGCTACAAAAACGTTTATATAAACGATTGCCCAATTCCCAACAGAAAAGTAGCGAATTCAAGATTTGTGATTTTTAAGTGAGTCACGTATTTTGTTGAGTAGAAAGCGATAACTACAAAAATATTTAATTTAAGTAATTAAAAATTATTCCTCAGTAAACTAGATCAAATTTACTTCCAATGAAAGTAGAGTTTGTCATTGTTGAGACCACATAAATAGTGTTATTGAGCGGCTGAACTCAGCTAAGTTTCGTTAGAAAAAATCATAAATTATTTGTTATTTTATTTTATCACTCTCAAACTATACTACAGATACCCCACTTTTAGAAAAACTTCCTCGTTTAATAAGCCTTAAGCCCATATTAATTAAGTTGGGGTCTATTAGGCAAAAACTTGAGATTCTCTTCAAGTTGTATAAACAAATTATGTGATTTTTTTTTATCCTGTCACCTAAAAGTATTTATTTAGCAAAAATAACTAGTACAAAGCTTGGTTTTTCTTTATCTGGGATGTATTTTAATAAACATAAATTGGTTAAATACACTTTTCATTTATAAAAAAAGAAAAATTTAAAAATAATGATTTGATGTAAAGTTATTATGTTGAATTCCTGTTTTCTTTCCATATTGTTCTTAGTTATGTTGGTTAATTTTTAATGACATTTTTTTATTACCCATACAAAATCTACCATTGAATTTATGCTCTTTATTTTGTTTATTATAAGATTATACGTACATACTGTTAGTGATATATTTAATACTATAAAAAAAAAAAAAGTGATAGCAAAAAACTGGCTGCATTTATCAATTCTGCATTCATCTAGCTGTATTTATCAATTTGAGAAAATAGAGTCCTGGTCATAAAAATTACATCACCTATTTCTTTTGATTCTTATGTTGATAAAGTTGATATTATTGAATGTTTCAGTTTTTCTTTACTTATTCAGGCTACAAGAAAACTTTAAAAACATTTCTCAGTTCAGTTTTAACTAATGCCATAATAAAAGCTGTAATTATGTCCATTTTATAAAACTGTCCTCGTCAGAAGATACTGAAATTGTGACTTTACGTGAAGTGAAGAAATTTTCATGGGAAATAGTAACGAGGATAGGGTACCACTAATCAACAGTAGTCATAGTTTTAAAGAAAAAAGAAATCACCATGGATTGAAAGAAAAGAGTTTGGAGCAGAAAAAAATCAAAAGTACAATTTGACCGCTTAATGGTCCGATTGTTTTTAGAATATCATTTCAAAACTGGTAGAGAAATATACTGAGATATTGCTGATAGCAATCTGGTAAATAAAATAGAATTTTTACTGGGTAATACAATTTCTATGACCTAAACTATATCTATCAGCATCTGTGTTATTTGTAGAAAGAAATACCTTTCGCTCTCAAGTTTAACTTCAACCTGGCCTACCATGCTTCATGTAAAACTACCCGAGACTCTTTACAAACAACAGGCAATTTTTGGTAATATAACATAGTTTTGACTACATGCCTTATTTATATTTACATTTCTTTTCTGTAGGATGGGGCCACTCCAGTTTTTATTGCTGCCCAGAACGGCCATTGTTCTGTTGTTTCGCTGCTGCTGGCCCACGGCGCTAGGGTATCCATACCAAGGCTGGACTCGGCCACCCCCCTGTGGATTGCTGCCCAAATGAACCACTCCGATGTGTGCAGAATGCTCCTGCAGGCTGGTCATCCAGTCGACATAGTCAGAAAGGTATGTTCCATGCTCATTATGTAAGTTTATCAAATTGTATGTTAATACATAAAATACTTTTTTAATTATTATATTTTGATGACTGAAAGATGTTGAAGTGTAATTTTGTTTTGTGTTAAATATTTATTTCATATTTTTCTTATATTCAAGAATAATTAGTTATTTGAATGAATGAATGAAAAAATAATTTTATTCTGGGACTACTGTCCCCTAAGAATAATAACAGAGTTACAAATTTATGTATCTTAGTCTGACATAATAAAAATACCAACTAATTTATTGTTAATTGTTATTTCAATTGTGCAGTGGATTGAAATTAAACATTGTATAGATGCAAGTAATTTTACATGTTAGGGGAAGTTTGAATGTTGAGTAGGTGTTGGAACAGGAGTTGTTTGAAGGAACTTGTGGATGAGGATTGACGCATGGAGGTAGGAAGTGCGTTCCATAAGGAAGCAGCACGAATGATGAAGGAGAAAGTTTTATGGGAGGGAATATATAAGTCTATAAGTTGAGACCTAGTATTGAAAGAGTGGATAGAGGAGCGCAGGGTAAGGAGTTCCAGGATGTAGGGAGGGTTTTTAGTTCTGAAGACTTGGAAAAGGAAAACGCCAAGAAGGAATTGTCGTTGGGAAGTAGGATAAAGCCACTTCAACTCAGTGTACCATAGTGAAACATGTGAACATCTGGGGATCCCGAAAATATATCTTATGAAACAATTCATGAGTCTTTTTAGTCTCATTTCAGATAGCCCTCCATACACCAAGCAGCCGTAGTCGAAGTGGGGGAATACAAGGGAGGTTACAAGGAGCTGTCTGGTTTTAGAGGAATACAATCACGGAAGTTAGGAGTTGTTTAAGGGCAGTTATGGATTTTCGGGTAATCAGGGAGATATGATTATCCCAGGAGAGGTTCTGGCCAAAGGTTACTCCTAGGTTTTTGACTGTAGGGAAAAAATGGATGGGATGGTTATTGAGGTAAAGTAAAGGAAAGTAAGGAAAGGAGCTGATGAGATGTCTGGACCCGATGATAATAGCCTTGGTTTTATCTGCATTCAGCTTTAATTCATTTATTTCTGCCCATCTGTTGATGCAGTCGATGTCTTCTTGTAGCCTCCAGGCAGCCTCAGGCATCTCAGAAGGTTGGAATTATGCCTGAATGAAGTATGAAAATGATGGAATGAAGAGTATTCAGTTGACCTTGTCTTTTCAAAATTTACCAGATTTTGTTTTCTGTTATCATTTTGTTCTACAGATACTGATTAAATATATTTACATTGTTCATATGAATGTTTATTAAAATGATCTCTAGCTTATTAAAATATTTTTATGAGCTCATATAGATGGAGCAGGCTAGCCTAGTAAATATACATCTGGCTTCCTATGTTGAACAATCCAGGTTTCAATCTTAGCTAAAGTACTAAGTTTACTAATAATACTGACTATAGTTTACTAATAATCAGTCAATTTATGTACATCATTGATATCTTTACTTCACAAATTTCAACATATTTCCACTCATGATATTCATTGTTTAGAAAATCCTCTTTAATTTTCTTTTTGTGATTAGTTAAAACGTCAATAAGTTCATTTGTGGCCTGCTTTGTGTTTTTGTCAATGTTCTCATTTCCACTCTTCATTGTTCCATTCAGTCAATTTGTCCTTTCCATTAATGTTCCTTTTTGTACCTGGTTATGAAAGGTTACTGTGTATTGCTCTGCAGATTCCTTAACAATTGATATTCTGTGTATTATATAATATCTCCTTCATGTTTTGTTTTTTTAAATTGTTGGACATTCCATTTTTTTTTTTCCTATTCATATTTTTATTAATTCTTCACTAACAATGTTGAGATATGGTCTATTTTAATTTGGTATTTAACATTATTTATTTTTAAAAATATATATTTGAAGAATCTGTTTTATATAATTTTAATTAAATGTTGAAAGGTGAGAATATGAAAAAGATTAAATAGATAATATAAATATATTGTTTAACATATTGATTGTCACGATATCTTTCAAGATCCTGCTCTAAAACTTCAATTTTATTTAATTATATTATATTATTAAAACTCAAATTTTAATCCATAGACATTATCAGAAAGTGCAACTTATAGCTCTAAAAATATAGCATCTAAACAACCTATGGGTCAATTCTTAGTTGGCATGATAGACAAGAATTCTAACTACAAGTTATCTCATAGGTCAGTCGTCAACTTGTTAAATGAGATATCTTTAATTTAACAATCCTGAACATTTTTACTTCAAGTTTATTAAAGAAATTTGCTCAAACAAGAATAACAAATTATAATATCTTTTAAAATTATAATTCTACAAATTCACTTCTAGTATACAGTTTTGATATAGAAATATCTTATATAGATTTATTGTTAAATCTAAGCTGAACAATCATATTTATTATTCTACTTATACAACTCCAACTTACTTATATATTATATTAAAAATCTTCTTTAATTCAAGCAATGAATCATTTTTTGTTGGATTTAATTTAGTTATGTTATACTATTATATTTTGCTTATTTTGTTAATGATAATGACATGACTTCAAATTTCTCCTTCAAAGCAACATAAGTTTGGCTGGACATAAGAAGAAAATATTTTCATTTATTGACGAATTGTTCATGTTAATTGATATAAATTCCCATTGAACGTGAGCATATTTAGTAAAAAAAGGTCATATTAAAAAAATTGTGTACAATTCAAAGCTATAAACATTGTTTATTTAATTTTTCTAATTTTGAGTTTAAGGTGAAAATTCTTTTTTGGAGTATTGAAATTATCTAGGCTGAGTCCATTTTCACCAGATTTGTATTCACGGTTTTTCCATATATGTTGGTACTGTTTCTACCCCAACAGCACTCTCCACACACATCTAAAAATACTTCATGAAAATTACCATCTTATAAATTTCATTATTTATTGAGTTAATTACATAGTGTAAAAAAAAAGTTATAATAATATTAATAAAGATCTGCTGAAAATGTACTCAGCCTAAATAATTTTAATTACTTATTTTTTTATTTTCTTGTTAGTTACGTTCCAAATGTTTATTAGCTGGTATATATCCTTGACAAAAGTGTTTTATTTTAAACATTTTTTCTCTATGTTATTTGTTTAATTTGTTGAATCTGCCCACACTGCGATGCGGTATTGGGATCAGGAATATGATGATGATGATGATGATGATGTTATTTGTTGAATTATATTTTAATGTCTTAATATTATTTAACGTCTTGATATGAACCTGTATTAAGGTATTGACTATTTTTTTTTCAGAATGGAGCTACAGCCCTTTTCAAAGCTTGTCACAAAGGGCATATAGATGTTGTTAATGAATTACTTAAGTGTAAACCCAACCTTGGTTTGTTACCAGTAAGTTCATACAAAATTATGAATCATTCACCATTTGATTAATTATTTTCTTTTCTTGATATTTGCTTACAAAATTATTTATTAATATTTCTGATTGAATAATTTAGAATGGAGAAAGTGCTCTCCATGCTGCATGTCTCTTCGGCCACTTGCCTGTCGTCAAGATGCTTATGAAAGCTGGTGCAGACCCTAAGCTTCGAAACCAAGATGGTTTGACACCAATGGATTTGGCTAAAAATGGCAATCACCCACAAGTCATCCACTACTTGCAGCAGTGGCAACTATACATGAACAAATAATCTGCATCCTAATCCATTTTTAGCAAATGATAAGTTGATTGTTATGTTTTTGTCGATATTGTTGAATAGATCAAAGATCCATGTTTTAACATTTTACCAGAGGGATATTTCTGTATCACCTCCTTTTATTGACTGTAGTATATATGTGTTTTTAAAAATGTTTTTCATTTTAGTTCTAGAATTTAATATGTTGTTAAATGTTGGATACATTATTTTATGTATTTATTTTAAATCAAAGTCAAGCCACATTGTACTATAAAGGCTGAGCATAGATGATAAGATTGAACAAAATAAAAATCGCACCTTGTTCATAAATTAGTATTAATTGTTATATTTTTATTGAAATAACTTAATTTAAAATTATTAATCAGAAAGTCATCTTAATGACTTTGCTGATTGGAGGCTGATTGAACCATGTTTCATAATTTACTTTACTAAAATCTTGATCAAATATTGTACCTTTGCTTAAATGATCTGAAGTTTTTATATGTTGCTATTCTAACAAATTACAGTAGTACATAGTTATTTACAAAGATAATATTCTATTTAATTTAGTTCAGTAATTATTTTATCTCCACATTTAATAAAATGTTATTTAGTCACATTTCTAAAAATTAATATCAGTTCATCAATTTTATGATGGGAATATGGTTATTATTTTATCCTAATTTATAATAAGGAATTAAAATCTCTCCTCCCCCTGATCCTCATGGTGAAAGCCAAAATGGGTGATTGCACAATGGGGTCTATTTCTAAGTACAAATTTGAATCTTAGTTAAGAAATATGAAACATGGTTTAGTTTTTATAGAGAGTTTGATATTAATTGATATTGTTTTTCAATTATTTTAGAAAAGTATAATATATTTTAAATATTATTACTATTGAAGAACCATGGTAAAGTAATTAATATTCATGTTAGACAGTATGGCTGTCTAATTTAATTAATGATTTATTTTAAATGATTAGTTGTTTAAAACATAGATTAAATGTTTTGAATCTATGTTTGCATTGTGTTTGTCATTACTCCAAACTCTCAGTATATTCGATGTTATTTAAGAGAAGTAATTTATTATCACAATTTATTTCTATTTTACAGTTTATATTTATAAGTTAAAATAATCAAAAGGTTCATTTTTCAGAACCACTTATTGATATCAAAATCTATTTTAAAGTAGTTTTGTGATTTTTTCCATTTATTTATTTTTGGTCTTTTTTTTTTTTTGTCAAATATATTTTAAAATGAACAAAAAAACTTTCTTTTTTTTCTATTTAATTTCATTTATCTTAATTATAAATATCTGTTTTATTATAGTATGTAAAATATAATTGCTGCTTCAATATGGAAACATATTATAGATAGTACACATTAACAGAATACAATTTTATATAACATTAAATTAAAACTAATGCTTATTAGCTATAAGTATTTAATTTAATAAATATTGTTAAAAACATGTGCCATTTTTATTCAGTTGAAAATACTGTTGAGAAATATGGCTGTGGCTGATTTATTTTGCTTCTGTTATTTTCTGATAATGACTGTAGCATGTTTTGGTTTTTATTTTCAAACCCTTCAAATCAAACAATAATTTTTTTTTAACCTTTCAAATAAAACATTTAACTTTTTTTTCAAGAAACTATTTACAATTTTTATATAATCTCTTCACCTCCCTCCCTCCCATTATTTCTTTTTAGAATCTTTAAGTAGTTGTTTATTCTTTGTTAAATGTATGGCATATTGGTTACTCGCAATATTTTGAAACTATTAAGTTGTTTAAAATTAACTGTTTCACTAGTTTTTTATTATATTTATATATATATATATATATATATATATATACCACTATATTAAATTTTAGATCTTATTTTACATGAACATTCATTGAATACATTGTGTGTTTGTTGTTCACTAAATTTGTTAAATCATCTAATGATAAAATTTCAGTACCTGAATCGTTTTTGAAATGAGTGCACAAAGTGTAACATAAAAACGTTTATTACTGGGTTTGTTTATTATAATGTCTTCCTGTTAACTAAAACTCAGGAGGTTGAAACTGCTAATTCAGTATTACAGTTATAATAACATAATACTAGAGACCATATAAATTTTAGCTTATATTTATGATGACTTTCTTTTGTGCCAGAAAGGAATTTAAAAAATATTTTACGAGATCAGAACCAAAAAGGTGTTTGTTATTACCAAATTTGTAAAAAGTAATATTGATTATTGTCTGGTCTAGCATTTCATAAATTTATATTTTAGATTGAATGAATGTAAAAACCAATAAATAATTTTAAAATAGTACTTCTTTATTCTTCTTCCGCTTTTTGTGGAACAATGTGATGTATTATATCTTCCTGTTGATTTAATTTAATGTCCTTTTATCCAACTTAGACTTACGTATTATTAACTTTACTTACAGCAGGAGTGCCTGAACCAAGTTACACCACGCTTGCCACATGTTGTACACTCGATGTATGCAACTGGCAAATGGCCGGCCTGTAGATTTTAACATTTTTTTTTATTCTTTATTTTCTATTTACGAAGAAATTCAGGCTTTCTTTCTTCTATAAAATGTTATTTTAGAATCGAAATTGTTTGATAAATTTAACAATATTACTATCCCAGTTAAAATGTGTAGCTATAATTCTATAGTTTAAGCAGCTTAACCTCTGCTATTGCTTTTAAACTTTTAGAACCCATGCCACTGATGTCGAAAACTCAAGGTTTGCAGACAACACCTAAATACCCTCGTTTCTTTTAATGGCATGGCATAACCTTTTAATGCATGAGGATACCCTTCATCAGCACAACGACCACCAACCTATCTGTTTATTTAACTCCTAGATTGGTAACCAAGATCTTGAATTGTCAAAGATCTTGCATTACAACATCCCTTCTTCAGACTACCATGTGGACGCTAATCATCTGGGATATTAATGTATATCTTATTCACCAATCTTTTTTTTCTCATCCTGATAACTTGGCCGAGCTGTTTTAGTCTTTGTATTTTGATGTGAGAAATGTTAATTTACTTAAAGAGTTTCGACAACAAGCTGTTTTCACCTTTGGGTCCTAGAATTCTCCTCTTAATTACTCTTTCAAATAGTCCAGCAGATTAATGCCTTCATTGTTAAGGTTCCATGTTTCTTCTCCTCATGTAACTACTGTTTTTTTTAAGAGTCTTGTAAACCCTAAACTTGGTGATACAGCTTATCTCTATGCTCTAAATTAATCTTGAGATTGATAAATAGGCTCTATTCACTTTTGCAATGTTTCTTTAGTTACTAAATTATTTAATAAAAAATGTGCACGGTGTTCTTTACCTGTTGGGCACAGATTTAATATTGTATTTTTGGTACCTCATAAAGAAATCTTGTACACATGATGGTCTACTTTTATTTTATTTTTTTCATTGTATTCCATATGAAAATTTGACCAATCCTTTAGTTATAGTATTATTTAAAGACCCTCCCGAAAATAGGAAAATATATATTTTTTCATAGGTTTATATCTCTATTTCTATGAGTGATTTGAGTACTTAAGCAAAAGTAAATTTTATTTTCATAATTAGCCAATAGAGGCCAAGCAATAATGAATATACTAGAACAGTAACAGCTCAAACTTAGTTATAATAATAGTTCTAAAAACTGCCACTTGAGACCAGCATCATCCGACAGATTTATTAGTAATACTTTTTACTAAAAGAGAGGAAAGCACTGTGGAATCTTGAGAAATATTTCAAATAGTTCAATTATTTTCTGAGCACTAGTACTCTCCTGATATAATTTTTAAACAACTTCAAGATAATTCATTTCACCATAAGTTCTAAAAATTACTAACCAGAGGCCTGCACCATCTGCCAACCTGACTCATTTCTGAAAATTTTACCTGTGAGTTCTTACTCTCTTATTATAAAATAAAATATTTAACTTACTGGTTGAATTTTTGGTTTCAATAAGGAAAGGAACATAGTTGGAGGGTTCGCGGATTCCGTTTTTAACAGCTTTAAAATTGATTTATGGGTGGTTCCATAACTTAACAACGATGAAGTGGGGCAAAGAGCAGCTGAATCTATCCATGGGAGCTATGGTAACGTGGAACAAATGTCTAAGAGAGGTTTGTGCCCATGCAGGTCAAAAAAAACAAATTGGAGGGCCTAGCAAAGTGGTTGAAGTAGACGAGAGTCTTTTTTTTTAAACGAAAAAACCATGTGGGGAGAGTTTTACCTCAGCAATTGATGTTTGGTGGAGTTTGCCGAGAAACAGATGAGTGTTTTACCGTCAAAATGACAGAAAGGCAACAACCTTAGAAGGAATTAAAGACAATATAGAAGAGAGAACCACCATTTATTCGGACTGTTGGAAAGGATACAACACCCGACAACTGAACTAAGCAAACTATAATCATTTCCAAGTGAATCACCACTATACTATACTCAACACATAGAACGATTATGGGACTCAGCTAAGTGGAGAAATAAAATACATAGAGGAACTGCCAGATAACACCTCGATTCATATTTATGCAAATTTTTGTGGCGGCGGGTTCACAAAGAAGAGAACCCAACCCGTTCCTCGCTATTTTAAATAGTATAAAACTATTTTGCGTACCAAAATAAATAAGACAAATTGAAAATAAATTGTATATATGTCATTTATAGTATTTATATGTACATATGTTCTTTAAGTGTTTTTTTTATTATTTCATTTTCATCTTTTATATGTACATATGTTCTTTAAGTGTTTTTTATCATTTCCTTTTCATCTTTTATATGTACATATCTTCTTTAAGTGTTTTTTTATTATTTCATTAATATATATGTCGTAAAATAAAGTGTTTTTTTTTTTGTTATTACATTGGTTTTTGTTTCTGTTTACAATTTCAATAAAAATAAAAAAAAATTAACTATTTATTGAAAATAAAGTTTCAAAATATTAAGAAAACTGAAAAATTAAGAATATCCCCTTTATAGAGGCAGAGTATGTCTCAGAAGAGTCTTCCTTCCAACTCCAGGATCCATCCATGTTAAAGCAACAGAATAAATAATTACCAGCTGGAAATCAAACCCAGTAAGCAAATCATAGAACAACAGTGCCTAACTCACGAAATGAATACACGATTTAATGAATACATCTATGAGATTTAATGAGAAACAATTATTACAAATTAAAATAAGTGGGCCAATTGTTTTTCAATGATCCTACAAATGCTAAAGTCAATAGTCAACTTGCTTTTTAAAGATACCGTTTGAATTTGATGATAGAATAAGTAGAATTCTTTAAAAATTTTACTATTCTCTTCTTTAACCATAATTATTAATTTTAATTTACTTTTCACTTATATTACTTAAACTGGTGGTAAGTTTTTGTGTCATGATGGCTTAGAATTAAGAGACAATATTATAAATGATTATTCTAAATGTATTAGGATTACTCTAAATAACCTAATACATTTTCATTATCTAGTATTTATGAGACAGCATTTAAAAATATTAAAAATGAAAATGTGATGTGACCTGTATGAACCAATTATATTAAATGGCATGTGTTAAAGTAGGTATTTATTTTAAATATAAAAGATAGTTTCTTTTTCTTGTTAAATATATAATAGCTAACATTCTTAACTGTAATCCTTACTTTTTACTTCATAAGTAATTCTTTTTTTATACAGCAATGGATAGTTTTTTAAAAAACTGAGCACACCCTCGAGATAGTCTTCTAAATGTAACACATGGGTAATGGTAAATAGATGAGGGACGTGCAAGTTCAGATTATATTATTTACTTATACAAGTGCAATTTTTATAAATGCTAGTGCTAGTATTTTTTTTTAATATATAATTGTTTAGATTACGGCAATATAAAAATTAAAATTTGTATATATATATATATATATATATATATATATATATATATATATATATATTATTTATTATCTCCTTAAGCGTCGCATGGAGAATTCTCCCTGCGACGCTTAAGGAGACAGCCCTGATGAAGGCCTGAACTTCAGGTCGAAACGTCGGCATATGTAAAAAATAAATATTAACATTTATTTTTGCCTTCCTTTTTGACTGACCACCCCAACTATTCTTCTCTTCATTATCCACGACAGTCAACCAGTTACCAATTATGTATATTAATTAATATAAAAACATGGCTGAAGATTTCTTTTAGTGCTTGCTGAAAGAAAAATATAAATAATATGAGGTTAGGAGAAGGAAAGGTTGGAGAAAAGTATAAAATAAATCTTTAGTTGCTTTGATACATGTTCTTTTATTACACCTTCTTTTTAATATTTTTTGCTGCCTATAGCTGGACTGGCTAAACAATACTGTTAAGTTGAAATGCTTTATGTTAATTATATAAACGACAGGTAATATCCCAGTTACAAGAAATTGACTAATAAGGAGCCAACTCCTTTTACAAAACCAAAGTGTTTTTTTATATTATTACAAGGTGGCACTCCAGACTTAGAAACAATCACCATACCCCAAAACAACAACAGGCATAATATATAATTATATTGATGTATTTATTTAATATTTATAATTATTTACATAGCTAAAAAATCTAATGACACCTAGAGACAAATATCTAATTCATTAAAAGGACGACATTACATTTTACATAAATTCAGCCGTCGGCTATGTCTGGAAGGCCACCGTATTATAAAGATACAATTCAATAATCCATAATGTGGTTACAAATAAAAGATGAAATAATATCAACTAACACCTATCTAAAAGGCCTCAATGTACACAACCAGTAGCTAACTAATCTTCAGTAATAAACTAATCTATTTTTCGATATTGATCTCATCTCATATTTTTTTTTTAGTAGAAAGAGGTACGCTGATTCAAACGACACATCTAGAGTAAAAAATAAAACAAGCACACATTTTTTTTTTTTTGCTTAATTAGGTTGCAATCACACTGCTCAAAACATTTTAGTTTTCTTAAAATCTAAGTGTAATATTACCATGTTCTTCAGAATTTATCTGTACACAGAAAAATTACATCAAGTGCGGATGTGATTGAAAAATAATGAAATTATCACAAGATATGCAGGTTTTGACTGAATCGTTGCATAAAAGGTTCCTGATGCTATTAAAATAATCTGCTTGACACATTAAAAAAATAAATAAATGAAAAATGCAGGCCAAGGTTAGTAAACAGCGACCAAATTCTTACACAATTGCATATTTAATTTAACAGTAAATGATTTTTATACAGTTAACGTTTTAAAAAAATCTATTATTTATTTCATAGTTTTTAAACAGACTAACATTAAATCAAAATGTGTTACACATTTCAACCATTTCATCATATTTTGCTTCAGAATTTAAATTATTTTTTATAACATAAACTAGGGTGTCTCTTAATGATACAATACTATCCAACTTTAAATATGCAACATATTACTTGAATTGAATCGGAAGAAATATTTGTATTACAAAGTTCATTTAATTGTATTAAGTAATATTTATACCAACAGCATTTGAATAATACAACACAAATTAAAAGATTGCAACCCAGCGCACCTTTTGCGATTCACATCAACACCTAAACATCGAATATTGAAGTGCACAAACTAATACTAAAAATATTTTCACTTTCCTAAAGCTACAACTTCTAGCATAGTTAACAAATTGTGTATTTTATAATTTACCACAAAACAGTGATAATTGACATTACAATGACACTTTGTGAATCACAAAAGATGCATATATAATCTTTTCAAAACTGCAATTTTAAATACGCTACTCGAATCCTATTGAAGTATTTTGGTTAATAGACACAGAATAGTACCAATATGCCCTATTAGCTTTTAAATTGTGTTTCGACAATAATTTAAGGTGTGAGGTAAATATTCAATATGAAGAAGAAGAAGAAGGGTTTTTCATTCTTAATTTTAATTCTCATCTTAACTCTATAATATTACGAGGCCGGGGAAGATATTTTTACTAAAACATCACAATAGCGGGTGGTCTACTTTCAACTTCTAATCGCCAAATTTTATAAGAGAAAAATATCAATCTATAAATAGACACTTTGATCCGGTGCGAAATACATCAGTATGAAACATCTACACTCGGAATTTTAAATGAAATCAATACACCGAAAACAGACAAACACCCACATTTATAATTTTTATTAATCACATTTATAATATAACTTTTAATTATATAATTCATATATTTCACAGACTGTTCAGCAATACGGTGATTAAGAGCTAATATATATATATCTAA
The DNA here is from genome assembly GCA_928085145.1 of Nezara viridula. Lineage (NCBI taxonomy): Eukaryota > Metazoa > Arthropoda > Insecta > Hemiptera > Pentatomidae > Nezara > Nezara viridula. The sequence goes on along the minus strand of OV725080.1, from coordinate 62,076,009 downwards.
TTATTCCTTCTTTTTAGTCTCGATATTTGTATCAAACCTATGGGATATAATATATACAACACTAAAAATATATGTACATTTGCCTATGTGCTTAGTAAATATAAAGTCTATTATTTGTAATTGTTTTACATGCATTAACAAATTCAATAAAAAATCCAAGTATAAAAAATTATTATCTCATTCTAAAAATTTATTTATTCGAATAGAGACGGGTCTTCGAAAAAGAAAAAACAAAGTGATAACCAAGAATGAAAAAAAACTAATTTTAAACTTACTACGTATTAATTTTTTTTTCCCCCTAGCATGATAAGACATTCAATAAAAACGTGTAATTAATATCACGTGTTGAGGACACATTACACCAGCCTAATTTAGTAATTAATTAACTATGTACAACTTAAATGCTATTATATACACAATCAGTTATATCAAAGTTAAATGGGTTTAGAATAACAAACCTCTGAGGAATGAGCTTTGTATAAGCAGCCCATTACCACGCATGAGCAAAAAAAAGGTAAAAAAAAAATAAAATAAAAACTGAGCGAAAAGAGGAATGCTATGTTAAGCCTGTATTGGCAGTGGTACTGATCAGTCATCAATATTATTAAACAAAAACTGATTAGAAGTAAAACTAAACAAGAAAGAATGCCCTTCATAGGTATGCGGCGTTCTTTCATACTTGCTACATTGGAAAATCATTTAAAAGTGTTCTATTTTATTTTCTAAATGAATCTAGTTACCCTATTAATAATGTTAACTGTTTCAAATGTTAAAATTTAATTTTCTCATCCTCATGTTCATTTTTTCATTTTATGTTTGATAAAACTATACAATCTATAACAATTTTTTTTAAACATGAATACAACAAATTAATTCATAAATAAGTTACATTAATTTTAAATATTTATAAAAATGATTAATTCATATTATTTGAGAATAATATATAAAATAACTGTTATATAACTGTACGAAAAAAAAAAAAAATTTATAATATATATATATATATATATATATATATATATATATATATATATATATATATATATTTTTTTTTTTTTTTTTTTTTACTCAACGACTGGAAAAAACAATACTGCTTTTGAAAGTAGTAGATATTATTCAAACATAGATAAACAATTTTACTAATATGAAGAAATTAGTGAGAATTAATATCATAGCGAGAATACAAATATTACTATTTACTATTACAAATCATACATTTTAATATAACATAACAAAAAGAACAAAAAAACATGAACCTGATGATGAGAACTATAACTTAAAAAGTTAAAACAGTGTTTTTCATTTATTTCTTCAAAATGTTGATAGGAGAAAGCTGATAAAAGTAAGCAAAACCCCTCCTATTAAATTAGATAAATATAAGAAAATATTATGTTACTGATATCTACAAAAAAACTTTCAAAACTATAATAAAAATAGAATATTAGGACTGACTGATATTGTTTCGAACAAATAGTGAAAACAACATTTAATATTGGTTTCTAATATTAAAAAATAAATTTTAATAATTGGCAACAATTTTGGAAAATCATTATAATTTATACATATTTAGATTAGATTATTCATTATGATAAATCCATAATTTTAGGGTTTATATTTGATACTATATGTCCCTAAATTTTATTGTTTCTACCTAACACACATCTGGTTAAATTTAAATCATTTTTTTGTTTTTTTAACATGAACTTTTTTTTACTAATTTAAACATCAAGTCTTTAAGATCAATCAAGTGATTAAAAGATATAAGATTTTTTATCCCCCCCAAAAAAATATCTATACTCTAACCAACTATAACACTGAATTACAATCCATTTTCCAATGAGGCTCGTACAAAAAAAAAAAAGAAAAAAAGAAAAAAGCTCAGCATAACTAAAAAATGTTAAAACCAAATTGGTAAATACATGCCCCTAAACATTTCATTCCGAGCAACACCACTTTTCATTCATTATATTTTTATACTTTTTTAAAATTTATTTATTTTGTTCCATAATATTTTTCCCATTGCTTTTGTATTACTATCTTGATTTTAATACACTATTTAATTTAATAATACATTGTTTAAAAATGCAATTTAACTAATATCTACTAGAAAATAATACCATAATACGAATTATCTTCCACACAAAGAAGTGAATCAATTGGAAACCAACACCAGTGGTTATTCTGACTAATAAGTTTAAAATAATGAGATCTTTGGAAAAAGAAAAAAGAAGAAAAAAAAAGTGCGAATTGATAACAGTCCAAACGATCCAGGAGCAGTGAGCAAATAAACCCGCCTAAGAGCAATTAATTCATAACTACTTAATTCAAACTAAATATACACTTAGTATAGATGCATCTTAAACGACTCCCCTAAAAATATATTAAAATTAATAATTAGTAAGAAATAACCAAAGAAGTACTTAAAAATATTAGATAATAAACAATATATTATACTAATATAATTGCTAAACATGAGTACCGTTAATAGTGATCAATATTAGGCCAAATAATAACACCAATGTTTCATTAAAAAATTTCACAGCTATTCACAAAACTAACTAATGTACAATCAAAACTCAGTTTAGCAAAAGAGAGTTAGAATGTTTAATAAATTTATTAGGGAGAATGAATCTTGAAAGGATATAATTTTTTCCTTTTACACACTAAGCTAAATCAATAAAACCCCTAATTTTGGGCAAAGTCTTGTCTCAATGATCCTTTCAGCTAACTATCTACAGTACGCATAAGAGAAAAATCACTAAATTATTGACAAATATCTATGAAATATATTTACAACAAGTACACTGACGATAAAGGCATACAGTAATAATGTATAATAATTGCGATACACAGAAGAAATATGCTACATCAATATTAATATGCCCTGTAATTGGTCTGATAATTATAGTTATCATTACAATTAGTATCATAAAAGGACAGAGAAATTGCACTCATCTAGATACAGGGTAAGACGAGCGTAGCAGCTCTGATATGAAACCTTAATAATTTTTTTTTTCTCAATAAAATTTACAATGAAAGCACTTTAATAATTAATCAATAGTAGAAAGATAATAAGAAAAAAATTAATTAAGGGATGAGAGGATAAACAAAAAAAAGTCTTTTGTCACACACTAAGTGGCCTGCCCGACGATGGTAGCTCAACGAAATATCATCCTCGGTTGGAGCAAGTGTCACTCCCAGTGGTGTGGAGAGGGTGGTAGTTCGGAGGGATGCGCCACCGTCGAACTGAAAACAAAACAATTTAATTACTTCAACAAGTCATCAATAATAAATATAACTCTAAATTGTGAAACAGTAGGCCAAAACATAATATTTATATAATTTAATATATAGACTCTTATAATTGTATAAATAGGATGGTAAGTATTAGAATGTTTTAAATGATTTTTTTTTTTGTAATACTAATTCCTTTATTAGAATAATACAAATTAAATAAATGGGAAAACGTTTATTGGCAATTTTTCGTCATTTACAACCGTATAGCACAGAACTACACAAGAAAGACAACTCAACTCAATTCCTATCTACATATTTTTTTCTATTGGAAGCTATATCCAAAAAACATTCATAACCTTCACCCAAAACAATAGAAATATCAACAATGCCGGCCTCAGGGGCATTTGTCTCTGGACCACCGACCTAGATGAGCATCAGTTTAGGTGCCGATCATCAGGACCACTTACCACTTCTTAAAATTGAAATAAAAATATATATAAAAACCTATTAAAATTATTAACTGTAGTCTATTAATGAAGCAACTGTATTAGAGAAATACTGAATGAAATAAAATTCAAATATTACATCATATAAAATAGTTTAAGAAATAAATTTAATTTTTTTAGAGTGGGAGATGAGGTCATTGCCCAGGAGTGCCAAATGTCTTAGGCCGGCACAGCATATCATATCACATTATCTAGCAGCTACCTGTTGTTGGAACAATCAAATAATGTTGATACAAATATTTACGAATAGATCTTTGGCTTTGATACTATTCTTTCAAAACATAAATTTACAGAATAAATGACCAAGTTTTTACATATTTTTAAAATTTACAGTAAACATTCATACAGAAATATTCGTTAAATTGGAATTTCGCAGTAAACATTCATACAGAAATATTCATTAAATTGGAATTTCGTGGAAATTTTTTGTTCAGTAAAATAAAAACAGAGATACAGAGAGGAAGAAAAATATCCAAACAAAAAACACTCATCCAACTAGCCAATTTTAGAATTTTCTTATTGATATAGAAGCACACAAATTCTTCCCATAGATATTTTAATTATGGATATTAACTCAAAACAGTTTCTCATTCTGTTGAAATCCAAGTTATCAATAATTGATTGTAATATTAACTAATTGAAGACAAAATGACTTAATGTTAATTGTATATAATAATTTAAATGAGAAATGAGAAATAATCATTCTAAATCACTGAAAGTATAACATGAAATGTCAGTTTTTAATCAATTCTCTTAATTTTTTTCTATGCTGGAGTAGAAAACTGAAATTCTCAAAATTTGGTCAATTAATAAATTATGAATATATAAATACTGACTTTATATAAAAAACAGCCTATTCATGTTATACATACTGCAATGTATATGACTAATTAAAAAGTAAATCAATATTCCAATAATCCTCACACTGCCTTACCACTAAAAGAATAAATAAAGATAAACAAAATGCAAAAATAGAATAAAGAAAATCAAGTAGGAAAGTAAAAAAAATAATTTTATTAAAATGGAAATAAAGGTGTCCTTTGTGTGAAGGACAGAATATATTAGAAATATTTTATGAATTTAATCAGGTGGAGTAGTAAGGCAAGTGGGAGTGGGGAATGCTCAGTTCTCTTAAGTCGCTGAAACTCATGTGTTCCCAAAAGTAATTAACAACTATAATAAAATAATTAAAATGCCAAAGTTTGTGCTTGTACTCAGAACAAGGAAGAGAGCCATAACAAAATTACAAAGAAAATTGCTTTAGATAATAATGAACTTCAACACATAAAAGTATTTGGGCTCTTATAAAAAAAAAGAAAATGAATGTTTCTATAAGCTATTTTTTATTAATATGCATTGCCAATTAGTAGCTAAAATTGTCCATACTTTGGCAGCAAATTCACCAATAAGTATTGACAAATATATATGATTTTTTTTGGTTAGGACTTCACTGTTAGTAATAATAAAAACACTTATTAGATCGCATTAGTCCTATTTCGTTTTTTCCTTTACATCAACGTTTCAGTCCTAAGGACATTTTCAAGGTAAGATATCTTCAACAAACAAAACAATCATCACTGCTTAATTACATTTGCTGATTATAATAATATTATTTGTTATTATATAAAGGTTTTCAAACTAGTTTAACAATAAATGGAGATAAAGTAATAATGTAATTTGTTCTTTAAAATGTAGTTTGAAATGAATTAAAATTACATGTAAAGAGGGTTAAATAAACATAACCTTATGAGTTGAGGTTTTAGTGATAGACTAATGTTATTATGAACAGGGCAATTCAGCTTATATTAGGCTAATTTTATTTTAGAATAGGTATGTAAAGATAAAATGGAAAATGGAAATGATCAATGAGCAAATATTAGGCTATGATGATTGTTTTTGTTAAAGGTTTTTCCTTTTCTTTGAAAATGGCCTAAGGACTGATATGTTGGTGTAAATGAAAAAATTAAGTAGGACTAACGGATCTAATAAGTGTTTTTATTATTAATAATAACAAATTAAATAATTTTAATGAGAAAAATTACTGCTGTTATCTCACATTCAATCATCTTTTCATTTTCAATCACCAATAAGTAAAGATAATTGAAAACTGTAAAGTAAATGTTTCTATTTTAAATAAATATTACACTTCTGCAAAAATACATCATTTAAATAAAGGAAATCTTTCAAAATCTTGATACGAAACATTGTTTTGGATTTAAAAGACTTAGAACTATTGGGAACAAATACATGAATTTAAGAGCGATCAAAAGAGGTACTGAGGATTGGTGAATGAGCAATATATAGAGGGATATGTGATGTGTACCGTAGCGGAGGCTAGACAGCGTGCAGAATGCCCAGCTCGCTGCCTCCTCTCAGTCACTGACTGCTTTTGCCTTACCTGGCAAAGCTCTTGAATGCGGCCGATTGGGGGTTAATGCACAAAGGGACGCGGGTTGTGCCTATTTTCTCAGTTATGAACTTGTACATCTCCTCTGTAACATAAAACAAAACAATTTAAGTATACCATAACAAGTATTATTAACATTTTCAATAATATTGGGTTGGCAAATAAGTCCTTTCAGTGTTTCTGTTTATTTTTTTGTCACTGTGATACACTTGTTATCTGATGAATTAATTTCTAAGGTGGATTGTTTATCCTGTTTGTAATATGTCAACAACTATATCTTTTAACTCTTGTTGAAACTAGCTTAGTATTGTGTTTGCTATTGCACTATGAATATGGAAGAAAATATCATTTATTGTCAGCATATTTTTATTATTATTATCAGTATTATTTTAAAAAAGGTAAGCGTGCTGCAGAAGGTCATAGAAAAATTTGCTGTGTTTACGGGGATGATACCTTAACCAAATGCACCTGTCAAAATTGGTTTACCAAATTTCATTCAGGAAATTTTGAGATCAATGATGCTCAACGGTCTCCCACACGAAATTGAAACGAGCAATATTAAGGCAATTGTTGAAAATCCCACCGAATCAGTGTGACAGATTCATATAGCCCTAAATGTTTTGCACACAACTATAGAAAACTATTTTCACAAGCTCGGCTATGTTTCCAGTCTTAATGTTTGGGTCCCTCACATGATTTTTTTTTTTTTAAATCAAAAAAATGTAATAAATTCAATACGACTTTAGCTATCTACAAGAAATTTAGCAGGAATTTAGGGCCACATAAACTACATAAAATGACACCAACAGGATCTTCGTAAACAAACTACAAGTGGAGATAAAAAATAAAAACCTATAAGGGGATTTTGTTTATTTATTCCTTATGTAGGCATTGCATAAAAAAAACATTCATACGGCTTTGAAGAGCAATAATACAGCTTATCAACGGATATAGTAAAATCAAATTTGGAGAACATCCTGAAGAGTTATGAATGGTCGGAAGGGTGTTATGTTCCACCAAGACAACGCTAGGCCCCACACCTCATTGGTCACTCGCAATAAATTAACGAGCCTTGGAAGGGACCTTTTGCACCACCCACCCTATTGCCAGACCTAGCTCCAAGTGATTATCACTTATTCCGGTCTCTGCAGAACTCCATGAATGAAAAGAAATTCCAAAAGGAAGAATTCTAAAAGCATTAATTTAAAAAAAATCAGTGAGAACTTATTCAAAGTTTTAATAATTTATTCATCATTTATTAATAGTAACAATCCAAAGCTAAAATATGAACTTGAAAAGGCAAATTATTATTTTCCAAAATTATAATAAAAATAAGTTGTTTACGTAAAGTAAAAGAAAGAAATGTTTTTGTAAGAAACAAGTATTATTGAAGATATGAGTAAATGAAGGTGTTATTTTACAAATTTAATGTTTTAAGAAAATATGAAATTTGTTTTGTGTATTTTTTTAAATACTAGTTAAATTGAATCCATAAACATATAAAAAGCACATAACACCTTCATTCACTCATGTTTTCAATTGCGATATTATTTTTATATTGTAATAATAAAAACCTTTCTATATATGATAAATCAACAAGGGAAATTTAAAACAAACAGTAGAGTTTAAGCAATTCCAAATAAAAATTATTCTATTATGTTTTATTTCACTAATTCAGAAAGTCATTTTTAATGACAATCATGTTTAAAAAAGCCTAGCCAATTTAACATAAAAATCCTGTCTCAAATTATAACAAAATATAAACATATTAATTTATAAAACGATATAAATGATCTGTTATTTAATTTAGAAAACAAAAAAGATACATTATTTATATTCACGATCAGTAAGTAAGTACCTTTGACTTGCTGAACTGAAGTAAGCTTCTTTTCCCAGAGATCGTCAAAGATGCGCTGAGCAACAGGTTCAAAATCAAGAGTATACTGCCGCATCGCATTGGTAGTGGTGAAGCAACACTTGCACATACAAGAGTGATATCTCAAGCGCCCTTCATCAAGGTAAGGGTGGGCAAGGGCATCCACCACCGAGATACGTTTATCCTAAAACAAAAATTAATAATCACCCTTACTTTGAATAAAATTTGCATAAAACTTATATAAACTATATCGGACAGAGTTAATTAAATAATGCTTATTGATAAATAGTAAGACCCACTATAATGTTTAAATGTTACAATAAAAACAGAAATTTCAAATTCATGTAATTTCTGATAACTGATATGGAATATATAATTAACATTACTAGTTCCTAGCTATAACAATAAAGATATTACAAGACATTTCCTATTTTGCTTTCTCAGAACTGAAGTGACTGAAGTTCTGTATTGAAGCAAAAGGTTGAAAAATTTGTTGTCCTCAGAAGCAAAATTTTCATTCATGATTCATGTTTTAGACATCAAGGAAGACCGTTTAGTTTCAAGTCTGTCTGCCTGTGGCCAAGTCCAAGAGATAGATCAACTACCGTTATTCCAATTGGAGTGAAATTTTCTGCAATTGTGCAAATTAATATCTATAGTTCAACAGAAGTTAGATGACAGCCTGAGGCCGAACTCATGTGGCTCCAAGCTGAAAGTCAACTTTTGTTGTTTTCCTAAGCCTCTAATAATACTTATAAAATATTCACAAATAAATACAAATATTGGGTGGATCCATAAGATCGTTCGGCTTTTGAAGGGTGAAATAAAACAAGTTTTTTTCATGCAAAGAATAAATTTTATTCAATAATATATTCGCTGTTTTTATTATTGATCTCTTAACATCTTTTCAACAATTTCATTATTCCGCTCTGGTAAAACATCTGGCAATTAGAAGTGAAAAACTGATCGAGTTACGTTTTCACATCTCCCTCATTAGCATATGATTTCTTGTTGAGAGGATTATGAAGGGACCGGAATAAGTGGTAGTATGATTGTGGAAAGTCCTGGGAATACGGTAGGTGTAATAAAATATTCCAACCAAATTACACTAACTTTTGCTGTGTGATTATTGCAGAATGTGGTCTGGCGTTGTCATGGTGGAATACAATACCTTTGCGATTGATTAGTTCTGGAAGTTTCTGCCGCAATGTTGGTCAAATTCTGTTGGCTGCGTACAGTAGATCTTCGTATCAATTGTTTTTGCTTGTGGAAGCAACTCGTAAAACAGTATGCTGTGATAATTCCTCCTTATGGACAGTAAAATCTTATTTGGATGTAGACCGGCCTTCAGCATTACGCGGCTCGTCAGCAGTTGTTCACAATCTCCTGCGCACTACATTGTTGTAGGTGTTCCACTTTTCCCGTCACTATTCGTTTGTGAAATGGGTCACTTTCATGCTGGTTCAGAAGAGAGTTGCCGATTGGTATTCAGTTAACCAGATTTTCCCGTCTGTTTGTGTGGCACCCGAAAATTGAGATGGAACAGGTTGACAGCCAAATTGTTTTAAATATGTTAAAATGGTTCTAAAACGTATTTTCAGGATCTCCACAATATTTTGTATGTAGCGACCGGTCTTGTCTGATTAGAGCCTTGAAATCAATTGGATTAATCTCGGAAAGAAGCGGGGTGCATCTTTGAGACTTGTATCGTCAGAAAAAAATTTGGCAAACCATTTTTGAGCAGTATGTTTTGTTAAGGCATCCTCCTGTATATTTGGTGGGCCTTCGAAGCTCGCTTGCCTTTTTTGAAATGAAAAAGCAAAATATGCCGAAAATGCACTTTATCACTTGACATATTCACTACGCTGTAGCACAAACAAAACTAATTTCAATGAAACCAAACTCAATAGTTCCAAAGAGCGGACTTTGACCTTTCGGGTATCATTATTGTCAGATAAGGCAAAGAGCCTAATGAAACGTAATGAACTTATGGATTCATCCAATACATAATCTTCTAATTTATTTTAGTGAATATTTTTTATGTAATGTGGGAGGGAAAAACTAAATTTTAGTTTAAATTTATAGTCATATCATTTCACCCTCAAGTTGCCAATTAATAACTGTTGAACTATAGACATTACCCTATTAATATCATCAATCCCTATCAATTCCATTCACTTCACTGGATTTTTTTATAAAATTGTATAAAAGTACAATAAATCAATTCAGAACGATGTATTTTTGTAAACATTAAAATTGGTCACTTCACTTACCGGGTCAAATACAAGCATCTGACAGAGGAGATGTACAGCTTCATGTGTAGCAAGCGTTGAAAGAGTGTACAAAGCGGACAGAGCTGGAGGCTTGGATCTCAGCCGCATCATGTGCGACCGTGCTCCTTCGCAGGCGTGTCTCATGTCCTCCATTGTAGGGGTTCCTAGCAGATCAGTGATCAACTCCAACTGAAAAGAAAAATTCATTTTTCATCAAACGTCGACAGTTATTTTATAAATTATAATAATTAATAACATATTTAAGATAAATGAAAATAATAAAGATGAATAAAAACTGTCAAATTTTAAAGTAAAAAAAGATTTAATCAGCATAATATCTTGTGTTCGAAACATTCATGTACTAAAAGGGTTGTTTATTATCCATGGTGTCAGCCATCTCTAGATAAAGGTGAAAGGTATAATAAATAGGTTTTACCATGATTCAAACATACGTGGATTCGAACTTGCACCACTTTTAAGTACATTACATTAATTCTCCTTGTTTCAATATTAATCCATAATAAATTTCATCAATATCTTAAAATATGAAAAAAAAAAAAAAATCTTTTTATGAGGAGTGCCATACCATTTTGTCACATGTGCCAAAATTTTCCTAAGCCTAGTTTAGAAATAATTTTATTTTTACCCAAAAATCTTCCTCCCCATCCATCATGATAATGACAATTAGCAAATTTATTGTAATTTTAGAAAATGACATTTTAGGCATGTGGATGAATAGCAACTAGCAGCACCTCTTCCCTAATCTTAGTTTTCTTCCTTAAATCAGGAAGATCTCTCATCTAGCTCCTTTTCAGTCGCTTTCTGATGAGCATGTCAGTTGCGACCATATCGTTTGTAAGTGTTCACTTGTGTCTGTGTAGTTTACTATGAAATCACCAGTAAATAGTATTTATGTGCTAGTCGATAGTTGGATGTCATAAGCAGGCATGTAAAGTATTGTTGTTTGTGTACCAGGGAGCTGATGTTTTTAGTATTAAAATTTTAGATTTGAAATAAATTGAAAAATAAACTACATTTTCAAGTCAAAATCTTACAAAATATAAAACCTAATACCAAACGGATATATACATAAAATTATACCACTAAGTAAAGGATAAATGCACAAGATGAAATAGAATTACAGAACTTAATATTTATTTAGAGCTCTATAAATTGAGTTGTGATATGAGACATAATGAACAAGAAAATTGTTTAAAAAATATTATAACATTAACATAAAATTTTATACCTGGAGAACTGGAGATTGTGCCTGGAATAGGATTCGCCTGCCCAAGAGTTCACCAAATATACAGCCGACACTCCACACGTCCACAGCAGCCGTGTAGTGCCTGGCACCCATCAGGATCTCTGGAGCACGATAGTACTGTGTCACCACTTCTTGGGTCATGTGCTTTCCCTTGTCTGGTTCCTCAACCCTTGCCAGTCCGAAGTCACAGATCTAAAATTGGAAATAAGGAATCATCACAAAACATTTAAAACATCACCTTAAAAGTTAATAAGTATCAATTAGAGAGTGGAAATTTTATGTAACTTTTGTTCAGTCCTGAAGAAGTTTTTTTGAAAGAAAGTTTTTAAAATAAAATTTCTACAGAACATTTTTGGAAAACGTTTTCGATTTACTGTAAAAGTTTAACTTTTAATTATGTCATGGAAAAAATGAGAAATAAACATTAGGTAACTTAGATTACAGAAACAATTTCTCATGGATGAATTACCTGATTCTTATATTTCCTTTGTTTGGGTAACTTAATGAATAGCTCAAGATCAAGAGATAACTAATAATAAATTTCATTTATTTTATTTTCTTTTTTTTATTTCTTTGAAAAGCTGATTTTTTTTCTCTTCATGATAATGAAGAAAAATCAACTCTGATTTGAGGAATAAAAAAATATTACAAGTTGTCTCTCACTGTTACGCCCTATTCACAACTGTGAGATTGAGTTTAATTTAAGACTTTCATAAAAATCATACTTCTGGATTATATTTATCTTAAGTTAGATAATTCAGATCATTTCTGAAAGTACAGAAAGTGAAATTCTCTTTCATCTGTCAGTTTGTATGATTTTCACTCTTCTTTAAATATTAACAATTTTTTTTTTAACTATTCTGACAAAATAAAAATAAGAATGAGGTATATAAAAGAAGGGGAAAGTCTGGATTTAAATATTGAGATGTAGGAAACATTGTGGGTATGAGCTGGGTTGGAGTCCAGAGGGAAGCTTTTAAAGGATTAGGAAGGATTTGTCAGGAAAGCATATTGCTAGACTCCAGAACAGGAAAATATAGCTGTCAACCACCATACATGAGATAACAGGTAAATATATCTTTATTATATGGTTGTATATAAATCATTTAATTTAAATAATTTTTTTATAGTTTTAAATTTAAAATATCATACTGCTTATATCGAAGTCACTAACAATAAGCACAATTGTGATGGATATAAACTTTGAAGTATGTAATTATGAATGTTCGAAATATTAATCATTACGAAAACGAAGTGCATAAAAATAACAAGCTTATGTATAAATTATTAAGTATAATGATAATTTCATTAAATATGTTTTTTATCTATAAACAGAAGCAATTAACTATGTTCATATAATAACTGATGTACTTGGCTTCATATTAAAGACGGACATCTGTCATTTTCAGAAACAGAAGAAAAAAATCAATTTTTGTTTTATAGGTTCAACTTAAACTGCTTGTTATGATTTTATTTTGTAATGTACAAGTTGAATCATGACAAAAAATCATTAAAACTGGTTTAAATTGAAGGTATGTCTCAGAAATTGTTTTTCTCTCAACTTTTTAAAAAATGAAGATGTCCGTCTTTGATATGAAGCCCCATGTATATATACTGATGAGTCATATTTATATTATATTTCCGACTTTTCTTTAATTTAATTCAATTACAAGTAGTTAAATCTCACTTTTTACTTTCACTTATCTATAGGGTAAAATTATTAACAGCTGACAGCGTATCAATACTTGACATCCTCCTCGAAAAATGGGAATAATAAAATTTCAGGAACTCCTAGATTTTAGACATACATATATTCTTGTTTCTATATTTTCTCCTTGTATATTTGTCTGCTTTGCTTTAGTCTTGCCGAATATCACAACCAAAATAATGAGTGACAAATTAGGAAGGTCCCTCATGGTTCATCTATTGTTCCAGGAACAACCATCTGTCAGTAAGAGTACCACATCTTAGGTTCACCTTTTTCTGTTTAACTCATATTTATCCCTAAATTTTTGTTTGATTGTTTTTAAATTATGTTTTATCTGTCTTTAACTTATCTTTATGAAGGAACTGGATATTAATTGGGTGTCAGCTACTGGAGCCTTATAATGGAAACGTTTGGCAGTAGTTGACAGGTCTGTACTCACATAAATTCAAAGAGATATAATCAATATAACGGGTCTTAAATTCACTATTGTCTTGTTAAAAAAAATTACTAATGATCTGGATTAAATATATAACAAAAATAGGTTCTCTTATTGCCAAAAATATGTTCTTTAGTGACCAGCATTTACTGATAAATTTAAATCGGGAAACAGAAGAAGTTAATTTTATAATAAGTTTAAGGTAATTTTTGTTAATCTTAAAATGAAGAATATGAAATTTAACGTGATTGCACCCTTTTCCTCATCTATTTCAGCTATAGCAACATTTAAAATCAAACAGTGTCAGATCCTGGTACAACAAAACTATTCTCTTAATTTTCAATTTTTTAAAATTTAGAAAAATGTTTCATGGATTTAAATATGTCTTCTTAAGGTGAGAAATAGTTCTATAAGATGAATTCATGACAAATATAATAACAACAATATTTTAGTTTTTACACGCAAAAGTTCAAAGAAATTCCCTTAAGCACTGATGCATTTATCCTAAATGAAAAATACAGTAATGGTCAGCGGTTCAGACCCCTTTTTATCAAATTATTAACATGCTACAAAAACTTCGCGAATGACTTCATTCTATCGTAACCCACAACTTTTATATTTACGAAAATTCTCGGAATTGGGGCGTTTTAAATTGGTAAACTGTCAAATAAAATAGTAATAACTCATAAACACTCAGTTATTTGTCATTTCAATCGTAAGATAATTAGATTACAAAATCGAGAAGAAAGGCAGCCTACAGAAAGGTAGACAAATTTTTATAGGCCACCATTTTCTCTAATTTGAGTTCAATTATCATACGATTCAAATGTTAAAGCAAATGGTTATACATGCATTTTTAGTACCTTATTAAGTTAATGAATAAACGCCTAATTTATGAGAAGTTTTGTAGATAAAAAAAGTTGTAGTATAGGATAATATAAGGCCATTCACGAATTTTTAGACGGATGTTAATATTTTGATAAAAAAGTGGTCTGTAACGCGGGCTATAATGAAGTTAGTATTGTTGGTTCGTTTTCGTAATGTGGCCTGAAAACAGTTTCCTAACTAGAAACTCGTGTGAAGCTGAGAGTAGTATTTCAAGTCGATGAATATTTAAAGCAACCACAACAGCTGCCATATGCCACTTCCAATCCGATTGGAACGAAACAGAAACTCGAATCCTGACAAAAGAAGTAGCGCCCTTGGCCACGGCCTGCTAAATACTGAATTATGCTAGGCAAAGATTGCGTGTTATCTCCCCGTCGGTTTGTTACCATCCAGTAATTAACCATTCCTCTGCCTCCCCTTCCCTCCCCGAGTAATAGATCATAGAGGGGTGGGCTGAAAAATTGCCTCGGTGGACGCCCTCTCTCTTCTTGTAATGGAACCGGGTGGCACCATCGCGATAAATACGGCTATTAAATATATCTTTCTTCACTGGAGGAGTTGACTATAAACCTTCAGCCAGGTTTAACATCCAAATGGATTATTCACGATGAGAAACGCTCATAAATAAAATGATTAAGAATTCATAAATGATATCAATACTTCTTAATCGTACCCCCTCCACCGGGGTTACTAAACATATTTAGATAATTAAGAATCTGTCATTTTCTTTCGGGAGAAGACAATGGTATTTATCTATTTTTTCCAGAGCTCAGCTAAATATATCAATGAATCTAAGCTTGGTTTAAAATAATAATGATATTTAAATGCTTATTTATGAAGACCGACTGCCGACTATGTTGGATTGTTGCTGTAGTTAACCAAATTATTTTTTTAGTTGTTATAAATGAAAGATAACTTCATAGAGTTGTTCACAGTCGTAATTAATACAAATTAATTTTATTAATATATATATATATATATATATATATATATATATATATATATATATATATATATACATATATATATATATATATATATATACATATTCACTTGATTTAATTTTGAATGATTTTATACCATATTAATATCAAGTTGATTAGTTATTTAAATGAAGATTAAAATCATAAAACATTGACAGAAATAGTAAAATCTGATGAAATTTACTTTTAAGTTTAAAATAATTTCATATTAATAATTAATTATTTTTTATTTTAGGGAGCTCAAAAATAAATCATCTACGGGACGGGACCGAAATGGTCTTAGTACTCCACTGACAGTAACCATCAACCTGAAAAACCATGTAATTATCATTACCATCAACTATAATAAAGTTAGGGACAAACTTTTAATTATATTGGTTCATACCAGACTGAAACGACAAGAAACCGCTCGATTTTTCTGATTACTTCATCACTTACTAGACAAACGCTATAAACTTCCAATTAATTACACAAGACTCATATACATGACTATAATAAGACCTATTTGGACTTACGGAGTTGAGCTATGGGGCTCCACTAAACCATCGAATTCCTCTCGTATCCAATCCTTACAATCCAAAATCCTTCGTAAAATCCTCAATGCCCCCTACCTACTTTGTTACAAATAAAACCATCCGTAATGACCTTAATGTTTCTTATGTTTCAGATCTGGCCCAATCCAGATACCTATCCTTCCATAATAAACTTCAGAATCTACCCAACCCTCTCGTTTCTATCCTTGCTTCCTCTTCAATTCCTGATAACCCTCCGAGGCGTCTGAAAAGAAGATGGCTCCTAATGTAGACATATCATCAGAGTGCTACCATTGGGTAGTTACTCATCAAGTGTTCTTACGTCATTATATTTATATGTTCAAATTTACTAGATGTACTTCTTTAATACAGTTGTAAATATCATTAAGAAATAATAATAAAAAAAAAAATGATATTGGAGTCGACTGTTCTTCCTACTGAGGACGACATATTACCCTACCTAGATATGATCGTGGATAAAACCGTTATATACTTATAATACGGGGGAGAATTAAGATAAAATAAAAAGACGATTATGTTCACCGAAACGTGTTTATAGATTGAAATGTCGACAACGGCGACCGTTCAGAGCTCCCAAACCGAACGGAGGCCACCCCAGAGATGACAAAAAGGACCACCCATAGGCCCAGCACAATGGGAACATATCAATCCATCAGCAAGGGAGGAGGATGTGGAGCCATGTCGTGCCTGGACATTGTCATCACGAGAAATGACGGGTGTGTAACGGTCTGCCGAGAATACTCGAGGAACGTACATACGAAGCAAGCTCTAAGTTTAGTTTTAAGCCACCTCTGAAGTTTTGTTGGACTGGGTACAATCCTACGCTTCGGTTGTAAATCGACAAGCTTGTTCCTGATGACTGACATTGTAAATAAATCTCTCGATATGATAGGTATGTGTATATGTAAGTTAGTATTGTAGACAAACTATTAATAATAAAAAGCTGGATAACATTGTGCGAATTATTGTCAAATTCCTAGATAGTATATATATAATCCAGTCAAACTGTATTTTTTCAATTGCTCACCCCAATTCAGAGAATTTTCTTTAGTAAAAAAATAGTTGCGTTACAATGAGATTAAGCCATTCACGAAGTGTTAGGCGGATGTTATTAATTTGATAAAAAGGGGCCTGTCTGTACCACGGACTAATATGTAATGCCAAACAAATCTAGATTCAAGGCAATTTTTATTACACTGGTAAATAGAGGAAACTAATGCATCAAGAAGATCCTTTTTGTGTATATACAGATGTGTTCAATATTTAAAACATTTATAGAAACTGTTTTGATGGAGGATGGCAGTCTAATATATATATACAGTATATATATACTATCCCATAAGGTTAAATTGTAGTTCAACGTAATCTCCTTGAGGCCAACTGGGATATTAATACCCGCCGATCCCTCTTGGAGGTCGCTGCTGTTCCTCCGGCCAAGGCTCATTTTTGCGGAACCAATTGCCGCAGGTGTCACAGCCTTCTAAGGACATGTCTTTTTTTCCTCCAAGAGGGGGGCTACTTTTGGAGGAAAAGAAGTTTACAAAGAACCATTGGGTATCACTGAGACAGAATCGAAGGAAATGAAAAGTAGCCGACAGAATAATCAAATGAAGCAATCTAAATTTTATTGCAGTTGTAAATCTTGATGCAATCGATTAAATTTTATTTTACAGGAATTCGAAAGATAAAAGAAAATTATGGGATCAAATAGAGCCAGTAAAACACGCAACGACGATAAGTCCTTCAATGATCGAAGGTTGAATTTATATTTAGTAAAATTCAAAATAACTCGTAAGATATGGAATCAAACAATTTAAAATAAGCATAATTATTCTCATTTATCGTTTAATTATTAAGAAAAAAATGTCATAAAAATAAATTAAATACCAATAATTGTATTCCCTAATACATACCCATCATTTACTAAAAAATATATTTTGTTTGTAATGTCTCTTTAACTATTAAAAATTTACTAGATATTTTTTTATACAGTTGTAAATGTTATAATAAAAAATTAAAAAAAAAAAAAACATTAAATACTTGATTAATCATGATTTGCTAATTTAGGAGCAGGCAATATCAAAATTAAACGTAGTTAATGTTTCTAGATACGTATCAAAAAATTGAATTTGTATTATATTTCTTTTTTACACTTTTTTTTACATTTATTTCTCTCCACCTTAAGGTAAGATTTCAGATGTCAAACGATATGTCGGTTTAATGTAGAAAGTCATCAAGTGATATCGTTAATCATTAAGAATTTGAATGAATTTTCCCAATGTGAAATAAGAAAATTGTCCACTTGTTGTAACTAAGTTTAATATATAAAAGAGTTTGTGTCGATTTGGTGTTGCACTTACTGTTTTTTTTTTGTCAATAAATATGTTTAAAATATACCAGCAACTTCCAAAATGTACTTATATTATATTATACTAGTGACGCTTGTTTCAAAGAGCTTAACTTTTTCTTCGTTCTTAACAATTTTATTGAATAACAATACAATCTGTCACACTGAAGTGTAAAAAGTATTAGGGCTACAAGTATTCATTCATACAATTAATACAAATTATATCTACAAAGAAAAAAAAAATATATATATATATATATATATATATATATGAGTAATAATAATTAGAAACAATGATAATGACAAATACATAATAATAAGAAGAAAGGAAAATAAATAATAAGTATTTCAGAAATAAAATAATTTTTTTAACACACATGCCATCCATACCTATGATGTATGATAACTTGAAAAATTAATTCTACTCTTTTCATTGGTACTAACAGTTTAAGTATCAGATAGATCTGTTCTTATTTATTGATATCTTTAATTAAATTTATAAATATATTTATTAATTAACCTTTATAATAATAATTACCTTCAAAACACAATTGCTGTTAACTAAGAGGTTTCCTGGCTTTATATCCCTGTGTAGGATTCGTGCCGAGTGAAGGTATTTCAGCCCTGCAATGAAAAAAATATATGTATATTAGTTTCATGAACCAATATTCAATAAGATGATTAAAAATATGATAATCATTATTGACCTTCCTAACGAAAGGAAAGGAACATATTGATAAGTAAAACATAATAATAATAAATTTATTGATTTGAATTAGTTCCATCGCCTTAAAAACTATGTTTACAATCGAAAGCTACCAAAGATATCATAGTCCGCAAAAAGAGTTGGGAACCCCAGAAAGGGTATTCCAAGTGTCCTGTGGGACCAGAGTGTAATATAATGAGAGGACCGGTTCCTGGAGGCCATCAAGAACTCGTTCTGTCCGTCTGCAGCCTCCCGTCTTCGGCGTCCCGAGGATCTTCAAGGCGGGGAGTGTGCCATGGCTATGGAAGACTGATCTTCTGTATCAAGGTAACATATCAAGGCCCTCGACTAACTAATATCAGGATAACACTGTGCTCATCCAATGCCAGTTGGATAATCATTGAAAACAAAATATGAGGAACATGAATTGCATCGATGAATCAAACAAACTTGAAAAAAATCATAAATAAAGTCTTATTTTCTCCCTCAATTTCGTTAGAAAAACAGATTAAATGAGTGATAAAATTTAATTGTTTCTTAAATCCACCTTCCGGCAAAGCTCTGGTTTGTCCGGTTTTCGGGTTTCTTCGGTTCGCTATTACGATCCCTCATTTCTTATTCTTATAATTATTTAATCATTTAGTTAAATATAATTATTTTTCATATTTTATATCTAAACACTTTTCATATCACGTTACAATGTGAAACGGATAGTTATATCAGTTTAAAAATCTTAAAGCTACTTTATAGGAAGAAATTTAGAACAATGGGCATTTAAGCCACGTCAGAGAAAATAAATGAGAATCAGATCTACCTAACATTAAAAACTGTTTAATTTTACACTGATATAATGAATTTAGTCAAACTCGTTAGAGCCCTACATGAAGAAAATTAAAAAAAAATTGTAAAATCGATTATATAAAGTAGTACTTTCGGTAAGCAAAATTTTGACGAAAATATTGCTGTAACATCCCAGGCATATACTTATCTTAAGTACGTAATATCAATTTCGTACTTTTGGTTTTCGAGATAGGCTGTTCACAAATTTTGAGATACCATGTTATTTGGCCTTAGGGGCCTTCATCTTCAAAACAGGTATATCCGTTGAAAACTCGGATTCGAAAATTTTTACAATCGCAATGCTTTCCCTTACTTACTATGTATTTTAGGTAAGTGAGAGTAAAAAAATACATTTAATGAAAACAGAAAAATCAGAAGCACTTGTAATCTAATTTCAACTAAAAATGTTAGTTACAACCATATGAAACCAGAATACCAAAATTCAAACCTCATAATAATGTAACTTCATTTTCCATATGTTCACTGAGTTTCTCGTGATTTTTCTGTTACTTAACACTCGCGAATGTAAGAGATTACTCTATACAGATTTCTGATGATAATGAATAACTTATTCTTACTCTTATTATATTTAAAAAAAATAAATTAACAAAATAACAAGTTCGAACATTAACTGGTTTAAATATATTTGAGAGAAAATCAGGGTACACTGGCTAAGTGGGCCAATAATTTCGTTAATCGGGGGCGTGTTCCTCTCCTGCAACAACACAACAACCGCAGCCAATTCCCAACATTCTTGCCGTTCCATCAACCGTGCTTTGTCTGGGAGGAGATTTCCGATTTCCATGGATCCTGCCCGGAATAGCTGGTTGCATTGGTGAATAAGGAATACTTAACAGAGAGTGGTACGCCTAATTTAATAATTAAATGAGTAAATATTTCTTTCAGCTACATCATTCATTTTTATATTAATAATAATCACACAGCAAACGATAAATTTTAAATCGATGATAATAATAGATAATGTTTGAGTTATTTTTCACGATGGTTTAAGTTTGTCATCTTTATTTTAAAATTTTAATACCAACTTTCTCACTTATTCCTGTTGAACAAATCCGTTACCTACGACTACACCTAAACAAACGTCTAGCTTGGAATCCTCATACCAGACTAAAACGACAAGAAACCGCTCGACGTTTCCAACGTTTCCAAAAGACTCATATGGTCATGTGACCATAATAAGGTCTATTTGGATTTACGGAGTTGAGCTATGAGGCTCCAACAAATCATAAAATTCCTCTTGTATCATATCCTTACAATCCAAAATCCTCAATGCTCCTTACTTTGTAACAAATAAAATCATCCAAAATACCTTAATGTTCCTTATGTTTCAGATCTGGCCCAATCCAGATACCTATCCTTCCACAGTAAACTTCATAACCATCCCAACCCACTTATTTCTAACCTTGCTTCTTCTTCAATTTCTGATAACCCTCCGAGGCATCTGAAAAGAAGATGGTTCAGCGATTTCCTAATGTAGACATATTATAAGCTACCAGTGGGTAGTTTCTCAACAAGTGTTTCATGTCATTATAGCCATAGTACAAATTTGCAAGACTAGTGCGAAAAATTCGAACAGCATATTGTTAAGTGATCAAATGCCAAGTTAATAAGAAAATAAAATAATGCAACGTATCATAAGATAAATAAATCAATTGTTACTTTACCGATAAATATAATCGAAAAAGGAAAAAAAAAAATTTAAAACGTCATTAATGTTTGGAACAAACAGTCTAGGTATGACGTCTTATCTATACTGGTCCTTCCTGACGGCTCGTGAATCAGTGAAGCTGTTGGCAGTAAGGCGGTTATAGGTTATATTATCATATCGGAGGATTGTTTTGATGATAACAGATCACCTTGATATGTTTCATTTCCTACTTTTTTTTTTCATAAAGTCAGGCAAAATTAAATGAAATGTTGTTTAATATTTAAACAATTTTTTAAACGACGAAGTAACAAGATTATTTATTTATTGATTCCACCAAAGGTATTTTAAAGTGAAATTCATATAAAATGTATTTCACGGTTATTAGTCTTTTTATGAACGCCACCCCGGGCCATCTCCTTTCCCAGTAAAATAATTAATATTTTTAATATAAGCGATGGCATGTAAATTTGCTATGTGAAACTTAAAAACGATTCCGCTACATGTCATAAAACCTAATTATTTTTTATTAGTTCTCATACTTATCACTAGAAAAAATCACAGATAATTGTAAAACATGGAAAATCTTATTTCAAATAATAAAGAATAGAGTTCAAAATTACTTTGAATTTCATGTTTAAACAATTTTTTTTTCTAATTCTTAAGAGGAACTTTATGAGATAGTCGATACACACATAAATCTCTGAAGCAATTCGACTCTTTCAAAGACCAACGGTGGTTTAGGAACGAAATTATCATAACATCATACGCAGGTATTTTTGCGGTTCATAAAATTCTCGTGCAAATGCTTGATAATTTTTTGAAGGATGGCTAAATTTCTGCCACCAACCACAATATTACAAAAACAAAAAAATAAAATAGAAATAGCAAAAGATTCACAAGGCCAAAAATCACTAAAGCTTAAACCATCTTTTCTAATATATGGTTCACGTATGTAATAAACAATGTCGTGTGCTAATTCACCACACAAGTTATACACAGAACGATCCTAGAATTTAAGAATGTAATTCTCATATTTACGCCATATCATATAATACGATTCCAGGACGTCCACACATAGGCCACAGATCTAAAGAGAGGAGTTATTGAGCGGAGAGGACTGGAGATAATTCCAGTATTATCCTGGAGTGATGGGAGCATTCGTTCTGGAGCGACCGCAAGCTTCTTCATCACAAACCCATCAGCATTTCTTTTACTCTTTACACCACCACCCCATCTTCATGTTCCTTCTAATGCCCTTTCTTTTTTCCTTTTATTTCCCACTCGTTTTTCAATAATTTCCACTCCTTCACGGCTTCCAGCCAGTTGGATATGTTCCTTACTTGTAGCAGTTTCCCTTTTCAAAGGCGTACTTATCCCAAGGTAAGTTTCGAGGAGAAATTCTGGAAATTTCTACTGCGATTAAACTCCTTACGAAGTTAATCTGTAACCTGAAAGAGAAATCGTTAATATATATATTTTTTTCTTTCGGGGGAAAAGAAAGCATTCACAAATCCTCATTCCTGTAATCTGCTCAATTGAACGAACAAAACAATGTATTGCAGGTTTATTGAAAAAATGTAATTAAGTGACATTTCATAACCTTAAATCACTTAGAATTTTGATCAATTTCTCCTTTGCAAAATACGGATAATATATATATATATATATATATATATATATATATATATATAAAGTTTTAATCATTTTAATTAACTCTTTGTGTTCTTTTTTTATCAATAATAAGGTAGAAATTCATATTTGAAAACTGGTGCTATGCAACGCTATGTGTACACTATTGACATAAGTGTAAATTTTTCTTGAAAGCAGATAATAATTCTGAAAACATAAACACCCCATTATATGACAATTAAATGGAAAAATATACATAACTCAAAATATTAATGTTAACATTTCAGTTTGCAGAATAATTTATATTTTGTAAATACCAAGACATAAATTAGATCTGTATTCACAACAATTTATGACCTTAAAAATACTCCAGTGTCCCTTTAAAATTACAAAAAAAAAAATACAAATTAGAAAAGAATAAAATTCAAAAAAAGATTGCTAAGGCTGAAGAAAAATAATTATAATAGTTACTATTGAAAGTGAGAAAAAAAATTAAGAAAAACGTCATTTATTAAAATAAACACTTGTTTCGTTTTTCCTTCATATCTATCTGATGTTATTTTTCCGAACAAAAACGGTATTAAATATTTAATTTTATTATTTTTAATTGTACTTATTTTTTATTAATTTGAGTAATGGATTTAGAATACGTTTGTCATGATTTTTCTATTCACACCTGTCACAGACGAAAGCATAAGCAAATATGCTGACAAGCAATGAAATTTCAGACAAGCGGAAGTATAATACCAAATAGAAAATATTCCTGGTATTTATATTCTTATATTTTATTCAATTCAGGATAGAAAATCTCTCATCCAATTTCTTTCCAGCCGTCTTCTGATGGCAGTGGTGGCATGTCGTTCATATTGTGTCCGTGAAGTTTAATATGAAATCGGGAGCCATGTGTTCGTCAATAGCTGGTTGTTACAAGTCAGTAGGTAAAATTTTGTTATTTAAGCAGGGAGCGTTTAAGTCTTAAAATTTTGGATTGAAAAGTTATTAGTTTTTGTAAGTGAGTCTTTATTACTGAATTTGTGGGGGAAAGTTAACCATATTAGAAATTTTATTTAGCTCAAAAGTGAACATTCTTTTTTTAAGAATCGGTATAATTACGATACATTGACGAACAACATCGACTCAGCTTAGCGATTGATAATTAAGTAGCAGTTTGAAAATAGAAGTTAAAGTATTAAATATAGAGGCTCCGAATACGTAACTCATCAGACCTCGATAGAGAATCGATCTACCGCTAAATATATATAAATCAATATTAGAGCGGCCTATCTCAGGAGGATGTTACGAAGATATGTAGGCCACTGATAGTGCTAGAGCGAATGATGATACTCGGCACTTCTTAGATTAGATTCGAGGGCTACGATAGAATGTATAAGGAATTGCAAAATGGAATATAGTACAAAGAAAAATTAAGAAAGAAAAAAAAATATATGTATATATATTAATTTATTCCAAATCCTGATATATATTTTTTAAGAAATTGAAACTACAGAAACGAACATAACAGTATTCAAATAATCTAACCATAAATAATAGATGGGCTAACATCAAAGCTGGCAACGTTTTTCATCTTTATAAGGGTGAGTGCAGTAAATGTTAATTTGATATTAATAAAAACGAATTAAAAATTGCCAAAAGACACAAAATAGATCTTTTAACAGGAAAATCCTAACACACTACTACAAATATTTACTGGAGGGAAACTAATTTTTGCCAAATCAAAATTAATTTATTTTAAGACATAGTAACTTATTTTACTTTAAATTAAAGACGTTTTCGCTTTTAATTAACAATTATTTTGATGCTTTATGAAATTTCCAAAACATAAACAACAATGTAGTAATCTATCCAACAGAGTTAGGACCAAGCTTTCAGTAACTTAACTTTTACGTTAAAATTGTTTAAAAAAAAAAATAATCAATTTTTATAGTTAATAACACAAAAGTGGCGAGTCTGAAATTATTTGAAGCGTTGGTTTCTAATTGGAAACCGGTCGGCTGTTCGAGTCTAGTACAAACCCTCTGAATACGATTGATTGATTGCCCGCAAGCGCTTCGCCCAAATTAAGCTAACAAACGCTTGCAAGCACAATTGGTTCGTCAAGTTGGTATTGGTATAAAATTTAGTTCTGAAGCATTGAAAACGCTTCGCTACAATGGCTTAAATAATATGAATAATATAAGTGGTTAATTTAATAATAATTTCGTTTTTAACGAATTTGTTCATTTAACTATAACTTAACTTCATTTAACTATAAGACATTTGTTATGGAAATTTGAGCGAACCTTCTTGTTGAATAAATTAATCATAATTTATAATTTAAGCTATTTAATTATCTCAGTTCCGACTTTTTGAAGTAGAGTATAAGAACAGCGAACAAAGAAGAAAGGCAGAAGATACTAAGCTTTTCTTCTGTGTACCGACATTCCAGAAAATGAGTCACGGAGGTAGTTCAAAAGGTCCAGTGAACCATCCAGTCAAGAGAGTTCCATGAATTGTTCCAGGATTGTTATTACAAGACCATTTTTTCAAGGTTTAAAGTGACGTAATGAAACCAGCACTGCATCCATTTGGTTGATATGACATAATTAACTTTATTATATTTTATTTACCATTAATGATTTTTTATTCTAGATATAAATTTATCATTATTATTTTTAGTATACTGCTATTTATTTTACTTTGAATGAAAGATATTTTCACTATTAATCTACATTTATTTTATTATTAAGTTTTATTCTAGTTTATTTATCTTTACATGCTTAACTAACTAACTTTATTTTTATTTTTTTATCTTTCTTTCTGTGTGAATAACATTTTAGGTTGTGAGAATTAATTTCTCTTAATTTCTTTTATAGAAGAAGAGAAGAAGAAAAAGTATTTTTATTAATTAAAATTACATAATCTAAATTACAAAATAATATTTTTGGATTTAAAACCGAAAATCAGACGTGCTACATGGTCTGTTGACCGTCAGAGAAGTCTGTTTTTTATAAAAAAATTATATTTCAATCTATTTGTATTCAAATAATTAATACGAAAATAAGAACAATTTTACTTACAATGTAAAAGTTATATAAATATTTTAACTACAAAAAGAGTGGCACCAAAATTTTCCAATTTATTAATTGTTAAATTCTTTGGTGAGCATTATTCTATCGGAGAAAGCAGACTTGCAGTAATTTACCAATGCTATCCAATTGTTTCCATTTATTAAATCTATTACTTGATCCCGAGATAGCTTTCTAGATTTTAACAATTTACTCTAAATTCAGATGGTATCGGACAAGCAGCCAGGAAGTGATAGAGATCTTCTATTTCGTTTGTATTGCACATGCTACAAATATTATTTGTTTGCTTGAAGTGTTTATAATTTAAGTTCAAAACATCAGCTCTAATTTTAATTACCCATCTGATTACCTTCAATGAGCTTTTGTCATCAATATAATTTACTGAAGTTAAATGAGGATAAAAAATGAAAGTTTTAGAACTCGGAACTGTAATTACATATTGATTATATATGTATTTCTGAATTTGAGTTCTTAGTAAATATAAATTAACTCTCCATAGTTTAACATCATCACAGTTCTATCAGATAAATTAAGTCCGTAAACCATGCGATTTCTTTTTTAATTATCTGTAGTGCTAATATTTTTGGATATCTATGTGGTGGAAGATTCAAAATTTTTATAATGTAATTAAAATGGAGTTTAATTGTGAAGATAAATAACGGATCTATTATAGTCTCAAAAAAGGTTATACCTTTCTTTCTGTGTGAATAACATGTTAGGTCTCTTAATTTCTTTTATATCGTTCTTATGTTTTCTTTTTTGTCATTTATATAATTCTGTCTCCTCACGACGGAAGGTAGCGAAGCTTTGCATTCGTACGGGAGGTTATTAACTTTCTTACTTACGTTTTAGACATTTATCAAACACATAGGTTCTTCGGAAAAACATAGATTCTTTGTAGCCCAATTTATATGACGGGCATATCGTCAACTAACGTAATTCCGATTTCATAAAATTTTCAGAGATTGAACGGACCTGGATGATCCAACATCAATTTCAACAAATTAAATCCACTACACTCGTATAGTCAGATGTAAATGTATTTTTTTTTTAACAGGCCGAAATTTAAAAAACCGGCTCATTCAATTTGACTCAAAGTCGAAGAAACGTTGGCGACTAGCGAAAAAATTAGGTTTTAATCAATTTTATCGAATCCTCATCCCCTACTTTCTCTGCTGAATAAAAACTGTTTATTTTAGACAATAGACAATTTTCCAATTAACAATTTAGACAATAGTTTGAAATTTAAGGAATTTAATGGTCAATTTCAGCAAATTTAATTTAACAATTGAAATTAATTTAGCTAATTTTGAAGAAAATAATGACTGTGAAATATGGTAGGAAATGAATACCGCAAAATGGAGTAACTTTAAGGAAGCGTGTAAAATTTAGTTTGTGGTGCTTCCGTGGTTGATACACTGTGTTGGTTCAGGCAGCATGGACAGCGCATGTACTGCGCTACTACCTTGCGGCACTCTTAAGGCAAAAGCGAAAGTTTCATGAAAATAAGAATTTAAAAATAAATAATGAAAATTAATAAAACCTAACTGCACAACGAGTGTAGTGAACTAGGATTCTCAACCTGCCGCAAGGCAGTAGGCGCACTACATGCCAACACAAAGCACGTTTTTGCAGACTGAACCAACGCATGTATCCACCACGGAATCACCACAAATTTAATTTTATCCGCTGTCCCAGAGTTATCCACCCAGACGCAAAATTATCCCATCTTACGGTAGGTAGAAAGGAAGGTTAGAACCTTGTCAAAACAATCCAGGAAGTTTTTAAACTTAATTTCTTTCTTCGGTAAACTCTATGTGATAGGCATAGCACCTACAGGTTTTTTTATATAACCTGATTTTATATAACTTGTAGGGAAGATGAGAGTTGATACCTAGATCATCTATTATTGATTTTATCGAATTCCTTCGACAAACAACGGGGCTTTTCCCATTGGATCTAATTTTTAAATAAGTATTTAATACTTACAAATATATACAAATAATGAAAGACGATATCGCAGTCTTCAAGTTTATTTGTAAATATTTTGAAAGTAATATCGAGAGCAAAAAACGAAAGTTACTTTCAACTTAGTCCCGCTTAAGTTCGACTTCTGGCTGCCAAATAATTGTATCGTCTATCCTTACTTTCTTCAGCTTAATTTAATATACATATATATATATATATATATATATATATATATATATATATATATATATATATATATATACCCAAATGCCCTAAAAATGGAGGGATTCATTTAGATTTTTTTCTAAACATACAAGAAGCTCATCAAGAGGTGTTAATATAGTTAAATCGTTCTAGATTCTCTAAGATCCAGTTGTTCCGTTCTATTCACAACTATCCGGCCCTCATACGTCAGAAGAGGAAAATATTCAGTGCTTATGGAAGTTTGGCAAACAGGGCGTGTATACCTAGGGCTTCCGAGGCGGGAAACCCCATCGGTGTACTTTTCAATTTTAGTGCTTCCAGTGATTTCGTCGGTTCGATATAGTCCTCAACGAAAGCTGTTAATAACGTATCACCAACTCTTTGTAAATCCGTAGCTAACAGCACTCTCAATTTTATTTGCAAACGCGTGCAATTTTATTTTCAAAAAGTAAATTATTAGTTTTATCACTAGATTAAAAAAATCTAGATAAGGTTAAATATGTTCTTTAAAATTATAACAAAATAAACGCAATACTCATAACAACATTTTTGCATATATAAATGACGTTTAAAATAACGTAGAAAAAATAAAATACAAAGGGTTTTGATTTTACGACAAACTTTTAAAAGTTCCGATGAAAGATCTATCTAGTTTAAGGCTACAATTGCTGTGGTATTGGAAAAGAAGGAATTTTGCACAACAGCTTTCTTAGACGTCTCACAGGCCTTTGATAAAGTGTGGCATGATGGTCTACTTTGTAAAATTAAACCGATCTTTCCGCATACATACTATTTAATCATCAGATCGTATCTTGAGGATAGATTTTTTATTGTTAACCAGGATGGTAAATACTCCGACTATTGTCGAATCGGCGCGGGAGTACGGCAGGGCAGTATTTTAGGTCCGGTTCTGTACTCAATTTACTCTTCTGATATTCCACAGACACCAGACACATTACTCGCAACTTATGCAGACGACACTGTCATACTCTCGACTGACTCTAATCCGATCACAGCATCTCAGAAAGCACAGATTCATTTAAATCTTCTACAAGACTGGCTTGATAAATGGCGCATAAAAATTAACATTCAAAAATCAAATCAGGTTACATTTACGCTTAAACGTCCAGATTGCCCTCCACTGACACTTTACAACACCCCTTTGCCAAATCATACAGAGACAAAACATCTAGGACTCACAATGGACAGACGACTGACCTGGAAATCACACGTGACTACATTAAAAAAGAGATTGAACCATCCAAGACTCAAGATACACCCATCAGATAATTTTATTTTTCGGTCAGTCATAAACATAATCCTTATAATATGAGAAGTTTAAAAGTCGTTTCTTCACCCTATAAATATAAATAAAAATTTATATATATATATATATATATATATGACTTTTAATAAACTTTATGTTAAAATAAAAATTATTGGTAGAACATATTTCCGAAATTCACCGATTATTTCAACAGTAATTTAAAAACATTGGAATTTAAATAGGACCGCTTTTGGAAAGAACTAAATTTTAAGAGCCGTTTTTCAACAAAAACAGGTTTATTAAGATTTGGTTGAAAAGAAAAAATGGTTTATGTTTCGGGAAGAGGAAGAGGAGGGTATACAAACTATAATATAAACTTTTTTTTTTCTATAATAGTACAATAAAAAAAAGTATAGTGAATTTTCATTCTAATAAAACGGTTAAAAAAGATAATGATGAATACTTTTATAAGAATACTTAAGAACTGTAGATTTCATTAGCTAGAAAAAAAATTTGGTTCTAAAAATGAATTTATTTTCATGCCACATTCGTTTTTGATAAGCAAAAGATAACAATTGCACTAACAGATTCATTGGGTGTTTTTTATTCTGTCTTTTAAACAAATAATTTGTTTAATCACTCTCAACAACATTTTTACAAATATAAATCACATTAATGATAAATACGTAGTGTTTATTTAAATTTTGTTTTATTTTATTTTTTTATTTATTTAGAAATATTACAATCTGTCACAATAAAGAACGTTTATAATAGTGTTCAAAGAGCACATTCACACACTACCAATTTTACTTTAAAACTTTATATGTTAAAAGTTTTAAAAAAGGGCTCAAGGTATACCATTTTGGATTACAAACTATCTCAGATTCATGTAATATTTAACTGATTTTTTTTTTTTTTTTTTGTTTGTCAGTTATAAAAATGATTCTTATAGAATGAAAGTCAAACGTATAATTCAAAATCGAAGTGTTCAATCAAAATCAACAACAAATCAATCAAACTCGAATACTAATTCGAAATAGTTTACCTTGCTTACTAAATTTTGACATGTAGAGGTTACTGAAATAGTGAAAGCTAATAACATTGAAGTGAATTCACAACCCATTATTATAAATAAATTTAACAAACCAATTTTAAACCATGGACTCGGGTCTTTTTGGGAATGTCGTGAAGAATAGTCATCCGAATCGTTGAAAGGTCAGAAACCCACTTTAAAACTTAAGCCCTTGGAGAGTCGACTTGCAAGGAGCCTATCCCCGGAGGAGAACCCAATAAACTTTGACAAAAAGGGCCCGATTACAAAAAAAAAAAAAAAGAGTATTTCAAGAGCACTAGATCTGCTTCTGTGAAGCCAACAGGTGCTTACAATCGATAAAATAAAATAAAAAATCAATAGAAAGAGCTTGAGTGTAATACGAACCAATCGTTGGTAGAATATTAATAAATTTTATGATACTGGAAAAAAAACTATAACCGCAATAAAAGTAATTTACTAAGAATTCTTCAGAATTATTTGTTGGCCATCTTAATGGACCAAATTAAATTAATTATCGCGTGAAACACTGTCAATAATTAACATACAATTATGTACATTATTATGTTGGATTATTGCAATAACTAGCCAATAACAGTAATGGTGTAAGTATTTCACAAAATAATTAATTTATTCGGATCCATTCTAGAATAAACTGATGATGGTCTGACAGCCGAAACGTAATCTGACGAGATGAAAAAATGACTTTGCAACAATCTGTAAGAAGTTTTAGAAGAATTAAACACAATCGCGAACTATTCTAGATTTTCATTTTAGGCGTTCTAATTAATTCATTATATTACTTATAAAATCAGAAATAGTTGATATCCATACGATAAAGTAATTTTAGAAACTCAATGGACATAAGAGATAGAGATATGGTGCTCAGTCAAAAATCCTTCTTCTTCTTTTGCATCACCCTGTAGTGCCTTTCAGCGTAGGGGAACGTCTAACCAGGATTGCCAATTTTCCCTGATTCTTGCAAGATTTCTGAGCGTATATTTTTATTTCTATTTTTGCATAGGCTGTCTACGTATTCGAGGTACGACATTCTCGGTCTGCCGCGGGGTCTTCTGCCATTGGGGACGTAGTCCATAGACTTTAATGGATCTCTGTGTTCTTCCATCCTGATGACATGCCCAAACCACTTAAGCTGCCGAGTCTTTAGGACATCCTTCATCGGGGGAAACCCCAATTCCTCCCTGATTCTCTCGTTGCGAATGCAGTCCCGTCTCGTTTTCCCTGCGATCCTTCGGAGAAACCTCATTTCTGCAGCAGTGATTTTTCTCTCAAGTTTGTCAGTCAGCAGCCAGCTTTCTGCACCGTACGGGAGTATAGGCAAGTATACTGCCTTAAATATGTGCAGTTTTACACCTCTGTTCACTTCTCTCTTTCCGATCACAGTATTGCAGATCTGGTAATATATAGCGTTTGCTTTGCTGATCAATAATTCAAATAATTAAATCCTTTCAACGAGAAATAATTGGAGCTCCATTTTTTAAAAAGACTTATTACAAAACGATTTCTACACATAATAAAGACATACGCAGTCACAAAAAAATCATCTAAACACTACACATGTACCCTTTAAACATAACAATAAAAACCACTACGAACCTAAATACACAATATGAGGTAGTATTTATAGCAGGATGTTAACGTTTCCTTATTGCAAATAGCAAATTAATTGTTACACTTTTATAATAATTCGTGTCTTCATAATTAAGTTAACTTACAACTTGAGAGCCAGGGTGTGCACGCGTGTGCACAGCACCGCACGGTCTCCGACAACCAGATAACTGAAGTTATAAAAGACAAATTAAGAACGAGTTAGCGTTCCGGTGACGGATAGGGGGAGGGTTTTTAACTCGGGCATTAATCCCTCGCCCTGGAAAACCTCGTATAGCCTAAAAGGCGATAAAGGGGAGAACAAAAAAAAAAATCAACTAACATAAGAAATTTCTTCGATCTCTTAAGTTCTGGCGGTAATACAATAAGATTAAGTACTGGCTTCCCTACTATATATCGCAAATACTCACTAACCTCATACACTACCTTGGAATTACAATTGACAGAATAATGACGTAGGACGCATATGTTAAAATGAAAGGTAAGACCCATAATAGTCGATTCAAACCACTTTTTTTTTTCAAAAGGTTCTTAACATACTTATACGTACTTAAACCTATATGGACGTACCAATTACCTTACCGTTCTACGAAATATGTAGCTAAAAAGACCAATATTACGACTCACACATTGGTATTACAAAGCTACTTGGTGCAAAACCGTACATACTAACTCCTACCAACCAAAAATGGCCCAACACATAAGGTCTAGGGCCATCCGTTAAGGTCTCTTTAACAACCGTTTCATACTTACTCAGATATGCTAACAAACTAATAACATACATAGGCTTAACTCACACGTCCTAACACGAGAGTAGACTAAAACTGACCAACTGAAGGCCAACTGAATCAAGCAAGGGAAGTGGTATTTCTAACTAGTTATTGAATCATCATTGTTATCATATTTTAATAATAATAATTTATGGATAAGACGCTAATGACCTAGATTTTTGCGCCTACAACATCAAAACAACTATCCAAACAACCAATCATTATTATTATTTTATTTTAGTTATTGCTCGGTGGTTTTCTTCTCTATGATTGAGATGCAATTTTCCTCATTACTTCCATCAGACCATTTCTGATTGTCAACGTTGATAAGTGCTGTTTAATATTTGAAAATTTAAAAAAAAACATAAATCAATGGAATATATATATATTTAATATATATATATATATATATATATATATATATATATATATATATATGTGTGTGTGTGTGTGTGTGTGTGTGTGTGTGTGTTTTAAACTGCTAACAGTTCATTTATAACAAATTAATTACCTACCGTTAGTATCCTAAAAGCAAAATAAAGGTTACGATGTGAAGGATTTTTCCTGTAAAACAACATTGACTAACATAAAAGAAAAGGGGCAGACTTTGATGACGATGGAGGCATTACACAAGACTGACAGACAATGGAGAGAGCGACTGACAGTGCTGATTGTTCAAAGCTTCATCTTCCATCTCTTTGT
Organism: Nezara viridula; assembly: GCA_928085145.1. Taxonomy (NCBI): domain Eukaryota; kingdom Metazoa; phylum Arthropoda; class Insecta; order Hemiptera; family Pentatomidae; genus Nezara; species Nezara viridula. The sequence goes on along the minus strand of OV725080.1, from coordinate 62,042,006 downwards.
CGGAGGTGGTCTTTAACCGGAGGCAGTCATACGATATCACCGCCATTAGGAAAACATTAATATCTATTTCAAAGTAAAAAAAAAAAAAAATGTTTATTGCATTTAACCATATTTTATAATGAGCAGTAATAATTAAATAGCGGTCCACAATATATTAATCTAATTTCACTTTAAGCGAGCAATCAGCAACCCGGGTATGAAGTTAAAATAGAAATGAAAGATGCGTCGAAGGGAGGATAACTAGTAATCACACTTAAATGAGAAACGACAGAACTAATTAGTAGCGAGATATTGCAATGTCCTTCCCATAATTGGCATTAGGAGAAACTCTGGAACCAAAAATATATTTTGGATATGATGATCAAATGAGTCGGTATATATGGTGGTATCATTGAATGATACTTATAACATTTTATCAAATGACCACATTTTCAATTAGAAATTTTTTTTTAAAATAAATAAGTAGTAAAAGATTTTATTTGAAATATAAATCATAATTCCGATCTACCTTACAAAGTAGAATGTTGAAAAGAGAAAAAAAAAAAAAAAAGCCAATACATGATATAAAACTATATGACATGCAGCAAATAGCGTAAAACTCTAAGATCATCAAAGTCCAAATTTTAATTAAATTTTAATGTTTTTCTATTGGATTACTTTTTTAGTTAATGCGTGAGAACATTAAATTTATAAGATGTCTATAAATCACAGTATATTTTCAATTTTTCACCACCAATATTTCTTTAACAGCACCAGAACTCATTAAGTTCTATTGAACATCCAACGTCTTCAGCTTAAATTTTCAACTTTCAGATTCATCGTTTTCAAATCGAATACAATATAAATATTATTAATAATAAAATAATTATAATCATAATAACATGACTAAACATAAAAAACAATATGTTAATTTTGAAACCTAAACACGAGATAAGTGTAGGTTAGCTATTCTATAAGTTTGTTTCATAATTAATCAACCATATTTATAAATATATTTTATGAATAAGATAAAAATTAACTACTTCTACTAGAAATTTTACAATTTTTTAAATAAAATTTAACACTTAAATTTTAAATTTTCAAATTAATTGAAGCTCTACTCAGGAAGGCGCTTCATGTATATTATGCCGCATAACACACAATCCTGTGTCCCAGCTAATATGAACGAACTGAAAGTAGCTGTAATAAGGAACATCTTCGAAAGGAATGCACAGTCTCTTTTCGGTAAGGGTTGTATACTTGAAGAATGTTAATACAGTGACGATATGTATTTGTAGATTAATAAGAATGAGTAATTACTAAGAATGAAAAAAAAAGAGTGGCAAGTAGGTTCAAGAGCAACTGGACCAAACACAGTAACAAGGTGAAACAAGGTAAGAGACCATCTGTGTTGGGAATGTTACGAGGATATTATACACGGATTCCTTTTTCCATTTGCTCCGGGACACGGGAGCTGAAGGGACATTTTTTGTCCATGGTCCTCCGGGCCGGAGCACGACCTTTTTTCCCTTCGACTTCTCCATAGTGAATGATAATTAGGGGATTATGGGAGATGGGATGGGCCACTTATCACGGCTAACTAATTCTTCCCTAATAAAAGTCGATGAATCGATTCTTGTGATCGATCGACTGCCAGGGCGACTCAAGATCCTCTCCGCAGTTGGACATCAGGCATTATTATTCCGTTATCAATCTAGCATGACAGATAAAGGGTCGTTAATAATTTTTAACGTCTCCGAATGCCATCTGTCGGGTCCTCATGTTGGGAATAGGTAGATCAAGTGGATTGCCACTTAAGCTGGAAGAATTACAATATATTACGGCAGATGCTGAGCAGAGTAGAATAATTTGATGATCGTGAAGTAGTCTTTTTGTCTATTAGCTACAAAGTACGGTCACTTAATTTTCTTTTTAATAAATTACTCAATTCTAGGAAGGATAAAAAATTGTTGCGTTGTTGTAGGTAGTGAATGTTTTTTTTTTTTTCTCGAAATATATCACCTTACTCTTATTTTATTTTTTACGTCTACAGTGTAACAGTGTGTACCCACCCAACCCATCTTACGGTATATATACATTTGCTGTAAATAAAAAATAAATAAAATAGAAATATATAGATATATAATATAAAACTTACCTCTTAAGATCTGGTAGAGGAAGACCTTTATGTGATCCGAAGACAGGTGTTGGGGAGAGACTATGATCTTGTGGAGGTCACTCTGAAGCAGTTCTGTTATAACATATCTGAGGGGATATATAGGTCAAGGAATATATATATATCTGTATGCTTGAATATAAACAAATACATAAAACTGAACATGAAACAAATATACAAAGAAAACAAAATCGTTTGAAGTCAGATAATGCTATGGAAATCACGAGGGTTGATAATATGTAACCCTCGTATTTTAATATTGAAAAACATCTTAAGAGAAAAAAAATCATTGAAGAGATAAGCTTAAAATAAAGTATGGAAATGTCATAAAACAAACCCTCACTTTATAAAACAATAACATTAAATCATTTTAAATTCGCAACTCTTAAAACGTCAGCAGAAAACGGTTTTTCCAGGAAAAGCATCGGACCGGGTCTTTTCCTAAGCGTTATTTAATGTTTACATAATTCAATTAAATGACCAAATTGTAATTAGATCGACATTCGTACGACCTCTGTAACGAGATCGTAATTTTCCTATTTACATCATTATTGTCTTGAATCTACGGCATCATACCCTTCACTATTTGTTAATTTTACTGAGTGTTATTTAAATTAGCTACATAATATCTCAATTACGTTTGTAACAGCTCGCTATCTATAAGTGACATAATAATTATTATATTTCATTAGAAATTAATATAGCATTCAGATCTAATCATAACGTTCTGAATATTTTTCTTTTAAATAGATTAAATCGTTAATTTACGAATAAATATTTTATTTTACTAAACCAAGCTTTTAGGAAAATAATTTGTTAGCAGAATCATCAGTTATAGAATGTTTTAATAAATCCTTATTTGAACTAAATATGGAAGTTATATATATATATATCATTAATTATAATATAGTTTATTAAATATTAAACATGTCGATATTATCTCCTTATTCAACAATCCAAATGTGTCAACAGCAAAATCCTACCAATTAAGGATAAACAAAGGGACAATTTAACAATCAAACAAATGCTCTAATTAACACAAGCCCCAATTCCATGAGTTTGAAAGTACTTTCAGAAGTAGATGTGTTATCAAAATTACTGAAAATACTACAATACAAATCTTATTTATCACACTTTCAAGTGACCGATTTCAATGAAACGTTTTTTGGTAATATTAGGCAGAAAAATACTTGACCGATGTACGATGGAGATTGCAAATGCCGATGAAAAAATATTTTATATAATTCTAACATTATTTTATTTTATTATTTTCTGTATTCGCATTGCCCTGATGTTCTAGGTTATAATATATAAATATATATATTTTTTATTGAAGATTGTATGTAAAGAATTCAAATATATAACAAATTACAAAAACCTTAAGATGGTTCTAGTAAAGTAGCCAAAGTATTTTTTTTTTCTTGAAAAACGATTCAGATTCGTTTCTAATGTCGTTTAAAACTCTTAAATACGAATTTATTTTTAAATAAATAAATATTTGTAAATATTTGAACTCAATTTTATTAGAATTTTTTTTTTATGCCGTTTACTAAACGATTCATGATTATTAACGATTCTCTTTAGGATTGTTTTTCGAATTCAACGTTACGATAACCGTGGGAAAGCTGAATTATTGTTCTTCGAGACCACTTTAGATTTGGGACTATTGTAAGAAATAAATAAAGAAAACTCCCCAAAAGATTTTATCTTTTATCTCCAGTTATAAAATATATGAGCCTTTCAGATGACAGAATGACTAACTCCAATTTCAACATTTTTGATAATAATTTTAGTGATATATCAAGAGGAAACTTTCACAGTTCTATATTTCAATACTGCAATCACGTACTCTGGCATCAACTTACTCATTGTCTGTACAGGTATAAACAATTTTCCAACTAGAAATGTCACTGAAATAAAATGACAACTGAAAGATTCATATAAGGGGATCTCCGGGTGCTATTGCGGTCCTAAATCCATACTAATTTTTGTGCGGATAGTTAGAATATACCAACATAACAGCTGATAGTATGGCAATATAATTTTTTTCTATACCAGGCGAGTATTAAAAATTACATTAGGTCTCTAGGGCGACTTGGTACGAACCCTTAGCCATAGGTATAATATTTTTCTACCTAGTATCACAAAAATATCGGTTTCATCGGAATCGATGACCCAACGTTCATAGATAGCTGTTCGTATGGTTAAGGAAGTTACAGAAGTTTTTATATATATTCTAACCTTCCAAATAAATTCTCGTTCTAAAAATTAAATAAACCTCAAAATGAATTTATATTCAAACTTGTACCAAAAATATTTAGACTTAATTAAAAAAAATATTACTAGTTCCTTTGAACATTTAAATTCATAGTTTGAAAAAATATGAACTAATTAATAATTAAGGATGTAAGATATATATATATATATATATATATATATATATATATATATATATATATATATATATATATATAAATATATATATATATATATATATATATATATATCCCTTTTTTAATTTGGTTTTATATTTCTTCAAGAATGGTAGTGCACACAACTTTGGGTAAGTAATTCGATACCAGATCCAGACCAGCTGGACGATGGAGAAAAGGGACAGACCATTTTCTGAACCGCATCCCTCGTTTTTAGAGTTGTTCGGCCTTTTTTTTTTTTTTTTTTTTTTCCACCCGGCACTGATGGACCAGGCAAAAACCCGGCGGCTATAACCCGCGTGTTCTCGTCGGAATCGGATTCCCTAATCAGAGTTTTACTTTTTCATCAGGGGCGGTTCGTTTGCGACGAGGATTGGATGGGCGAGGGTGGAAAAACAGACCCCTTTCAGAGAAAAATCATACTTCACAAGACGAGGAGCTCTGGCCTAAGTCAATGTTTGCTGAGGGGAACTTTGGTAATTAAAAGTTGGAGTAATATTCTGTATCTATGACCGGAATCAAGAGAGACTTATATGTTGCGAAGGCCTGCCCAAACAATTTCAACGATAAAGTTAACCAAGAAGGAGGATAATTGCTTACTGCAAGTTAGTTGTGCAATATATGAAAACCTTGATATACGTTTCGCTATTACTTTTTCAATAACCTTTATTTTCAACGATCATTCATTTGGACTTTTTTTTTTAAATATATATTTTATTTATAAACAAAGTATTACTCCGCGGTATAAACACCTTTTTATCAAATTATTATAGCATTTTTATCTGGAGTTCGGTAAACTTTGTTTATTTAATTAGGCACTCAAAACTCATATATATCCATTTGTTTCCACTTGAATCGTAAGATAATATGATCGCAAAATAAAATAAAAAGCTGGCCTACAAAAATATTAATCCGTTTGGCCTATATAACCTCGCTATTTAGACATTTTGGGGGTAGAGGTTACGCTTAACGGGTTAATATTTTTATAGACCACATTTTTATTTTATTTTTCGATCATATTATCTTACGAATTCCGTGAATTTTCGTAAATAAAATGTTTTTAGGAGGCTACGGTGAGATTAAGCAATTTACGAAGTTTCAGGCGGGTGTTAATGATTTGATAAAAAGGAGTCTGTACAACGGACTATATTCAAATATATAAAAAAAAACGAAATCATTCCGCCTAAAAGGTTGAATGTACCAGACTAAAGTTTTAGAAAATATATATTTTTTTTTTTTATTAACGAAATTTACAACTGTAATTAATAATAAATACAACAAGTAAATATGAACAAGTAATATGACATGTACAACATGAGGAGAAACTACCCATTGCTAGCACTCCAATTATATTTCTATATTAGAAGGTCCCGAGGCCATCTTCTTTTTAGACGCCTCGGAGGGTTATCAGGAAGAGGAGAGGAAGCAAGGTTGGAAACGAGAGGGTTCGGATGGTTCAGAAGTTTATTATGAAAGTACAGGTATCTGGATTGAGCTAAATCGGAAACATATGGTACATTAAGGTCATTATGGATGATTTTATTTGTGACAAAGTAGGGAGCATTAAGAATTTTACGAAGGATTTTGGATTGTAGGAATTGGATACGAGAGGAATTTTATGGTTTAGTAGAGCCCCAAAGCTCGACCCCGTAAGTCCAAATAGGCCTTATTATAGTAAAATATATGAGTCTTTTGTAAATAGTTAGCAGTTTAGAGCGTTTGTCTAGTAAGTGCTGGAGTAGTCGGAAACGTCGGGCGGTTTCTAGTCATTTCAGTCTGGTATGGGGGTTCCAAGGGAGTCGTTTGTCTAGGTGGAGTCCTAGGTATCGGATTTGGTCAACAGGGATAAGTGGGGTATTGTTAAACTATACTGTAGGACAGGAAGTCAAAATCTTAATAAAACTGACTGCATCCTGACTATCTGCCATCAAAATAAAACATGTTATTTAATTATGATTTAAAATATAATATAATTGCTTTAGATTATTTTACGTATTGCGTAATTGTATACAATTAAAATGAATAATTAAATTGCTGTATTATAACAAACAAGAAGTATTTTCCTATGAAAAATGATATACCTATGACGAGATTACCACGACTTTTCTTTCAGCTTACTGTTTTTCCAGACTAACCCTGAGCTAAAGGAGAGTCGATAATTCTTGTCCACTCGAGCCGGCTTCAAGGTCGATCGATTCCTTCCTTGGACCGAGGTCCAACCCCAACCCTGTTGCTTCCACCACCTTGAACCCAAAACTTGTTACAGCGGGAAATCGGTGGCAAAGTGGAAGAAATAAATATTGGATCTGGATGGCATTGAAGTAATTAATATTTGAAAAAATATATACCTGCGCGTGTTTATGTGTTTATATAATTATATGTGAATTTAAAGAAAATTCACAACTTCAGCGAATCTATAAGAACTCAGCGATACCCTAAAGTTCGATGTGTTGTGTCCACAGGCGGATTTACGGGGAGGAGGGGAGAATAGAGGGCTTTCGGGCTGAAGCCTCCCTCCCCCCAAAATCTTTAAATATAACCATGTTTTATGAATTATTTATTAAAGTATTATTGTTATAAAGTATTACATTTAATAGAACTTAAAGAATCAATTAAACATCGTTTCATATAGGTACTTAGTTTCTTTCTTTCTTCCGAAGTAATTATCGTAATATATACATTAAAAAAAAAATTCTTTCCCAAAATTAAATCCTGGATCCGTTAGTGGTTGTGTCAACAACTGACTCTCGTCACGTATGTTGACGTTATTTCTCCCATATTCTTAAACTTGTTATCATCCTAATCTCACTATCCTTTTATCGTTCCAAGCACCTATATAAATCGCCTCGAAGTTTGAAACGGTAGAAGCCCCGAAATATTTTTTATTATTATTTTATGATATTAAAGTTCTGACAATGGTTAGGTTCTACACTCAATTATTAAGAGCAACTAAACCTGGATCGAGGTTACTTAGGCTGAATGTAAATATTGAGTCAGTATAAAATTATTTTATTTTTCTCTAAAAGTTTATATTATTTATCTCGGTTATATAAATTATGCTGTTTGTAATTTAATTGTATTAAAAGCGCTCATACCTACTGTCCTTGAATGTAGGAAATTGCATTATTATTCTTACATAAAAACAATTTGAAAAAAATTGTTATAGATTTTAAAGTATAATGATACAATTAAAAAAAAAATACACGACTTCACAAGTAAAACGATGTATGTAAATATATAACGATTACAAAATATAATGATGTAGAGTTGGTTTACCGTGATATAATATGAGAAGGAGTTGATCGAGAGGTGCAGTCAAATAAAAACTAAATTATAAAAATGGCATTATTAATTTATTTCGCTGACGTTTCGACACACCTTGAAGGTCATCAGGGCTACAAAAGATACAACATATAAAAGGTAAATGGTGAAAATAAAATAGATGAAAGTAAAGCAGATATTAAATAAGATAGATATTAAAATTATATATATATATATATTAAATAAAATAAATTTATTAAATTTATCTTATTATTTCTTTATCAGACAACTGTTTCTTATTTAATATCTACTTTACATTCATTTATTTAATTTCCACCATGTATCTTTTATGTTTTGTATCTTTTGTAGCCCTGATGAAGACCTGCAAGGTGGGTTGAAACGTCGGCGTAATTAATTAATAATAATATTTTTATAGTTTAGTATTTATTTGACCGCACCCCTACTCTCACCGATCAACTCCTTCTTGACCTTGACTCTTGACCTTGCTTGTGTTATTGTAATTATTCAATAAAACAATTTTTTATAAAAACGAGTCTATTACTTGTTTTATACGAGAAAGGAAATATGTACGTGTATCGAGATCACAAAAACAGGAAAATACAAATACATTTTGTCATCAGTACATTTTTGTATATCTTGTATACTAAACTTTTTTTTTCTTGTTCTCTCCTACCTCGCCTTTTTAGGCTATACGGGGATTTTCCCGGGCCAGGGGATACGGGCGGGAAATTTAAAAGACCCCTAGTCACTCGGACGCGAACTCGTAATTTTATTGTCTTCAACGTTGGTTAACAGGTTGCCAGGAAACGCGCGGTGCTGAACACACACGTTAGCCCGTTCGGCTACCCCTTTTCCGAATATTAAACTTATAAAGCGAGTATAATTTAACCCGAATAGTGAATTTAATCCCCATTGTAAGGTATGTAACACCTGTTCTTCCATTAAAATCCCCACTCTCAGAGCGGGCGAAGCAAATGGAATTAAACATATAGGATGCGGCTGTTGGTGGAACTGCTGCCGTTTTGAAATTCAAATACACCGGAGCGGCAGGCGGGGAGGAAAATGGCCGCCCGTGCCAGTTGAGAAAAGCTTTCAGGATAATTGTGTTAAGGAGAAAAGTATTGACCTCGTTCTAATCAGCTGACGATCCGAGGTGGCGGAGGGAGGGGGGTTGGAGTTAAGGAAAAATGGTTTCCCATTAAGGGCGAAAATTTCATCCCCCCTTTGTTTTTTATCTCCGTTGGGATCGAATGACAGTCTCCCTAACTCTCAAGAATCTTCAAACTACGGCCCGCGAACGTTTCTTCGATTATTAAATGGTAAAATTTTAAAATTATTTAAAAGATATGTAATTATATAAATCCCTCAAACACAAAGTTACTACAACATTTATTACTCTTATATAGCTCATTTCCCAACTGGTCTGTGTATTTATAGAACAAGTTTTTTTTTTTTTTTTTTTCAACAAAAACCTTTGGTGAAGTTCTCAATTTAGCCCGCGGGCCAAAAAGTTTTGAGATACTTAAAATTACATGATAAAATAATTATGAGTTCGCCTCCGCGTTCTGAGAGCTTTGGACTCTAATATTAATCCTCCACCTTCTCTCCTAGTCCGAAAAAAAGCAGAGCGGGCTGACGCGTGTGAAAAATACACGTAGGCCTGAAAAAAATCGAAGGTTAAGAGTTCGCATTTCGGAGTTGAGAGTTATTTAACTACGACATTAATCCCTCACCAACACCTCTGTCCCGGAAAAAAACAGAAAATGCTATAAAGGAGAGAAAAAGAAAGTATAAAAAAACGTGTCCTCTGAATATTCATAGTAAATAATTCCATTATTTGAGTATTCACTATAGATTGGCCTTCAATAGGTAAATTTGTGTCAAATAAGTAGATATTTTAGAAAAAAAAATTAAATTAATCCATCCGGAAGAAGAAGAAATTTTGGTAAATTACCATCCTGCCTAGTTTTAATAAAATAATAATTTATCAAAAGAAAAACAAATTGAAACCAGAGGAAGGCTGATATTTTAATAAACTACCTAAATTGATGGTTGCTGATTAGTGAGAAAGGCATGAATCTTAATCTAAAAGTTAAACCCAATTTTCAATTACCGAAGTAATTATTAATTTCAGAGTATCGTAAAGACAATTTACTCTATAAAAAGTTTTCTTCAACATGAACATCGAAATGATAGCGAATAGTTTTCTCTTCATGTGTTTATAATAAATGTTTACAAAAGTTTAATTCAATTAGTATACTCTAATGAGAACTCTCACATTAGCTAACTATCCTTCTACCGCAAATAGATATGTTTTTTATTTATTAAAAATATCTACAAAATTCTTTTAGATCTTCTATCCGAAGTGCCCAATGGATCCAATGGATAGGTCCAAATGGCCTTCAGTAAGCAATTATATGTATTCAATTTCTTTATAAGTTTTAATTTAGAATTTCTTGAAAGGAGTGAGAATAATAGTCTCAGTCTTAGATTTAGTGTTTTTGTTTAGTTCTTAATATATTGTGGACCTCATTGTCATTCTTCTGTCAAACGTCAGTCCGAAATACTGAACTTTATCTGGCGGAGGAATTTGGAAATTGTAGAAGTAAATAGGAGAATTTTAAGTTTCACGATACATTCATGGAAAATAACTTTTTGTTTTGTTTAAATGTTTGATTCTCGTTACATGAAATCAAAGATATTATTAAATGGATCTTGGTATCTTTGAGTTAGAGGTCAATACTAATAGGTGTCGGAATATGATCTACTGATCTTTATATAACTACTTGGCAAACAGGAATAGAGAAAAATAAAATGAAACTTCTCCGTCTCATAACAAAATATACAATATTATCTCTCTATTACGCCAACAAAAGGAAAGGATTCATACAATCGGAATCCACACCTTACATTCTTATCCTAAGAAGTCATAAGCTATCAAGAGCTTTTAAATCCTATACAAGAGTTGTACTCTGATGAAATGCACGGAGAGATCTAGCGTCCTTGAAGACACGGCGGTCTCTTTGGCCTTCCACTTCTTGGTTTCTTATCGGATACCGAAGAGTGGTAAGAACATCGGGTCTAAAACGACCTTATCACCAATCTCGATGTCAGGCCTTCTCACTCGAAGCTTTTTGGGTTTCGTAAGTATCCTTATATCTCCATTTCTGGGAACATAGCTGGGTAGTTAACGCATCTGAGCAACTACATACTCTAAAGACTCGAAGTACATTTTCTACTTCAACCAACCTCTTTCTTTGCGAGATATGAATATATCAGCAGCAGAAAATAACTAACATAACTTATCTAACGATTAATTCTTCCAGAGATGAACTGTAGGTAAGAATATTTTCTTTAAGGAATTTATATAGTTCTATAATATAAATTCTATATATAAATTCTAATCATCGTCAAACAACTTCTTCACATTATTCATTTGTTTTTAATATTATAAATGCCAAAATTCCAATAATTTACACACCATATGCGGCAAGTAATCCAGGTTTCCGATTTTAAATCAAATGGAATTTTAGGAGACAAGAGTGGTGGTCACCATTGTGTTCGAACTGCCAGATTTGTCAGGCAATCAATTTATTTCTGGATGAGTGGATTATGAGAGCGTCAGCAGAACCTCAAGTTCCATTGAGGGCGGGGTGGCGGAATGGGCTAACACGTGTGCACAGTTGCCCAGCAACCAGATAGCCGAAGTTTTGAGATTAAAAAAAAAGTACGAGTGCACGTCCCGGTGCCGGAGGGGATTTTAAATCCCCACCCTCACAACGGGAAAATCCCATATAGCCTAAAAGGCTAGGTAGAAAAAATAAACCTTAAACCTTGGTATACCAAGAAATGATTTTAAACTTGATATGTTCATCTTAATTACGGCTCTACCTCCTGATAAGCTAATTTGTTTTCTTTATACATAAAGATAAATAAAAAATAATTTAATTTCAATCTTTTTAAAATTTAAACATAGCAAGATGTATTGAAATATTATAGAGACAAAAACTATCCGCATCATAACCGGAGCGATCTGGGATAAGATTATATAGTATAACGCATGGAGGAAAAAAATAATAAAGAGCTGATGACAGAAACTGGCTAATCACTATTTCATGACTACAAGGCAAGAAGGTAAAGATGGGGGGGGGGGGGATATATAGTTCGGAATAACCAATCCATAACTGAAATTGGGTTGTTTTCGATATAAATCGGAAAGCAGATTTTACTTTGAGGGATCATTGTAATGTTAAATGTTAATGAATCGTAGGATTATATTATAATCTGAATAGAAATAGTCATAGAAATTCGATATTACAAATTAATTTCGTTATAATTATCTAATTTAACAACAAGTGGCTCATTAGAAAATAAAGCAGAGTAGGAATTGATATATTGAACACACAATAAGAGTGAATATATTCTAATTCGTTAAAATAAGCAGCGCTAATACTCCAAAATAAATATAGGAATCTCAAATTAGATTCTATAAATTATTATACCGGTAATAAAATAAGATAGTTTGGCGAAAACGGACCAAAATCAATTGAAATGTTTTCAGGCCCGACAATAACAAACACCACCCTCCAACCCCCATTCTGTTTCCCAGCAGATGATTGGACCATCACCACTGACGACTGTAATCAAATTACCGTCGGACCAATCGTAACCACGAGAGCAATCTGAATTCTGGTTCGTTACTTTTTTATAAAGTCCAACCAAGGCCTAATGACGTAAGCTAATGCTGGTGATTTGGTACCTCGCCGTGCCGCTGGAGAAAAAACCTCCTGGAGTAGAAGAATGTCGGCTGGAAGACCCGGTCAGGTACCTGGGAACCTGCTTCGCTTAGTCCCGACTCTTTGTGTCTTCTTCCCTCCTTCACTTTTATCTTTTCAATCGGGAGTTTAAGAACGAGGGTTTGCGAATATACCTTGACAATATATATTGTTCGGTAACACCAGCTTCGAACGTAGAAGAGAACAAAAAATAAACAATCGGGATTGAATCGAAATACATTTATGTATAGGTTATGATATAATTTTAACCAAATGGCATTACAGATCTCAATACATATTGACATACAATACATGTTGAAATCAAAGGTAAATTCGGTTCCTTCCATTGGATTTCATAATAAGTAAAAAAACTGTAATTATGTATTAGTCTATTAAGAATTGTATCTATGTATGTATATTTTATCATCCTAATATAGGAAATAATTATATTAATTGATCTTAATATAGAGTAAATTCTTACTCCCTCTCAAACAATTATATATTGGGCTCATAAATAATACAGTATTTTTCCATAGCGTTGCACGCAAGATTAATTACATAATTTTTTAAAAATAAATATATCGTGATAATGATTCTCATGGACCAACCAGTTTAACTATTTGTTTTTTTTTCATCTTGAACGGTTTGATTTCCAACAATTTAAAAAATATTATCATAATAAATAATAAGATTTATTTCATAAAATTATTAAAATAGCTATATGCATTTCTAGACAAAATAAAAATACATGAAATGTACTGATTCGGATATATCGTCTGTTTTTTTACAAAAAGTCTTTGTTTTTTTCCTCCTGAAATTTTCCTTGGAATCATGCAACCAAATTTGATAGATAATCAATGATTAATGATTATCTATCAAAATTGCCATTTTGAAATTCACAAGACCGTTCTTTAAAAGTTCAGCTCCAACAAAAATGTATTTACATTGGCTGTCTAACATTGAATTTGGAAAAAAAAATTCTGAAAAATTATAAATGCTATAGTTATCGGCTGGAAAAAAAAATCCTTCAAGAAAATCAAGTATTAATTTTTTCAATTTTAGATTACTATAAAAATTCATATTTAAGAGTACCAAAGGACACTAAAATCAAATCTAACTTGCTTTTTCGTAATAAAATTTACTTTCCCTACTTTACTATATGGGTTTTTTGGTTTTTGTAATTTGTGCTATATTAGAACTCATTTAATACCATAGCCAACATTTTATTCTTCCGGAAAATCCGGGAAAAGCGAAAATAAATAATATAAATTTTGATTAAAATTATATATTTTTTAACGAACGAACGTCGAGACATGTGTCAAATATTTTTTTATGTAGTATCACCGAAAAAAAATTGGTTGGAATTGGTGACCCACGGACTGTAGCCACACCTGGTTAGTGACTATGTGCAATAAACTTACGATATACGAATAATATAAAACAGCAATAATGAAATATAAATTATTTATGTATAAGCAAAATTTGAAAAAAAAAAAAATATATCGTTGAGTATAATCAGAATCCAGTCCCGAAAGCCAAAATTACAGGTTGTAAGGAACCACGCATCCTTGGACAACACACACCTCATTAGTCCAACTAACATCATGGTGGCGAACTAGGAAGGCCTTGAACCTCGAGAGTTTTTGTAGTCCTTAAGACCTTTTTCTTCTTGGAGGAGGGAGGACAGATGGAAATGGACGATGAACCTCGGAAGAAGGGTATCGAGTCCCGGAGTCCTTGGCGTGGGCGGGAAGAACCGGTCGGTCCGGTCCGGTGCCTTACTCCTCACTATAGGACTCACTATAGGGGAGGGAACTCTCTACATATAGAGTGCTCATTAGCTATATAAATGGGCCTATATACTCGCCCATATTATATAATGTTTCCTTATCTATCGCGGCTAATATACTGAATACATAAATAAAATGAGGAGGGAATAGTTCCAAATTGCAAGAGATATTTGTCAAAACAAAATGCTACTAAAATAAACATAAGTCACATTTGATGATGAGTCAGAACCTATTGAATTTAAAATATGAAATTGACCGAATAGTAGTCGGGATAAAATAAAAACAAATTAACATTTAAATTTATGGACGACCAAAAATAATAATGTACGATATTCTTTAATAATATATATGTTTTTCGCTAGATCGTATTTTTAAGTGGTTTCAAGTTAAAAAAATAATTTTGGTTAAGGCTGTTACACAATTATGTTAATGATAATTTTTAATTCATAATAAGTGATGGTTGAAAAAAAAATCTTTTATTTGTGTGCGTTGATAAAGTTTTTATATAATTATAATATTGTTATATAAAGTTACATATATTATTTTATAGACTTAAAAATGGGTGGATATAGCCTGAAACGTTGATATGTATTAGAGTGCAGTGAAGTAATTTAAGCAAAAAAAGATTTAATTTATTCCTCGGTATAGTAAATTTAAATTGAAAATTAATATATCATTTTGAAATATAATAGTAGAAATTTTATGAGAAACTATGTACGATATGAAAGAAAAAAAAAAGACTAGAGAAAACAATAACTAGAGAAAATAACACATATTAAGTAAATAAATATTAAATCAATATTTAAAAAAAATATATTCCATTTTAAAGTCTAAAATAATAAAGGAAATTTAATCTAATGGTGGATACATTATTGACTGCAGATGATATAATTGGAAAGTTAGTTTGGGTTCGGGTGTAGTCACAATGAGAAACGCAAATAAAAATTTAGAAAAATAAAATAATTACAAAAATTTTTAGGAATAGACCTTCCATAGACAAAACCTATGCTCTGAGTAGAATGATCAATACAGCGCTTGGTCGGTATGAGTTGTCTGTTGTAGTCTGACAGACCTCACATACAGTGGACGGCCACTCATCCAAGTACTTACCACGTTGAACATAGCTTAACTACAATAACTTATTGCAAACAGCCATCCGGGCCTCTTAAAAATTGTTAGGCAAATATTAAAATCTTAATGAAATTCATGAGTTTAAACACAGATTCAATGCTACGTGGAGTTTGAAAACCATATTTATAATCGATTAATAACTGGAAAATTATAAAGAACAAAGAAGATATTTCTCGGACAAAAAAAAAAAGAAGAAAAACACAGACGGTAGAAAACAGGATAAATCCTTACAAAATGTAACAATAGACTTCTACAGGCCAAAGAATCATTTCAAGGTTATGTGTTTCGCCGCCCATAATATAATAATACGTTACGAATCGCCATGTGACTCATATCAGGGTAAAAAGTATGCCTACATACATGACCTTAAGTATAACTGAAATATTTTATTGCTTTATTTATATTTTAGAATTATGCTGATTTCTATTATAAATAATACAGATAAATTAATAATGTCAAGATTTTAAGGATTTTTGAAAAATATAATTAGAATTTTAATAACAGGTTTCTCAAGACTATTGAGATTTTTTTTCTCTTGGTTTTATTCCATAAGCAAAATTATAAATCTCGAGTACAATATTGAACCTATTAGCATTATTAACAACCGATCGACTAATTATTTTTTTTATTTAAATATAACAATATAACTACAACGTTTAACACAGACTTGAAACCTTGTACTAAAGATGGGGGCTCAGATCCAACGAGAGAACCCGAGTTTTTCACGAAATAAATTTAAATTAGGAAACCCTACAGCTGTCTGGCTCAACATGAAGAATAACCCCTTCCTTCGCAGGACATAAAACTCGCGGCCATTTTTCATCCCCTTCGTAAGGTAACAAAATATTTTAATAGCCCTCTGTTGCTAAATATAAAAACATGGTGTTCTAACTGTATGGAATAAAGATTTAAATTCCAATATGGTTTTTGAAGTTCTTCGAAGAAAAATATATATGTCTATGACGAACGTAGATAAAGTTTGTGTACATTATTTCCCTCTTCGTAGAAATTAGTCGGAGATCATCTTATAATTCTTTGAATTTGTAGCAATTAGTCATTAAAAATAGTTTTTAATTTAAAAATATTAGTATATTACTGCACAAATATTTATATTTTTCAACACTGCAAATACCTACTCTGGGATCATAATACTAACTGTCTGTACAGATATTATAAATTTTACAACTAGAAATATCACTAAAATGACTTCACTCAAAAATGTTGGAATTATAGTCAGTCATTCTGTCAACTAAAAGGCTCATACATAAATTTAAAATGTACTGAATATAGGGCAGTATGGTACGACTAAGGTCGCAAATCAGAGTGGGCGAAATACACATTGGTCCATGATGACACACCAAGAAGATACAGGTGGATCCTATACGAATACACTGCAGTCTGTATGAAACTGGACAGTATCCAAATCTGAAGATTGAAGAGCATCTTCAGTCGATTTTTTTTTTAAACTTTTATTATGATATTACAATTGTATTAGTATGAATACATCAAGTAAATGTGTACAGAGGAATAAAATAACATGAAACACGCTTGTTGAGAAACTACCCATTGGTAGCACAATCGATTTTAAGATAGGGTCAGATATCAATAATATGATTACACAGAATGATGACTACTTTAAATAACTTGGAACTGAATAATGGAACCCTCAGGGATGAAGTGAACACGAATGAGTCATTCTTGAACATAAAAAAAAAAAAATCAGTTAAACAAAAGAAAAACTTTTTACGATTCGCTGTGATCAGTTCTCCTTCCGGTGTTTTAAAGAGAACAATTTCAAACCTATATATACATATATATATATATATATATATATATATATATATATATTTTTTTTTTTTTTTTTTTTTTAAGGAAGCTAGTCGACTGTTCTACATGTCATGGGTGATAAATATTCAGGACGCAGTTATTATAAAAATATTTTATTTGTGCCGACGTTTCAACCCAAAAATCATCAGGGCGTGGTTCGAGCACTGAAGGCTTTTAAGTACAGACATACGTCACCGCCCTGATGGTATGCTGGAACCACGCGCTGATGATGACCCACATGTTTGGGTTGAAACGTCGGCACAAATAAAAAATTTTTATAATAACTACGTACTGAATATCTATAACCCACAATATATATATTTTTTTTTTTTTTGTTAACTTAAACATTAATACTCAACATTAATCTCAATCCCATGAAAGTGCGAGTGCTTAGAGGTATTGGGTTATTCATTTAAACCATTCGATTGAAATTTTACTTTAAAATAAGTTATTAAAAATTTAGAAAAATGTCTAGTCTTGTTGTAAATAGATATAATTTTAATCATTTTGAATAAACTTTTATTTATCATTAAAAATTCTTAATGAAAATTTGATATTTTTTTGGACAAATTTTGAATAAACTAATTCCTAAAGAAGCTACCACTAATCGAAAATACATAAAGGCCGTATAAAATGAAAACCTCGTAAGTCTCCATCAGTCTGTACATACCACAAACCTTCAGTTTGGAGCTCTAAACAGCTCTAAACGATTGTACTAAGAAGTAAAAACTATATAATCCAAACAAACCTATGTAGCTTCAATCGTTTTTAAAAAACTTTTTTATCCTTGAAAAATATACCAAAATGGAGTTACGATATTTAAATTGTCTAAGGTCGATAACTGAAATATAAATTTCGGTGAATTTACTGTAAGGCGAACCAAAACGTCTCTCGCGTGTAATGCCATCCTAGACACTTGAAATTCATGAGGTCGTAAGGGATTTACAGGCAATCCAGTTCCTCCGGTTGGTAGGGTGGATCCCACGAAGCTACGGCGGGGTCATACACCCAGGTTTTAGACAGGACGAAGAGCGGCCGCAGGAGTACGTGGGAAAAAGTAGTCCTTGGTTGGAACCTGTTCCGGGCAGCAGCATTCCCTCACCCGTGTCATCATCATCAACCCCAGCATCCATCATGACCGCTGATCTGGTACCGTACCGCTGGGTGGAGACCGTCCGGAGGGCTACCTGTGGTAAGAACCACGGATCCACTAGGATCGAAATGAATAAATAATGAGTCTCAAGAAGTTTAAATTGAACTCTAGAAGGTGTAGTTTAAGTTAACATGTGATGAGTCTCTTTTTTAGTTCAATTAGATTTGTGAAAAAAGAGTATTCAAAAACAGTTCTAATAACAGAAAACACTAGAAATATGTAAAAAGTGCAAACATTTTTTTATTATGTTTAACATTTTATTATGAACATTTTTTTATTATGTTTGCACTTTTTACATATTTCTAGTGTTTTCTGTTATTAGAACTGTTTTTGAATACTCTTTTTTCACAAATCTAATTGAACTAAAAAAGAGACTCATCACATGTTTACACAATGTTAACTTAAACTACACATTCTAGAGTTCAGTTTAAACTATTAAGTATACATACACATAAAAAGATAAAGACAAAGTTGCAATCGGAATATATGATACCCAATCTAACCAAGAAACATCCTTAAACCTACCCAAAAAAATTAGCATTTACAATTTGAATTCTAAAATGATCACTGTTTCGGAAACTTTTAAAATAGCCAACAGAAAATACAAAAGTCATAATTCTAATAGAATTTGATTTGTATGCAATTTACTCAAAAAAAATAAATCGATAATACATACCTAATAAATAATATAATAAAGAAGTCTATCTTTTAACAAACTTAAGGTTCTATGGATTCTAGGTTTATATGGGAATGAACGAGCTGACTTGATAGAAAAAAGGAATTCAGGAAGAGTAAACTATGCAAAACTATATTTACAGGAAGTTTTCAGGTGTGTAATAAAAGACTATATAGGTGAATAGTATGACATGCCTGGGAGTCAAGATCTAAAGGTAAATATCGCTTCAATATTCCACCTGATGTCCCTCTACATCCATGATTCACCAACTCCAGTGTAATACTGAAAAGAAAAGAAATATTGAAGGAAGTTAATCGACTGTTCTATTTATCAAGGGTGATAAATATTCAGGAAGCAGTCATTACAATTTTTTTATTGGTACCCCCCAAACATATGTGCCATCATCAGAGCTGAAAAATTGTGTAATACAATCAGAGATATAATATTATACGACAGTTAATGGTTAATAAAAAAATAACGATTGATGATACATAAAATAGACAAATGAAATATGTAAAAAATTTTATACATACTAAATGTAATGTATATAATCAATTTATTTAAAGCACTGAAGGAATTTATTTAAAGTACTGATACTTTGGTAGGTAAGTAAAAGGGGACATAACGCCGGCACCAATAAAAAATTTATGACTGCATCCTGAAAATTTATTACCCAAGAGAAAAGAAATATCTATTCTTAAAAGGTTGGGATTTCGCCATGGTCGTACAAATCGCAGATTGGCACAGACTACAGTTAATAAAAATAATAAATGCTCTAAACACAAGTCCATCGAAGACCCATTACATATTAGACATATATGTATTTTTTTCTTTTTCCTACTACTGTTGACTTCGACTGTTACAGGAGGCAATAACGATCGTTTTGTTGTCTCTCTTTTGAGATACCCAGAGAGCACGTGGTTTACTAACCGGACGCGATCACATTTCACTTCCTCTTCATCAGGAACTTTCCTGCAGGATGGCTGGCAATATTTTGCTTCAATCTTCCACCCAGTTTTTTATGGAATAGGGGATTATAACCTATACCCAAACCGCAACCCAGAAGACCAGGAGCTATGGTTCAAGACACAGAGGTATGCTAGATGTGCACTAAACATGATAACTAAAATAGAAAAATTCTCCTTAATTCAAAACTATAGCGCTTTCCTACGGGAGTTGGTAGATATGGACAATGGTATAATTCGCTCTCTATGTAGATTCACAAAGAATGCAGAATAGACTTGTAAAAAAATGTATATCAGTATCTACAATACCTAATTTGATAATATAACAATATGGGCAATATACAACTTCAATAGGAATTCTTGGGTAAAAAAAAAAATCAGTTTAATTTTTGTATGTTCCGACCTGAAGTTCAGGCCTTCATCAGTGCTCAGAAAAGAATGAGGTAACAAGGTATGAGAAACATAAACAATATAGGTAAAAAAATTAAAGTAAAATGAAGTGGGAAGAATAATGACAATAACAAGAACTAAGAAATAAATAATAATAACAGTTAGAAAGTGTGGAATAATACAAAGTTTTTTATTTCAACAACATGATAATACAAAGTGTTTTATTTCACACTTTGTAACGGTTATTATTATTTATTTCTTAGTTCTTGTTATTGTCATTATTCTACCCACTTCATTTTACTTTAATTTTTTTTACCTACATCGTTTATGATTTTCATACCTTGTTATCTGGTTCTTTTCTTAGCCCTGATGAAGGCCTGAACTTCAGGTCGGAACGTCGGCAAATGTTAAAATAAATATTATTATTTATTTTTCATTTTTATTTCTGACTGATCACCCCAACCATCCTTCTCTTCATTCAGTTTCGTTTTATTTAAAATTTAAAAAAATTGCACAATTCCAAATAGTCTAGTATTACGGTACGAGTACCAAATACCACCTAATCCGTATCACATGAAATTATCATTAGTATAACTACAACTGTAATTTTATTAATTATTATATAATACAATGACAAGAAATATCTTTTTTTTATAACGGAACTATGGGACTTAAACCTTTTTTTTCTCCTAAAATGTGCTGGTGCCAAGATAAATAGATGTGTCGCTGTTTAAGGAGCCCGATGTGCATTGGAGTGGGTCTTCCACAGTCTGCTGGGCCATTCGAGCTTTGATGTTCAACTTCCCTCTTACACAAACCATGGGCTGCCTAAGGTGTCGGAAACACTTTTTAATAGCTTGGAAATTCAGGTACTGTACAGTCATTGAATGTAAAAACAAAAGCTATTCTAAAAACAACGGAAGATTGATCATTTTTTTTTTTTGTTCTTCCCCGAACTCTAAAATCATTCATTAGGGTCAAACTCAACTCAAACAATCTACATATCAATATTTATTTTTTAATGAACATAGCATATTTTAATCTGTTACTAATTTATGACTTTGTACATTTTTTTTTTTTTTTTTTGTTTTGTTTATCAAAAGCAAATGATCTGGATCCTTGTAAATTATCGAGGACATTTTGATATAAGAGAAATACCAAAATCATAAAATAAAAATACAAAAATGTCGAATTATAAGAAATCTGACGATAACGAGTTTGAATCATTTTTTTTTAATACAGTTGTAAATAAATTCAATAAATTTAAAAATATATATAGAATATAAATCGTAATCAAAGATGAAGTTGAGAACCAAAAATAGTTTATTATAATTTCTTATGTGTGTTATCATGCCATTAGTAAAGTTTAATTTCATAATTTTTCGATAATAATTAGATTTTTTAATTAGTTCACATTTTAACATTATCATTTAATTAGTAATATTAATTACATGTCAATATTGAAATGTAAACTAATTACAAAAATCTAATTATTATCGAAAAATAATTAAATTAAATAGTACTTAATAAAACGAGACTTGATCCATTTAAAGGTCGCATGTTATTCCAGGCGATCCCTCACCTAACTTCGATTTGCTCGAATGCTTTAGGTTCCAAGAATATTAGTTATGACTACATTTGTAAGGCCAGTTAAAATGTATATTGTGAGATATACCTATATCCTATAAATATCCTATATTTTCTTGATTGAAATTTGTGTTAGACCGAGAGTAGGGTTTTGTAATTGATGCAAATTTTTTTTTTTTTTTTTTTTGGAGGGGGAGGGGGACGGAGAGTTTTTTTGGGTATCTCACCACTCCAATACTACTAAAATTACTCTATTACACCTCTACACCATCTTTATTGATGATATCATCCGTCCGATTTTTTGCCTCCCACCTAGTGTCTTGACAATTGTCGATTCATTGTAATATAGAGGTTTCCTGATGGATTGATTCCAGCCACATATCCCGCCAGTCTTATTCTCATTGTCTTCAAAACAAGAGATATTGATTGACCATTTTCTGCAAGGAGTTCTTTTAAGTAAGCAATTATGAATTGTCAAATATTTTTCGAGTATTAAAAAATAATATATATTGTAGTTAGAAATTTCTAGAGATAACAAACATAAATATATTAAATTCATAGATAAAAAGAATCTAATCTCCCTAATATGAATAAAATGTACTATATCCTGAAACTTTCACCTTTCGCAACAACCAATCAAGAACTTGTCAAGAAGGGGGGGGTAGAGGAATTAGAGAATGGACAGATAACATACGACATTATTATTAATGTCACATAATGTAATATTTAGGATTTAATGACATACAATACGATGTATGAAAAGATATCAATAATATATACTGTAATAGAGATATCTAATCCAAGGAACCGGTGGACAGATGAAGCAGCGAGAAAGCAATAGTAGAAGATAAGATAGAGTGGACCATTACCAGGGCGCTGGATGATCGATGAGTACAGCGCTGAAGGATTACATTCACGGCGCTGTAGATACCGTACCGCAAATCACTCCTCACCACAGTTATTAACTCAGCGGTAGCTGTATTATAGTTCTAATATTATACTAAATTAATTAAGTTTTGGATGTCTGTAATAAATAATATCTCATTAACTACAGAAATCTGAAGGATGTTTAATAAAAAAAAATTAAACTATAATTTCGGGAATCTGAACTAATTACAGCAAGATCTATCTGACGTCCAGTTGCGGTAAGACCGAAAATTTGAATTTGCGGTAATTTAAAAATACACTCAAACATATACAAACTTAAAATCATTTTATTCGAAAATGCATTTAAATATATAATTTATATAGTGATTCGTTTAACTATTGGTCAAAATAAATTATTCAAAGTCTAATTTTGATTAACTTATTTCGACCAATATACAAATGAACGGCTATAAAAAGAACAAAGGTCAAACTTAAATAATGAACAATTTCATATAATTTACATAGGATAAATAAAATTGCCAGGATTTACAGTCAAGAATTAATAAAAAATATTAGGCTAGCCAACGTTTCGACCTAAACATGTGGGTCATCCTCAGGGCTCTCTTTTGGGAGTCGGGACAAAAACTGAAACGCCGACTGACCTAATAAAAATTCTTATATAGTATAAATATATTCTATCAAGTAAAGGCTGTATTTATTTCACCATGTTTATTTTCTTTTTTCTACATCGGCTACGTTTTGGATATGACGCCATTTTCAAGCCGTCTGTAAGACCTAATTCACAATTAATTTCATGCTAAATTATGGTCGTAGCCGAGACGTTGCTGGTGTAGAAAAAGGGAAATAAGCAAATTGAAATAAATACAGTCTTTACTTTACATTATTAAACATAATTTCACCTAAAACAAAGAAATATACATTATTTTTTTATATAAACGTGTTGAAGAAAAAATAAGGCTTTATTTATAAAAACGCTAATTATAAAATAAATTAGGTAGTAGTAAAAAGATAACTAAATTTACTTTTCTCGTTTCTATCATATAATTATTTGAGAAATCATAAATAATTCTCATTATATTTTTTCACTCAGAAAAGGCAAACTTATAGGTATAGTAAACACCAAATAAAATTCTATTAAAAAGAAAAAAAAATGAACTCAAGTGATGGAAACGTTGATAATCCAGCGTAAATTTTAAATCCTATTACTCTGTTTTAATTAAGTTGAAGCTTAGCAAGGGAAGCGTGTAGTAAATTGTATAAGTAGCAAAAAAAAAAAAATATATATATATATAAATAAAATTATGACCGACAAAAAGCCTAAGAGGGCAATGCTTAACAAGGTGTAAAAGGTAATATAAAAAGCATCGAAGCGATATCCAAAACGAGATACGAACATCGATAATTGTCTCTGGCATTGGCCGTATCGGATTCCCCTCACACATATACCGACATATCTTCTCATTACCCAATCATATCCACGTCCTCGCCAGATGACATATGTCTATAGAGTGTCCAACTTCTGGGCTTTTATTTTCTGACATTATCTCATATAATCGATACAAAAAGCACATCGGACCCCCAACTGGTGTAGTCATTTTAATCACTCGATTCCTCTGAAAATCAATTGTATATACCTTAATACTAAAACAATATATATTAATAGATCAAAACAATCGTTGGAAAAATCCGAAAATGAGAAAAAAATTATTCCACAAAAAAAAAAGTTAATATTCATGACAAATATTGAAAATTGATAATCATTAGATTTAATTATTAAATAAACGGTGCACTCCACTGCAAAAACTTTAATAATAGATAGTTTATTTAATAACTGAACATAACATGAACATTGATTTTTATCAATAGTCACGAATATGACAACAATAAAGGCTCGAAACGTCGTTAAAGTATAGCCTTTATTTATAGGTTGAAGATCCTGAGAAAAAATAATTTATCTAACAGTCGAGAAAAATCTTGAAATAATTAAATAAATAAATTTTCTTAAATACTATTATCACTATTTTTAAATCATTTTAAAAATAGAACAACCAAATACTATTTTATTTTAATTATATTACACTTAAAATTAGCTAGATAAATCAACAAATATATCGTAATTTAATTAATAATTTAAAAGCTATATAGGCATGTGCAAGGGTCGAAATATTAGATTTTTACAAATATATAAATAGCAACAAATTGGAAAATTTTGAATATTTCATATATATATATATATATATATATATATATATATATGATCTCCTTAATTTTACTTTTATTTACTTTATATTATTATGTATATATATAGTGTGAATGTGGTCTTAACTCACTATAACTAATAGACAGAACATTATACTACTCATTAAAAAAAAATAAAATAAATAAATAAAAACAATCAATGGATGCTATTCCAAAGAGATAGTAGCTTTCAGCAATGTCTTTAAGATTATAGAGGTTAGGAGACTTCGCGCCAAATAGAATTTGATAGCTTCTCTATGAACCATGAGAGCCGAAATACGAAAAGAATTTTATGTGGGTGTAAGGAGTCTCAGTGATTGGGTTCCGTTTAACTATGAAGGTGGATACTTTAAAATTATGTCAAATCATAACCAATGTAACAAAGTTATTAAATTATTATTAATTATTTAATTGTTATTTAATTCTTATCGGTAAATTAAAAAAAAATCAAAGAAAGCTCATCCTTTCGCTTTAAAAAAATCTAGTAAAAACTTTAAAGTTAAAAATATAATTTCAGTCTATAATTTTTGTCGAAAATATGACAACAAATCAGGTGCACCATAATACAAAGGTACATTGGTGACAATGTCAACCCAAATTATGATAAATTAAAAAAAAAGTATAATAGAAATAACTGAAATAAAAAATGCCTTTTGTTACTGACTGGCTATGACCCTTCCTCGTTCCCCCTCCAAAAAAAAAAAACAATAACCGCTAAGGTTTTTAATGGTCGTAAAGAGTTATATACTTTAGAGAACTTGAGTTTCTTTTGGGAAGGTGGAGTGGTAATCACAACCTACTAGCGGACCCAGGATATGAACGATTAAAACTCATTCGGTTCCTGGTTTTTGTTTTACATTATTTTCACATTTAATTATTAGAAATTTAATGGTATTAACTGCTTAAATATCTCTTGAAACTCCTTCCAAGTTTGCATCTTTCAAGCAACATTTGCTGATGATGCCGCCATCGTATCCCACTCAGACTCTGAGCAGCATCACTTCAATTATATCTTCCCTGATTGAGCAATAGTGCAACAATTGGAACCTAGATGCAAGCATGTCACTTTCACTTTTCGATCAGATCCTGTCCGTCAATCCCTTTTAACACAATTCAATACTTTTGTAAGCTAATAATATGCTTTCGTGAGTGAAATTATTATTTTGTTCCGTTTCCCTATTATTTTATTTTTAAAACTGTTCTTTTTCAGTGTCTCCTGCGGTAGATCCTTACAAATGATAAGACTCGTTTAACGATTGATATTAAGACACTACGTATCTAAGGGACTCGTGACACTCAATAATCCGTCTGCTTTTTATTTATTTATTCAAAAAACATAATCAAATGAGAAATTCTAATAAAAATATTAGATTGATTATGAATTTAACTACATGACTTTAGAGAGAGAGAAAGAGATATTATATTTTATAACCTACAGCTGGTGACAGCTGATGGGAGCCACGTGGGCTCCACTGCCGCGAGGGGTAAACAATGACGAGGACACACCCCTGAGGGATCGACCGTGGTATCCATGGCGACGGATCCACCCCCTCGCAGCAGCCCGGGTCCTACCGCCGGCGCCAAGGGCGGAGGGGAACACCTTCAGGGGCCAGGGGAACGGAGAAGAAGGGGGAATCCAGGAATCTACTTAGGGCACCTAACTGCATCCGAAGCGATTTAGAGCTACCGGTAAACATGGAGGGAGTTCATAGCAATGTTTACGGACATTAGGAGTACAATTGGAAGCATTAGTAAACACACCAGAACAACAGGTCTCGGCAATGGATTATTAAAAATTCATTTGTAAAGGACCCAATCATCCAGATCCACCTGCGTTTCAAGAGAATCAACGCAACATATAAGCACATTCAAGTAGTAACTTTGTACTACCATGTATTAATGGTAGTACAAAATTATTGGATTAGTTTAAAAATAAATCAAGGAAAAAATTGATCCTATTACGACTTCCGCGACGTTTTGTAAATACGCATCTATTAAGTTCCGGAAATAGACCATATCGCTCAATTTCCATTGGCTTTAGTTTCAGTGACGTGGTTGAGAGAGTTGCGGAGGGATCTCCTGAAGCCCTGCTTATCCCTTCGAGGTGGAGGGGGGACAAGCCTGGTTCAGAGTTCCCAGAGCTCATTGCAAGCATTTCTTAACCTTAAATCACTAAGAAATTTGATGAATATTGCCATTGTGAAATCATAAAATTGTGGGTTTGTGTCATTTTAGTGGATTCACTAAAATGACTGAGTGTGTTTTGTCGATAAATAAGGTCGAAAGTTTTTGTGTACTCTTTTCCAATAAACCGATGACATAGGTATGCCGGTTTTATTTCACTTTAATTGTCTTTGGTTTAATTTTATTTTTATTCATTGTATAAATATTTTTTTAATTAATTATTTTGTTTTTAGTTTATCATCCGAATTTCACCAGAATCTTACTCATCAATCAAAAAATTGTTAACACAAAACGTTCTTCGAACAATATTCGATGCTCCTTTCTATGTAACAAACAAAACCCTACATCATGACTTCGACATCCCATTTGTACTAGACCTTACAATTCTCCAAATTTCACCAGAACCTTACTCATCATCCAAATTCCGTAGCACAATCCCTAACAAGCCATCCCTACAATCCTCGTAGGTTAAAATGGCAGTGACATCGAGATCTTTTGTAAATATATGTATATATTGGAGTTCTGGCAATGGCCATATTTCCCACTTACGTCACGAGTGTCTGTGACAGTAGCGCCCTTACTTAACCTCCGCATGCTTTTGGTACCAGTGAAGTGGTTGAGGGAGAAGCGCTGGGATCTCCTGGAGCCTCAATAAAAAATCAGTTTATTTTATTTATTAATATTTTCTGTAAGTATGGTGTACATGAAATATTTTCTCAGTGTAATTATTGTTCTTATTGTGACCGAATGGAATATTACACAATAAAATATATTAGAAGTTAAAAAAAGAAATTAAGATATAGCATTCCCTTATTCACTGCAATGGAACCCAATCGTATCTTATTATCGCCTAGGCATTGTCCGAAACATCAAGTCCCAAGTCTCCTTGAGAAGCCACCTGGTTCGTTAAGTATACCCATCGCATCCGGCGGCCAGGTGGGCACCAGGATTTCCGCCAGGAAATGGTCGAAATTTCATCGTAATTCGTCCTGCGAGTCCAAATTAAAAAAAAAAAAAAAAAATAAGAAGTAAGTGCTAGCTTGGTTGCATTATATGAAAATAAAATGAAGGGGTTCCGCAAGGAGGTCGTGTTCCGACCATTCATGTTCACAAATTGAATCATTCTTTTTGTTGAACGAAATTCACTTTATTTATTTAAGTCTAAAACTTAAAAGCAAGTCATTCGTATACAGACAACGACAGCGTAAGGCCAACAAGCACTTAAAATAGATTTAGACTACTTATTCTTAATAATAAAAACACTAGAAAAATTTGAGATATCTACCATCATTCCATTTTATGAGGTTTCTCTTCAATGGTCTTCTTAGCGATGACAAGCAGAGATGGGGGTTTCATGACGCAAGTTGCGCCATCAAATTTTTGAGGGCACATTTTTGCACATAGCAAATTTTTGACACATTTTGACGTGTTTTTGAAGTTTCGAGGGGGTCGAATTTCTATGCGGTTATGAATTTTCGGACTAAAGAACAAGAGAAAAACATGAAATAGACTGCAGTAACAGTAATTGTATAGGATCTACGAATTTTCTAATTTTAAAAATAGAACAACCAAATACTATTTTATTTTAATTATATTATACTTAAAATTAGCTAGATAAATCAACAAATATATATTAATTTAATTAATAATTTAAAAGATATATAGGCATGTGCAAGGGTCAAAATGATATTAGATTTTACAAATATAAATATAAATATACAAACATAAATAACAACAAATTGGAAAATTTTGAATATTTCATATATATGGATATATTCAAATTTTTCCAATTCGTTCTTTTTTATGTATGTATATATATATACATACATAAAAAAGAACGAATTGGAAAAATTTGAATATATATATATATATATATATATATATATATATATATATATATATATATGATCTCCTTAATTTTACTTTTATTTACTTTATATTATTATGTATATATATAGTGTGAATGTGGTCTTAACTCACTATAACTAATAGACAGAATTTACCTTAGATTGCTCCCTTTTTAAATAAATGTGAGCAATACACATTATCTTGGTAGGAGGGGAGGGGTAGATTCTTGCGCCATCGACATTAGGGGGGATGGGCACCCCTGATGATGATTAATGAACAAATTTATAAAATGGATTAAAACTATTATATACCAAGATAACCGAATTAGTTTTTAACATGTTAAAATTAATACATAAATACATGTTTTCGATATGGAAATACAACTAGCTTATTCAAGCAGTTGCTCATTTATCCTTACATGGATGACTATATACCAGATCTGATTCAACATCAAGAAAATTACACCCATCACAACATGGCGACAATCACTCTCTAGAAAAGCTATTTTCATCTCATTAGAATAATAATAATTGAGTGTGAGTATGTATTCCAAAAATCATTAATAAAAATAATATAACGTTGATTCGTCACATTATTTTTTAGTGATTTTTCTTACTTCTTTGAGTTTTAACTCCACTTTCCTGTTTATTTACTTAATACTAAATTTTAGACGATTTAGGCACCAATCAAAGATCTTGAACAAGAATTGGTATTTATTTTGATGTTAACATGAATTGAAACATTTGAGAATATAGTGGAATGTATTTAGAAGCAAGTTATACTGACGTCATAACTGATAAAATAATTGACTAATATAGCATAAATACCTATCGTTAGACTTCATTTTTATATTACTATACTAAACTGATGCTAGGCATGAACTCCTATTCTTATATTGTTTATTTATATATTCTCAAGTATATATAATTTACTCTCATATTATTATTCTTATATCAGGAACTAATTTTCTTTTATTCATAATGTTACAACTGGATTGGAAAACAAACAGACATCTAATAATTGTATTACTTTTTTTTAAATTTAAATATTTTTTATTGAGTAATATTAAATTTTGTCACAATTAAGAACATTAGTAATAGTGGTAGAGTGGTTTATCCACTCTTTATGTACAATAAATAAATGCATATAAAAAAAAATTAAAAATAATCAAATTAACAACTTGAATACACTTAATAACCAATGAAGACTGAGCTGAGGCGTTATAATAATTTACTAAAATATTTGTTTTGTTTTTATTCAAATTTATGATTATTATTATTATTATTGTCATCCTTGTTCTCATTATTGAATCAAGATACTGAAATTTTTAAAAAAAATCTAAAATAAATAAATAAAAACATAAATTTCTGTAAATCTTATATATTATTAATGGCACAAACAAAATTTTAATTATAATTAAATAAAGTCAAACCTAACTTGTAATAGATTTTTATTTGAAAAACTCGATCTTATTTATTTTTATTATTTTATAAATACTTTAATTGCAGCAACAGCTGTTTCATTAGTTTTTATCATAATTTAGGTACTACTGTAATTATTTATATTTTTCTATCCAATAAACACTATATATTAGCACGAATATATTAATATATTATTAGGAAATGGAAGGAATTATGTAAGTAATAAATTGTACATAATATTTTTTGTAGTTTTTTTATTACCTACCTTTCAATCTAAACTTGTGGGTCCTCATCAGGGCATGTTTTGGGTACAAAAGGTGTTCAATTACTAGTGATTATGACCCAAAAGCTTCGAAACTTAAACAATAGAAAATACTCTAAACATTCACCAAATATATTCCATATAATATTTAGAACAGTCGATAAACTTCCATGAATTATAAATACAATTACAAAAAACATATCTACAATATAAATGTAAAAAATAGGTTTAGAATATATTCTAATTTAATAATTACCTGAAATATAAAATTACCCCATAGGAAATAAAAATTATAAAAAATTATTGCTAGTTGATTTGTAATATTAGGACAAAAAAAAAAAAAGAATAGTTTATTGGTACAAATTAATATTAATATTAATAAAATTAATATTAATATCAAACTAATATTAAATTATGTACCAATTAACTCTTTTTTTTTTGTCTTTTAATATTTTAACCATGATACAACCCTACGAGGTGGTTCGAAACTTAAGGAAATGAAATAAACGCTACTAATTATGTCTACCAACTTCTCCCTGAATTATAATTACGGCCAACAATTACCATACCATTATTTCTGATTTAATCTTCTAGATCCTTTTTAATTAATTTAATCTTAATATTCAATTTGTGTTTTATATAATAACAATATTAAATTAATAAACCATTGACGGCAAAATTATGAAGTATAACAGGTTAAGGACATTAATACAGAGATATGTAAATTGGGACGAGACAGAGACAGAGAGAGGGACATGATGGAATATCGATCACTAAATAGGACCGAATTCCCGCCCTGTTCTACCCCCGTAATTAAATATCTCCCATCCAACCCTCCCTCCCCCCTCGACCTCCCCCGCGGAACCAGAAGAGAATTCGGAAAATCCTTATCAGGGGATAGCCGCCATTTCAAACTGTTCCACAGACCGATTGCTTCCAACTAGTCGACCAAAAACGGCTCCCTTCCAAGATATCCCAAACCTTTTTGAAGTAGGATTATTTGCAGTGAACTTTCCAATATCCTCTTTTCCCGTAATACCCAGCCTCTACCAACTGCCCGGATTCGAATGAGAAAGGTGGAAGGGTATTTATTGTTAGGATACGAGTTGAAAGGATATCAGGGATCTAGAAGATTAAATCGGAAATAATGGTATGGAAATTCTTGACCGTAATTATAGTTCCAGAAGAAGTTGGTAGACATAATTAGTAGTGTTTATTTCATTTCCCTAAGTTTCGAACCACATCGTAGGGTTTTATCATGGTTAAAATATTAAAAGACAAAAAAAAAAAAAGAGTTAACTGGTACATAACTGAATATTAGCTGTACCAATAAACTATTCTTTTTTTATTTTGGCCTAATATTAAAAATAAACTAAAAATAATTTTTTATAGATTTTCTTTCTTCTGGGGTAATTTTATATTTCAGGTAATTATTAAAGTAGAATATATTCTAAACCTATGTTTTAACATTTATATTGTAGATATGTTTTTTGTAATTGCATTTATAATTCATGAAAGTTTATCGACTGTTTTAAATATTATACGCGTGATATTTAGTCAATGTTTACAGTATTTTCTATTGTTTAAGTTTCGAAGCTTTTGGGTCATAATCACTAGTAATTGAACACCTTTTGTACTCAAAACATGCCCTGATGAGGACCCATAAGTTTAAATTGAAACGTAGGCAATAAAAAAAATCTGAAAAATTGCTGAGTCCTGTTATCCTGATTATCGATCAATTTTGTTAAATAAACTATTTAATGAAAAATTGCGATTCAATAAGGCATTGTTTTCAAAGAAAAATAGATTGCAAAATTATATTACACATTTTACGACTATACTAAAAAATAGTAATTAATGGATATTTTTGACTTGTTATTTTTCTCTGCCAGTTACAAAAATGCCATTCGGATAAAACATATTGTTAATTTAACAGTTCATCTAAGAGCTATAAATCCAATATTCAAGCCTGATAGTGTTATTTGAAAATGTTTATACGTAATTTATGTAACGCATGTTTATAAATGTAATTTTAGTAGCCCGACCAATATCCAATCTGCCATTCTACCAACTTACAATTAGTATGTTAATTCCTATTTTGTTTAGTATGTTAATGCTGAGGAATATATTAATTTTTAATTGTTTAAAATTAAAGTTCCTAAAAGTCAATTTTTAACAATTTGGTTTTCGTTGTTATCCTCAATAGTTAACATATCCGTTAGATTTTTTGTTGATTTTAAAATTTAATAAAAATAAGATAATCTGGTGCGGTGTGTGGTAGGCATTTCCATATCCCTGCATATACAAAAGTAAAAATAAAAATTACAGACTGTATAACATAGTCATTTAAAATAATTCGTTAGCATATGTTTTCCCCATACGCCATATCGCCTAAATTTATGCGTTTTCCGTCACCGTCCATTTCCTTTTATGATTGCATATTCTAATTATTTATTTAATAATACTAGTATCGTTATTTTTTTTATTAGATAGGAGTGTCGCGAATTTTTTTTTATCATAAAAGATTGCCGCGCCAAAAAAAAAACTTGATAAGCGCTGGTCTATAATATAACACAAAGGCGGGGGGGGGGAGAGCTTTTTTATCATTATAGGCGGCATATAGGTCAGGCAGTTATAATATTGGCTCTATATTTATTTATACTTCATTGTGGGAATTTTAATTTTAAGCCTAGGCATTTTATTTAAAACAATAAAATAAAATAGCGGAATGATTTTAAAGTTTGAAAATATTTCAATATTTGAAATATTACAATAATAATTCCATTATTTAATTCAGTAATGATATTATAGATTGACTGAGTAGCTAATTTCCAGATGAACGCTTATCATAAAATTTTTAGGAAACGCGAACAATTATATTTTCAATTCAAATTGTAAAATCTAAACTAATATATTATTTTTTTTTATTTCTTTATAACATTTACAACTGTATTACATAAATACATCAAGTTAATTTGGACATAATTGATATAATGACATGAATACACTTGCTGAGTAACTACCCAATGGTAGCACTCTAATGATATGACTACATTAGGAGATCACGGGGCCATCTTCTTTTCAGACGCCTCGGAAGGTTATCAGGAATTGAAGAGGAAGCAAGGTTAGAAACGAGAGGATTGGGATGATTCTGAAGTTTATTATGGAAGGATAGGTATCTGGATTGGGCCAGATCTGAAACATAAGGAACATTAAGATCTTTATGGTTAATTTTATTAGTGACAAAGTAACGATCATTGAGGATTTTACGAAGGATTTTGGATTGTAAGGATTGGATGCGAGAGGAATTCGATGGTTTAGTGGAGCCCCATAGCTCAACTCCGTAAGTCCAAATAGGTCTTATTATAGTCAAGTATATAAGTCTTTTGTAATTAATGGGAAGTTTAGAGCGTTTGTCTAGTAAGTCCTGAAATAATCGGAAACGTCGAGCGGTTTCTTGTCGTTTCAGTCTAGTATGAGGATTCTAAGTTAGTCGTTTGTCCAGGTGGAGTCCTAGGTATCGGATTTGCTCAACAGGGATAAGTGGAGTATTGTTAAAGGAAACTGTAGGACAGGAAGTCGTTGGTTTACGAAACTAATATTTAAAAAAAAAATTTAAATTTTTTAACTGTAGCAAACATTTCTGAAAATCACTCATTACTTCGATAGCGATTAAAAACATCAAATTTTGAAAAATTTAAACTTCAAAGTCTGTATTTGAAGAGTAAAATGGTTTATGCCGGTTCATTTTTGAGAGAAAAATGGTGTATGATTAAAGTTATTTTGTACTTGTTAGAGATGTTAGTTACACTGTACCGATATCTTGCAGATATCTATGTATGTGTCATATTGCTTCCCTGTACGAATAGGTGAACTCACCCGTATTTAAACATCTTTAAATTCATATGTCTACTTCAAGATCATATGTTTTAATATCAAGATTATACTACTTTGTAAATCAATTTATTTTTTATTTTCATTTAATTATAAACAATCGCCAGACAATTGTCATTTCTCTCTTCATTGCCGTTATTCTGAGGGGACTAAATGTCCCAGAATAACATTGACTTTCTTTCTTTATGATTCAGAGAGCGTGGAAGTGAAGTTAACTATAAAAAAAAAAAAAAAAGAGCTTTATTTTAAATAATGGAACAATAAAATGATTTTGTTGTTTTTTAATATTTGTTTTTAACATTTAGGTTCGTTTTGAAAATAAAAATAATTGCACCAAGGGGTTCATTGGATGATTTTTAATGGGAATCGATACTTACCTCGACTTAAAAAAATATTGATTAGTGCTCGCTTTGGAAATAAGCGACTCAATTGATATCTACTATATAGGAAATAATGATATTTTCATATTTCATTAAGGAAAAGATATCACCTGATCTAATGTGCAGTAGCCACCAAACTAAATTACCGATCTCCTATAAGGGTTGACCATATGATTAGGTTAGCCTGGATAAAATGGGTACCGGAGCCGCAGCGGTAATAGGCGGCCAAAATTGGAAGAAATAGTCTTAGGGAGGGAGGCACGAAAATTGGCACCGATATTGGAAGAAGAGGACCGCCTTTATAGACCTAGTGCTTTAAGCTCCTCTCTCCCTTGGATATATTTAGAACGATCGCTATACCTCACTCATAGTTATCTCCAAGCGGTTCTACCAGCTTAGTGAAAATATATTGTCTGCGAGGAAAAATACTTGAGGGGAATACAGAGAGGATTAAGGTTAAACTGGAATATGACAATACGGTGATCAAGTATCATCATCAAACGTTGCAATATAAATTTATTCATAGATCTTATATAGACCGAGGTTGTGAAATCGAGACCGATCACAAGAAGATGCAAACAATTTATTATTTTTTTTATTAGGCCACCAATGCTTTGCAAAGTTATTCGTTATGTATTAAGTAAATTTATTTACTGTCAGCTATGATGACAACCATTGTACCAAGTATTGTAATAAGCCTTACTACCTTCATAACGATACTACTGGTGATATCGATATAGATGGTAATATGTTTGAACAGGTAGATAAATTTAGGTATCTAGATTCAACGATAACTAGAAAAAACGAAATTGAAGAAGAGATTAAGGTTAGACTGAAGGCGGGAAATGCTTGTTATTTTTCTGTGACAAAACTACTTAGTTCGCGCCTCTTGTCCCGGAACTTAAAAATTAGAATCTATAAAACAATTATCTTGCCTACAGTTCTTTATGGATGCGAAACTTGGCCGCTTACATTAAGGGATGAGCAGCGTCTTAAGGTTTTTGAAAATAAAGTATTGCGTAGAATATTCGGACCGAAGAAGAATGAGTTAACCGGAGAGTTCAGACGGTTACACAACGGCGAATTGCGTGAGCTGTATCCGGGTAATATAATTGAGGTAATTTCATCGCGGCGAATCAAATGGGCTTGTAAAGTTGTTGGGCTTAGTAACGAGAGAATTCCTAAAAGGTTAATATTTGCTGTGCCGAATGGTAAGCGTCCGAGGGGTAGACCGAAGCGAAGGTGGGAAGATTGCATTAAAGCCGATTTGAAGGGACTGGGTTTGGACGGCGAACGGTGGAGGGAGGTGTGTAACAAGCGATTGGTGGTGTCGGCATCGAACCTTCGGGTTCGCTAAGCCTTATTATTATTATTATTACCTTCATAACGAATCGCAAACCCCTTGTCCCATAATTTTCCTAATTCAAACATTGAACAAACTTTAATTTTGTCCCTTAAATAAGATTTATTTAAAAAACTTCAGAAAAAGAAACTAGCAGATACGAAGTTCGCAATAAACGGTCATTTCGTAAAACTTTAAAAATGAACACCTGCAATAATATTAGTTATAGTTTCGGTTTAAAATAATAAATTAAAATAAAGGAATTAATCCTTTGATTATTTTAAATTATTTTTCAAATTTATTCAATTCATGGAGTGAACTATCGGATCCTGCGTTTTTAAGCCAAAAAACGTACTATTTTTGAGATAACGCAAGGCATAGGGTTCGCATCCACACAATCTTACATTAATTGTAGTACTATCATTGAATACATGTCTCATTTCGTCGACATGAGGTCTCTATGGTCGAGAGAGGAGGAGTTTATATTATTTATCGATGGTCTTACACACTTTTCCCTTGGTTATGCCCGTGATTATATAAAAGATTACTAAATTCCCTACAAAAAGAAAAAAAAAATCATTGAAATCGGACATTTTTTAGCAAAGATACAGCTTACTGAAATTTGTAAACATGTTGGTTCCAAACAAAAATGAAGATTTAAATTAATTTTTGTTTTCTTTGTCGATCATATTTATCGATAAAGTAACATTTGATTTCTTTATCTTTTGATAGGTTGCATTATTTTATTTTCTTATTAATCTGGCATTTGGTAACAATATGTTGTGCGAATTTTTCGCACGGGCCTACTAGTATAAATAAAACCTAACTGCACAACGAGTGTAGTGAACTTGGGTTCTCAAACTGCCGCAAGGTAGTAGCGCAGTACATGCCAACACAAAGCACGTTTTTGTAGACTGAACCAACACAGTGTATCCACCACAGTGTCACCACAAACTAAATTTTACCCGTTTTTCCAAAGTTACCCCGTCTTACGGTATCAGAATAAAATAATTTGAAAAAAAAAAATCAATACATAAAAAGTAGTATTAAATAATTGAAAAAATGATGATAAAATAATTATCTCTTGATATGCCCCTGTGATAAGTTTCTATTCGGTCCCTGACCTAAAATATAGGAGCTACTAGATGTGACATTGACGACTCACTGGGACGAGCAGTAATAAGGAAGAGGCAGTTAGGACTAATTGGTTGGGAGATTGGGTGCAGCGCCCTATACCAGTATCCTCTTCCAGAGTACCATAATCTCCGTCGAAGTGAAATCAAGAGAAATCGTCGAAGAGGAATCGTGAAAAACTTGTCAAGAAGGAATTACTATCAATGTAGGACGCAGATAGTTAAAAACAATACTGATAAAGAGATCATTAATAAACAAAAAAAAAAAAAACAAGTATATGGCTAGACCATGCCATTTATCGGATCTGGAATCTCTAGAAAATAATGGGAACTTTCGTGAAAATTTTAATAGTAATATAATTTTAAAAACTAGAATCCAGATTTTTCGTATACAACTGCTGGCTTAAAATTGATTGAAGAACATTTTATTTTCACGAATTAAGATATCCTGATTAATTTTATATTAATTTGTACTTGTAAGAAGTTTTCTGTTTTATAGCACACAAAATAGCATATACCTTAGGTGGGGAACTTTTTTATCATTAGACGCCGCATTAAGGAAAGGCAGTGCTGCGACAATTTTTTATATTTTACCGTTGCTAATTTTATTTGTCACTAAATACACACAACCATATACAGACATTCAGCGCAATTCTATTAATTTCCGAATGGTCGTTACTTCAATAATGAATTCTATGATATTAATAAATTTTGCGCAAAAACGTTTGGATGCCGCACCTACGTCACAGAGGCTACATGCGGCCTCCGAGGCCGTTGGTTCCCCGTCTCTATAACTTAATTCAATAATGACTTTAAAAGATGATAACCATTTAATAAACAATGATGATTTCCGACATGAAAATAATTCAAGGACTCATCTGTCATTTAGGATTATTTAAAAATATTAAACCAATTTAAAAAATTAAAAGATCGCGCCAATTGACTATTGAATATTTATAGACCATTAAGATGATAGTGGGCTAAACGAATTAGTGACGGGTCATTCAGTAATCGAACTGATGAGGGTCATTAAAATCAGTCAGTGATCAAGTGACAAACTAGTATAAAAGTAGGTTGTAATAATTATAATATTATGAATTTCAAAATTTCTTTACAACGAATACATTTAATACATGTTATATTTCTTTCTAAATTGATATAATTAAAAATTCTACTTATTAACAGTATGAAGAAAATCTATAATTGAAAAGTGTCTACACAATAAGAAAAGTTTTCTCAGAATTTTTTTGTCTGATTTTCCACTTTTTGATTCCAAAGGAGCTCATTTGGCACATCTAATTGGATCGACAGGTTCGTTGACGCACGAATGGTTTCTTATTGGAGAACATTATCTCCTGGAATTATAAAAACTGTGTTCAATCAATAAAAGTTTTAAATGGAATCGTTATGATGATTGGGGAAATGTTTTAATCTGATTAAACCTTATGAGTCCAAAATCAATTTACCTTGTGATAGATCTAATTTACAACAAATTCCTTCATAGCAAAGTATTATGTAATGATTTTGAACACTCCTTCGTACGATACAGTTCTAAATTGTTATATAACCAGACGTCTAATTATAATGTTATGTATTTAGAGTTCTTCTAGTTGCAGCATTCGTGGAGAAGAAATCGTCCTCATGCGGCTTAGGATCGAACATTCATGATTGACCTACCTCCACCTCATCACCAAAGCTGCTCCACCTAGATGTAGATGATCTCCACGTAGGTATCTATAATTCTGATATGTACCGTCGAAGTCAACATGTTAATATTTCTACCATACAGGCGATAATAACTGAAAATTCAGACGGACGAAAAGCAATAATGATATTTTAAATATTAAAATTATGTTATAATTAAAAATAATATTTAATTAATAATCCATAATAAATAAAAATAATATTTAATAAAGTTACGAAAACGAAAGATTTAATTAATTTATTTGAAATGTGAACGAACCGTTAATCCGTTTCATAAATTTTTTTTTAGTAAGACTGTACTAGATGATGACAAAATTTGGTGAAAAATTTTAATTTGAGAAATATATTCATTAGCGTGAAAATATGATAATTAAATTTGACAGCTGTAAGTTAATTCAGATTTAGATTAGGTAAATTAAATAAGATTTTCTTACTATTATCCTGAAAAATATGGCAGTTAAGGTGTTATTATTACATGTTAATATGCAATAAAATAATTAAAATATTAAAATTATAATAACTACAATAAAAAACTAATAAATTTATAGCACTCCAGCATTCCAATGTCCTCTCCATAACTCACATTTTCCAAGACTGACAGTTTTATAATCGTAAATTAAATTATTTGGAAATGTCACAAAATATATCAATGACGTAGGGAAACAACAGCTATAGATTTGACAAAATAATAGCATTTTTAGTAAGAGAAAATTTAATGACAGTTATAATAATAATTTTCATTTATATACTTTTTATTTGAATTAAAAAAAAATATTTATGTTACTTATTTTTATTTTTCACCATTAAACCTACCAGCTAAATATTTTAATAATAATACTTTTATAGATAAGACCTAGATGTTTTGCGCCTAAAACATCAAAACAAACAAACAATGTTGAGTATTAATACAATAATATTTCGTTCATAATTAGAACTCATAAAATGAAATTAAAAAACAGTTCAGGGGCGTAAAATATGTAGAATACATGGGACTGATGCACAGTTAGGAAATCGATGGGCATCCCTGTGGGGAATGTTGGCGCCCAAACAATATACGACCCTTTCCCATCCCAATCCATTCTCGTTTTCGGCAATTTTATGCGTTTGTGTCAATCCGGCTCGGATTACAATGTAATGCCGTACAAAAACGATGTAATAATTAGAATAAAAATATTATTTTCTTTTCATATTTTTATAAATCTCAATATGTTGTTCCAGCTGACTCAATAGTATTATTTCCACAAAGGAAATGTTTCAAAAATGTGTTTTTCATGTTTTCTAGGAAAGGGTTTATTTATTTGTTTGTTTTTGACTAAGAAGATTTTTTAACATCTAATTCACTAATCAGTAAAGTTAATTTGACAAATGTGAACCTAGATTCTATGTGTATATATTATTATATTATATTATTATACAACCCATTATGAATAACATATTTTACCAATGTATGTAACATAGAAGAGCTATCTCATAGTTTCATTACTTGCCATATTTGAGGCAAAACGATATAATTAGTACTATATCATTGTAAATATGAATAAAAAATTACTCCTCAGAGAAGAGAAGAAAACTAA
Organism: Nezara viridula; assembly: GCA_928085145.1. Lineage (NCBI taxonomy): Eukaryota > Metazoa > Arthropoda > Insecta > Hemiptera > Pentatomidae > Nezara > Nezara viridula. The sequence continues at coordinate 62,000,975 of OV725080.1, read as the reverse complement.
ATAAATGTAGGCTTGCAGATTTTTTTCGTCATTATAAAAGCGTGCATATGCCCGACCTGTACTACCTACGTGATGATGATCAAAAACATTTTAGTTAAAAAAAACTCTATAAGGCTTTTAAATTAATATAATTGGATTATCATATTATAATCCTTACATGAACCGTGTTAGTCAATGTGTTAATATTTCTTAATATACGGCAAATTCAGACGGACGAAAAGCAACAAAAATATTTCAAAAATTAAAATAATGGTATAATTAAAAATAATATTTAATTAATAATAAATAAAAATAAAATTTAATAAAGTTATAAAAACGAAAGATTTAATTAATTTATTTGAAATGGGAATGGACCGTTATTCCGTTTCATAACAATTTTTCTAGTAAGGTTGTACTAGTTAATGACAAAAGTTGATGAAGAATTATAATTTGAGAAAGATATGCATTAGAGTGAAAATATGATAATTAAATTTGATAGATGTGAGGTTAAGTCAGATATAGATTAGGTAAATTAAATTAAATTTTCATACTATTATCCTGAAAAATAAGGTATAAATATTACATGTTATTATGTAATAAAATAATCAAAATATTGAAATTATAATTAACCACCTTCAAAATACTAATTAAAACTAATACATTTATAATTATTAAATCTTTAAGTTGAATTATTGAAACAATTGTTAATTAAAATTTTGAATTAAATCTGTTAATGATCAAAGATTATTGAAATGCGAGCGGTTAATCTGTTTGGTAATAACGCTCTACTAAATTAGGATTAAAATTAACGCAACATTTTAATTTCAGAAATACATTAATTATCATAAAAATATGATAATTAAATTTGATAGCCATTAAAGTCCCCCCTTACCGAAGGGTGCCTGATGGCAGAGGCGTTGCCATGGCAACAGCTCCGTCTAAATTACAACCCCCTGGATTAGATTCTGCTTGTAGGGTAAGAAGTCTGGCGACCGGCACAAAGGCCCTCGGCTTAATGGGATAGCAAAGGATCTGCGAATAATTAGTCTTTGCCAGGATCTACCGGGTCTAAGGAGTATCATCACTTTGGAGGGGGAGTTTTAGGAGGGGGGGGGCAGGAGGAATTTGATGAGAATTTGAGTGCGCCCTTAGTGTTTCTAGTTCGACAAATATTTCTAATAATTTACTTTTATACTAAACTAACACAAAATAAATTTTGTTTATAACGATATGGTTTTAAAAAATTGTTTCCACTACGAATAGAGAACTAATTGACTTACGAGTTTATAAAAAATGACCTTGGATACAATATCTTAGAAAACAGTTGGAGAAAAAAAAACAATTATTGGAAAAACAAAATGACTTTTAATTATGAAAAATCGATGACGTTTAATGAAGCAATTCGTTTGACGTTTTATAAGTTCACTTGTTCGTATTATCGACACTATATATGTAGATATTTATGTTTATGTATCTATATTATATTATCTTATATCTATATGATAAATGAATTATCAATTTCATGGAAGAATTTCATGGAGAAGTGATGAATCCCAATTTCATGTAAAACCCTACTAAAAGATGCATAGAAAAAATTAACTAACTAAAAAAGTATCAACTATTCCGGCCCCTGTGCTCTAAAGCCTAAAATAGTAGCTTTTTTTATTTGTTACAATAAATTAGGCCATTTTTCACCAACATTTTATTATTACGCGTCAATTAATTAATAAAATGTTGGTGAAAAATGGCCTAATTTATTGTAACAAATAAAAAAACTTCAAGACACCAAAAGTAGGAAAAATGAACAGAATAAAATAGTAGCGTTATTTGGTAGAGCTGATGTTGCTTAAACGCAGAATGTGAGAATTCTCATTGGTATAAGCTATCATGACATAATTATGAAGTAAGGCTACATTCACATTATTCAGAGTGTCTAAGTTCTTAATTGCCTACCTCTGGATGGTGATTTTAGACAAAATTTTCATGTGATCCATGGACCGATTCAAAACGGATTTATTGCATAAGAAGGAATCCTCCAAAAATTATTCGAGATAATAAAATTTTAAGTACACCACCGTAAAGTAGACAAAAGTTTTTCAATATCAATGACGAGAGAACTTTCAGGAGGTCTAATAACGCAAAACTTACCATTTAGCCGAATTATTTGACGAATTGGTACAAGATAGATATGCTGCTCGGACATCGGTACTGTAACTAAAGCAATACAGCGTCCTTAATAGACCTCCTAAAAATCCTTTCATTGGCCTTAGTAAATTTAATCACTGTTTTCTCAAAATTCGTCTACTTTACGACGGATTACTTAGAATTTAATTATCTTGGGCATTTTTTGTCAAAAATTTTGTTTAGATTCACCATCCAGAGCTTGACCAATAAGAACTGAGATGCCGTAATAGTGTTGTCCAAAATCGGTCTTGGTCTTGCACTTTGCAAGGTCAAAACCGTCTTATTGTTGCAAGACCAAGACTAAAAAAAAAAAAATAGATTTTTTAAATAAAAATTAAGGCCAAATTTTTACTAATACTTCACAATTTTAGTTACTATATCTAAAGAATCAGTACAGTTCATTTATAATTTTGAAATAAGTTAGCCGACTGTTCTACATATCATGGATAATAAATATTCAGTACGCAGTCATTATAAAATTTTTATTGGTGCCGACGTTTCAACCCAAGCATGTGGGTCATCATCAGAGCGTGTTTCGAGGACTGAAGGTTTTAAAGTAAGAGTACCATGTTATCTACATGGTTACATATGTTAACTACCAATAATAATTCTGAGTCATAAGAGGAAACTCGCTCTCGCATTTTCTAGTTTACTTTGAAATTTCCTGATTTCCTGTGATTTTCATAAAACTTCCTGACTTTTCCAAGTATTTCAAATCCGGTAGACACCCTATCCAGCACATATAATCTTTTTTTTTTTACATTATACAACAAAAAAGTGATTCGAATCGTACAATTAAATTTTTAATTTAAGATACCAATGTCACATGAAAAGTACTGTAAATACAGAATAAAGGAGGCGCGTCGTACTGTGCTGCACAACATTCGGGAGTGAAACCCCTCTCACTACCCTAGGCTAGTAAAGATGACTACGCAGGACTGACAGGCGAAGCTTTCAGAGATGCACCTAAACTTAGATAGGATTATTGTGTTGAGTATGTACTTGCGAATTAAGGATGTGACAGGTACTGATGAACAGATGTGAGTAGCCAGCAATTTGAGGTATCAATATCGAGTCTTTATGAAGCCTTTTATTAGTATTAAAGGCAACATGCACAACGATAAGAACGAAAATATTGCCATTCCATCGTTGCCAAAACACACAGACCCTCGTACTTTATTCTTGAGGACAGCTGTCCCCACTATAAAACCGCCCTATAATAAACAATGCCCTCCTCAGAGCCCGGCTGGATGGACTCCGATAACGACTGGAACTATAGAGGTCGGACACTTAAGGCGGGATAAGAGCAGTAGAAAGTGCCGCGGGTATGGACCTTCAGCAATACAGCCTTTGTATCGGATCCCATTGCGACCCAGATAACTGCGTCGTGTCCATTGTAAGATCTGGTGACCTCCTTCGGAATCCATTGTCTTCTTCGTTATAATGGAAGCGAAGAACAGTTAGCGAGTTCCAGCTATCCAGTGAGATTATTTCAGATAAGATAAGACAAGAATATTTTAAAAAGTGTTTATTTTTGATACTATATTTCGAAGAAGTGATATAGTATAGTAAGTCCAGCGTTCACTGAGTCATCTCTATCTTCAAATATTTCTTATAAGTGACGAAATATATAGCTAACAAACGATTGTTTTGTATTAACAATACTACTATTTGATATACAGGCATAGTCCACGCAACATTCAAAAACAGTCTACCGTAAGAAGCTGTAGGCGGGGGATTGGAGGGGAAGGTAGAAAGGAGGGTGATAAAGAGATAAGGCGCAACCTTTCGACGGTACTCCAATCTATAGCCAAAGGTTGCCGAAGTATATTCCTCGCAGAGGAGTGTCGCTATGGATACACCCTCCAATATCTGAACCCCAGAGGAGAGGGTCGAGATCGTCCCTCTGTCACGGCCTTGTGGTGATTGCCACGGGTAGGGGTTACTTGCTTCGTTAGAACCTTTCCAACTCAAATCATTCGAAGTTTGAGATATATACATACATATATTTATTTTTTTTCTCTGCAGACCTTGTAAATCTTTGGCCGCCTGAACCAGTCTTCTCCACCTCTGCCTATCTTGGGCTACTGCTTTCCAGTTTGCTGCATGGAGCTCAGCCGTATCTCTGTTTATCCTATCTATCAATCTTGTTTTTGGCCTCCCACGTGGTTTCTTGCCTACTACTCTGGCATTAATTATCGTGTAGAGGCGTCCTGATGGATTACTACGAGCTATATGCCCTGCCCATCTTAACCTCCTTGCCTTCATGTCATGAGATATTGACTGACCCGTTTCTTTCAACAGTTCTCCTCCATGTGTCATAATTTTATTCGTCCAAGGATAGGATCAGAAGAAGCCTCTTTTATTGAAGAGGCTAGGGTTTCCAAAAACCAACCTACAGCGTGATGAAACGATGGGAATTCTATAAATGCAGTCATTAAATTCCTTTTAAATTTTAATTTAATATCCACAATTTATTCGTATAGAGTTATTTTAATAATTTTCCACTTCTTAATTATTGCATTTACTCCTTCCATTTTCGAAATTATCTTTTTCAAGTTATCAAAATTCAAATAAAATTCATATATCTCTGTTATATAATTTTATTATTATTTTTTTTAGTCCACAAATACAAAAACCCACCATTCTTCGTCGAATATCATGACAATTTCGTCTAATGAATGTCAATTCTCGAGTTTCTGGGTACTACCTCCTCCTTCAGTCAATTAACATAGACTGACAGAATAAGTTACAGTCGGAGAAATGAAATTTAATTTTTTTTTTTTTTTATTATTAAAATCTAACATATTAACCACAACACTGCTCAAAAGTAGACGACCTACCTATACCGAAGACGTTTTATGAAAGAGTCTACCTGCGTTTACAGGATTCATGGTAGGGTGATTCCACATTATATGGTTCAGAGGGGCGGACAAAGGATGGAAAAACACAAAGGAAGGAAAAAGCTCCCCTGAGGCGGACTTAGTCAGCAAAATGAGCATGTCTTGGAGAAGGAACCTTTAAGACGTGACGATGGGTAGCCATATCGGAGAGGATCACAAGGGGGAAGCTTCTTGCGGTGGATGAAGAAGGATAAGAAAATTTTACAAAGTAATAAACTAATAAAAATTAATAAAGTTACAATAAAAACATTTATTACTAATTAGATGATATGACAAAAATATAATAGCGAGCATAGAAAGAGCACTGATAATATAGCATTAGAGAATTGACTATAAATATACGCTGTTTATTTTTTCGTCGGCTAAAGTAAAACCACGTCCAAAACGTGTTAATTTCATTTTGACCGAATTTTATACACAACAATTAATTTTTTTTTTAATCGAAACTATATCACATACTATTATAGAAAAATCTCAATATAATGAAAAAAAAAAGTTCTTTATTCGTTCATGTACTTTCATTGCAAGATCAAAGAATCTATCAAAACTATTTAAGTGGTTATTTTTTTCACTATGTATATTGACTACATAATTTATATCAATTCCACTAAATTTACATGATTTCTACGTTTTGGAAGTCATACCAAAATATCTTTAAGAAGTTTGTGAGGCAAAGAAACTAATATCTTACCAACATCATTGGACAATCCTACCGAGAAACTTGAAGATATGCCTGAAGATGATTTGATGCCCGCAAGGTAGCAATTATGTAAATCTAGTGTACTTAATATCTATGATAAAATCAATAACCGACGATTTGTTTTTTCTCATATCATAGCATCTAATCTATCCAAGCGAAAAGGGAGCATCAGAGGAAGTGGAATAACACTTTTATTCTTATAAAAACTAATTGAAAACAATGTAGAAAAAACAAAACTCACTTTAGAGTAATCCATTGAAATGAAGCAAGAAAATTCCAACATGAAACATTGCATAACAAACAATTGTAAAATGAGACGGTACTAGATGGTAAATATCAACAAAACCCACAGACAACAAATGACTACAACAAAAACTGCTGTCGTAGCCGGATTTCGTAAGCGCTGACAGAACACAGAGGGTGCGATTATATAACTTGCATGTTATCAGGCGAAATTTCGTCAAAGGTGAAAAGACACTATAGTTTTTGAAAGATATTCGTAACGAGTGATTGGGATCAGCAATGATTTGAGTTTTTATACGACATGCGCTCTTGCTCAATCTCCACTGACTTTAACACAGTTGAGAGTGTAGCGCAGAGATCTCTTGGAGTCCTGCTTTTTCCTCTATAGTTGAAGGGAGAAGCTTGGGTTGGGGTTCCCTGCCTGATTGTATATAGGTATGACAGCGGTTTTATTTTGTTAATTTACTTATTTTTAAGTTATTTTATTTCTTATTTAATATAGTTTTTGATTATTACTTAGTTAATATTTTACCTTTGTGAATTTTAATTCCTGTATATATGGTTCACATCTCACTATAATTATTGCCCGTGTTACAGTCAATTCAATGTATTCGAAAAAAATTGAATGGTAAGCAACGTGATGAGTAGGCAATAATGTGCTTCCAATCTACACGCAATCATCATTAATTCTCTAAGAAATGTTCTTTTTATTGCAATCTTAAATCATGTTGAATTTTATTACCGTAATATGATCCAACTAGGTCATGAAGGTAGAACAATAGAGAAATTATGAACAACAAAGAATTGTTGTTTAAACTCGGGAAAGATTATTAATCCCTCAGTCCAGAATAGAATCCGCACCGATTTGAGGCGGAAATAAAACACAAATATTGATCACATCTTCACTTCAAATCGATCCGAATAGATAAAAATTAAAGACGTTTCTGTAAAAATAATTTAATGAAAAATGTATGCTCTTTTTTATTATGGATTTACAGAATCAGGAAAATAAAACTCAGAACAAATCTTAAATTCTTGGCATTAGTTGTGCCCGAAATAGACCAAGCACTTTGCAAGACCAAGAGCAGGACTGGTGAAAAAAATAAATTTTTTAAAATAAAAATTAAGGCCAAATAGTTACTAATACTTGAAAATCTTAGTTACTATATGTTAATAACTGGTATAACCAATATAATTTTGGATTTAAATCCTCTAATTTGTCATTCGGACTTAGTTAGGTTCCTCCTATCGAAAAGATTACAGTAACATCTCTATAGTAATAAGCTGATAAGTAACTGCAAGAATGTTGCCAGACTCTTGCGCAAGACCAAGACCATGACAAGACTGAGTTTGCAAGACCAAGACTCGTCTCGGTCTCGCATTTGGGCCACACTACTTGGCATACTTCAGAAAATAAGGATATTATCAAAACTTTTCAATTTCATGGAAAGTGGCAAACGCGAGAGTGTAAATTGTCTTTAGCCAGCTAATGGTTCACTAAAGTGAAATTAACTTTTTCCTTTTTTTTCTTCTTATCAACGTTATTTCCTTAAAAGCCTTTTCTTTTCTAAATCAGAATTATTTTTTTTACTTATAGCTTCTTTTTAAAACACCTCATTAATAGCGTTAAAATAATGAGGAAAGACTGAGACAAAAAAACAAACTAATAATAAAGTTTAAATATTGTAATAATCGTAAAATATTAAATATTAATATTAAAAATGTGAAAACACAATATAAAAATGAAAAATATGAAGATCACAGTAATTATTATAAACTGAAAATAATAAATGTTTAGCTTTCTGGTAAATCATTGGTTTGTGGTAGATACAATTAAACTCAGATGCATCATAGTAATTATTAAAATCAACTAAAAATAAAAAAAAAAACATAAAGGAGATTGTATCCTACTTGATATAAAGCAAACAGTTTTTACTAGTGAATAAATGAATAGGCAAAGTGAGATATTTTGGCATAGATAAAAAAAATCCGAAATTTAAGATAGGAACATCATTATTCAAGTTCAATAAGCAATCGATAAAGATTAAAAAGAACAGAGAATTTTATGAATTAATGAACTGTCTTTTGATAAAATAAAAACGAATGCTGGCTTTCAGGATATATTAAGGAACTAGATTATCCACAAAATGTAATATTTCATAATTATTATTCATACATAATAATCAAATAGAAACAGTCAACTTCATCTTAAACTTCAAATAGAAACAATAGACGAATTCATTAAACAACTATCTACCTAAATACCATTCCCAGTTAATATCACTTAAAAGCAATGCACTTTAAACACAGGAATTTGTTGGCATAAAAATTATTTGTTTATATATTTGTTTTCATGAAAGAAAAAAAAAAAAACCATTGGAATAGATTTGATCCAATAAACATAGTAAATATAACTCCCAATCAAAGTAAAAAGTAATTAATGTTACAGTCATAAATTATTGCAAAGCAATAAAATCTAAAGTTTGCTTGATAATAATACAAAATAACAATAACAAATAAAGAATTATGTAAGAAAAAAAAAGAGTGAACAGTCTAAAAAAAATTAAAGGCAAATGTATTTATTATTATAAAAGAAAATGAAAATAAATAAACAATCATCCCACGATACTTTTTTTTTTTATTTTATATGCTTTTATTTTTCTTAAACTTAATTAATCCATATTTATATGTATTTTGTATCTTTAAAGGTGTCTTTTGCATGAGACTATACACCAATTTGTCAATTATTATTATTATTATTTATTGTTGAAATACTCATGTATGACTCACTAAGCTGATTATAAAATAAGGAATATAAATAATAACAATAAAAAAAAAGTGTAAAAGTTGCTCCACCTTAAAAAATTGTCACAGATGACGGTAGATCTACAAGGAACCACCAGCATAATAAAAATATACCAATATTCAAAACCACGAAAAAAAAAATATTAAAATTATGTCGTTGAGGTCACACCATGTGGATGAGATCAATGAAAAAACCTAAATTTAAAGGACTGAATCGCCTCCAAAGCAAGCGGGATAAAACGCAACGACACATCAAAACTCGTTCCTAAATGACTTCCGAAATTCAGTCGGAGCAGGCAGTTATTTTGAATATAAAATGAGCCTGGACAACTGGAGGCACGAGACAGGAGGAAACGCCAGCCTCCTACCAGAAACTAAACGGCCCATTATCTCCATGATAAAGACTCCGGAGGTCCTTACGAAAGAGGATCCGCGATACTGGATGAGCAGATGGCGCTGCGGTCAGATGTCGGGGCGGCAGCTGCACGGCTGGTTTCCAGTTCCAGCGCCGTCATCATCTCCAGGATAAATAAAAAATAAAAAAGGGTCAGCTAAAAACAAGGTGTTATATCGCTTAATTTATGTGCGCCGTAGAGAACTATCAGCTTTTCTCTTCTAGTCTTGTTTTCAAAGCAAGCTGATGCCAACACCTGCAAAGAAGAATGGCTGATTTCCATCCATGCATCGCCACCATAAAAGGTCGCATAAACTATGACAAATGGTTGCCATAAACTCACTTCTCACGCTTCATAGAAAAATAAGATACCGGTCGACGGCGAATGGATTTCGATGACTATTCAAGAAACACGACTCCTAGCTGAGAAGCTTCCCCATAACACGCTGCGTTAAACTTAATACTTTTTAACGATGATAATTTTCCGCTTATTCTGAAACAGGTTTACCTCGCTTAGCAAGAATTTCATCATGACTACCGAATCCAATGGAATCTGCAACTAGACAACTGCAAGAACACTACTTCCATGCAATAACATCTTTATTACTTCTATCAACAAGAGTGTTTTTTGCGATTTAACAGAAACTGAGAACAGTTTAGACTTTTGAAACAATTTAGTAGTTTTATATTGCATCGTAATAGGAAATGTAACGCCATAGTAACTTGAAAAAAAAAGCTACTTATGAAATATCGAACAATCTGAATAGATCTAGATAAATAGATCTGCAACTAACATTTCCAGTTTATTACGAATAATAAAACTATTTTTAAAAAATCTAACAGATAAATATTTTATTTTTTCTGTACATTATTTATTTAAATAAGTTTAATAAGACAAATTATAATACAGTAAAAGACATATTTTTTCCCTTTCTATATTTTACAAATAGTTTTTTGACTGGATTTCTGCAACTGTTAACACATATCTGTTAAATTATTATGCAACCAGAATATACTTGTGAACGGAATGAAAAGTCCTCGTGAAGAAATTAATAGAAGAATTGTAGAAAAAAATGTACTTTTTTTCTCCCTCGACGTTTATTGCTTTGGTACAGAATGCTCAACAAGGTTGAGCAGTATGACTTTTTAAGGTTTGATGCGACAGGAAAGAAACTAATTAAAATATATTCCACGATAAGATATGAAACGAACGATTAAAATCACGAATTCAACATACATGCAAAGAAATAAGGCAGAGGAAATCTACACCCCAAATGCACACCATATTTAAAAGACAAATATAGATATGAATTTGGCTAGAGAAAATTCTCAGTTAAAGGTCTGTAATTCGGAACTAGGAGATCCATGCCTCTTTCTACAAGTAATTTCTTGTATCTAAGATGATCATAGACGATGGGTTTGACAGAAACAGGATTGATTACCAAAACAAACAGTAGGAGGCCAAGCAATTATTTTGCCATATGTAAAACGATCTATAGGTCAAACAGCATACAAGCAGTTCTATCTACCCATTTATGTTCCTATTCAAGTTGATAAAAGAAAATTAAGCATTTCAAATTCCTAATATGCTTTAGTCCTAATATGTTTTTTGTTTTTTTTTATTGAAATTCACAACCGTATTAAATAGTCTAGATACTATCTAATGATAGCAATCCCTAAATAGTTCTAAGTAAGAAGATCTCGAGGCCATTTACTTTTCAGCCGGCTAGGAGGATTTTGAGGAATCTAGGAGAAAGCAAGGAGAGAAGCATTTGAATTCGGATGCGTCAGGAGTTTATCATGAAATGATAGGTATCTGGATCGGGCAAATCAGCGACATATTAGTTAGAGATAAATTCATCTTATCACTTAATGTAAATTTTGTATAAAAAATACGGATCCTTTAATAATTAAAATAAAATAAATTCACAAGAACAAATGCAGCGCTATAAACAAGAAATAGATGTAAAATATGAAATGAAAATTGAAATACAGTGGGCGTTTTACTCAAAACGATCATGACAAAGGCAAGTAATTATTTCTTGGGTAAAGGTTGATGAAAGAAGAGAAGCATTTGCATTTGAAATGATTAGGAACTGGGATCGGACCTGGGTACTTGACAAATATCTGTGACGACGGCTCAGCTTAATTAGAAAAAGGACTTAGAGATATCCCGGTAGTAAATAATTAACGGGAGAGAGGGGGGGCCTCTCGGCAATCGAGTGAAATATTTTGTCTCTAAAGGCTTATCCGGGATCGATATGTACTCAGGAGGAGGAAACTGACGATGGGCAAATCTCTTCGAAGTAGCCATTTCATCGCCGTACTATTTCGTAAAATAAAATTGTAACATAAAAATGTTAATATTACTATCAAACATAACATGTTTTCCAACCATGATAAAATTGTGTTAAAATAAGTTACTCGACGGTTTATTAGTTGTGGATTGTACCAAAAGAAGAGATGATTCATAACCTGATATTCATGAAAGTTCTGCTTAAAATCTATAATAACCTATACGACAGAATTTGTAATGTTAAATGGATAACAAAACCTATATCATGGTAAAATTTAGGGATCTGTTAGGATTCAAGTACCTTGTAATAAATGTTATATGTGTTATGGTGCTAAAGAGTTAGCATGAACCTTGAGTGAACGCTCTCTTCTGCTATCATGCTAAAGTGTTATTAGTGATAATAAGTTGAAACATTCCTCCAGTTGTGCTTCACAAGTTGATTAATATTATAAAGGACTTTTTTTTATTTGAATACTGTTTAACATATGAAGTGTGACAACCATAAATTTATTGTGAAATAAACGAGAAAAAAAAATTATTCACTTTGAACTTCATCATGTTTTCCGTAAGAATATGAACATATTATTATCCTCTTTTGTTTAACGGTTTGCGAATCCCTTTTGCATCTTTTCCAACATTCCATTTCACTTAAAACGAGAATAGTAAAGAGAAGCTGAACACCTTATAATGAATGACCTTCCTCGCACATTAACGAAATTAACACCAACTTTAAAAGTCCTGTGGCCGTGTTAAAATCGATTGTGATAGCGGCCATGTTTAATACACAAATCGTAAATAAAGTTATTCGACTTCGAGGTTTCAAATAGTTCGCATTGGTTACATGAATACCCCAATATCTCTACACTATTACTCGTCAAAGTAATGTTCTTCTTAAAAACAACTTCTTTAAGCAGACAGCGCCATAACTAATGGGGAATTTCACGACAAAAACGTTCAGCAGAATATTATAGAACAAACCATGAAACCAGGATTCCTGTGCAATCAAGACTGGAGTTAAAGAAACAGTCGGAAACAAAGAATAGCTTTGATACGATACCTAACAAAAAAAGTTAGCAGTGGTTGAGAGTGATGTAGCAGCACTCTATACTGCTTCAATATTAGACTTTAGCAGAGTCGGCTTCTTTTAGGGGGATCACTGAAATAAATAGAGCCATCCAGTCTGGCAAAAGGGTTGCTGTTCAAGTAGGAATAAATGAGCTTGTCAAAATCAAACGAAATTATAAATAAAAAAAAAATATATATACAAAGCTTCCCTAACTTAGGTAGTGAAGAAAATAAATTATAATATTTATTTTTTACATATGCCGACGTTTCGACCTGAAGTTCAGGCCTTCATCAGGGCTTTCTCCTGTGTCAAGGGGGAATGAATGCCATTCTCCCCTTGACACTTAAGGAGAAAGCCCTGATGAAGGCCTGAACTTCAGGTCGAAACGTCGGCATATGTAAAAAATAAATATTATAATTTATTTTTTGCCTTCCTTTTTTGACTGAGCACCCCAACTATTCTTCTCTTCATTATCCACGTCAGTCAACCAATTACCAATTAAAAATAAATTAGAAAGTTGCAACGAAAATACTCTGCAACCACAGTATTTTATTGAAATTAAAATTCAGAAACCAGAAAATAGTAAAATGTGGTAATAGTATTGCATCCAATCGAACGATATTTTAAATATAAATATCATTTTTAATACAGGTTTTGTAAAAAAATATTTTTTTTCATAAAACGATATGCAGTTTAGATAAATAAATAAAAGTTGATATAATTTTTTCCTAATTATGTATACTCCAATAATAACTATACCTTTTTATATTACCACAATGCATAAATGCAACTAATATGAAAAAAATATTTTCTTTTTTTTTTTTACGAAACCATGAATGATTGATTATATTGAATTGGCAAATAGGTCCTTTCGGTTTTTCTGATTAATTTTTATGTCAATATGATACTCTTCTTATCGGATGAATTAATCCCCTAAGGTGAATTGTTTAACCTGTTTGTAGCATGTCAACAACTATATCTGTTAACTCTTGTTGAAACTAAGTTAGTATTGTGTTTGCTATTGCACTGTGAATATGGAAGAAATTACGATTCACCATCGGCATAATTTATTGTTATATTTTTTAAAAAAGTTAAGCGTGCTGCAGCAGCTCACAGAAAAAATTGTATTGTTTATGGACACGATGCCTTAACTGCACGCACCGGTCAAAACGGGTTTGTCAAATTTCATTCAGGAAATTTTGACAGCAATGATGCTCAACGGTCTGGTCGCCCACATGTAATTGAAACAAGTAATGTTAAGGCCATTGTTCCCACCCAATCAGTGAAAGAGATTGCTATGGCCCTAAATGTGTCGCACACAATCGTAGAAAACTATTTGCACAATGTTCTCACTTGTTTGTTTTTTTTTTCGAAAATCACAAAACATGGGAAAAGTCATATTGAATAATGGTCAATATATTGTAGACTAAAATAAATTTTATGTCTATAATAAATTGAGCTTCATTTTACCCTAAAAACCGAAAGGACTTATTTGCCAACACAATATTAAAGTATTAATAACTTCTAAATTGGGCCGAAGTGGGAGGAAATTTTTGAAAATTGCATTTTCACAAAAACTTTTAATAATTTTTAAAAGATTTTTCTCAATAAAATCAATACACTTTTGTAGTTGTTGAATATTGAAAATTTATCAATATGAAAAAACTGAATCCGAAAATAAATTACTTTAATAAGACTGATTATCTGGATTTGTTTCGTTTTTGTTTTAAAGCCTTCTAAATACAAAGTATCTATAACAAAATTTTTAAATATCTAATCAATCTTAATCCTAAGATGAATAGTATTAAGATGATTAGAAAAAGATCTGATTTCGCGCTATAAATAAGTGTCCAACGTTTGAACAGATTTGAGATTGCTTCAAAAGAAATTATCATATACTTCAAAGAATAAAGGATTTGTCTGTCAGCATCTAAAGATCATTATAGTAGGTCATTTCACATGTTATGTCCCTTTTCACAGGAAATGGTCATTAGTATAGCAACATTATTAAATCAAAAATATTGTATTCAAAATATTTACCCCTATTTTCTAAACATTTCCTCAACGTTTCAATCCCCGAACTGAAAAAAAATCAGGATTTTGAGAAGAAATTAAGTCAGGAATGCAGTTTTTACCTGAGATCATTTAAAAAAATTTTACCTTTAAGGAATTTATCTAAATTTGTGGACAAATGAAATCTGTTAGAGATAAGTATGGAGAATAAGGTAGGTGTGGAATGATTTGGTAGCACAACTTGTTTAGTTTCTTCACCGTCTGTAGTGAAACATGAAGTCTCACATGGAGGTTGTTTTTCGACAAATATTGATACATTATGTCAATATCACTGCAGTACGGTGTGTATGTGATGGCTTCACCTTTAGGTAAAAAGGAGAAATGAATTATTCCTGCCATTGAACACCACAAAGAAACCGATTATTTTATTGGATACTGTTTTTTTCAAAATAACAGCGAACAGTCCGTTCGTTACAACATCCTTTCCCGAATGTCATGGTAATGTTTCTTGCACCTTGGACTGCCGAGTGTCCAGAGTTTAAACTAATGAAAAAAAATATTCGAAAATTGCGTGTTCTCTGGTCATATTTGATGGAATAATAAACAATGTGCAATCAATTGGAATGATAGTAAATGCAATAAAAAAAGAGAGGATTTATCACGGTTCGTTATAATCAGTAAACATAAACATTTTAAACAAATGGACATTTCACATGAAATGACCTAATAAATATTCCGAACTTTGGTCAATGGCGGGAGTTTTACATTAATCGTCCCACTGATTAATGAATCAAACACCCAAAGTCTCTTAAGATCGTTAAATACGCAATGTATAACTAATAATACCCACACCTTGAAACGCAATACCCTTCCGCGACTTCTTGTGCAAGGAGCACCTCCGGGCATTTAGCCAACCATCCCATCAATCCGGAGCTAATCTTCCCATTGAGCTTGCTTTTCCTCCACTACCACGTGCTGTCAACAGGGTCAAAGCTCCTGTATGAAGATCGTCATTACCATCAAGGGCTTTTTTTTTCCACATCTTGGAAAAGGATAATATATTCCTAGTTTCTTTCTTTCAGTGTCCACGCATGCGGTGGTACTCATAATGCTGGTTGGACAGTCAGCATTTTACTTCTCAGTATATAATATATGATTTTATATGCGGTTTAATTTCTAAATGAAACACGAAAAAGCAGAGAAGCCGAAATATTATTTACTATATACATTATATACATTTTTCAACTTAAAAACAGTACATTTTTCAACTTTCAAAACTTACTTCAAAGAAGAGAAGAAAAAAAAAATATATATATATATATTTTTTTTCTTTATCACTACTAATGGGCTGTTTTATATAACCTTCCTTTCATGTTGCCTTCAGTATTTATTTTGAATGGCTTGAAATGTTAATAGCAAAGTTTTTTTTTCTCTTTCTTTCTGCATATGTGTGATTTTGTTTTGTTTTTTTCTGCTCTGATGACGCCCGAATTGGAGAAACGTTTGCAAGTGAACTGTGGTTTTTAGAGACTTGTGGCTTTATAGTTTGGATATGTTGAATAATTTATAAATATTCAAAATCTATCATCGTATCTCAATATACTTAGAAATCAAAAACCAAATTTTAAAAAAATGTCTATCTGCCGTCCACCGTTTATTTAGCACAGAAGACACAGATAACTCCAATAACATGCCGGAGTTCAGCTTTTAGCATCCGCCATTTTGTTTTTATACGACAGCCGATCATTCGTTTTATACTACCATATCTCGGCAGTTTATTACAATAGAAAAAAATCAACTGAAATACTTTTTTTGTTATGATTCCATAATACATTTTATTTTTACTTTGAAAATAATAATATTTATAGTGTTATCATTCAGAGAATTATTTAATAAATCATAGATATTTAACTCATCATTTCCTAATAAAATCGATTAAAATGAATAATAACAGATCTTCAGCAGATGAGATAATAAATTTTAAAACTATCAAGATGCATATGCATGGAAATAGATCATATCGTTTGTTTATTGCAAAGTTTATGTAAATCACGACCTAATTTATCTATGAAAAAAAAAAATAGTGCACCTGAATGACACAAACCCATAAAATATAGTTGTAACCATTTAACAATTTTCTGATTTCACAAAGAGAAAATTCAGCAGTTTTTTTTTTTTTTTTTTTTTTATGGTGTTAAGATTTTACACAAAATCCTCTTTGGCAAAAATTTATATAAATTTATAAAACCGTAATTTTGTTTTTCTTGCGAATTTTTATTCATGGAAGTTCGTTGTGACGCATGGTTATAAAATGTCACCAGATGATTTTTGGTATTAAACCGACTATATTTAAAAAGTAATTTAAAATTGTTTTGACCATAGTATTTTAATTTCATATCATAACAATTTACAACCAAAAATTTAACGTTATACATTCTTTTAAAGCAAATTATGACTAGAGAGAATAAAAAAATAATAGGAAAGTTAGAGTATTCATTATCTCCCTTGCAATGAATTAAAGTTGCCTAATATAGTTTCTAAAAGAATAATGTTTCATTTCGACGTCGAAATAAATAAATTATAATACGTAAAAGGAATAAAAATATTTATAATATTTAATAAGCAGTCAATAAATTGGAAAACCTTGCATTTACTTTATTGAATCATTGCGCCCAATAATAACCATATTTGATTATGACATTATCCGCATATGCATCTAATGCATTATTTAACATATGATAAGACATTTGTCGACGGACCGTACACCCTAACTACCCCTATTAGGTAAGACATTGCATAAATATACATGTGTGAAATAAAACAACGCAAATGGATTTGCGATGAAAGTGAAAACACATGGTTAATAGCCATAAATATTTATAGAGCTACCTTATATGTCGCGACGATGAGGAAGTTCTCTGGAATGCGACCTGTATAATTGATATGAATTTTTTTTTTAAAGAAAAGGATACATTTCTTGAAAGAAGTCCAAGTGAGGGGGTTGAAGGATATCTAGTGCAGATAGTAGCTGTAACAAAAAAAAAATATATATATAAATTGAATGCTTCGTAGTAAAATATGTTGTTAAATATGTGCATATATCACTTTGAATAAATAAAATTATAATACATTTATAAAATTGTTACTTCAATGGAAACACTTTTATTATATTTCTGCTAAATGTAACATTTTGTAGTCTGCAGCTGCTATAAATAGTCTGTTGCTTTAGAAAATAGGGAGATAAAATATGAAACTAGTCTGATAAATCATAAAGAAATAACCAGTTTTTATGTTCTCCAGAAAAAAAAAAATCAATTTTCACAAACAAACTTTTCCACTAACAGAAACAAAATAATATGTTATGATAACATTTTTCACAATTTAAATTGATTCTCACTCGAAAAATTCACTTTTTTCAAAAAATTAGACTGGTCACATACGGTTGAAATTATTTTAACATACCAAAGAAAAAAATATTTTAGCCAATCAGATATATGGTTTCACTTACCCACATATGCAATATATAGTAACGGAAAATAAGATCGTGAAAAATTTCAAATCCGTGTTTTGGAAATACATATTTCAAGGTCCACAGAGTCGAAATAACCAAGTCTCGCTAAAAGATCTGTATGTATGAGAACGTCAAGCTCATAAACTAAAAAATCAACGTAAATAAAATTACGAATTGGAGGTAGGGTTGTTGTGATATCGGTGTCGGTCTTTGATATTAGTCATTAAGTCATTAAGTGGCATTTCATAGCCTTAAATCACTCAGAATTTTAATAAACTTTCTTGTGAAATAAAAAAAAATTTGCACTTATTGTAACTATATTTTATACATAAAAGGCTTTGTATCAATAAAGTCGAATTACTGTGTTTTTTATCGATAAATAAGACCAAAACTCATAACTAAGTTCTTAATAGTTCGACTCAAAATGTACAAGGTAACACTTTACCTAAATCCAACAATATATTTTTTTTAAATTTATTTATTTATTATTTGAGTATTACAACAATCTGTCACATGGACACTAGTTATAGTGAGGTAGAATAACATTCGCACTATATGTACGAAAAAAAAAAGAAAAAAGAAATAAATAGAAGCAAAATAATAATCAAAAAGTATATACAATAAATGAAATAAAATAATCTAAAAATAAGAAAATTAAAACTAAGCAAAAAATACATGCATACCTATATACACTACCAACAATATTAGCAATTTTCTTTTAATGCATTGCTTTTGTAATATATGTAGATATTTATGTGTTTGTATTTGAATGGTTTAAAATGTATTAATATAAGTTAATACGCTCAATTTATATTTTTAAAATATTAAATTGATTTATATTTATAATGTGGTCAAAAATATAAAATAAAATATCGAAATAATATTTTCATAGTACGATAATATCGGATCTTTTATTTCTATACGATATTGCGTGATATCGAAAGAAAATTATTAGTATCGATATTATCACAACATCCTTAATGGTAGGTAGGTATACGATTATATATACAATGACTTTTTAATCAAATTCAACTAACCAGATATGTCGATATAAAATTAACTGTTTTTTTTTAACATCACTTAGATATTCAACTCATTGAAATACCATATAAATACTATTACATTTTTGATTAGTTATCATTCTCATAATTTTAACAGTCAACAACATGTCCTTATATAAAAATTTAGGAAGTGAAGAAAATTTTCTAAAAGGGAAACTGCGAAGGGAGACACAGATACACGAGATCTAGATTTTCGAGAGTCTAGAAAGCGTGAAAGACAGCTTAGACACGCTCTCTGCAATAACAGATACTGACCAAGACATAACGACAGTGCAGGCACAGACATCCAGGTCATTACCTAACTACAACCTACAACAGACAATTCGTCCGGCATCTTGAAACATATCCAAGGAACACAATCATCAGTGAACGGAAAGTGAATGCTAAGGAACCAAGAATAATTCACAGAATAAACATCGATATAAGGATGATATTATAATTAATATGATTTGGTAATGTCATGTAGCAGAATTAGAAATGACGAAGAACCGCTAACGACGTATGATTTATAAGTAGACAAAAATACATCATCATACGATACTTTTATCGTGACTAATGAAAAATTCATTCATTACTGTGCAAGAAAATCATAGCTGATTGAGTTATCAATCATATCAAAAAGGAATATGATTAATGATGCCACTTAATTTCATACCTAGCGGCACAGACGCGACTTCCTAGCTCAAAAACCATTAATTATTAATTTTGTTTTTATATATTGTGTGAATGTGTTGCGAACAGGGTAGCTCGGTAGGTAAGGCACTAACTTTTTGTGCTTAAGATCCCGGGTTCAAGTCCGGCTATGGTAGGTATTTATTCTGTGACATCAGCCACGGATCTATCCTGGGATCGGAAAACCGTCCTGGGGCAAAACCAGCCTCCATAAAGTAAGTACTGTTAATTAAATAATTAATAGAAAAAACCTGGTGGTTGAGCGTGACTACTTATTTACAAAGTATTGGACCCAAGAACCTTCTTCATAGGTTGTAGTAGTTCAGATTTTTTTTGTTAATATTATTTCGACCCTTTGGAATAACTAGGTTCAAACTGAAAAAAAAAAAGTTGTCAGTGTGACAAGGTTCTACATAACTTCTGTTACAAGTTAGTCGCTATTTCCAAAAGTGAATCCTAACCATCACTGACAAAAACCTATTTTCTACTCCAATTATAATAACAAACCCAATGTTTTTAAAAATTAAACTAAACAATTCTTTATTTATAGAACATATTTCTGACATTCATTGATTATTTTAACATAACCTAAAAAACGTTGATACTAAAAAAGAGCCGCTTTTGGAATGAATTACACTTTAAGGCTTGTTTTGGAACGAAATGAATGAAGGATTAGTTTACACCGTACATGGAATACAATTCACTGAATAAAACGAATTTGTGAATATATTGGTTTATGAAACGAATGTAGACAGACATAAAACCTAAATTCTGCAATAGATTAAATTGTAAAAAAAATCGTAATTTTATCACAATGATTAGATAAGGCATGGTCTCATTAATCGATGAAAAAATTAGGTACAATAGCTTTCCCTTTAAGAACGAAAGTAGAGGTGGTTTCATGCACAATAAATATCTGCAAATACTTTGACTTTTGTTTTTACAATACTGACTGGAATAGCATGAAGATTATAAAGAGACGATTTTAATCAGGTGTTGAAGGAACAGTGAGACGTTTTCAAAAATATTTCTTCAAAGATAACTGCTCCTTTCGATTACAGTTATGACCCAGCAGTTCCACGTGTAACAGCCCCTGAAGCTTTATCGCGGGAAGAAACCATAACCACCGTCACAGATAGGATCTCTCAAGTCATTCAATTTGTCCTTCGGAGCGGTTTTATTGTTAGAATTTACTGCCAACCCAACGACACAGTTGGTCCCTTATCGAGTCCAAGTGGGAGGGGATTGGATTCCTAACGACGAGATACTAATTCAGAGAGTTGAGGAAAACGGCGATTCGGCGTTTCGCGAAATTGCCACAAAAGACATTAGATTAATCGCAGTAAGCCACAAGTATAATCAAGGCAAGTATTGTCGACGGCATCCGACATTGCGTACCTTAAGCCCCGAACACGAAGGGTTCCGTAGATTGTTCGATGTCACCTGGGATGAATATGTAAAAATATTCAACCACTGACAACAATACACTGTACTTTTATATGTCCGAATGATCAGTGGAATCGATTCTAACATGGTACATAAGGGTTTGAATGAATCCTTCGGTAATTTAATTAGTTAAAGAATGGTAATTTTGCGAAACTGTAAAAACATTGATTTGTGAAATAAGAAAAATCGATGTAATGCGTCAGCAATACGACCCTTTCCGATATCAACAACACCCAATAAATAACCAACCTTCAAGTATCATTAGGAGAACAAGTTGAGTAATGGGTCGTTCAAAGAACTTTTTAAGTCATAAGCGCGGTGGAGGAATGGAAGAAGGTTAGAGTAATATGATAGCAGTGTTTATTGCATGGGAGAGAAAAGGGGGAATAAAATACCACACATAAAGCAATAGCTTAGTTAAAGGGGGTAGGATGGCCGAGTGGGGTAACGAGTGTGCAAAGCACCGTGCGTTGCCGGGCAAATCTAATAACCGAAGTTATGAGATAAACAAATAATTACGAGTTTAAATCCCAGTGACCGGGGAGACTTTTTTAACTCGGCATAATTCCCACGCCCTCTCCCCCGACCCGAGAAAAAAAAACCGTGTAGCCTAAAAGGCAGGAAAGGGAAGAAAAAAAAAGTATCTCCAAATCGTTAATTCTTCGCTAAAACCAAGATTTTAAAAGATAAACTGCCTGAAGCTGGAGGAATCAACATCGTCTAAATTTTTCAGTAATTGTAATCGACCATGGAATGAAAATTATTTTAAAACTTCATTCGTGTTTAAAACAAATATGTTTACAACATACAATAGAGGTATTCATGCACTTGTAAATGCTCCATGTGCTATCATGCTAAGCAGTCAGCACTAATTTTGAATGGATGGTAAACAACCTGTTTATACTAACGCGCTAAAGTGCTATTAGTTATAGTAAGGTTATGACCATACTGTAAACAAAGTTTGTGAGCTCTTAACGTTTTGATTTATTTTTAAAATGCCAAACCAAAGTGGAAAAAAAAACTGAGTTGCTGAATTATTTGGTTAAAAATGCTTTATTAGAAGGCAAGGAAGAAGATTCAGATGATTCAGAAGGCAAAAAACATGATGAATACATATAAGAAATCCTAGCTGTCTTTACATTCCATTTCTGTGGATATTGTACACAAACAAACAACAAAGAATCAAACACATCAAAACCTTACAATAATCTTCTCCGTGCGTTTACTAAGTTAGCAACACTATATAGGACCATAGGGTGCGTTTAAATCGATGGCGGCTATTTTTAACAAGAATTTCTAAAACAATTTTCTCGTTATTACACATTTAAGAGATTTACAATACTTAGCACTGCATGAATACCCCAATATTTGCTAATGATGGTCCAATTTTAATTTTGGTTTTGTATAAAATTTAGTAAACTTTCAAACAATCATGGGTGCAGCAATCAACAATAAAATTTATACTTTTGGAGTTATTCGCAAATTAAGTTTCCATTCCTTCATGACTTGTTTTCCTCAAATTTCAATAATCAGATTTATTTCTCTCATCTGAAGCAGCAGAAAATTTCCAAAATGAGGACTCGATCATAGGATTCGATGAAGAATTAACGATGATATGGCGTACCGATTATTTCGTATCTTTGAGAAATAATACTTAGACTACTTTATACAAAATACCAATACCATATGATGAAGAATCATCCTAATAAACCACATCTCAACAACTATGCCTTGTGACTAATACTCTACCACGTAAGGTTAAATTTAACTAGTGGACGTTATATAAGCTAACTAACTTTCCCTTCATCCTCTTCTTGACGTCATGCTCTGCTTCTTTTTCAAGCGTAGCGGATCTACCTCGTCCACTGAAGAAGCTTTCGACACTTCTCGTAATCAGAGAGAATTAACTCATTTCGATCTCTCTAATCGAAAATGTAAGTCATAACAATACTTGTCATTAAAGTAATCTCAATTCAATTGAATATTACTTCCCATTATTACAAAGTTTATATGAAAATGTACAACTTATTGGCGGCCTAATGTTTTAGGATAATTTGGTAACGCGCATGGGTCAATCCATTTGTAAACAACCAAACCATGTTACTCGACATGTTTGATTTCTATGATTTTTTACCAGTTATTCCATATTTATTTGAAAGTTCAAAACCGTAGTTAAAAAAATTTTGAGGCTTACAGTTTTTTCTCGGCGGCCATTTATAATTTCTTTTCGACTAAAAACATGTTTTGGGAAAATGAAACTCAGGTTATTGGGCATTCAAATTGGGTGATATCAAATGGATGCACTTGCATAATTTTTGGTTGCCTCCTTGCTAGTCAAATCAGTATTAAAGGATTCTTTCAAAACTTTGCAAATCTCACTATTATATAAAAAAGTTTTAAGCGACTTTCATATTTTATTTTAGTATTAGGAGAGTAGGAGATTATAGGAGTTCTCCTATTAGTTCCATAAGTATGACTAATTATACAGCTGTCCATTTAATTACATATACGTTGAGCTCCTCCTGTAACATCCAAAATTGAGAGTTACACTCTGGTATCATCGTTACATTTTTGAGCTCCTGTAACCTCCTATGCTCCTTATACAAAACGAAGATTTCAGACCAAACATCTGTACGGAAAATGCTATTCATCTGGAGGTAGTACTTTCATTTTACTTTAGTGACAGGCAGTGTTTTGGGTCCAGTTCTCTACATCCTTTTCACTGCCGATATCCCTTCAAATCCCGATACCTTCCTAGCTACATTTGCTGATGATACTGCCATTCTATCCTCTCACTCAGATCCTCAAATAGCATCTCAAAACCTACAATCTCACCTCTCCTTGATTGAGCAGTGGTGCAACAACTGGCGCATCAAAATCAATGAAGCTAAATGCAAACATATTATTTTCACCCTACGACGCAGATCCTGTCCCACAATCCTTTTCAATTCAATACCACTTCCCTACTCAGATACAGTCCGTTACCTTGGCTTCCTTTTAGACAAAAGACTAACTTGGAACCCACATACGAGACTTAAAAGGCAAGAACTTAACCAACGATATGGCCAGCTATATAGACTACTAAGCAGGACATCTCATCATTCGATTGAAAATAAACTTTTAATCTACAAGACAATACTGAAACCTATCTGGACCTACGGACTTGAACTGTGGGGAACTGCTAAACATTCGAATATCAAACGCATCCAATCCTTCCAGTCCAAAGTACTTAGAACAATAGCCAATGCCCCATATTATGTCACAAATAAGACCCTACACCATGACCTTAACATCCCATTTGTCCTCGACATCATCCCATCCAGATTCTCAAACTTTCACCAGAACCTTATCCATCATCCAAATCCTCTAGCTCAATCCCTATCCAGCTCCCACCATCCCTACAATCCCCCTCGAAGGTTAAAACGGCAGTGGCCGCGAGATCTATTGTAAATATGCTTCTGGAGTCCTGGCAATGGCCAGCTTCTCCACTCAAGTCCTGAGCATCTGTGGCTCTAGTGAACTCCTTCAGTCTCCACTGGCTTTTAATACTAGTGATGCGGCTGGAAAAGTGGCACTGGGATCTCTGGAGTCCTGCTTTGCTTTCCACATGTGGGGAGAAAAGCCTGGCTCAGAGATTCCTGGGCGAATGTATATATTGTATATAGGTATGAATGTGTTTAGAAGTTGTTATTTTATTTTGTTTGTTTATTTTATTTTTTTTTATTTTTTTTTTTCCCTATTGATTCCTTTTTTTTTTATAAGCATTATTTATTTACTTCTTATATTTATAGTTACTTCTGTATTATTTGAATATACTGTATGAATGAGAACTTCTAGCCTTAATACTTATAGCCCTCCAACAGTGGCTGATTGTATTAAAATTCAATAATAAAAAAAAAAAAAAAAAAAAAAAAAAAAAAGCTTTAGTGACAGCAGCTATTTTTCTATCTAGAAATTTTCTCCTTGAATACAATTGGCAATAAGGCGCTATGTATAATATCAATTTTTAAAGAAATTAAAAATTTGTCAGAACTGTGGTTTCGTCCAGTTTATTTTATGTTGATAAAAAATAATACAATCTGAACTACAGAATACATGTAAATTACAGTTATAAAATTTAAGCAACGAGTAGTAAAAGTAAATAAACAGTTGTATAATAGGTA
Organism: Nezara viridula; assembly: GCA_928085145.1. Lineage (NCBI taxonomy): Eukaryota > Metazoa > Arthropoda > Insecta > Hemiptera > Pentatomidae > Nezara > Nezara viridula. The sequence continues at coordinate 61,975,539 of OV725080.1, read as the reverse complement.
AAATGGGTGTTGGTTCGCCATTAGGCGGAAAGGAGCTCCCACCGATAGTACTTCAAAAATATTACCGATAAGTGATATCACTGCTCTTAAAAAAAGAAGAAAATAAAAGAAGAGAGTATTGTATTTTTATCGTTTATTTTTACCTTTCTGATCAAATCGGAGTGTTTTTATTATGAGATTCAGTTTATTGAAATTTACTTTTATAAGTCTTGCAAAATGTTTTCTTTCCTATATACTTCTTTGATTTATACATCTAATTGTTTATTTCTATGCTTTTAATTATTATTTATGTTGGTGTCATTCCAGGAAATATATTATGACTCATAGTAATTACCATATCTTATTTATTTTAATTTGTTATTTAGTTTCTCGATATATTTAAATTACTTAATATTCGATTACATTTCTTTGCAATTTCATTGTTTATTACTTTATTTCAAAAGCGATTACTTCAATACTTCGTTACCGTTACATTACAACTTTCAATATAAATTTTAGGTTTTACATACCACATATTTAAATTAACCATTAATGAAATATTAGCTATCATCACTACATACATATCATTGTCTAATTTATCGAAGATTTTCATGTATTATCCTACATTCGATTACCGTCTAACATAACGCTATCATGTAAACTGTCCTTCAACAAGAGGAGATTCCCTATCGTAATTACAATATTAAACTTCAGGGAAAATAAGGAAGGCATTTTAAAGAAATAATTTCGTATGTTCTATATACCAAAAAAAAAATATCTGATGATGAAAAAGGCATTGAAATATTCATAAAGCAGAGAGATTCCCGGCCATTGTTGGATGAAAATGGAGTCAACGTAGTCTATCAATGATTCAGATATTTTCCCCTTACCGCTGTAACACCGCTTTATAAACGAATTTTCACAAATCTTCATCCAATTTCTTTGTCATTCCTAATAATTACAGTATTCCTATGACCTCACTAATCCAAACCATCCCTTTAAAATAATATATTATTATTTAAAACAAGATGAAAGAAATAATATCCAGAGCCTTGGAAAGTAAAGAAGAGCAAGACAAAGTTTCAGAAAATGTAACACACAAAATACACAAATAATTTAACATGAAGAAGTTGTACCATATTTATAAGAATGCAGTGGGCAGAAGAAAATGATGAAGTCGGGTAAATAATTTTTAAATTATATATCTAAGGAAAAATAAGATTAGGGAAAACATATATTTTTTTTTATTGTTTGAATTTTCAGATTCTATTGCTAAAGCCGCTAGGGTCAGAAGTCTTGAAAAATATTATTTCAAATTCAAAACAAACGGAAGTTTCAGATTATTTCACAAGAAAATAGTTCAAAAATAAATGTTTGAACAATAATTAGTTATTGTAGAAATATTTTTATATAAATAAATTTATAATATTTGTTTTTAAATTGATTTGTTATTTATGAAGTGACTTTTTTTTGCGGTAGGTAATTCGATTTTTTCGCAAATCCAAACCACCTTGGTTTTAATTAGTTTGGATTAGCGAGATTCCACTGTTTGTAATAATAATAAAAATGAAAAAAAAAAAAAATAAAATCATGAGCAGGAGAGGAGAGCTTCGTCACTAAAGTTGTGTTTTAACAAAAATTTAAAAAAATTCTATTTATAAAATATGTGTTGGAACATCATGATCGCCTTACATCTTGATATATTTTGATTAGCATTAAGAACATTAAAATAGGAATTTCACGTGCCTAACCTTAAATAAAATTGTTTAAATCTATTAGCAAAGCCATATTTTTCCCAATCGAGAAAATGAATTCCATTTTTTTTAAAAAACATCAACAATATCAATTCATGTTTTTATTTAGCTTAACAAACAGACAAAATGAAACATTACAAGCTATAATAGGGTCAGACAGAAATTTCCAACCGCATTACACCAATATCAAACCACAGCCGCGGCAATTTTCTCTGGTATTTGTTAAACAGGATTATTTCATTCATCCTAACCTGGCAAATACTATATAAAAACTATGTTTATTCGCTTCATTCATTTCACCACCATTTTGAAAAAAAATACATATTGAACAATAAAAATAACAAGGATAAATTCAGTTTAGGTAGTAGAACAGGTACACTTACATTTAAAAAAATTAAGAAAGAAAGAAAGAAAATTAAATTTTATTCTGGAATATTTAGTCTCCTGAGAATAATTATAGTGAACAGAAAAGTGGGATTTGTGGCATTGTGAAAAGTTACTTAATAATCTAACATTTTTTTTTTATTATTTTAATGGAATTTACAACTGTATTACATAGAAAATACAATAAGTAAATGTGAAATTGGTAACATGACATGTACAACATGAAGAGAAACTACCCATTGGTAAAACTCAAATTAAAGTTCTATATTAGAAGATCCCGAGGTCATCTTCTTTTTAGACGCCTCGGAGGGTTATCAGGAATAGAAGAGGAAGCAAGGTTTGAAACGAGAGGATTCGGATGGTTCTGCAGTTTGTTATGGAAGGAAAGGTATCTGGATTGGGCCAAATCGGAAACATATGGAACATTAAGGTCTTTATGGATGATTTTATTTGTGACAAAGTAAGGAGCGTTGAGGATTTTACGAAGGATTTTGGATTGTAAGGATTGGATACGAGAGGAATTCGATGGTTTAGTGGAGCCCCAAAGCTCAATTCCGTAAGTCCAAATAGGTCTTATTATTGTCATATATACGAGTCGTTTATAATTGATTGAAAGCTTAGATCGTTTGTCTAGTAAGTGCTGCAGTAGTCGAAAACGTCGGGCGGTTTCTAGTCGTTTCAGTCCTGGTATGGGGGTAATAATCTAACATTAAAATTAAAATAACAAAGCATAGATAAATATATTAAATTGTAAATAAACATATGAGTGTGTCCACATATTTGTACTGATAAGCTATATTTATAATATATAAATATAAATATATTATTATATAAATAAATAATAGTAAATAAATATAAATATATCTTTATTTTTATATAAAATATTAGGCCAAAGGTCACCGAATGTAAAAAGTTTTTACATATTGTATTACTTATTCAACGTTTCAGGAGCCATTTTCAAGAGCCTCCAAACTAATTTTAATTCAGTTGTTATACTTCAAACTACATCATTAAATTAAATAAAACACATATAATTTCAATAACAATCAGTTAAATAAATAGTCCAAATTCTATTTTATATATATATTTTCTATAACATAGCATTTTGGTTAAAATTTATCATCTACCTACCATGCACCACTTCATAAAATTTCCTAAAATGTATCATTGTAATATAACTCGTCGGTTTGTCATTCTTATGGTAAGTTATTTTTATGAAGCGGTGCAAGGTAGGTTGATGATAAATTTTACATTAATTCTAACCAAAATGCTGTTATAAAAAAAATATTATAAAATAGAATTTGGACTATTTATATAAATGATTGTTATTGAATTAATATGTGTTTTATTTAATTTACTGATGTATTTTGAATTATAACAACTGAATTAAAATTAGTTTGCAGGATCTTGAAAATGGCTCCTGAAGCCTAAGCGTCGAATAAATAATACAAGATGTAAAAACTGTGTACATTTGGTGACCTTTGGCCTAATATTTTAAATATTTTTTTTAAAAAAATGGCAGCGAACCTAAAAGATATGACTAGAAAATATAAATATATTAATTATCTGTGAGATAATTGTCAAATTAAGGTGACAGCTTTTGTATATTGTAATACCTATGTTCATCAGAAATTACTAACGATGGAAAGATATAAATATGCTTAAATATTATAAAGTCGACACTTTTAAATCGCACGCTTCAGCCGTTAAAATACGACCGTCTGTTGTTGGACATCGAGATAAGTAATTAATCATAAAAAAAGTTATTCCAGCATAAACTTGTGAAATTAGCCGGCCCGATGATTAATTTTTTAAAAAGCCGTTTTTCATTTTCCAACTTTTAAATCCACCGAAGTGTATAATGTAATCACTAATGCAAGAACCAGAGTTTGCTATCAATCTTGTCGTCACTCAACGGTAACTGAATAAATTCAATATCATGCCGGTAATTTAAAAAAAAAAAAGAAACTTTAGTTTGGTCAGACATTGATTTATTGGATTCTAGCTAACAATATGTAAGCATCAAATTTCAGTACTAATAAAAAAAAATTAAGTTTTTATATTATCTGAAAATACAATATATTATATGTTTTACTATTTTTACTTTCACAGATTATCTCTGTACATATTGAGTATCTACCATATTGAGTATATTATATGCAATATATAATAATATTTATACAATATATATACACTAACATTAATACCTTTTTCTTTTTTAATTTCATGATAAATGTTGCCGATAAAGATCAGAATTTTTCCAAAAGATTTACTTTTCCTCACAATCATTAATAGTATTAGATAATATATAAAATCGTAAAAAGAAATGGGAAGCAACACAAACATATAAATTTAATAGAATCAATATGGGACAATATGGTAACTAGTAGTTTTAGATGAATATAATACATTTTCTACAATTTTTATATTCACTTCCTCATGTATGAAAATAACAATTTTGTAGAAATACCAATTTCTAAGAAGGGGGATAAATGAAAGTTGTGTGATGTGCGCACCGCACAAGGTTTTTTAAACTAATATTCGACTCACATTTGTATTTTTAAAAAAACAGCTCTGAAAATATATCAACAGAAATAATTTAATTTATTTTTACTTTAAAAAGTCACATTATCTAGTTCATATGTGTAAGAGACAATACACACATCATACTCACGCGGTGAAATTTCGATTATATTTATCTTATTATAATAGAAAATAAACTATTAAATAGAATAATATAAATGAAGGTTAATAGTTTGTCAATACAAAATAATAAGGAAAGTCATGAATGATATATAATTCTCACAATTAGAGTAAATAAATTACATAGAGCTTATATAAGACCAATAATCATACCGCTATTAATAATTATATTTAACCTTGTCTCCAATAATTATATGTCATTTAGTTTACTATAGGTATATAAAAATGCATAACTAATGCTTACTGGATGAAAAAATATTTTTCAAACATACTAATTACACTACCATTAAATTATTCACAGTATTAAAGGGTTCGGTCTTATTTACTAATACGTTTTTATTTATTTAAACCCGTAATTATTTATTTTTTACTTAAAATCGATAGTAGCAATATTAAAATATATCTTTAAAGATATATACCTGTGGCACCCATGAAAAGTGTGTTAAGTGTAATTTTGTAAATTATTACGTGTGTGAGTAAAAAAAACTAATTTTTCTATCTTTCTTTGTGTCTAATAGTTATATAGCTATTACAGAAATGAACATTCTGTTGTGAAAGATGGGTTGAAATTCGAAACTTGAACTTGCAGCTGTGAAAATTCAAAATTTTCAATTGCATTTTTCCTTAAATATGATTTTATACTATGCATAAGTGCCACAGACATTTAATATTTAAATAGCTAATGTTTATTTATTCAATAAATTGAATAAATTTATTATTTTATTTAATAATTCCTCATACCTATTGCTATATTGTATTTTCATTGCCCTGATAAAAGCCTGTGCTTTGGACCGAAACATCGGCAAAAATAAAGGTAAATAACATTTATTTATTTTAACTTTGAATTTTTGACTGAGCCTCCCAACCAATTTCCCTTCAATTAAATAGCTAATACTTGAGTTTAAAAAAAAATGATGGTTAATATCAAATAGTATTTTATCGATACATAATAATAAGTCCTATATGATATCGCATTATTGATGAAAAATGTGAATGTTCTAATATTTTACGTATCTAGGCGATCTGCAAAATTTAAAAATATATGAGACTTTCAGTTGACAGAATGACAAACTCCAATTTTTGAGTAAAATCATTTTAGTAATATTTCAAGTTGGAAAATTCATAATATCTGTACATACAGTGAGTAAGTTGATTCCAGAGTAGGTGACTGCAGTGTTGAAACATAGAACTGTGAATAAAGGTTTATATTTTCCTACGATAAATATCAATAAAATTAATAATAAAAAAAAAATTTAAATTGGAGTTAGTCATACTGTCAACTGAAAAGCTCATATATAAATTAATTTATAGGTGCAGGCGTTCTTTCTATTGGACTGTGCAGAGAGTCGTAGTTATGGATATATTTGACAATATTTAAATAAAACCATTGAATAAATTGCATATAAATTTACAACAAAACCAACTAATATTAATAAATAAAACATTCATCATGAATATTCAGGAGGGAGTTTGAACATTTCCGCGAGGAAACGTATTATTTATGCATTAAGGATAAAGTTTTTTTTTCAAAAATCGAAATAAGCTGAAGAGCAGTACACAATAAACTTTCAAAATCACTAATAAAATATAAAGATTTCATTATTTACAATATTGGTACGAATTATTATCCTTGAATAGAAATGACATATTAAGAAATGGAAACTTTTAGGATATGGTAATATGCTTACATATTTTCTTGAACCTTAGAGTAGGCTTTTCCGACTTCGACTTTTCCTATAATTTTAGTTTATATGTTATTGATTTCCATTTTCGTACAGCAAATTATTTAGGGGGCGAAATGATATGAGATTATACACTCTCTTTTATTTTAGGGCGATCGCTCGACTCGTTACTGAGGCTTTTAATGATAAAAAGGTCCTCCATGTATACTCTATGGTTTGGACTTTTCCATTTATGTCTTATTATTTTAAGTTTTGTTTTTTTAGATGTATGTTCATGTATAGTAATAAATAGCAACACAGTCAGTAACAAACTCCAGGTGATATTACTATGGTTGGGACTATAAAACACGACGGTTCAATAAATCGTTTCGAAGAAGCGACCAGACACACTAAGAGAACAAATGTATTATAAAAAAATAGAAGAGAGAACAAAGGACGTGTGACGAAGGTTGGGATGATGTGGGTTCTAATATAGTACCCTCATGCGGGGACCCTCAGCGTACCAACATCCTATATGCTGCATTGTACGCCCTTTTAACTAGAACCAAGCCCCCTTGACACTCTTCCTGAAAAGATCGTCGATGCGGAAACACATATAAGTCATTGAATGCACCTTGTGTCATAAACGTCATGTGAAGTACAAATAATTGGCTCCTTCCACAAATGAGAAAAAAAAAATGAATACATTTTGAGAGAATAGAAATGATATGAGACAGAGACTGCAGCTTTATAAAACACTAAAAAACTAGACTAAACTTGAAATCAAAAACTAAAAAAGTTAAGAAAAATTTTATAACTTGAAAAGGAAGTAGGAGTGTGGCCTGAGTCGACAGTAACGAGACGTATACGCCTTTCAAAGTTTCTCTAAGCTATACTTTATAAATATACATTTATAGAAGCAATTGAAATAATTTTTCAACTATTTTTTTCTTCAAAAGAAACATTAAGAATGAGAGTACAAAAGAGAAAAATGTTGTGTGGAAGTATTGAAGCTAAGCGTTAATAAAGCCACGCAATCTCGTAACGTCGTTCCGTTCCCACCACTTTTCTTTAACGCCAATTTTCTTTTTAAATAAGCATGAGAAAAATTCTAAACATTTTACATTTTTAGTCTTATAACCTCAACTTTATCGAAATATAAAAATTTAAGAAAAAAAAAATTTATAAATTTTATGACACTGTTACAAAACTAAAACTGATTTCCAGAAATAGGTATATCGATGTATAGTAAAAAATAATATAATGAATTATTTATTGTATAATAAACATGAAGATGCTGAAGTTGGTCAAAATTAATACGATCAATAGTTTAATAAATTGATTGGATGTTGAAGTTTCGGTTCAAGCTGTAGGGTTAAAAAGAACATGAAGTATGTAAAATGAATGTAGAGAGAGAAACACTTTATTTTCATAAAATATAAAGGATTGCTGCCCAATTATATTGGGTTGCTATACACACAGCATACTCTTCTATCCTTAGGACAATATATGAACTTATATATAAATATACAGAAGTCTTACTTAATATTAGTAAAATATATATATATATATATATATATACATTTTTATTTTTTTTCCCAATTTTTTTCCCTTTTCCTTCCTTTCATTGTTTATGCTTTTTTTTTTCTTTCCTTTAACATTTAGTTTTCCTTTCTCTCACTTCTCTCTCTTTATCTCTATTGTTTTCAATTATTCATTAAATAAATAAATAAATACATAAATTAAAACTCTCGGGCTAGCCATGCACGTGGTGGTGAATGATTCCCAGGGAGTCGAGGACTATATTTTCAGCCAACCTCGCTACCTCCTTAATGTCGACACCTAGTTCCTCGAATATAATATAATAGAGAAAAACTAACATTGACAAAAAAAAAATCACCATCCGAATTGCATAAATTAACTATTGAAAATTAACACAAAATAACGAGATAAACAAGTATAGAATAGTAATGAACAAACTTAAAATTAGCTTAACTCAGTAACGTTGGCAAAAATTAAAAATTTTTAAAAAAGACTGCGTCCTGAATATTTATCATCCATTAACTCAGTAAGTTAGTTATATAGTTAAAGTGAAAGCTGGTCTTGTTTAATTAAAAATAATAATAACAAAAAAAATAATTTTATTTTACATTAAATCATAGGTTTCTCGTGCGATGATTATAGGAATCAAAACTTTTAAAGACCAAATCGTAAGTAGAATAAAATTTTCGGAAATGTTAAAATGATGAGGTACCAAGAAACATAGAGAATGGAGTATTATGAGCAGAATGGGATGAAAAAAAGTGAAAGGAAGAAAAATAGAATAAGAAAAAGAAATAACATGATTCAGCGCGTTCCGGCCAAGCCTTGGACATCCCCAGACAGGGAATTACTCAGTGCAGTGCTATTAGGCTGGTTTTGTTTCGGAGGTTTCTCTCCTTTCATTATCTTTTCATGTTTTTGAGTATTTATTTCAAAAGTTGTATCTTGTTGTCGTTTGGCAACTTAGAAAGTCTCCTCTCAGTTCTTCGTTCATGTTAACTTGATTATTCTTTTTGGCTGATACGTTGTCACGATATTTCATACCGTCACTTTTCAACATCGCCTTCTTTGTCGTAGTCTATTTTTAATTACTAATGATTTAGGAGAAATTGTGATAATTTATTATAATAAATACACTTTTAACATTGAGATGTGGAACGATTACCTTATTTTTTAGCATTTTTGACTGAAACTTCAATTTTTTAAAATATTTATTTATTGAATAATATAACATTCTGTCACTTGAACATTGGTTATTCGGAGGTAGAGATCACTTTCACATTATATGTACAAAAAAAAAAAAAATTAATTTGGAGCAAAATAACTAAATAATAATCAAAAAGTATTTAAGAACAAAATACCCTTAATTAAAGTTACGAACTTACAATAATTTTTAAGACATATTTAATATACTTAATATGTATCAATTTACTAATTCAATTCATAATGTATGCATTAAGTGTGTAACAGAACTGTTTAGAAATCCGGCGATAAACTTGCATTTAAATATAATAATTAAAAATAATACAATTAAACTATATGATATAATAAATGAGAAGGAGTTGATCAAGGGGTACGGTCAAATAAATACTAAATTATAGAAATAGTATTATTTAATTATTTGCCGACGTTTCGATCCACCTTGCAGGTCTTTATCAGGGCTACAAGAGATACAAAATATAAAAGGTACATGGTGAAAATAAAGTAAATGAATAATAAGTAGATATTAAATAAGAAAAAGATGTCTGATAAAGAAATAATAAGATGATATCAGAGATATAGTGGGTGACAATGTACTTAAAATATTAAGTATTATATATACATAGAAGATACAAATCTCTGATATCATCTTATTATTTCTTTATCCGACACCTTTTTCTTATTTAATATCTACTTATTATTCATTTATTTTATTTTCATCATGTACCTTTTATATTTTGTATCTTTTGTAGCCCTGATAAAGGCCTGCAAGGTGGGTCGAAACGTTGGCATATAATTAAATAATACTATTTCTATAATTTAGTATTTATTTGACTGCACCCTCCCCCCCCCTCCCCCGATCAACTCCTTCTCATATTATATCACGGTCAACCATCTCTACCCCGATATAATAAATGGTTTCATTTATTCGTTACTTTTTGCTTCACTTTGTGTTTTATAATTATTATAAAGGTAGATTCCATATGAAATACATAACATGTTAGATACTTGAACTTTTTTTTTCCATAAAGGAAGGCAATTTCAGAATGAATTACTCTCGGGGAAGGGCCGGGGAGATATAAGAGAGTGGAAAACAACTGCCCTCAAAGTTCTGTTTAAAAAGAGAGAGAAGGGCCGAGGGCTAAATTGTAAGTCCTTATTACTTTGGAGATGGGGATATTGTAAACTCTTTTTCTTCCTTCAGGATCCTTCCTCTCTGCTCTTTCTGCTCACCCTGCGGTAGACCAGATGGAATCCACAATCCCTTTTTAAATTAAAACAAGGTTCTACTTTTCTTTCACCTTACTCATCAAATTTCATCAACTGGTTTATTTCAGCTGAATTATATCCGAAATTGATATTGCCAATTGATATCCCTCTTAGCACCAAAACATTAATAATCTTGTCCTTTATTTAATCAGTAAAAGCAGATGGGAAAAAATACAATAGTTATAGAGTCATATACTTAACAATACTTCTTTACAAAACATGCGGATTATACATGTTTATTATATTATTATTTATTTTTTTACGTTTTTAATCTATATTGTAGCTTCTATATAAAAATATTATTAATATACAAAATCGGACATAATGCCAATTGACCTTGATTTTGGCAGATCATTATTCTACAATAAAAAAAAATTAAATTGATGTGATGATTCAATATAAACCATAGGTTTATCCTCCACACGTTTTTGGACAGTATTTATTAATCTAGCTCTAGAATTAATTAATATTTAATTATTGAGGTTAAGAACAATTGAAAATTGATAGAATAAGTATAATATATATTTATTATATAAGAATATGAGTATTTAGTAATAAATAAAACTCGAAAAAGTAAAATATAAAGAATTGTTGCGGACTCCATTGACACATTCCTGACCTGACTGCGGCCTCTAATGATAAAAAAGTCTCTTATCTATGAAATAAACCATATCCAAATAGGTTTTAGGTCATATTTATACATCTGTCGTTTGTTCTATATGTTGATGAGGATTTGTTTTAGTTTGTAGTTAGTTCTCGTTTCGTTTTTTAATTTAGGTACAGTTCCAAGCAAACCTTCCGTTCAAGTATTGTCTGAGGTAACGGAAATAGATTTTTGGTGACGGTGTATTGCTGTCGATTGTCATGGGTGGACATGAAGCTTTTCAAACAAACAAAAAACATTTTTTTGTTTTTACAACCCTGATGTGGCTTTATTGTGTAGCATTTATTTTAATTTTTATTGATAATATTATTAAGAATTATTAATATTATAATAAATTCTATTTAAGAGAAAAAAATTAAATTATTTTCACAGATGTCCACAGTTATTTAGTTTTTTTTTTTTTTAGATAACAGTTGTAATAATATCAGATTTTCATACTTAGAAGTCCTGAGTAACTACGAAAAATTAATGTTAAAATCATCGAATGAAAAATAACTATTAACTCAAGCAAGCTGGTCTGGTGGTGAGCTTCTTCGGCCGTGTCAGAATCGAACCTCCAGGTCAACTACGCCATATTATAATCATTGATGTGATGAATTCCTAAAGAGCCGGAGATTAGTAAAGTTTCCCTTCATTATGGTATCTATAGTTAATAAATAGTATGAGGCCACTTAATGAATGGGATAAAAAAGTAATTTGGTAGAGGAGACTACGGGAAAGTTCTGGGCAGCCGAATATAGCTTATTCATAGAGTAGACCGCTATAGGGTGGCCGCATTGCCTCCTCGAATAGCAAACGGTAACGTTCATAAATTGTTAATAGGCCGCGACTGCTGCACCGATTACCTAACCGTCTTCAACAATTATAGCTTGTGTAGATATATTATTCATTTTTATATTATTTATTTATCATATTTTACTTCCTCACAACTGTGGATAGGGTAGCTATTGAAGAAAACTAAATTTTAACTATACCCGAATATAACTCGATGTAATTTTGCCAATGATCCTTAAGATTAGAGGCAGCAACCTAATAAATAAAATAAATAAACAAACTACGTGGTAAAAGAAACTCAAAATTTGTAATACTGTAATACAAAATTTATGGTTGTAATTAAGTATGAATGTTTTTCTATTAATTTCTTTTACTTATAATTTATTTAATTTCGCTACGAATTTCTGTATTTTATTTAATTTTAACTCTAAGTTACATTTCCTTGGTTTATTATATTTTTTTCCTTTGTTATACAGATATATATATATATATATATATATATATATATATATTTTTTTTTTTTTTTATTGTATTGTATATATGGCATGAATGTGCCTCACTCACCTTTAGTACTCAGTGCCCTTGCGTGTGGCAAAATGTATTATTTCTCAATAAAAAAATAGAAAAAAAAAATTATGAAAAATGTGAATGTTCTAATATTTTACGTATTTAGATGATCTAAATAATTAAAAAATATATGAGTCTTTCAGTTGATAGAATGACAAACTCCAATTTTTGAGTAAAATCATTTCAGTGATATTTCTAGTGGGAAAATTCATAATATCTGTACCGAATGTGATTAAGTTGATTCCAGAGTAGGTGAGTGCAGTGTTGAAACATAGAACTATGAATAAAGATACACATTTTTCTACTAGCAATATCACTAAAATTAATAATAAAAAAAGTCGATTTTACTTCCTCGCAACTGAGGACTGTGGCTACTGGAGAAACTAAATTTTACGATCACATATAACTCGATGTAATTTTGTCAATAATCCTTAAGATTAGAGGCAACGACCTAATAAATAAACAAGCAACATGGTAAAAGAAACTCAAAATTTGTAATTGAAAAGTTTTCATCATAAAATGGCAGTTACTCCGGGAAAAGTATAAGGAGACAGATTTAGACCACCTCAAGAGAGAGGAGGAAGCGATGAAGTATTATTAGCGCCCTGATTGACGTCAATAAAAGAGCCCGGAGGATCTACTACATGGATCAATAGCCTCTACAGGGATACAAGGATGGGACATCAAAGGAACCTGGAAGGGAACATGCACGATATCCTTAATGACGGGGTACATGGCTACCAACTGCTGGGGCCATTGCTTGCTTAGTATACCAGCTGTTGAGCAGCTGCCTCAGCGGGGAGTCTGTTTCTCTCTCGGTAAAACATCGCCATCGATGAATATTTATCCTACTCCAAGCATTCCGATGGAGTTAAGTATACATGTTACAGAACGACATTGTTAGATTTGTCAAGAGTAATAAATAGTAGAAGAATTGAGGTCTCAGGAGGTACGCAAAGAAATTAAGGTTTCAGTATAATTAATATAATCAAAATTTGAAATAGGACGAATGAAAGTTCGTACTTAAGATCGTAGTTGCCTCGATACATCGTTCATATGCAGTATCAAACACAACATAGCGACACATATTAGAGCTTATGAACAGAGCCCGGATTTAATGCAGGAAACACCCACAAAATAGGCAGTAAAAAATCTACAAATATATAGTACAAATATTTTATTATACTAATGTGCCTACAAAAAAGTTCTTAACAAAATATGAAATTGGAGGAAGGATTTTTTTTTTAAACTTATTTATTAAAAAATATTACACTCTGTCTCTAGGACATTTATAATAGAGTTCACAGATCACATTCACACTCTATGTACAACAAATAAAATAAATTATACAGAAAAATAATATATATACAATAAATATGAATAAAATAACCTAAAAATAAATAAATAAAAAGAACACATACACACCTATATACAATATTTACAATTTGGCGAGAGAACTCCAAACCAGACTTGTTCCTCCAACTGTGCAGGGAAAAGTATGACTCCAAAGGAAGGATTAAAAATGATAAAATTAGTTCAATTGTTTTTTATTATTTATCATAAACCAAAAGTAATTAATAATAATAGTGGATTGATGGTTGACTGTAGTGAAAATTGAAAACAAGTTGGTTATGGTGTTCAGTCAAAATAATAAAAAGTAAAAATAAATAAATGATATTTATTTTTGCCGTCGTTTCAACCCTAAGTTCAAGTATTTATTAGGGCTAAGGAAAAGGTGTTTCCTGAATTTATGACTGAACTTTGGGCCGAACCTTCGGCAAAAATAAAAATAAATATAATTTAATTAATTTAACACTTTATTATTTTGACTGAACACCCCAACCAACTTCTCTTCAAAAGTAATTAAAACATATTAGCGAAAAAGAAAAAAACCTTGTAGTAGCAAATTTATATCAGCTTAAAGTTTTTTCTATAAAATCTTGTTTTAAAAACGAACCATTCAATGAGTTAAAACTGTTTCTCTTTTGGAATGTAAAGAGAGATTGAATGTGAGTGTGATGTTTAGAAGATAAGAAGGAGTGAAGAAAAGGCCAGGAAATTAATTAGGGGAAAATTATAGGTAAATTACTAATGGTAGCATTATATTATTAATTTGAAATTATTTGTTGACTAACACTACCTCAAATTGTAGTTGGGAATCACGTCTGCAACGTTGTTCTTTTATTTACGATTACTATTTATTTTATTAATTCAAAATAAAATAAATCATAGTATATATGAGATATTCGGAGTTAAGCTCATACGTATCCCAACTAGGGCTGTTTATTCTAAAGTTAGCTTGCCCATTTTAGTCATAGCGGAAAGGTCGCGATTTATTCCGTGAGTCGACCATAAAATCAATTTAACCTCGCTAAGGAAGGAATCGGATCCGAGCCGCTTCTGACTCAAGAATAAAGATATCTGAGCATAATCTGCAAATGATGTCCTCTAATGTTATTTGAGGGAGATGGACACCTGAGGTTTACTTAGATTTCTGTAACTTAATTGCTATTCATTGACCCCAGACCATAATTAACACAAGATTAATATTCATAGTCACATAATAATATAAGGAAAACAAGTTAAAGGAAAATAAGTTCTAATTTCGGACGAATAATTGGACCAGGTAACAAAAAGGGTCACGCAAGTAGACCTTTTTAAGGAGGGAGAGAAAGGGGATACTTGGCCGAACAAACAAGGACTTGAAGAAAAGACGAAGGGGACAATCGGAGACAGAGAATGTGGTACATCACATCACACAATATACCATCTTCTTTCAATCCAGCATAATTTCAATCAATCACAGATAAGTTATTAAATAAGTTTTCTTTTAGTTTTAAGTAATTAAAACAGAGAATTAGTTATGGATATTGTTAACTATATACAAGTAATCTTTTTATTTAGAAGCTAATATGATTACCTTTTATTCTAATAATTCATACATTCAAAGCTATCTAGTAAATACATAATTAAATAATAAACTGACCCGACGTAGCACCTATGAAGAAGGAGGCATTTGTGATAGAGGCACATCTAAGAGTAAAGGTTTCGGTTAAAGTTTAATAATTAATTAAATATGAATACTATAAACGTAGAACGAACCTTTAGTTTACCCTCCCTATATTTTTACTTTCTTATACGTATATATGAAATATATAGTTAGTGTAAGAATTGAGATCGTGAAAATTTTCGAGTCTGAGGTTTCAAGGGAAATACACCTTTTGAGGTACTCTGAGTCCAAAATAACCCACATAAGTTCCGAAAAATGGTCTGTGTGTTTGTATGTTAGCAGTCTAGCTCAAAAACGAAAAGTCGTACGAAACTGATATTACATATTTAAGATAGGTATATGCCTTAGATGTGACAGCAACGTTTTCCTTAAAATCGGCTAACCGGAAGTGCCACTTTATATCAACGCTGAAACACATTTTTACAATTTTCTCAAAAACGGTTTTGATTAAACTCGGCGTATCATTATATAATTAAGTGGTCTTTAATATCATTTAGGTCTTATCCCCGTTGAGGTCACTTTACAGGGCTTAAATGCCCATGTTCATATTCGTCTTCCTCTAAAGTACCTTTAATACGGTTTATTTTAAATAATCAATCATCTCACATTATTAAAAGTTACGAAAAAAGGCTAAATATAACTTTTGAAGGAATATGATAAATGAATAAAGGAGAAAGAAATAAAAATGCTTATCCAGGTCGACAATGAATCTCCGTAAATACTAGACAGAAGGTATACGTAAAATATATCGTTGGAAACCGGAAAATTTAAGAAAAAAAAAACAGTATCTAATGTAGGAAGTTGTAAAAAGTAACGGAGAGCTGCAAAAAAAATTAAAAATAATATTGTTTTAAACTAATATTATTCAACGTAAATCTAATAAAATTTAACGAAAAGTAAATGAAATTTTCCTAATATATTTAAACTTTTAAATGTTTTTCTAAGATTGAAAAAAAAGTATTTAAAATCCACCGAATCAAGCCAATGCCAGTGCTTAAAATACTATTTCATCGTACTTATATGAAAGAAGATGTGAGATATAAAAACTTTTCATGGATATGTTTATAACCTCAAATATATTTACTAAAGAGTATTATCTCTAGATAAGATATTATATTTAAATAATTAGGTATCTATCGGCCGTTTATTCCAAAAAATCATCAAGTAACCTTTCAGAAAATTAAATTAGAGAATAATTCGATGAATTTTCTCTTTGTGAAATTCCAACATTATTCTTTTACAATTAGTGAGACAACTTTTGACCTAGGTAATGAAAATATTATTAATATTTGTCTTCCATCTCAGAATTTTAATTCATTTAACAGACTTTCACTTAAATCGTTGAATGATGCGGTATAATTTTGAGATAAACAATAAGCTTATTATTGTTTATAAGAGCACTGCATTGAATGACCAGACTATAAAGGGTACATCCCCCGCGAGGAGCTATTATTGCTATAATTAAGTCGCCCTATCTTGGCATTTCAATTGGCGGCAGCTAAGCCCTACCTTTGATGCTTGGCCAAGTTGGTCCGAGGCAGGGCAAGTGAATACAGCTCACAAACTATCTCGTCCTCTAACAGTCGAGGTTAGTGGCTAAATGATCAATACAGGTGCGTAGTCCACAAACCGCTGCTGATCATTGGTGGAAATGCTTTCATCGCTGTAATATTCTTTAATTCTAGTAAATTAATCTAATTAAAAATAATTTCACAGCACATTTCCAACACAAAAAACATAAACTCCATAACATTAGGTTACTATACCGGATGGATGGACTCTTCCTTTGAGCCCTCTTTCATCAACATCGACGATTCGTTTCCGTCCTAAAACCGTACCAAGACGTATTGACAAGATTCAGTGACCATTGTAAACCACAGTTTCATCAAATGGTATAATTATAGATGTATCTTCTGTTTTTTTTCTGGAGGATTGAATTCTACCTCCATGCTTTTTAATAAGTGACTATGACTTAAAGGATCACAATTACATTGGAAGAAACTCGGGTTTAAATACTTCCAAATTTGTCTCTTAGGAGACCTTTCGTTCAGGTTTTTTTTTCTACCTAAATATATTCCGCAATTGGAAAAAAAAAAGTAAAATAAAATAAGCCGGTCTTTTTTTTACCTTATTGAGATGTTGGTAGCGATGCCGCTTATGACGGCTGAAGAATACTAAAGTGGGCAACGCCTTACCACTCTCGGTAACTAGACTTCTTTTGGTTATTTAATTTAAATTTGAATATTTAATAGTTGACCGCTGCATTATAAAGGAAAGAGATGGTCCGGGGTTGCGGTCATAAATAGGCTAAATAGTGATAAAACTATTTTATTGAAAGCCAACGCTTAGCATCTATTTACTTTAGTTTAGGTTCTTGTAACTCAGCTTACTTAGTCCATATTTTATTGTACTTACTGTTTATAATTTTAATAAGCTTATTCACATTGTTTATAAATTATGTCTAAATATTATGTAATTGCCACAATTCTCTATCTTTTTGTATCTTGTACGTTCTAGTCCTGATGAAGACCTGCAAAGTCGGGTCGAAACGTTGGCTTTCAATAAAATAGTTTTACCACTATTTAGCCTATTTATGACCGCAACCCAGGACCATCTCCTTCCTTTTTAATTTAAATTTGATTTCAAATCTTTTCATACGTAATAAAATTATGATCATCAATTTTTTAAATAAAATTATATATCATTTTTAATTTAACCATCCCTCGTTACTTCTTTACCAGCTTCTTTTTGTTGAAGTATGTTATATAGATAAATTTAAATGGCGTCGAGAAAATGACTTCAGCGAAATTTCATTGAAATCGGCACATTCGTTTAGAAGCTACAGTTTATAGCAATATAGTTTCTCGGCCACCATTTTAAAAGTAAAAGGTGGATAGCAATGTAGATGAAGGAGGATCATCCTCGGGTGACCTCTGATTTTATATCCAAATTTGAAAAAAATCGGTCCAGTAGTTTCGGAGGAAATACGCATACGGCGGACGGCCAAAAAAATTTTATTCGTTGTTCGAATTTTACGCATCCTGAAACGTGAAACTTCAAATTTTGAGAGGGGGTTAAGTTTTTGATTTTTTTTTTGGCGATCACAATGGTTGATTATTGAAAATAATAAACCAAAAATAAAATATATTAATTAAATAAACTGAAATAAACTAATATTCTTGTGTAGTAACGATAAGAAGGACCAACAAAGGATAACATGAGTTTTCACGAGAGTATATCCATCGGATTCAGAACAAAAAGAAAAAATGGGTACACTTATTATTTTTCATCATTATTTTTTCGTTTACAATAATTTATAAGAAAATTCCTTAACTTTTCGAGTTACAACAAAATCTCTTATTATTTAAAATAAAACTTTTTTGCTAACACAAAAAAATGTATTTATTTTTTGGTTGCTTTTGAAATCCTATTTAGTACAAAAAAGAAATAGGAGTCAGGACACAAAAACATATTTTAACTGTAAGAAACAACGGCTTAACTCTTTACGCAAACGGCACCAACATTGGCATTGTTGATGTTCAACTAATTAATACTAGCAATAACTAAAAAATACCCGAAATACAAAAACATGGATGTTTCTGAATAAAACTGCTAATATTTTCCACAAAAGATCCACAAGAAACGTAAAACTAATTTTAAATAATTGTAATTAATAAATAAACACACTTCACGTTTAAATCAGTTGTTTAAAATATTATACAAGATATTTAATGTTCGATAACACATGCATTAATCTATAATATATATTACTAAATTAAACGATATTTGTGAATGTACTCTTTCCGCACTATAGTCATTATCCATATTGGGACAAAATGTTTCATTACTTAATGAAATATTTATAATTAAAAAAATATATTCAAGTCAAATTATAAAACTCCATAAACATTATCTGTGGATTGAGAGAAATATTGGAGATCGTGAAGATACTACAAAACGCCTTAATAGGAGAGATAATTGTTATGTCCCATGTGACAGAAGTTTGAGCATTAATACCTCTGTGACGCGTCATATATTGACGTCAAGTGACATAGTATAGTAGTACAGTATAGACAGTAGATGTGTAACTATAATACTTAAGTAAATAAGTAAAAATCAAAATGATATTTGATTGTGTTAAACATTGTGTTAAACTAAAGTGACAGTGTTAAACATAAAATAAATCATTTCTTCGTCCTGGTTTATTTAAAATGTCACCTTCTACATAAATACATCAAACCGTTTCCATATAAAGAAAAATGTAAAAGTATATTTACAGAGCGAAAATTAGTTGAACAAGCCTTTGATTAAATAATTTATTCACTTATATAACAATAATTATATTTCTAATCCATCGAAGGAATATGAAGCAGTATTTAGACGAAATTAAAAGAACACGAGTCTTTCCAAACTTAAATAATTTTAAAAACGTTTCCATAAAATCAATCTACAAGAGAATCGAAACCAGTTCAACAAGACCATTACAGACATTTGGGTCAGTTACTATTTTTAAAAGGACGCTTCCGCGCTAGAAAATAGTTCGGCCTTTATTTGCACGCTCGATTGGGTTCGCAATCCAATAAATCGATACTTTTATTTAATGATCCTAAATTGTTATAGAGGGGGAAAAAATAATACAAGAAGAAAATTATTTATAAAATATGATAAACTCTAAACATAAAAAGCAAAGATAATGTTGTCAAGATGTATTTTGGTTCAGTTAAGGACAAATTAATATAATTTTGGATCATTCCTTGTTAGATAAAATGAAATCTTATAATATTTTATAGCATATAACTTAAATCAACAATAGTAATAAAATCTTACGAAAATGTTTTCTAACAATATAGCTTCCTTTATTATGAGATACTTGGTGAAAGCTTAAAATTGTATAACGTTCCACATGTAAATACACAAAGAGGGAGTGTTTCTCAGACATTAGCAAGATATCATCAGGATGTCCTGATACACGAGGTGACGACCGTGTGATGGATGTCCAATATAGCAGGAACAGAAGGGGAGATAACACACTGCCTTGTATTACACCATGGGATGCGGAACCCCAAAGATCTCGTATCAATGCTAAATTCAAAGGAAAATTTGTAACATGTCACATCCTGATATATTTATTAATTTCCAACAATGATGTACAAGAACCATATTCCTAGAAATGTTTAATTATTAGTGTGGTCCTATTTCGGAACTTTCTGATTTTTTTTTTTTGTTCCCTATGTTTCAATATCATGGGCTTCGAATTATAAAATTTAAAGACCATAAGTAAAGACTGATAAATATCATATAAATTTAAATTTTCTCTGCAATAATTCTTTTTCTTATTTTATAAGATTCTAAAAATAATTTAGGAACATCAACAAAGTTCCAGATTAATATTAAAATAATTATTGATACAGTAAAAACATTTCCTAAAATGAAATAGAAGGCATTAACCAAAACTGAACCAAACTAAGCTTGTTCTAAATAAACTCAAGTTAAAGTTTAACGCATTTTCAAATGTTTCAAATCAAAGCCTTCAAATGTGTATAAGTGAAAACTTCTTTGGGCACGTTTTGTACCTTTTTGTGGGAGTGAATTAAATTGATCCGTCAGATTTCCGATGTTTTGTTTTAACGCTCGGATAAAGTCGGCTAGAGTCGACTAATTGAAATGTTTTTAGATGTGGATTAAAATAGTTCAGAAACTAAAAATCATGCCTGCATACTGTAAGGAGATTGTTCAGCAGCATTTCATCCTCTCTGTAATAGGCTATAATTCAAAATTTTATTTTACCGCGACGCCATGTCAGGGAGGCGATTAAGAAAAAATAGTGTCGAAAACCAAATAACGAGGTTAGTTGGAACACATGGATTAAAAAATTTCAGATACTAAAAATCGAACCTGAATTATACTGTAATGAGCTATTATTTATAATTCATATTTCATATTATTAATCTCGCCGAGTTGATGTTTTCACTTATATCGTGTGGTCTAAAGCACCCACCTTAATTTTTTTTCTTTTTATTACATAAACCTAATTTTATGCTATATTTAATCTAACCCAAAAGATTGCTTCCAATGTCAAAAGATCTGTCAAAAATTAACTTTATTTTGATTTGGCTTTTTTTTTTTCTTAAATAGAAACAACGTTTTATTTTTTTTTTTTTTTCCAACGTCGATTTGGTATCAAAGATATCTAAATCAAGGGAGGGAGGGTTTTTTATTTTGAAAATAATAAGTATAAATCCAATTATAATCCACTTTTAGGGCATTTTCCTGAACGCTGTCCTAAAAATAGTTTTAAAAATACTAAAATATGCAGTTCCACTTAAAATGGTGTAGGAGAGATTTCAAGGAGCAAATATTTAGTTGCACTTAAAAAAACAATTATAGTCATCAATGTTACAATTAGGGACTGTTTTGTTACTTGTTATAATGAAAACGATTTTTACAAATTAAACTAGCCAATTATTGATAAAATAATGTTATTAATAGGCCTAGATATTACTTAACAAGAAACATCTCTCAGGCTATATGGATTAATTTCTACGTGCTCATTAACGATGATAAATCTTTTACTTAAACCTGTAAATGTTTATTGTAGCCTTCGATGTAGACGCCGTTTATTAAATATAATCTTTAAAAAAGATAAATAAAAGAGATAAAAAGCTTTGAATGCAAATAAAAAAAAAACGAGAACGTTAGACAGATGCAACACACGCTCAACGGCACGAATATGAGAGGGATTATTCGTGAAATAAAAGATAGAAGTGCTTAATCTCATTTTTTCTAAAAAAAAAAAAAAAAAAAAAAAAAGTGAGAAGGATTATGGCTTGATAAATTTCATGAATAGTATAATTTAATTTTTTTTTTTATTTAAAAAATGTATTTTCTTAGAATTACATTGGTATATGGACATTTCCTATGTAAACGTGAGAATTATTTTGAAAAATATATTTGATTTCCGATGCGGAAAACCATTGAAAAGTAATTAAATTTTAAAAACAATTTTGTTTGCTAAAATGTTTTTCTAATATTTTATTTAGGTGCTTTATAGAAAATCTTTATCAAAACGAATTTAATCAAAATTGTGACAGTTTATTATCTATAGGAAACAATTTCCAATCAGTAATAAGGATAAGCCCATTTTTTGAAAAGTTCATTATCTGACTAAAAACTATATTTACACTGAAAAAAAACAAAGCTATAAAAAAATGACAGACCGGCACATCGGAAACTTATTCTACTTATAGTAAACTTTTTACAAGTTTTATTTTGCCTAAATGTCATTGAGCACTAACCCTTGTTCTAAGTAGATGATTAATTTATGTCGTCTATAGTAGGCTTATCGCAAAACGTTAAAAAGTGAAAAAGTCTTAGCATACTAAGACATCATATTTTAGTAACTACGTCACCTCATTTATTTTATGTCTACACTCAAGTTTTTCACAACATTTCATTTCTTAAATTACATTATTTCATGAAGTTTATTTCATTCGCTATATTTTTTTCATTAGTCTCTGCTTTGTTACCGTTATTATTTATTTCCTAGTTCTTTGTTTCTGTTATTATTTTATTCATAATTTCCTAACTTTATTACCGTCAAATATATATATATATATATATATATATATATATATATATATATATATTATATATATATATATATATATATATATATATATATTATATATATATATATATTATATATATATATATATATATATATATATATATATATATATATATACTGCCACATAACATCCGTCATGCCTCTTCCCTGTCAACTTTCGAATACCTCCTTTTCCAATATCTCCTTACATCCCAAACAGAAGATTTATTATTTTTTTTTTTACCATTACACCAAAAGTATCCTAAGATTTTATTTTATCTTAGTGTCTGCATATTATTATATAAACCACTGTAGATATTATTACATTTTGTATAGAGTTTGTTTTCTATTAGATAGCCTATCGTTTATAAATTGTGTAGTTATGTATATAAATATAAATATAAATATGTAATTTCTCTTTTTTTTTTTCATCATAATTAAGTAATTTTGAGAAGATTTTATGTTCATTTGTATATATATTTTATTTTTTATTTTTTACTGGTTACATACTTTTTAAATAATGTATATAATATTAAAATTTTTATAAGTCAGTTTTTGGCCAGATTTGTACTTTACTTTGTATCAACTCAACATTGTTATTCTAAGAGGACTTAGTCCCAGAATAAAGTTTAATTTTCTATTCTATTCTATTCTATTCTATATCCTAACTTTGCTTCCGTTACTTTTTATCCTTAACTTCGTTATCGTTATTTTATATTTCCTTTAAGTTTATTCTACCTAGTTTATTTTACTGTAATTATATTCTACCTACATTATTTTACTTTAAGTTTATTCTACCTACATTTTTTAGACTATACCTTTCACCTAGATATTATTATTTTCTTTTTGATGTCAATAGTTTCTCATATGCACCGTTATCTGTTTTTTCTTAGTCCTCATGAAGGCCTAAACTTTGGACCGAAACGTCGGCAATAATAAAAATAAATATAATCTATTTATTTTTACTTTTTTTTTTTACTAAATACACCAACCAATCTCTTGAATTATTCACTCCAGTCAAACATCTATCCACAATCATTAAATGGCATTCCATGACCTTAAATCACTAAGAACTTTGATGAATTTCCCGTATGTGAAATCAGGAAATTCTACACTTGTTTGAATTATCATTGATATATAATAGATTTGTATTATTTTAGTGATCTTGCCGGTTGTTTTTTTTTTTATCAATAAATAAAATCGAAATTCACAAAAACATTATTAAAAATTCAGCTCCATCACCTAATATACTATGCAATATAATTAATAACATTTTGCAATAGACCGATGATATATCAATATTTAAAATATTATTGGGGAAAAAAGGTACAATCCAAGGTGGTTGGACCGATATCACATCGCGTTCAACCGTCAGGTTTACCCCTTCATTGATTTTTTGATTAAGAGTATCCACTTTAAAGAGCGTGGTTCTGCCCCAGGAAGGTCTCCTGATCCCTGAACCCATCCATGGTGGTAGAATAAATAATTACCTGTCACAGCCAGACTTGAACCCAGGCCCGTGAGCATAGGAACCTAGGACTTTACTTATTGAGCTACTCTACTCCCTTTAGGTTTTAATTATTGACAGATAACATTAGTCAGAAAGACTAAATAATCATCATTACCCAAACCGCAGACACTCAAAAGGGAAGAGACAAACCAGCTTCATCGACCCGGTGGTCCCTAGACCTAATTGTTAACATGGCTTCATCTGCATTAACCACCGCTTATCAGGCCTTGTCCTCCCTGCGCTTTGACACGGCACGGCCCTAGCTCTAGGACTGTAGTGTCGCCATTATACATGCAATCTGGTATGGCACCTGCTTCGATCATATGGCAGTCGATGTGTGTGGCAATTCACTCATATGATACATTTGCCCAGTTAGATATAATTACATGCATCTTATGGGCTATAAATCATTAAAATGTATAATTTGAAAGTCACAAAAACAGAATTATTTGCGTTTTGGTTTCTTTTTCGCTTCGCTGATCAGCTGTTTGGTTATAAACCTCCAAAAACTGTGTTACCTCACATTTATCTTTTAAAAAAATAAATGAACTGTTCATTGGCATAAAAAGGACAACAGGTGTGGAAAAAATAGTTCATAGAATAACCAGATCATAGGTGGGAAACTGCAATCCCTACAATATGTGGCCTCTGTGATAATAAATAAAACAATAAGATAAATAATAATAAATAAAAATAACAACGGTGAAATATAAAGAATTACTGCGGCCTCCTTAGCACTGTCTAACCTTGCTGCTGCCTTTAATGGTAAAATGCTTCCCCGCCTATGAACTAAATGGTATGTGAAAGAAGATCCTATTCGTTTTCAGAACCGTCATTATTTAAGATTAGAAATATAACGGACAGAAAGAATGACAAAATATTAAGAAAAAATTAAAAGAATAAAAGGTATTATGAATGAAGTCGGGCATTATTCTATCTTAAAACGGATAATTTTTCAATTTATATTTAATAGTATAGTTTGTAAGAGCAATTCATTCCTTTGAATTGTCCCTCATTGGAAAACAATTTAGAAAAACAAAACGAATAAACAACACAACTAGCGGAGAACGAAAGAACTAAATAAAAAGAACTGTTCTTATCTGTTTGAAAGAACAGTTAATCCGTTTGAAATGAAGAACTGTTGTTTTCTCTCCCATAATCAGCGTGCGGTTGGATGTCATGTTGGACGAATGTTCTTTTCTGTCCTGATGAAGCTTTTATTTTTTGCGAAACGTTGACATAAAATAACTTTAAAAAATTAAATTCATTTGAAAAATCTATGGGCAAAATAAAATATTTTTTAAAAAAATCTACCTCAGATTAGTTCTTAATAATACATAATTACACATAAGGAACAAATAGGGCTTATAAAATCTTAATTATACCTTATTAAATATGTAATCTTAATATTAGATATATATGAATTATAAGTTGTATATGGGAATATAGTCTAATATTTTATAATTAATGATCATAAACAAAAATAATAATTTGTTATTAACTATCCATTAAAAAATTACATATGCACCTTCAATAAGGTTCAATACAACAAACGTTATTTTATTTATTTTAGAACCATGAGGCTGTATGGTTGGAATTTTCCAAATATAACCTAACATCAATTTTCGGTTTGTATATGAGGTTTTACTCGTTTACACTAATAATTAATTAAAAAAAATAAACTAAGTAAATAAACCTATTCGTATATATACCCGACGATAAAAAATCCTATGAACTATTCCAAGAAAAATCAAACAGGTTTATTTAAATATAAACCAAAATAAAATTCCCTGAACCTATTTTTAACCGAGCCTGATAGGACAACGTGGCGCCCAAGCAGTCGTAAGACCAGATAAGATCAGCAATTTCAACCATTACACAAAGCTCCAAATTTTCTACTACCCAAAAAAAATTGGCAGAGGAGGGACACTAACACATGCCCTCAATATTCATCAAAATACTAGCAAATATAATGAAATATGTATAAATAATGTGTCGGGAAATGTGAGTACATAAGAATATGCCTTGTATGCCTCCTCGTAGCTAAGAATATATATATATATATATATATATATATAAATCGTTTTGTAAATCGATAGTAAAATTATCAAGGGAAACCACCTAAATTATTATCACATAACAATTTTTTTTATTAAGTAATAAATATAACATTTTGTCAATTGGAAAATAGTTATAGTGAGTTAAGACCACATTCAAACTATATATACACATAAAAATATAAAATAAACAGAAAAAAATAACGCATAAAAAATAGATTATTTTGTTTATTACATTATTATCTTAGCAGTAAGTTTTTTTTTATAAAACGTAAAATCTTCTTACATGTTTCAGTCATTATTAAGTATATTTTTATTTTATTCATTTTTTTTTTATTTAGATCAATATTATTTATAATTTTTTAATTATTCATTTAATATTGATTTACTTACTTTTTTTTCTGTTTAAGTTATTTAACCGATTTTTTTATTTCCAGTTCCTAAAAATAGGATTATGATTTCGTTATTGAAAATATTAATAAAATGTTACTTTTTTTATAAGCAATATATAAATATTTAATAGTTGCTATTAAAAATCTAAGACTTCAAATTCAATGTTAATCCTCTTCCACATGTTTTAAAGATTAAAAAATGCAAGACCCGTAATATCGGAATTTTTATTGATATTTCGATAATTGAAAAAATATCGATATTAGATATATCAATATATTTTATAGTACACATTAATTATTTACTTAATTTTACAAAGCCAAATTCTAGAATAATTTAATAGATAAATTCTAGAATCACTAAGTAATAAATATTTTCTTTTATATTTGGTTTTAGTAATTTCAAAGAACTAACAAAAACACAAACCAAGGCAATGTTTTTTTTTCACCTTTTTAAAAAAGTTAAAAAAATTAAAACAAATAATATGCATTACTGATTGGTTGTACATTAATCGACTAATATATATATGTATTGATATAAATATATTGTAGATTAAGAACAATTTTTATACAGGAAAATTTAATTTTCCATGTTTCAGATACATATATAAAAATGTTGAACAAATAGTGCTTTAAAGTTAGTAATGTTAGAGCCTCAGGTAGGCGACATGATGAATATTCAGAACAGGTAGGTAGACCGGCAGTAGAATAATAAAGAGGATATTTTTGGAAATTAAAAAAATGAACAGGCTTTTGGGATTTTGAGAAAATGGATGGACAGTCTAATTATCTACGTTGCCTCGTGTAGAGGATTTATCCGTTACTCTCCCATCGGGAAAATGGAGGATAGAGCTTTATATTAATAGGCTACGCGGTTTTGATAGATTACTATATCTTATATTCATTTTATTTTTTTCTCTATTGGAGAATAGCAAAAGTGTGGTAAGACCACACATATATATATAGATACATATATACATATATACACACGCTACACAAACAAGAAAATATAATATAAAAAAAAGTAAAATAAGGACTAAACAATAATCAAAAAGTATATACAATAAATACAAATAAAATAACTTAAAGATAAGCAAATTAAAAAAAAAAACGATACACTAATTATATATATATATATATAAAATTCATGAATTGATATATTATAGTAGGTGTTGAAATATCTTTAATATTTAAAAAATTATATTATGAAACGTGCTTCGTGAACAAAACAATGAATGATTGTTAAAAAATATCTAGATTATAATTAAAATTTTAAATAACATAAATATGATTTTTTTTTTTAACTGAGACTAATTTTTTTTTTACAAACCGTCCATCATTGTTAATCACATCCATTTTTTTTTTTTTTTTTTACATTTTCCAGGTAATGAACCTATTAAAATGATCATAGGAATGCATCGCCTCGAAAATTTATCAATTCTTAAGTTACTTAGCACGAGAAAATAACCAATAATAATAATAAATAACCAAAATTAATACGTTGGAGGTCAGTAAAACACTCATCAACATTTAAATATCGAACACATATTATTTATACCCTTGAATCTTTTACAATTAAAAAACGATGTTTATTCGGATAAAAATAAAGTAAATAAAACTAGTTGCATTTAATAAACATAATCAATACACTGAATGAATAAGCAAGATTAAATCAAATAAATACAATTTAAATTAGTACTTTGCATATAAAAAAAAGTAACATGATAGTATATATACATATGGCTGTAATAAAAATTTAGGTTTCGAATTATAAAAAAAAATATTACTTAAAAAAATATCAACAACGTTAATAAGTACGTTTCTTTTTAAAATAAAATCCTCCTAAAGGATGGGTTAATGAAGAAGGTTCAAGCAGTTTTTTTTTTTATAAATTATTTTGACATATTATTATTTATAATTATATTAAGGGATATAAAGCCCTTAATATAATGATACATAAAATAACTGTATTAAAAAAAAAAAAAGACTACGTTAATGAGGCTGTTTCTCTTATCGTGGAAATAAGTCCATCATTAATAAAATAAAGGATAAATGAAGAAGGAAGGTTAATTCCATAGTCAGTTATTTTTTTTTTAATTAAATAATTGTTTTAATATATTATGATTTATAATATATTGAGGGATAGGAAACCCTTAATGTAATACATAAAATAATTTTATTTAAAAAAATAATTAAAAACAGACTACAAAAAATCCTTTTAAGTTAAAACAATTTAATGCAATAGAAACATTTTGATACTGAAATAATATATTTGCAAAATTAGTCCAAGAACCTGAAAGAATTAACAAATAATAAAATATTTTTAAGAACTTAAAAAAAATTTAGCATAATATCTCATCCTAATCTCTTAAGTTGTTAGGATATACTTCTTTACCCCAAATCCTACAATACTAGAGACACAATTTCGATGAAAGACAAAGATTATTCTTTTACACATCTGTGATGGACGGTGCAACTTATATAAATTATATAAAGAATGGAGGGATAGAGTAAGAACGATTTTGGCTAATAATTGGATTTGATAGTGAATAATTTTATATGATAGCAGAAATTCTACTCAACCGAATGCAAATAATAATTTATAACGTTCGTGTGACAGGCAACCGTCAGTAACTGTCAGTAACTGGAACAGGTAAGGCTCCAAATTATTTACGGGAAAATATTATAAAATTCAAGATTTTTATATCAAACTTTCCTCCACAAGTTGGGAGAGATGATTGGTTCAGAGTTATCCCAGCTGATTGTAAATAGTGTATATATGTATGCCTGCGTCTAAGATGTTTATATTACTTTAGGTACATTTTGTTTTAATTTATACTTATTTATATGTTTTTCTCTCTCATTAAATTTTATTCTGTTCCAATTTAGATATATTATTTTTAATTACTTTATTTATTTGTATTTCTGGAAATGTGGTCTAAATGTGTTCCCTGAACTCTATTATAAGTGTCCTTAACTGAGACAGATTTTAATATTTCCTAATAGACTAGTAAAAAAAATAAATATATTTTTTCAGTTTTGGGAGGAATAAAAAAACTTCTTAAATAAATACAACTATTTTGGCCAAAAAAAAAAATACTCAATACGCAACGCAAGAACTGGTACACGCAATAGCAAACTTGAACTAATAAAAATTATCATTCATTAATATCAATAGAGGAGGCTGATCAATATCATAAGCTCTTTATCTTGAATTTTGATTATCATTTATATAGTATCCGTTGTCAATTTTAAGAACAAAAAAGTTCTTTAAAAACTTACTGCATTCCGTTTTTCTGGTTCATAAAACTACTAACAAATAATAAATAAACCAAATTTCAGATTCACTCAAACTTTACCTAAGAACAAATTAAAAGATTTTTTAAAAATATATTTACAATGCATTTTTTACTTGAATGCATTTACCGGAATTCTATATCTTCGGATTTTATTTTATTTTTTCAGATATTAAACAAATAACAAACTAACATCATAATGAAAGCAATCAAACCAAAAATGAAGAACAATTTAGTACTACGATTTTCACTATTTTGTACATGTACACACTAATAATATACAGAAATATTAAGCTTAATATCTTGGATAAAATATGATACAAAACAAAAGGAGTGGTGTTTTTTTTAAGAAGTATATATTGCATCGCTTCAATTTCAATATGCATCACAAGGACCTGAGGTAAAAATGATGAATATGCTACCATGATACCAGCAATGCACATTTACATATATGCATGACCTTTCGGAGAATATAATGCATGCTCAGGTATGAATCACAATGGAAGAAACAATAGACACAGGAAGGTACTCACGTTTTCGTGTTTGAAGAAGAGGAGCATCTTGAGTTCCCTGAACACCCTCTTCGACGAAACTAGGGACTGGAAAACGTTGGGTAATTTCTTCAGGGCTACCCTCCTACCATCCCTTGGATCCGTCACAGCCCTGTAAAAAAAAAAATAGTATTAACAAATCAGTTTTTAAAAAAGTAAATATATAATATTACAATATTTTAAAAATAAATCATAGCGCAATATTATATATAATAATGGCTAACAGTCACAATGATACATCTGGATATTGATAAAAATGATTGAATAAATAAACAATTTTATATTACATCGCAATGATTGATTGGAATCAATAAACATAATAGAAATATGTTCGTACGTTATGTTATGTTATATGCTTTTTTCTCAAGTTCCAATTCTTAGTGTGGGGTTGTATGGCGGCTTCTAGATATATAGAGGAAATATTCGCATGGTTTGATGAACAAACATGTTTACAAAGACGTTTTGGGAAGAAGCTTAAAAGAAATCGCGGAAAATCTGGGGCTAAAAAAGAATTCATCCGGAAATTGGTCGACTCCATTGAATTGACTATTTCTACACTTTCTGAAAACGAATTATAAATAAATAACGAAATATAAATTCACCAGGACCTTTACTCTCAGGTAATTAAGATTACCTGAATATGATTAAGATAACAGCAAATAATAAAATTGTCAAAATAAAACTAAAGTGCAACATGCACAACTCCGGATATCGTAAGTATAATTTTATATTGAGACAATAGAAATAATAAAATAATAGACCTTCACTAAAACTGTTTGTAAGTGTATTTATTAAACGATTCTCTTAAATTTTTAAGAACGTTGTTTGAAAGTAAGTATACTAAAATAACATAATGAAGGAAGCGGTAGAAAATAATAACTTGCTTACAAAATATTGAAGTAAATTATTAGTATTTGAAAGTTCATAAGAAGCAAGGTATATCATTTTGACTGCGAGGTAAAATTATCTAGGTTTTTCTTATTAATTTTTTTAAGTAATCACAGTTGAATATTTAAGTTGTATTGACTTCTGTACATATTTAAATTTAAATTATAAATAAATATGTAAACGATTTTCTGGTTTTATTAGTTCACTCTAACCATTTAAGTATTTTTTCTATATTTCTACCGGGTGCATCAATTGCAATGTGAGCCACTTATTAGTAATACTTTAATAGCAATAATATATTTAAACTTAATTATATTTTAATATTAATAGCATATATTATCAGCAGTATCATAAGAAACCGATTTGAAGTAACAACGTAATAGACTCTGATGGAGCAGAATCCATCGCAATAGTTGCCACAATATTTGCTGATGGACATTGAGCATAACATGACAAGCACGTACCTATGTACATAAGGTGTCGACCTCTCCCCTCCCCCCATCACCTCCAACCAGTAATGCATAATAACATAAGATAGACAACTTCGCTTCAGCATACTCCCTCCATCGTCAACACTTGGTCATCATTTGATTTATTTTTTTTTTTTATATGTTTTTTATCACAAATATAAGAAACAAGAAGTCAGACTTTCAAAACTTCAGAGGCAATAGCGTCAATTTGCTGATAAAATTTCACATTGCGTCACTTATAAAAAAAATAATCACATCTACATTTCCGCTTCTGTCCTGAATTATATCAATAACATTTAAAAAAGTTTTGCTTTCGGGGTCTAAATTGTTGAGAAAAATCAGAGACAATAGAGGCCATTGAACTTGGGGTTCGTGAAACAAGGTGTTATTAATGCTCCTTAACACGTCGTCGGAAATGAGAGCTAAACGAGTTTAACATGCCTCTCTTAAATGAATATATCAGTCAAAACACTCTTCCTCCTCTATTCAAGACCAAATCATTGTATTAAAATTCAATTACAAATTAAGAATTTAATTTATTAGTAGATTTCTGGAGGATAGATAATAAATTACCATAATCAGGGTTAAGTAAAAATAAGATTAAGAAAAACAGTATAAGGAGAAAAAATAAGTTATTAAAAATATAAAAATTATGAGTGTACAGACTCCTTTTTATCAAATTATTATGATCCGGCTGAAACTTCGTAAATAGCTTTACCTCATCGTAACCTACAAATATTTTATTTACATAATTCTCGGAATTGGGGCACTTTCAATCGAGAGATTTCAATCAATAGAGGTCGGAAAATTTTGTTTATTTAATTAGATCCTAAAAACTCGTAAATACTCATTTCTTTCCCACTTAGATCGTTAGGTAATTTTAGCGCAAAGTCGAGAAAAAGTATTGAAAAATATTGAGCTCTTCAAAAATATTGAGCCAAGGCGAAACGGTATAATATTTTTGTAGGCCACCTTTTTTATCAATTTAATAGTTTGATAAAAACCACGAGCAATAATATTAAAATAAATCAAATATGTATGTGTAAATAATGGAAATTAAATTAATCAATGAGACATGAAAGAAAATTTACGATAAATGATGTATATTAAGATAAATTAAAAATATATAATTATTGTGTATTGTATAACGATGAGACATAATAATATATGCGAAAGATTACGATATATAGTTCATACTAAAATAAAAAGAACCGTAAAGAGGAAAATTCTTAAGGATTATCACATGTGTTGCAGGTGACAGCACATGAAAATATTTCGAAGGGCGAGTAAACTTGAAGAGGATAATTTTTCAGATGGTTCTGACAAAATCCAAGCTTTTGTCAATCGAAAGTCTTAAATGCTAGCCAGAATCTTAAGTAGGTCGTTTTTTATGAACACAAAAACTAGTGAAATAATTATAATGAATGAAATAAACATAATGAAATTAGGCGCAGAAGGGATTTTTTTCATATTTTAATTATATTATTATTATTAATATAAATTTTTATTTATCTTATTTTCATAAGTTAATAGTTTCTTATATTTGTTATCTGGTCTCTGCATAGCCTTGATGAAGGTCTGAACTTCGGGCCGAAACGTCGGCAAATATAAAAATAAATATCATTTATTTATTTTTTTAATGAAAACTGAACACCCCAACCAACTTCTCTTCGAAATACATTTTAAAATAAGTGGGAAGTATGAAACTTTGAATGTTGGGAAAATTTATATGACTTTAGAACTCTCCGACCACACCTCAAACCCCAGACGACACGAACCATAAAGTACAGTTAGACCACAAATACTTTAGGAATAGACGTATGTAGGAGACAGGACAAGAGTTATACATCAGCGGATTTAGTGGAGTTGCAAAATGGGCCAACCCACAACAAGACTTGCACAAGATGTCTCACGTTGCAAAAGAACGTTACAGAATCGATAAACTATGAATATAACTAAGATAATAATGGCTGTGTAATAATAATATCAGCAAGAATATTTATAATGAATAATTAAGTAAAAAATTAAAAAAAATTAACTATGTTAAATGAAATATTCAAAATTAAGCTTTGTTTAATTCTTCCACCTTAATAATTCCATCTTTTGATTCTGCAGTATTGAACCATATTCATATTATTTAACTCTTCTAGTTTCCTACATACATCAAAATAATTTGACAACAAATAGTCCATCCCTCTTTCTATAATTCTTTGTATGTATGTATCCATCTTTCTACATTAAGCAGGATTTTAAATCGATGATTAAAAAAAAAAATTAGAAAAACAAATTTGATCAATATTTTTACCTGAAATTTTTAAAAATTATTTGATGATTTATATTAAGATAAATTTTTATTTGTAATCGTAAGTAATAAACATCATATCCTGACCATTATTTTTTAATCATTTTTTTACTATTAACAATAATAATAATTCTTGAGTAATACTTTTTTTAAAATCAGAAACACTAATTTTTTGTAATCTCTATGATATATTTCGAGTATGGAGTAGTAAGGTGAAAATATTTTTGAATTATTTAATGAATGAACATCTTTATTTCCGAAATTTATTAGAAATTTCGGCTAACAAAAAAAGTACATATATGTTTGCATATCTAGTGCAGGTGCCGCGTGCACAAATAAAGCTATTTTAGAAATATAATATTAAAAAATGTGTACATTAATAACTTATATATATATACATATTAAAATTTGATTTAATTTGTGTGCAAAAGGTAAATTTTATTGCGTAATCAAAATTTTTTTATCACATTTTAATCATTATTATTAATGTAAAACTATATCACTCAGTGAGTGATCATTATTTATAATCAAATAAATAAACACCAAAGAACTATTTAAATTTCTATTGATAAATCAGGCTCGATTTTAAAATTAAAAATGAAATAAAACAATTATTGCATAATTTTGTGAACAAAATAATTATCGATTTCAAATCCTGATATTAAGCTTAATGTACATGTAAAAGTGTTTAATGCTTGATCCACATGCAGCCAAAATATACTGATATTTATTCAGGAAATTTAATCGTTAGTAACATTAATGTCATTACATTTCAAAATATGCAAAGGCCAACCACCGTTTTTATTTTTGTTTTATCTCTTTATACATTTAGGGAATTTATAAAGATACTAAGAAAATTGATAACTATGCAGGTGATCTAATAAAATACTGTAAGTTGCGATAGCGGTCTATTGAATGAATGATTTAAGATTTTCGACTATATTTAAAATACACTTATCCTTTATCTATTAACTTTTTTGGGTGGGTCTGTATGCATTTCAATCAATTTTTGTTATACTAGAAATAAATTCTTTAAATCTGCAAGACAATGTTGTTGGTTGATGTTAACATTTTAAATGTAAATAAGTATGTATAAAACATAAGCATTTTCATAATAAGTTGTTACATAACAACATATATGTTGATACAGTGTGAATTAAATTTTGTATACAGTGTGAAAAGAGCAAAAGGTCGCTTATCAGTACCCGACAGTATTCTGCGAAATTGATAATTTTTTATGTTGATAATTTTGTGTGGCTGCCCCCGTGGTTTTAAACTTGATAACTTTTTTTTTATTATATATATATATATATATATATATATATATATATATATATATATATATATATTAATACTAAATTTATGATAAACAACCTTAGAATATTCATTTTTTGAGACATTTTTTAATAATTATTATATTTAATCTATATATGATTATGTATTTATCAAAATACTTTTTTGATCTCGCAATCTGTTATTTTACATTTAAAACATTTTACAAACATTTAAAAATTATTATTAAACGTTCCGTCTCCAAAAGCTATTTTCAAAATTTTGTTTATTTTTTAAATTCTAAACTTATTTCACTTTTGGTTATACTTCCTAGGATAAGAAAAAAAAACTATCACATATGAACATGTATAATTGTATATATAATTGTATATATAATGTACACAAATAATGTATATAACATTAAAATTTTTAGAAGTTAGTTTTTGGCCAGATTTGAACTTTACTTTGTATTAACTCATCATTGTTATTCTAAAGGGACTTAGTCCCAGAATAAAGTTTAATTTTCTATTCTATTCTATTCTATAATTATGTAAATTTAATATAGTAGTCATTTTTACTAGTTGTATTAATTTGATAAACGATAGGCGTATCTCAATTATTTTTAAAATTGGAACGTTCATTTACTTTAAGTCCCTTCAACAGTGATGAAATCTTTTAATAATTTATGTAAGATGCCATTTATAAATATATACATTTATATATGCCTTCGTAAATCCTGTTTAAAAACAACAAAAATTTTGTATCTAAATTTTTATCTTTCCTGTTGTTTGTTAAAATTAAAGCTAGATCCAAGTCTTCTGTCTCTCAAAATTCACATACTAAAAATTATAACGCTTTTCTTTTGTTTGGTTTTGAATAACTATTGTGCGCTCTTTAAAAAAAAAAATTACTGATGGTGATAAAATAAATATAGGAGCATTTCAGATGACAGAATGACTAACTCCAATAAATTTTAGAGATATTTCTGGTGGGAAAATGTATACCTTTATTCACAGTTTTTTATTTCAACACTGCAATCACTTACTCTGGAATCAACTTGCTCATTGTTTGCACAGATATTTTTAATTTTCCAACTAGAAATATCAAGTTGGAGTTAGTCATTCTCTCAACTGAAAGGCTCCTATAAGAAAATAATTCTTCAAAATGAGCAGAGATGGAAATACCGATTAATAATATCGATAATAATAAAGTCTAAGCGAACCCGAAGGTTCGATGCAGACACCATCAATAGCTTATTACAACCTTCCCTCTATCCGTCGCCGTCCAAACCCGTTCTCTTCAGATAGGCCTTGACGCAATATTCCCACCTTCGCTTCGGTCTACCCCTCGGACGTTTACTAGTTGGCACAGCAAATATTAACCTTTTAGGAATTCTTTCCTTAAAAGGTTAAAAGACCAACAATCTTACAAGTCTATTTAATTCGCCACGATGTAATCACCTCAATTATATTAATCTGATACAGTTCACGCATTTCGGCGTTGTGTAACCGTCTAAAATGTCCGGTTTACTGATCCTTCTTCGGTCCATATTGTACGCATTACTTTATTTTCTAAAACCTAATAATATCGATATACATAGGATTACCATTATCATTAAAAATTAACAAAATTTCGTGCTTCGATGTTTTAAATCTTTGAATTAAAGTTTTTGATTTTTAATAGATTTTATTACACCAATTTAATATTACTATATTGCTAAAAAAAAAATATAACAATTTTTCAAAAAAATTTCGATAAAATAACTAAAACTTATTCTTAGTACCTAGAAATAGAAAACGTGAAATACACGCATTTAAAAAAATGAACAGGAAAGAAATTAATTATTATTAAAAAAATAAAACTTGCTAATGATATAAGGAAAATAGACCATTATCTCTGAAGTATTGTAAAATTCATGAAAAATTTAAATTTTTTTTTAATAGGGATCGGCCAAAAAAATTATGAATAAAACGTTTCGAATATCCCTAAATGGAACATCAATCCTTCTTAATGTGCAAAGGGTATTAATAAATTGTAAATAATGACCACTGCGTGATCACCCTGCTTGTGGAATTCGTTAAAAAGATAAAGACACCTATCAACTGTCATAATTCGGTATTTTTTGTTTGTTTGGTTTTTATTTATTTATTGGATATACTCTGTCACTTGGACATTAGTTATTGCGAGGTAAGATTACAATCACACTATACAAAAAATATAAAGTAAACAGAAGCAAAATAACAAATAAATAATAGTCAACAAGTATATACAATAAATAAAATGAAATAACTTAAAAATAAGGAAATTAAAAAAAAAAAAATACACACATACCTATACACGCTATAATTCTGTAAATAAAATCATTTTGCGAGTCTTGATTATTTGGACTCCAGCGACATTAAAACTCGGATTCGAATTTTTTTCACGAGCGCACTGCTGTACCTTACTATGTACTTCACGTACAGGTAAGATGAAGTAGAAATATGTCTATGCATTTCGAAATAAAATATACTGAATTATATCGTTGAGTATTCTAAAGACGTATTGTTGGCTAGAGTAGCATCTAGTTTTGACCTCGGTAACAGCAGATACCAGCCTACAGAGATAAAGCAACCGGGGCTCTAAAGAAAGTCCTATCTATTACACGTGTACACTTTAGCCTTCAGAACTGGTTGCGTCTACTTCCTAGCTGCAAATAGCTGAGCAACAACTCAACTTGCAATTGTTTTATTTTATACAGCTTTAATACACGAGTAATAAAGTTGATCAATTCTCCGCAGTTATTGGAATTCTCTCTTCTTCAAACCAACCTCATCGAAATGTCATTTTTACGAAAATGTTTCAAATCAATTAAAATAAAACTGACGTAAGTAAAACACATTTAATTTTTTGAGCTGACAGCTGATGAAACGCCAATTGGAAGAGGTACAAAAACTATAAAGGAATTTAAATACCTAGGATAAAAATTTAATAGAGAAGGCACATCCACCAATGATATCAATAGAAGAATTGGTGAAGGAAGAAAAGTCACAGCAATATTCAACAGCATCCTTTGGAGCTCGAATAAACACCGCAGTACAAACAGGCTAATATACAAGACTATATTCGAGCCAATAACGACATATGCCTTGGAGACATGAATCATCAAACCAAGCCACCGAAAAATGCTGTTAGCAGTAGAGATGTACTTTTGGAGAAGGACAGAAAGAAAATCCAGAAGAGAAAAAATGAAAATGATGGAGGCGGAAACAAACATAGCAAATATTGAAAAGAAAAGGTTATTCTGGTTAGGGCATATGAAAAGAATTACGCCTGAAAGATTGCCAAAGATATATATGGAACTGGAAGTAGAAGAGAGAAAGAAAAAAGGAAGACCAAAAATAAAATGAAAAGACGTAGTGGAAGAAAGACTGGCGCGGGGTATGGCACCAGAGAAGAAAAAAACCTTAGATAGAGAAGAATGGAGGAATATCTTAAAGGATATTTAGGTCAAGGATAACCACAGTAGTTCAAAAGTCCTTAATAAAAAAACTAAACAAATAACAATAAGAAATATTAAAAATTAAAATCACGAAACTATAACTCAACGGACTTTTTAAAAATATAAATAACTTGTATTTTGATTTTTGTTTTTATATTAGCACATATAAAAAAGAGATTCTCCAGGGGCACACCTAGCCTCTTAACGCAGCTTTAGTTGAGGGGAAAAAAAACAAAAAAAAAAACAGGGAGTTGAGCACGAAAAAACATAAACAGGTCCTCTCATTGACAACCGATAGTCAATAAATACAAGCTTAACAAGATATCTAAACTTCGGCCCTTAAAAACATAAATCGACCATTATATCGAAGAAGTAAAAAATTCAAATTAGCAGCAACGCTGAAACACTACCCGAAAATGGAGATAATTTTCAAAAACTGCGGCCCTTAAAAATATAAATCGACCATTTATATCGAAGAAGTAAAAGAACGCAAATTAGCAGCAACGCTGTAGTGCTAATAACACCTATAATGTATATCATTTTCAAAACTATGGCTCCGTAAACATAACTCAATCCTTATCTATATCAAAGATATAAGAATTGAAAAATAAGCCGCACCGCAGTGCCTTAATTCTAATATAGAGATCATTTTAACATGAGTTGAAAGATTGTAAGGAATATCCTCCTCTGTCAAACTGAACAAGTTCCTAAACACAGCGCTAATCGATCGCAGGAACCCATCAATCTGGATTG
This sequence comes from Nezara viridula, assembly GCA_928085145.1. NCBI lineage: Eukaryota > Metazoa > Arthropoda > Insecta > Hemiptera > Pentatomidae > Nezara > Nezara viridula. Next base: position 61,935,457 of record OV725080.1, on the reverse strand, counting down.
CAGCAGAAGGTCATCACTCCAGGAAGGTAGTAAAAAAACTACATGACCAAACATTTGCCTACCGAATTATTGAATGTTAAAACAGAAATAAATATACATAGGAAGTAAACTGAATATAAATATGTAAAGCAAATCCAAAGATAACAACATTGAAATTATGATGAGGTTAGCAGAACTATAGCCACCAAAAGGCGATGGTAACGCTGAACCGTTGGTGATTCAATCGATAAATTAAGAAACGCACAGAATGGATTCATCGATGAGTTTAGGAACGGCCTGATGGATTTTCGGCGCCCATTAACGAGTGTAGGAACTTGCCTATACATAATCAAACATAAGCCGATTACCTATCAGAAGTATTAGTGCAAACTTATGAGTTATGAAAACCAACCTTTCCAATCAATGCTAATTATATTACCCCAACAAATCCCATGTTTAATAATCCATTTAACCAATGAAATTATATAATATACAAACCTACTTAACAACTTAGTATCGTCAGTAAAGAAGTATACATTATGTGACAATACAGCGACAATATATTGCATGACCCTCAGATTTATCGGGACAAACTGTGACACATATCCCAGTAACCAGTTCCAAGGACGGTGGCCGGACCTGTAACTCCTTAAACGGGTTCTAATCACTTCCTAGTTGCGTGTTTTTTTTTGTTTTTTTTTCCAGCAGCTCATGACATTTCTACACTTGCGTAACCGATAAAATATATCAGAAACATATCTAAACGATAATGCAATGAGGAACATTAAGAAAATGCATTTTTGCATCAGTACTTGTTCGTTTTTTTAATGAGTAGGCGTTCGCCAGATATTGATTTTGATGGAATAAGTAAATAGATTAAGATAATATTGTATTTAGGGCTATGCAAGTTCTCGTGATTAAGGGAGTATACGCGAGGGACGTGTCCTACATACGTTGATGAAACTCAATTAATAGTTTGATATAGTTAGCTACTAAATCATGGCGTCTACCAAAACCATTTTATGGAAAACTTAATTCACATAATTTTCAGGTCATCCAAATATTAACAGTAGGACAAGATGCACATAAATAACATGTAATTTGATTTTTCTTGATAAAAAAATTATTAATTTTTGGTAAGAAGCAGAAATGGTAAAAGAGAAATGGTTTGGGTCCTGCATAACTGCTAATAAAATAATAATTATTAATATCAATTGTATAATTGGTACAATATGTTTTTTTAATTTTATTTTTTCAACGACACCTGTCAGAAATACTGATAACCAGTCAGTTTGCTATCAGACGGAATAATACTATTGATCGGCGTGATTTTATAATTAATAAATAGCGTGTTTTACAGTACTGGAGACATTATAAAAAAATTATAAATTTTTAAGTTTGCAAAATATCTATCGAATAAATTCAACAGCTTGTCTTCGGCAAACAAATATATACAATTATTTGACCCATACAAATAATTTGTACAGTATATTAAAACACAAGGTAATAGAGTAGTATGTAAATAAATGAATACTCATAAATATATGAGAGAAAGTATTATTATTTTTTTCTTGCTCGGAGTATATTTTATTTTTATAACTTAATCCTTAAAATGGTTTATATGAACATATAAAAATATGGACAAATTTCAATAGTCTGTATCTTAATTAAGGTACAATTTCAATAATATCTAATTGGTTGATTTATCGAAGCTTTGAAATTAGCATCGGCATAATCGGCCATACAGTAGGTTTTGAGTTATTCGCAAAGTTTTTAATTAATTATTCCTGGTTTTTAGAGGGGATATGCTTATTTTTCATCACTAAGGTGAAAGATAGTATTCAAAATGATAAGATCAATCGTTGGATTTGATAAAGTATTAACAAAGATACAGCACACCAACAAAAAAAACGACTATTGAGAAATAACGTAAGTAATAGGAACATCTGTATTATTGTTTTAAAAACATTTTTAACCTATTCAAAACACCCTTCGTTGACAAAATAATATGTACTTTTTTAATTCCCTATATTGGCACAGAAATGGTTTTATAGTAAATAAAGTTAAGTGTAATATTAGAGGAAAAAATACGAAAAAAATTAATTATTATATAAAATTATCATAAGGTTTTTGGGCATATATAATACGTAAAACCATAAACGAACTACGTTATGTGAGCATTTTTAACAATATTCATTATTCCTTATTTTATAATAATCATATACCCTATCGTATAATAATCCGTAAAATTACCATATAAACTAACCGTAATAATTTTTATTTTTTATCATTTAATAGTATACCTACTTATGTAAATTTATTATGAACAATGATTCTGAATCAAAACAGAAAACTTGTGCTCCTGGCACGATAATAATTTAAAACAACTGATAGCTTAATAAATTTTAAGACTTAAATTCCTCTTTTATTAAATTCCTTAATAAAACTAACTACGAAATTATTTTCAAAACACTACTTTTTTATTAATATTTTTTAGAAATACGTTTCAAATAATAGACTTAGATTTCAACGGACGGAAAACAGACTCTCATGAGTAATAAAACATTAAGTAGATAAATGGAGCAACAACAACCACTTTCGAACCATTATTCTTGATAGAAACTATGGAATTATTTTTTTTTTTTTTTAAAGGAAGTTTCTAATAATTTATTGATATTGATATTGTACTTAATAGGAAATTTCTCATTAAAATAGATATTGTTTACTTACTGAATCTGAGGTAGAAAGTGGGTCTTTTTTTATTTAATTTTTTGCTTATACACAATAAGACATCTTGTGAACTGACAAAAATTAATTTTTGAAAACAAATTTCTAAATCATAATTTGAAAAGAATTAATTTTTGTTTTCGCAACTCTTTGAGAATCGAACTCAGTACAAGGGGGAAAGTACGACCTTGTTCGTAGACGTCGAATCGTCTAGTATTGGTGTAAAAACACACCTTTTAGTGGATAGCTGCGAAATTCTCTTCCAAAAGAGTCCTTATAAATAATTCCTGATAATCCTTCTAAGGCATCAACAAAGAATGGCTATCGAATATTAAAGAAATATCAAAACTGATGAGGAGTGTTATTTTTTTCTTCTTCTTCTTCTTATTATTATTATTTAATGAGATTAAGGCATATTTAGTATTATTATTTTTTTAATTAAATAAAAAACTGTTTACAAAAATAATCACACGAAAAGAATCGGAAGTTCTTTATATATAGTCCTGAGTTCAGTATTTTGTAAGGAATTAATGTTTTTAAATGAAATATTGTTTGTAAGCACAGGCGGATCTACGGGAGGGGGAAGGGGCTTTCGGGCTGAAGTCCCCACCCCTCAAAATAGGAAAATATAACCATGTTTTATCGAAAAAAATATTAAAAAATTATCTCTTAAAGTGTTATTGTTCGTGTAATTACATTTAAAAGGGCTTTAGGAATCACTTAAATACCATTTCATATAGGTAGTTAGTTCCTTTCTTTTATTCCAAAGTAATTATCGTTATTTTTATGAAAAAAAAAGCTTTCGGGCTGAAGCCTCCCCTAAAATTAAATCCTGGATCCGTTAGTGTTTCTAGGTAAAGCAAAGTGCAAGTAGGCGATTGAGGCAGGTCATGCTGAACCTCTTGGTACTATCGTATGGAGGCTAGATCTGCCGATTCCAGGTTCGATCCACGACTAATAAAACAGAATAAATCATAATCTGCCATTGCTGGCATTGGTGCTTCACGGATATCCCTCTCTCATTATTCGGCATAACTATTGAAAAGTTGCAGAACTATTGAGTTTATTTCCTGCCAAGTGCATTAATACATCAAGAACAGGATCAGAAGGGAACATGCCGAAAGAACAGCACGAAGAGGATCCTTCAACAGTTCACGCCCCGCCAGTAATCAAACCCATCCACGGGCTTTCAAGTGTCTTCACGTCCGGACCGGCTAAGGAACACTATCATTAGTTCTTCGGGAGAGGAATCTCCAAGACATGGTAGGGTCATTTCCTGTAAGGCTCAAGGCGCATGGATGGATCATTTCATCTCAGGCTGTATATCTAACCTCCGACTGAATTGTAATCATTGCTGATCTTAGATGTTATGGAGCATTCATTGTATGGCGTAATGAATATAGGGTCATTGGAGTGTTAAAAAACATAGTCGCTATATGTGTAATTCTGTGCCAACGTTAACAAGAACAGTAACAAAGGAGATATTTAGTATGAGAAATACTAATTCAGAACGATGTTACAGTTATGTTAATTCAAAGGCAGAATATCTCCTATTTACAGCGGTTTTAGCTGCATCGCTTCAATATATGAATTACCAAAAACCTGATATTCCAATATTCCACCAGCTGATGAACGTTAAATATACACATATTCAATTTTTTAATATATACATTTCTTTATCGAATAATCTTGTCAGTAAGGACATTAGAATAAATAGCGATATAGGAGTTCATTCACACCGTATGTACAATAAATTAAATAGAACAATAATAATACTAAAAATAAATATATATAAACAAAACTTGAATTAATCAAAACAACAACTTAAATACAGGCATATTAAAAAAAAACAGTTAAACAAAAAAAAAGAAAAATTAACATAACAATGACAATGACAACATCCTAACTTCAAAACCTCCTATCTACATTTTTATTATCAAAAATGAAGTAGTAAATCAATCTTACAGTTTAATGGATTTATTATCTACTGATAGTTTTAAGAAGCAAAAAAATATTTTGAAAACATCTTCTATAGTTACGAAGTCTTGGAATTCGGGTAATATTCCATTACATCAGTCTATACAATTTTATCATAAGTAACTAATAAAATTAATGACTCTGTGAACGAAGTATAGCTTTCAATAATAATAATAAAGTATATCGTACATCGTGGATTTATTGCAAAAAGTGATTAAGTAACATTTCCTGAAACTAAATCACTGATTACTTTGATGATTTTTCACTCTGCGGAATCAGAACATCGTGCACTTAGTATAACGAATAGCTATTTTTAATGAATAAAAGGTTTTTGTTTCATTTTTGATGAACAATTTGATGTATCTAATGGTTTATTGCCATCAAAAATGTACTTAGCAATATTTTTCAATAAACCTATATTTCATAGCTAGCGATAATTAAAAATCAATTCACATTGGTTACGGTTTTATCTGTCAGGATCCTTTAATGGGACGAAATGGGCTTCTTCTGAATTACAGAGAAAGGTCGTTGTAGCTAAATTGAAGTCCCTTGTTTAATACTTCATACTGGAAATTTTTTTTTTCATCCATAAATAATATAATGGATTCAATGGCGGATAAGGCAGTAAGCAACTATAGCAGTCCATTAGCCCGGAAATGAAGTGGAGTAAAGCTTTAATGAAACCAGCAGAGAAGATAAAATGGCAAATTTCAATTAAAATTTAAATCTACTACAGCGAATCAAGAAAAAAAGAAAAATAATAAGTAACAATTTCGCAAGTCTAATTTCTAAGATTCTATGACTGAAATGACCTATCTCTAGGATGTAGAATTTTTCATTTATTTATTTATTGAGTATTACAACAATCTGTCTCTTGGACATTGGTTATAGTGAGGTAGGATAACATTCACACTATATGTACAAAATATATAAAATAAATAAAAACAAAATAATAATCGAAAGTATATACGATAAATAATAAAATAAAATAACCTAAAAATAATAAAATTAAAACTTAGCAAAAAAACACATGCATACCTAAATCCAATCATTCAAGGGAACTCCAGGAGAAACCTGCGATACTCTCTCAACCGCATCACTGGTACTAAAGCCAGCGGAGATTGATCGAGAGCACGAGAGGCCATTGCCAGAACTCCAATATATATAGGATGTCGGATAAAAAAAAAAATTATAGTAAAAAAAAAATAAAAAAATCCTAAGGAAACCCTAAATGTTGGAAGGATCATTTTTTTGTTTTAGTCTTCGTACCTTGGAAACATAAAACTCAAATTTTTCAAATGCTTAATTAGCTCGATAACAAAGGTTCATTACTGATAAGAAAATTCCAAAATTAGTAGTAGTGAATAATTCGCATGGTATATTCGTCAGTGAACAAAGACAGTAAATTATAGACATAAGAGAAGGATGAATTAATAAAAAAACATGCGTCCAAATTAATAATTGCCTATAGGTATAAGGACCGATTTCCATGTTTTATTATACGTTTGGTAATAATCAACCAGGAATTGTATACATTTTAAATTATGCGGAGTAAAGTTTTCTTCTCTTCATATCTTTTTCCTGACATTTAAGGAAAATGTGTTATTTTTTCATACGTGGGAGAGAACGTAATCTGCAAAAGAATGGTGAGCCGACACAAAAACACGTCCGAGAGATCATAAATAAAGATAACAATAAACAGAGGTTAACAAATACTGATTGAATATTATGGTTTTATAATGGTGTCTAAATTCCTCTTATACACTAACCGAAATTAAAGTACCCTCCAAAAAAAATATGTTATATAACTTGAACAGAAAGGAAGTCGAGATGAGTTTATCTCAGGGACAGCCTTAGTAATCGGATCTCCCCAAACTAGAGCACCTGGGTCCCAATTTTCAGATTTATTCCACCAACGCTTGACGTTCTAGAGATATAAAAAAATATATTCAGCGTTTAAAATTGCCTTTAATTTTCATCTTGAAGAACATTTATTTCAAATATCTCCAATTTTTAAAAGACTTAAGAAGTCATCATTATTCCGGAATAAACGTCGAATCTCATTAATAATGTTACGAAAGTAATTAATCTTCTTAGAACAGGAATAAAAATTCTCTAATCAATTTCCTCTTTAAAATTGATTTTCTTATTAAAAAAAAAATCTTTAAATGTTCTTAAAGCATATAAGATTTTTAAACTAACCGTACATCTAAAATAAGAAAATATACGGAATCAAGGAAAGTAAAAGTTCGAAAAAGGAGAAAACCTGCGAAATTGAACGTCCTTGACACGATTTTTTGGACAATAAAGAATGGAAAACGGTCTTGAGAACCAGACACCGAACAACACAATTCGGCATACAATACTCTGACCAAATATATTTCTGAAGAATTAGATTATAGTGAGTCATTCAAGTAGGTCGGTATAGCTTCCTCGCGAAGTGAGTCGATTCAAAAGAAACGAAAAATGAAAATAGCAAGTCTATAAGGCATAGATGGGAACCTCCGACCTCTAGGCCGCATGTCGCCTTCAAGAATTAGCTGCGGCCTCCAAAAGTTTTTGCACGATATTTAATAATCAAGCACAAGATAACTAGATAAATTATTTAGATTACGAAAATTTGGAAATTAATAGAATAAGTTTAATATATGTGCATAGGTGTGTTTAATATATAAGTAAAAATATATAAAAAATTGTTGTAGCCTCTACGCTGTACGGGAGAAAAAATAGATTGTTTTCACCAATTTCATGAAATTTAAACATGACCATTTGTATATTATTCCAAATATTCCAACAAAACCTAAGGCCCCATAGACTGAGCCTTTTTTTTTTCTTTCTTTTTTTTTATAAAGGTGTGTGAATTAAAATACGTCTGCGATATGCGTAAGCGATGAAATTGATATAGATATACCCATCATGTTTTTTCTTTAATGTTTAACGAAAACGCCAAACGCGAAGGTGAAAAGTAGATAAAGAAAAATATTTATTTATTTAAAGGCATATATATCATAAAAGAATCAATATAAAACAAAACTTATTACTTACATCCAACATTAATTTTAAAGCAGTTTTTATTTACTGAACTAATTCCAAGGACAAACTCCTAGAAAAATTTTATTTTAACAAATATAAAGCAAAAGATTAAAGTTGACCCCGAAACCCACCTCAAGTACTAAATTAAAACAAAAAGCATCGGTGAGATCGTATTTTCCTGTTATTTTGTTTGTAAATCGAATGAAACGGAAAGTGATTTAATTATTTCATTGATGCTACCCTGAGGAAAATGAATATATTTATTTTCAATTACTCAACAGCTATATTTCTTTCTGCAGCATTGGTTATTAGCATCTTATAATAACCGGATTAAATTTATCGAAATGACGGAGATAGGAGCAAAATCTTGAAAGTTCTAAATTTGCATAAAATTTAAAAAAATTCAACGCTCTAACTTTATGCGCTGTAGTGGAGGTGCACGAAAATGAACTACGAAAAAATGGCAAGGTTCGAAAGAAAAAAAGGAAAAATTCGAGACTCTCAGAAAGTAATTCATCAATACCAACTTTATTTACAAACAAAATTACAACCTTCTATTCATCTGACATCCTTGAAACCCATAGTTGTGTTATATGGGTTCTTTGCACCCCCCACCACTCACCGAAGATACATTATAAATACAATAATACGACTAAAAAATGTAAAGAATGAGTGTGTTTGATAAGTTCTATTTTATTTTGAAAATTAAAAACGATAGAGCAAATATTTAAAAAAAAAAACATAAAAATTAAGGTAACTTTATGTTAAATTTCTATTTTTGATTTGGAAGGAAATTAAAATATATCAGACGTTACTTATGAACTCCACAGGGCTCCAATATGCAGTTACTTCTACACTCTATGGATTCCTCCACTGTTCTTGTTCAGCTAAATCTCAACACTAAATTCGTAAAAGAATGAATTTTAACTATAAACAGTACTAAAAAAAATAATTATAAAAGCAATGTTTTTTTTTTTCATATCAAATCCCTAACCTCGCCGACAAATGAAAAATTAATAAAATTCATTACGCGTTGATAGTTGGAACGGGGAGAGCATATTGTACCAACAACCACTTCCCGTTCCCCAGTCCCTCTCCTAGTTCTAATTTGCTTTCCTTGCAAATTTCCCTTAAGGAGATCCTTTGTACCCGTCTTCTTTTGTTCGCTTTGCACGTCTCCACTTTCATTTTCCTCTTTGCTGGCCATTTCGAAAAGGCTGCAAGGAAGGATCGTAGTAGTTCATTGAACTAAAAGAACCCAGGGCGACGTAGAGGTCGAAGGATTGGATACTCTATAATATACAAATATATAAAATGAGTACAACTGGTATTTTACAGTACATATATCTAGAATATGCCAAAACCTGATTATTTAGTTTATGTAAATACATTTACATTAATAATAAGAGTAATGATGTATTTTAATGAAAGCTTCTCAGTATCGTACAACATATCGTCAGCACCATGTTAAAGTAACGAATGTGAAAAATCCCACTATTCAATTCCGTTCATTAACTAAAGTACTGCATACCTTGTGGCAAAATCTAATCGAATCTAAACGGCAACCGAAAGATCGGAATCAGTAATGTTATTTTACGAATTTTTAGCTTTGTTAAATATCCCTACTGTTAGCACAAAAGTAGAAACTTTAACAATTTTCCATTCTTATTCTACTTTAGCTTGAGGTGACATTTTGTAATGTGCAACTTCTATAAGTAAGCTACCACCATAGAAATAGCAGAGGGCGATGAAATACGAAATTATCCTTATAAATCATTCAGGAATAATTTTTATACCGTCATGAAAAAAAAACAATTTTCAACATACGATCTTTTGCACCAGAAAGTTAAATGAAAAGGGTATGCCAGAAAATACATGCTTTGGGAATGAGAAAAGATCCCAAGTTCTTTCTGTAGCAAAGCGACCAGACTGGATGGAGGTCAGATGTTCTTTTGCATCTTCCCTCTAGCCTTCCTCTCCTCCCCTCCACATTATCAAACATCTTTTGCCTTCATTGTTGACAATCTGTCCCTCCTTCAAGAATCGATCAAAGAAGAGAGAATATTATTCAAACACCATTCGTTGACATTGACTACAAGACCTCCGATGTAGCAGAATGGAGTTTTGAAAAGAGTGCACTAGTCTTTTACCTTTTTAATCAAATAACATTAAAAACTAAATTTATTTTACTAAAACAAAAAGTTAATTTTTCAAACCAATTCAAACCAAACCCCAATCAAACTTTTGTTATTTAAAAACCGCCCTTGAAATTTAATTCTTTCCAAAAAGAATCATATTTAAATTTCAATGTTGTTTAATTACTCCTGTAATAAATAGTGTTTTTCGGAAATATGTTTTACAAATAAGAAATTTACAAATTTATTATTACAATTATCAAATCATTTATTCCATAGATAGGGTAACGAGGTCATGGAGGCCGCGAGTGGCTACTGTGACGTAATTGCGACATCCAAACGTTTTTGCGCGATATTTATTAACGCAGTCCTAGAATTAATTAATATTTAATTATTTATGTAACGAAAATTTGTAAATTAATATAAAGAATTGTTGCAGCCTCCACCAATAGCACTGCTCAAAATTACTGTGACCTCCTAATGATTAAAAGCCCTTCCCTAATAATATTAACCCACTTATCCCTGTTGAACGAATTCTGTAACTCCACCTGGGCAAACGTCTTAATTGGAATCTTCATACAAGACTAAAACGACAAGAAACCGCTAGAAGTTTCCACCTACTCAACACTGGCTATACAAAAGCTCTAAGCTTCCGATTAATTACAAAATAATTATAAATGACTATAAGGCCTAATTGGAATTACGGATTTGAGCTTTGCAGCCAAACCATCGAATTTCTATTGTATGCAATCCATACAATACGAAATCCTTCGTACAATCCTCAACAATGCTTACTTCGTCACAAAATAAAATCAACAAGGCCTTAATGCTCCACTTATTTCCGATATGACCTAATACCAGATACCTAATATTTTATATTAAACTATAGAACTATTCGAACCCTGTCGTTTCTATCCTAGCTTCTCATCTTCGATGCCTGATAACCCTCCGAGGCGTCTGAAAACAATCCCTCGTGATCTTCTTGAATAAATACATTTTTCGAGTGCATAGGTATTGGGTAGTTTGTCATTGAGTAATTTCTCAACAAAAGTTTTCATGTTATTATATTCCAGTGTTCACATTCACCGAATGTATTTTTATTTTTAATACAGAAATAAGGTATGCATGTGGTTTTTTTCTTAGTTTTAATTTTTTTATTTTTTAGGTTATTTTATTTTATTATCTATTTTATATACTTTTGATTATTATTTTGTTCTATTATTTTATTTTTTTGTACATATAGTGTGAATGTCATCCTACCTCACTATAACCAATGTCCAAGAGACAGATTGTTATAATACTCAATAAAGAAATTAAAAAAAAAAAAAAATACAGATATAAATATAACGAACAAAAGAGAAAAAAAAAGATAATACAATAGGCGTAGAAAATATTGTTTTTCGCGTTTTCTGAAAAATGTTAGTAATGAATGGGGTTCTCTTTAAAAATAAACGACTCAATTAAAATAATACCTACAATATATAACTCAAGTAGGCTTAACATCATACTCTAAGTTCATTTACTTTGTGTTATACCGATTTCTGTTATTACAGCGGCAATTCGCCTATAATCACCTCCTAATGACCCTCTAATAGCAGTTCAGTGTAATAGAGTCGGTTCGCTACTGTCCCAGTATATTAGCCCAATAACTAATTAATCGGTTCGTCCCACACAATTCAGTATTAATTTTTGAAAAATAATAAATAAATGGAGATAAAAAAGTAAAAAATAAATTTATAGAGAGCATTACCAGGGTCAACTCCCAGCTGCTAGGCATCACCTGCCGGATAACAAGAGAGTATTGATCTCTCTCTCAAAATGGAAAAAGTTCCATGAATTATCCTGCAGTCATCAATATTTATTAACATTTCTTAGAATACGTGGCTCCACATTGTGTGGGACAAGACAGGCGTAACAAACAGGTTTTCGCCATATCTTGATGTCGAGCATTCCAGATCGATGTAGTGAGAGACATATTATTTTTCTAAATTAAACTTTACGAGTCGTATTTACATGATAAGGTTGTAATGAATCAATGGGTCCTAAACCCATAGATGGAACTAAAAATATAATTTATTGCGTTCGTTCATTCATCGATTGAATCACCGATAACTCAGTGATTCCATCAGCTTTTGAGACCGATGGATACGTAGTATGCAACTTAATTATAACCTCAGCGCTGTAATTTCTCAATTTACTTTATATATTTACTAGTTGGCCCGTGAGAATAATTCGCATATTATATTATCGGTAGTGAATATAGAAATGAGTAGTGCATGATATTATGATATAAGTGAAATAATTCACCTTTTCTCAGTGGATTTCAAATTTTCTTGAGGTGAGTTATAAACATTGGATTTAGCTTACCGACAAAAAACACCGTTTCAAAAATAATATATAAAAGGATATTCGGTTTAGTTTCCTTGTTTATTATTTTATTTGAACACGACAATTCAGCAGATAAATATTTGTTTGTATATTTTTTTAAATTTTTATGTGTCCATGTTGCATCATGCAATGCGAAGATATAGCTTACCGACAAAAAACACCGTTCAAAAATAATATATAAAAGGATATTCGGTTTAGTTTCCTTGTTTATATTAATTTTTATTTTGAAACACGACAATTAAGCAGATAAATATTTGTTTGTATATTTTTTTAAATTTTTATGTGTCCATGTTGCATCATGCAATTTGTAACTTAGCATGAGAGTTAACTTTCGGCTAAAATCAAGAAGCAGATCGTTCTTAAACCCTACATAAATCGCTATCTATCGGTGCTGGATTTATTCGATCTATGAATTCCTTCGATAGAATTAGCGCTATGTTTAGGAACTTTCCCTAACATAGCAAAAAATTAATTTCTTTACAAAAACTATGTTCCGTTAAAACTAGATCGATTCAAGTGTTAGTTCGTAAATGAAATAAACTATGTCACCACAGAAACATATAACGAAATAATAATATCTATAAAGATCTACTGTATTCAGGTTGGACTATATTCTAACAAAGGTTATTATTATTATTAATATTATTCATATCCTAGATTGACAACTGTAAAAACACTAACCAATGAGGATTGGCTTCCTAGGAGAATGCAGTAGAACATATCTGCTCCTGTCCAAATGAAGCCTTTGAGGAGCTTCAGAAACAGTACAAATGCAGTTCAATGATACAGGGATTTTAAATTGATCAGTTGTTCGTCCCTAATTTGGTTGGACTTGGCAAATGTGTTATAATAATTGATCCATCTGTAAACAAACTATGAACTGACAATAACTTTAAATAAGACATTGTAATATACAAGAATAATACATTGGGTACTTAAATCGACGCTTTTTTCCATTTTCATTCTTCGATGAAGATTAGATTATAACAAAATAAGGCTAAAAGTTCTAATTTTTTTTGTATGTTTATTTACAAAGATAATCAGCGTTAAAGAAATGTGGTGGGGACGGAGCTACGGCACGAGAGTGGAGACACGGCCATTGTAGTGGATTGATGGTTGAATGTAGTGAATAATGGAAGAGAAGTTCGTTGGGGTGTTCAGTCACTTATTTATTAATGTTAAGTTTATTCTACCTACATGCTATTAGTGGAAGAGAAGTTGGTTGGGGTGTTCAGTCAAAATACAAAGTAAAATAAATAAATGATATTATTTTTATCTTTGCCGACGTTTCAGATCTTCATCTGGGCTGATCTCACAAAAGGTTCCCAAAAGATTTTAGCTTCAAAACTAAAACCAATTAAATTTCTTCCATTTTTTATTTTTTTATTTTACGACAGGATATCTCTAGATAAAAATATTTCGTTTTAAATGTATTTACAATGGTACGTTTATGATGTAAGGCAGCCATATATGTCACATATCATGATAGAATCTACTCAATGAGTAGGTGTGGTGGGGCCTAGAGGTGTGGCCTCCTCTAATCCTCACCAATCCTAGGCGCACTGGTCATTTCAAGTTTTTAGCTAATATGTATCTTTTTTTATTATTTAAAATTACGAAACAAATGTTTATTTATTGATTATTACAAATGACCACCAAGATTTGTTGGCAAATATTATTCTGATCAGTATAAAAAAAATTAATCTTTATCCCTTGAATTCAATTGCAGTTCAAATTCACACCATTTTTCTTACGCAATTACACATATAATAAGCAAAATGGGTATGTCGGAGCATATAGACGTATTTCAATATAACTCAACCGTTTGCGGAACTGGAGACTAGAAGATAATGGAGACTCCGCATACTTCTAAGGCCTATCCAAGGTATGAAAAGTAACCCCCGCCGGAACCACAAGCACCACTAAAGTGGTACATTCAGCCGCAGCATCGACAGTACCCGCTAGATCGAGGATGCAGCTAACGGTCCATCCGACCACTCTCTTCGTCCCCTCGGACACGGGCCGAGGAACAAGAACAGATGACCGATAAGGCGGCTGACGACCCCGTGGTTTGGGATACCTTCGAGTACGTGAGGAGTGATCTTCCGGATAAGGATAGTTCTCTGGAATACGTGATATCTTGGAATCAACGACGAGGAAAATTTAGTAACGAGATTATAGCAGACGATTGTTATCTGGCATTAGGCACATAAGGAAAAATATACCTTAGCTGTAGCAAGGAGTATGTTGACAGTTTAAAATGATTTTAAAAATATGTTTTAGAACTTGAAACTTAATAACAATGCTCCTACGGCGAAAACAATGTACATAACATTGAACTAATGAATTGTATAAATTGTATAGAATATTTAAAAAGATATCCTGAAACATTTAGTACTTTCCGTTACAAAAGGAAATACCCTGACCTTCACAACTTCCTCAAGCCATAAAATAGAGCCCTAATGACCTTCCCAAAAGGGAACTCAACTGACCAACAGCTGAAATCAATTGACCTTTTTATAGATCCTAACAAGAGAGGAATTCCCCCACTACTGTTATAACTTAAATCCATTCTCTACTTCAATTAGAAATTAATTATTACTAACTAAAAAACATCTTGTAAAGGAACCATATACATTCTGATTACGTAGATACAAAGTATCTACTAAAATTACAATCAGGGACGGATCTACGGCGGGGAGGGAGCTTTCGGAATGACGCCTCCTTCCCGGAAAATGGTAAAACATAACCATGTTTCATGAAAAAAATTATTTTTAAAAGTGTTATTGTTCGTATAATTACAGTTAATAGGACTTCAAAAGTCACTTAAACGCCATTTCATATAGGTAGTTAGTTTCATTCTTTCTTGCGAAATGATTATCCTAATATATTTATACAAAAAAAGAAAATCTTTCGGGCTGAAGGCCCCCCTCAAATTTAAATCCTTGATCCGTTAGTGATTACAATAACATGGATAAATAAAATGGAGTTATGAAATCGTTTACAAAATAATATATTTAAACATAATTTTCTATTACTGACTATCACACTTTTATTAAATTATAAAAATCTGGAGCTCAAATTGCCCTTAAAGCCTAGCACTACAAGATCCTCCCAGATAAAGGATATAAAATACTTTGTTCCATGACTGAACCACCTTCCTTTTAAAAGTCCAACTTCATCTAAGAAGTATTCTACATTACAGGGAAAACTTTCCACTGGAGAAGATTCAACTAGGAAACTCTTTCCTCTGCCCTATCTCTGGCCTAGATGTGTCAGTCTCGTATACAACCTCCTCCACGAGTCTTTTTAAGATTTCTCTCAGTCTCTGAGGACTTATGTTACAGTGCACTCTCTCTCTCTTCTCCCGAATATAAAGATTAGATCCGGGCAGTCGAAATGGAAGTAGGGGACTAAGGATGTAACATAGCTCGCTGTCAAGGAGTGGAAGAAAAAAAAAGAAAAAAAAGGCAATTTAAGTTGGCTTGTGGGGAGCAGAATGGGATAGGATGAGAGGAAGGTATAAGTTTTGTTCTCTTCTAACCGCATTAACAACGACCACATGTAATGTGCATGTCTCAACATTCATGGCGTGAGATTAGTAACATTAAATCCTACTCATCCTTCTCTAGAAACTATAGATGAAGTGCTATATCAGGCTATTATTTACCAGTGATGAATCATCTAGGTATAATAACAATGATAGCATTCGCTAGAGTCTGCTGGGTAAAACTTTCAGCAGTTTCCGCAATGCAAGTCAGATATAATAGCCAGTTAAAATTTGGTATTCAACAAACTATCTGCAACTCAATTTATCCCGAAGAGACTGTGGTACATCTGTTGCGAATAATTGTAGTAAATATTTGAGTGCATGACTAGTAGGCAAAAAGCATAGTAAAACCGACAAATCTCCCATCCTCCTGCTTTTTGAAACACTATAGAGCAAAGGTACCCCACTCAAAGGTCTACAGCGCAAATCTCCCGTGCTCATGAAATTTTATTGTTCTGCTTTTCTTAAAAACAGTGCAAGTGCAAGCAAATGTACAATTATAAAAATTGCAGTTCACATACAATTATATTTTCTATATTCTTTTCCATTATCCTCTGGTTTGACAGTTAAACTCTGGTCCTCCCAATTGAAGCCCCAAAAATATAGTCTTCCCCCACCAAAAAAATTCATTAGATCGTCGAAATATGTTTCTCCTTCTTATAAAACTCAAAATCCAGTAAAACGTGACATGCTCTCTCCCCTCACCCTCCAAGAAGTTTTGACTGCGCTACTTGCACCATGAGGATGATCAGTTGGTGTTCATTCAATTCAATTATTCATAAATTCAAGGATAAAACCATAGATATCGCTGTGACAGAAAATAGTCTCGTGGATTATATATAAAAAGGGAGAAACGTCAAAGACGATGGGGGCGAAAAAACATGTTAACGGTAATCAATTACTTTTAGATTTCAAGTTTTAAGCGTTCAACTGACTCTAAAAATATTTTGACATCACCAATAGTTTATTAATTCAATTGGACAAACAATTGGAAGCAATGCTGATAAAGCTATATTCCTGCAAGAAAGTCTAGCAGCGACAATGAAAAGCAAAATTAAATGTCTGGTACGCAGTCAAATTAAAATTAGAGACAAATCAAACAATTATGAAACCTATGAATGATTCATTCTGTTGACATTTCGAAATGAAACAACTTCGGAGCTAAAATGTGGAGTTTGTTTATTTGTATAGCTAAATTGAATTCTCAAGCAACGATTTTTAAAATCGCTCCATTCCACTTAATAGTAAAAATAAAAAAGAATCAGTTAAAAAACAACCACGATTATATATGTGATTCATATTTTCTTTAGTATTACATAGTCATGCCGTTGTAGAATTGCCAGTATTGAATTTTGATGTATGATATTCCATGGCATTTTCCTGTCGAGTCATCACTTCTATTAAAACGAAGGGTAAACAGACAGGAGCTACTGCCATCCAAATGATAATAACGATAATTGAAAACAAACCTACAAGAACTACAAGTAGACTACTATCATCGCTCGAATATCGAAGCCATTAACATGGATAACTGCTACAAAAGTCCGTAGTTGCAGTGGGTGAACACCCGCTGATAGACCCCAAGATACAGAGTTAGCGACCCCGACTTTATGCGAGCGTTGCTCCCGCTCAGCTAACGGCTGCGCTGTCTGCCCCCTTTGTGTGCTGTCCTACCTACCTCCTCCTTGCCCGCCCCCTCCCCTCCTCCGGGTCACAGGGAGGGTACCTCACATAATTACCGTTAAAATTAAACCTATAATTTTATATCCAAAAATGTTTTTTAATTACCAAAATGCCAACGGATGGATAGGAAAGCGATAAACAAACAATCAAAAAGTCAACATTGCGAAAACAACACAGTACCCAAACATTATAAACACCTTTACATTAAGTACATACATACGTGCCTCGTATAACAACAGACCAAACAATAATCTGATGAATACTCTCAATATTACTAAGATCCTCAAGGATTATATCATTTGTTTCTCTTAATAAGTAAGGTCTACATTTTATTTAGAATTATTTAGCATGTTAGCATGTGGTTCAAGTAGTTCAAAGGGATGGTATGCATTGATATGGATGGTGGAGTAAAAATGGCTAGTTTTTCGCAAGAGTGTCCAGAAGGGCATTTCATGGAGGAAGCTGCGACATGAACATTTTTGATGGGGCCTATTTTGACGGGGTTTTGAATTTTCGGAATGAAAAGTTTCATACTAAGGGACAAGGAGAAAACATGTAACAGATCGCAGCAAGTGTAGTTGTGTAGGGGATGGCCGAATGGGCTAACGTGTGTGCACAGCAACACGCGTTGCCTGGCAACCCGGATAGAAGATTTATGAGATAAAATAATACTAAGTTCGCGCCCTGTGCCCAGGGGTCTTTTAACTCTGGCATTAATCCCCCGCTCTTACCCCCTGGCCGGGAAAACTCCCGTAGAGCCTATAAGGCGAAGAAGGAGAGAACAAAAAATGAATAAAAAGATTTCACTTGCTCTGTTTAAAGAATATATTAGCAATAAGATATTTTTGGAGTGGAAGGAGGGGGAGAGATAAGTTCTTGCACCATCGACCTTTGGGGAATGAGCCCCCTGATTCGTCGTAGGAATCCACTGCATTATTGTTTTGGTTTGTCCAACAATGTTGCAAACCATGTGTGAACATGTCCGTTAGATTTAACGACCTTTTCACATTTCATACATTTGACTTAAGAAAATATGACAAGTTGTTTCATAAAGATTCATCACTAAGGTGGAGCCCGCACAAGATTATATCTGTCGGTAACTAACTTATCAAAGGTAAACCTGTTTCAGAGACTCAATAATGTTTCTCCACAAATGCAGTTTTAAAAAACATTTTTAATTTACACACTTATAAATCACATAGGTCTTCTGAAAGCTTTTCTAGGAAAGGAGAATATGCTAAATTTTTAGCATAAGGGAAACAAGCAATAAACGAATTCAAGATAAGACAAAGCGTCTTTCAGTAGCATGAAAAATAAAATTTCTTTTAAAACTCCAAGACAGTCAAAGTTCAAACGATACAAGCGACTGTAATACTGTTATGAACACCTCGTAAAATAAAGAAAATTATAGGGGATCCGAAAAAAAAGATCTTATCATCGAAATAAAGATGACCAATAAAGACCAAACAGACAAAGAGGCGGAAGAAATAAACACCAAGGATCGGGAAAGCCATTAAGAAGAGGGCAGGTGGTCCAAGAACAGGTGGAGTAGCACCTGTCCCCGCAAGCTGCTGCACCAAATCTCAACCCGGCGGCACGGTTACAAGATACCTCATTAACTCCTCTTCACAGATATCCATGTATCCCCTCAATTAGTACAGAGATGTCCGAGATATCTCAGTGGAAACGTCAGGGTCAACTAATGGAGTTATTTCCATGTCAGCCCTACGCAACAATAGAGCCTGTCAAGACAATTAGAGGTTCATAGGCAGAGTACCGGATACGGCATGCTAGTAGCTGTCTGTAATATTTAAGAGAAGGCAAGGTTGTCAAAGAGATTTATACTTTTAAGTAAAGAGGGGAGCGGGGTAACTTAATGGTAAGGCACAAAGCTTCCTATGCGCAAGGTCCCAGATTCGAATCCCACCTATTGGCAGAAAAATTATTTATTCTGTTTCATTGGCCGTGTGGCGACCCTGCGGTAGGGAGACCATCCTGAGGCACACCCAGCCCCTACAAAGTGGGTACCCTTAATTAAATAATTGATTAAGGTGGAAAACCTGGCGGTTGAGTGTGATCCTGACCCGATCCTCTCCCTGCACAACCGTTTGATCTTATACCAGTACTTTTTTATTTTTTCGTTTTTTTTTCCTTACGTAAAGAATGTATCATCTTGTATTTTTATTTTCATATCCATCCAGATTTCCTGAATATGCTAGTAATTTTAGTTACCAAGGAACTGTATTAATATCGTTTGAAAGACTTATCGACAATTTAACAACTTTTGGTCTAAAACACACACGGCATGCAGTCGATATTGTCATATTAAATTATTTATAATAAAATGAAATGAAAAATGTCTATGTTTATCCTTGGACAAAATTATCCAATCCAAATCCTTTAGACCAAAATTGAAAAAACAATACATAGTAACAACAGCAATGTGATCGTGGTGTTTTATACTAAATTTATATTTGTATTTATTAATAAAATAAAAAATTAAATATTTAAGTAAAAATAGAGGTAAAGAAAAATTAATCGTTAACTAAAACAACAAAACTAAATTTAAAAAATAAATACCTAGAAAATAACACAAGAATGTTATCTGGTCACAAGAATCTGGTAAACATTTGAAATATAAGAGAGAACAATTTCGAATAAAATAATATTAATTTGACAGGGTGAGGAAAAAGTGGTTAGAAATGAGAGATTCGAACGAGATTCGACGATTGTAGCGTGACAAATCTTTGTCTGACAAACGCAGTATGGAGGTGAGGGGGGGAGGGGGTAGAAGTCAGAAGACCGAGATCGGATGGGATAGGATTGGATGAAATATTTAAACGACAATAACCATAAATATAAAATGACTCAATCCAAAAGTACACGCCGGCCTCGAAGTATTCGTTTTGCACAAGAGTTTGACCTTAACGGATTTCAATACTGTTTCAAAGAATACAAATACTCAACATAATGGACGTTTTAAGAATTACAAGAATTATGTATATTATAAATTATTTAAAAAAAAAGTCATTTGTAAAATTTGAACCATTGCCTTATTTCAATGAAAACATGTCCCATCATTATCTAGATCGTTTTTAATTATAGTTAACCACGAATATAATAATCGAAAAATCTATCTGAATACTAAAGTAAACGCGTATGGAAATTTTAATGAAACGGTCATAAAAAAATATCACATAATTATACCATACCATTAATCTGGATCCATAACTCACTTGAAATAAAATATAATGAGTTACGTGAACAATGTATCTGAAAAAATTGGCCAATTCAAAAAGTTTATAACAAAAATAAAACACCTTAATGATACGAGTCAAGAGCACATGGCCTCGTCACGTGGCATTAAAATGCTAACAGGAAAAAATTAACAGAGTTAAAAACGAATCCTAATATTGGCAGAATAAAGGTGTCTTATGACGCAATGTATGTGATGATAGCAAGAATGAAATAAAATACAAATATTATAAACAAGATCGATGAATGTAAATAATTGAAGGCAAATATATTGCAAATATGCAATTGTGTATTGTAGATCTGTAGGAGTATATCCACGATTGCATATATTATATTTTATATAATACTACAATTGTCACCATCTATTTATTTCAGTTTAGGATCTTGTTACTTAGCTTAATCTGTTTATACAACTTATTGTTATTAATATTTTAATATGCTTACTGTTTATAATTTTAATAAGTTTATTTACATTGTTTATAATTTTTTATTTTAATATGATGTAACTTCCACAATTCTCTATATCTTTTTGTATCTTGTCCGTTCTAGACCTGAAAAAGACCTGCAAAGTCGGGTCGAAACGTTGGCTTTTAATGAAATAGTTTTGCCATTATTTAGTCTATTTATGACCGCCACCCCGGACCATTTCCATCCTTGATAATATATAAATTATTTCAAAATAACGAAATATTCTAAACGTTACAATCCACAAATACAATTTGTGGCTGTACACATCGTTGTGAAAATGACCAAAACAAGTTATATTATTTATTATACCTTTCAGCTGATGTCTTTACTTAATATTTAATATCAACATTTAATTTAAGTATTATCGCCATCTGCTAAAAATCTTTGATTATCATTAAGAACCCTGAAATTGCATTTATGAATAATTATTGTACATTTCTAAAAATACCGAACTATAGCCATACCTATAGGTATAAGATGAATATTTTTTACTCAATCATTAAATAATGGTAAAATATTTTATTTATTTATTATTTTTTTGTATATTAAAACATTGCATGATATTTTGAGTTGAGTGCCTCTGATCGAAAGGAAATAACAATCGAGTGTCAATTTGAAGCGGCAGGGCAAACGAATATTTTATAAATGTTTCACAATTCACTCAGATGAGTAATACCTGTAACCACACAAGCCACGAATATTTAGCCCTTCCAAGAATGACATTCTTCAAAAATACACAATGGGACCGATTTATTAAAGGGAGAACCCACAATCGGAAGACCCTAAGGACCCAAGACAGGTAGAGGGGGCTGACTGGCTGACATGACAAGGGACCTGGGACTCCAAGGATTAGGTTACAAAGCAGGTAGGTAGTCCTTAGGGATCCTATTCATTCAATGGCCGACAAGATAATATTGTAGTAGGCGGAGAAAACTGTCATTATTCAAAACATGACAATAAAAGACTGATTGTACTGATTATTTCATGATCTGATCAACCACAAAAACAGAAACGATAGACAAGTCCCTAAACTCAGCGCGGAGTTCATTCATGGCATTCAGCGCGTTCTTTTAATTTATTGATTGAATCACAGATGGCTAAGCGGTTCCATCGGCTTTTGGAACAGCGTAATGAAACCTCGCAATAACCTCGGTGATAACACAGAAATAAAAATATTTCTCAATTTACTTTGCCCATGTATATTCAGCTAATTTATATACAGCTGCGCGATGAACCAAAACAGTAAATCTAAAAATTTTAAAACACAAGGCTAGGAAGTTTCAAAGGTTCTACAGTTCCTAACAGTCTAAAGAAGTGTTTACACTAATCAATTAACATACAGAGATAAATTAACGGAAAGAAAAAAAAATTGGCTATTCAATGTGAACATGATCATTACGTAGGCATTTCATTAACAAATATCTTTAAAAAATATAAATATTTACTAATAAAACCAATTTTTGGAAATTTACAAAACAGAAACAAATTACCGAATTATTTTACCATTATTATATTTACTTATCATTACTGTTCTAGTACCCTCCATCAATCAACTGGCTTACAATACCAGTGATTCGGCTGGGAGAGAAGCTCCGAGATCTCCTGGAGTCCTGCTTTTGCTTCCACATTTGAGGGGACAAAGCTTGATTCAGGACCCCTGGGCCAATGTAAATATTGAACATAGGTGTGAATGTGTTTTATTTATTTTATTATCATTCGGCTTTAATCTGTTATTTTACTCATCTTGTATTTTACTTGATCTTTTATTTTATATATTTTTTTTCTTACTTGGTTATTTTTATTTTTTTTTTCCTTTCTTATGTACATATTGTGTGAATGAATGCTATAGCCCTAGTACCAATGCCCTTCAGAGTGGCAGACTGTATTAATACTTAATAAAATAAAAATAAAATCTTATTATTATAAATTATATTCTCATATCCACAATAATAATCCCACACTTTTTATAACAATTCTTCTTTTCCAAATCTTCATTATTAATATACAAAATTATGAAATACTGAGAAAACGTAAGTGAATTATTTTTTCAAACTTTCAACTTAACAATTCCTTGAATGACACTAAATTCCCTTCCATCAGCGATACATTTTTGGGTCATACACCGCAGGATCATGTATAGTTGCAAAGGATTATACAGTGTCTTTAAGACATATTCCTGTTTGGATCCCTCGACTTCTGTAACCATTTGAGTTTTGAAACTTCCAAATTTTTTCAATGTATTTTATTATGTTTGTCGTAAGAGGGAGTCCATAAAATTCCCTATTCGTCTGCTATCTCATTCGTCAAAATCTATTGTTCCTGAGAACCTGAAAAGAGATTAATACTACCCTATTATATGGACCTTTCAGTTGACAGATTGACTAAGTCCAATTTCAACATTTTTTATTAAAGTCATTTTAGTGATGTTTCTAGTTGGAAAATTTAAATCTGTACAGGCAGTGAGTAAGTTGATTCCAGAGTAGGTGATAGCAGTGATGAAATATAGATTGTGAATAAAGCTATACATTTTCCCACTAGAAATATCGCTAAAAATAATAATAAAAATGTTGATATTGGAGTTGGCCATTCTGTCAAATGAAAGGCTCATTTATGGATTAGATAAAACTAAGTACTATCCCAATCAAGTATACATAAATATATCGACTAAATTTAATTTTATCGGCCATACTATTGGTGTTAAAGATGTAAGGTGAATTTTCATGGCAAATATTTGAAATTCATAAAGAAGGTCGCAGACTCGAGAGAGGACCTTCGGGGATAACTTCCTCTTTGCAACACTTGCAAATCCAAGGTCAATGAAAATGTCAGGATGAAGAGAAAACCAGTCATCACCAAACACTTCCTCCGATGGTTAAGCTAATAGTTGTCCATTAACCACATCATTTAACGATCTTCCAGGAGTGAAAGTGACGAGAGGATGATAAAGAATTCAAATTAATATATATATATATATATATATATATATATATATATATATATATATATATATATATATATATAATTTTTAATATATAAGACTGCGATATTTAAAGATAGAAATTAACCATTAAAAATTCTTTGATTTACATGAGAAAATACGATGAGAAGGCCATGTATTCCAAAAGTACGTTTAATATATTGGTACATTCTAACCGGTTTGAAACCGGATAGTTATTAGACTCATTATTTGCTATCAGTAAATGTCTATGTGTTTAGTGATGATATAAACAAATCTAATAAAAAATATATATATACTACAACAATGAAAGGCCCAAGATGGCAATATATTTTGCTCAAGCAGGTGCCATTGTTGGTCGCCGTGGAACACAGAACTAAGGACCTGGGCTGTGTCCGTAAATCAACAGGGCCTGAAATATGTCTTCCCATCTAATGCACCTACCACACCACCTACAGATGCGGGTTGTCTCTTCTATAAATACAAACGATAATTTTTTCAACTATATTCAACTATTTATAAAGTTTAATATGAATTATTGATTGTATAAATAAAGATTGTTTTAGGATTTAGCAGACAAATAGACCACGAGGAAGGCCATAAAACAGATGAATTGATCGAATCAAGAAAGATGCAACAGACCTGCATGTAGATGGAAAGAAATAGCCCAAGATAGACAGAGATGGAAAAGGCTGGTGAAGGCGAAAAAATAGAAAATAAACTTAACCATTTATAGAAAAATCAATCTTCTTGGTAAATATCAAGTATATTTGCACTCAAGCAAAGAAAGAACTTGAAGAAAAAAAATCATTCCTAATTTATTTCATTATATGAAAATAGACATTGAATAACCCATAATTTTAAGTTTACCATTAATAAGTCTGAAAATCAATACTAACTTAAATGTTATCTAGATTGAGTAACAAAAATAAAAATACATATCGTATGCGGTACCTAAAGAAAACTACTAGTTGAATTTTATAATTTCATTGTCTATAAATAAAGTCTCATACCAGACGGATACGACTAAAGCCGCTCGACGTTTCTGACTACTTAAGCACTAACTATACAAACTCTCTAAGCTTCCAACTAATATCAAAAGGCTCAAATAAATGACTTATAAGGCCTATTTAAAGAGTTGAGCTAAGGGATTTCACTAAATCATCGAATTCCTCTAGTATCCAATCCTTAAAATCCAAAATCCTCAAAGCTTCTTACTTGATTACAAATAAAATCATCCATAACGACCTCAATGTTCGTCGTTTCCTCAATGGCCCAATCCTGACAGATACCTATCCTTCCATAATAAACTGCAGAACCATAAACCTCTCGCTTCTAGCCTTGCTTCCTCTTCGAATCCTGGTAACCCTCCGAGACATCTGAAAAGAAGATAGTCCCGTGATCTCCTGAAGTAGACAAATTATTAGAGTGCTACCAGTGGGTAGTTTCTTAACAAATGTTATTTCATCATTCGTTTGTTCACATTTACTAGATGTATTTTTATATTCTATTACAGTTGTAAATATAAGGAATAAATAAAAAGGAGAATAGAGGAGAACAATATATTAACAGTACGATTACTAGTAAGTCACATAAATACTAAATATAAACATTATACTCTATTTATAATACGAATAATACACTTATAATACATTTATAATGCACTTCTCTCATTTCCTAGTTTGTTTCTTAAACGTTATGACCAACCTCAACATAATAGATAAATGGAAATTAAGATTGTAAACCGACATAAAAAGAATGCCAGACGATGTCAGGCAAAAAATTCTTTCAACATAGCCAGACAGAGGGGCGTAAAAAATGCGACCAACGAAGAATGGCTTATAAAAAAAATGGTTAGAAAATGAGCAACAGGGAACGGTGGTTCCGCGAAAAGATCTGTAGAGAACGGAAAAAGTGGAAGGATCCTTTAGGAAACGATTTATGACGTATAAGTTGTAGAATCGTAAATAAAAAAAAAAAAAAAACTAACATTTCTAACATTATCCAATATATTTATATTAGAAAAGAATATTTTCATTTAACGCACACAATAAATAAATAAAAAAACTATGGAAATAATTATTTTCAACCTAAGAATAATCCACTTGAACACATAAGTAGACTGTTTGTGAAACGAAGGTCTATGAATATTTAATCTTGGTGGAATAGTCCGGTGTTTTCTTAAGATGAATAAAAACTCGTTACTTTTAATTGAAAATATAGCAACTAAGTGTTATATTTCGGCTTTCGTTATGTATATGGAACCCTACCTAATGTATTTAACAATAAAATTAGAATAACATAAGATGGGTTTTTTTAGTTAAAAGTTTTTTCATTCAGAATAAGCACTTTTCTCTTTATTTATTATTTTATTTATTTTTGAATTATTCATCTATTATTATTCATTTAATAGTTATGAAGAATAAATATCATTCGGGATGTCTTTTGTATGAGACTAAACCTTCACTTAGTCATCTGTAAAAAACCTTTATTTTGTATCAGAAGAGCAGGAGGTAGGAGGAGCCTCAACACATATGTAATTAATTGAACAGCTGTATAACTTGCAAAATAATCATCATATAAGAGCAGCTCCTACTCTTCTACTACTAAAATAAGAGTCTTATTTAGATTAGGCCCGCCAGTGACTTTTTAATGATAGTTAGTAACAGTTGTTATGAAACTTGATACCATTTATATAGAAACAAAATCACATCTTTAAATATTATTTAAGCACGCTTGCTCAATCTCCACTGGGTTTAGCCCTAGTGACGCGGTTGAGAGAGAAGTGCAGGGAACTCCTGGAGTTGGAGGGACAAGTCTGGTTTGGAGTTCTCTCGCCAAATTGTATATATTGTATATAGGTGTGTATGTGTTCTTTTTATTTATTTA
Organism: Nezara viridula; assembly: GCA_928085145.1. Taxonomy (NCBI): domain Eukaryota; kingdom Metazoa; phylum Arthropoda; class Insecta; order Hemiptera; family Pentatomidae; genus Nezara; species Nezara viridula. The sequence goes on along the minus strand of OV725080.1, from coordinate 61,908,417 downwards.
TTTTTAGGTTATTTTATTCTTATTTATTGTATATATATTATTTTTCTGTATAATTTATTTTATTTATTGTACACAAAGTGTGAATGTGATCTGTGAACTCCATTATAAATGTCCTAGAGACAGGTTGTAATAAGTTTAAAAAAATATATATTATTTAATTTATTATTGTTTGTGTTATTGCAGTTATAAAGTGATAACACGATGAATATTTTTGAAGTTTACTATTTATACAAAGAAGAGGTACGAGCCAGGATTTTCTTTGAAGAAAGAGGAATTATAAAGAGGTACCTGGAGTAACTCATTAAAAGTATGTTAATGTTTTTGGTTATGTATAAAAAGTTCCTATTAAATAAATCATATGTTTCTTAAGCCAATTTTTTTTAATTTATCAATAAGTAACTGTTATTAGATAAAATAACTGGCGGGCCTAATCTAAACAAGACCCTAAAATAAAGCAAAATATGAAAGTCGATGACTTTTTTATATAATGGAGAGATGTATACATTTGTTTTTATCTATGTACATTCATCAACGCCTCGATTACATTTAATTAAATACAGCTTCAAGGATTCAATGACTTCTTACCAATGATTGCTTTTAGGGATCACAGCTTTTTTTTTTTTTTTTCCGATCGGAGAGTAAGAAATATCACGCAATAAAGAATTATAATTTTCATAAAAGTTGCCAGGCCAAGGCGATATGCTAGGGGTCTAAAGTTATCTTTCACATAACTTATCCTCAGTCGACCTTTTCAACAAATTCTGCCGAGTCACACAGAGGATCCAAAAAGGTTAGCTAGAGACGTCCGCGTCTAATAATTTCTCATCTGATCTTGGCTGCCCTCGGCAACGTGCCACGGGAACGTTTCCTTCCTCCAGTGTATTTCGGGAAATCTGAAGTATACCGGCGGCTTATTCTCTCCGTGTAAGCTACAAGGGAAGAATGAAAATGAAAATTTTGTTCAATAAATTAAAGAGAATGTCTGGTAATTAGCGAAATATTGAAGTTCGAGAAAATATCGGTTGTTCCTGAGTAAGACAAAGTAGTCGAATTTCATTATATAATTTTATTTAAATTTTCCAAAACACGGACAACCATGTGGAATGATTATAATACCAATGCATAGATCAATAACAAATGCTTTAAAAAGTTCTTGTATAAACTAAAAACCTTTAAATAAAATAAACTATGAGAAATTAGAAAGAGTACAAAACATGTGTATGAGAATCATAAAAGATTATCCCAGATACGCAAGAATAACCAAAATGTTAAGATATTTGGAATTTCAGACCGTTAAACAATTCATATACTCACATACCGAAAAATTTTGCAACTAAACAAATACATCAGTAAACCCAACAATTAAAGCAATAGAAAATTACAAACAACAAAGTTTTAGGAAGATATAAATACAGACGTACAAAATATAATTTCAGTCCCTCCGGAAATGAAGCAGGGGAAACTCTAAAATATCAGGACAACTTAAATTTCTCTAAAAAATTAATACGAAACTGAATAATGGAAATTTACACTCCAAATATTCTATACACTATATAAGAAAATAAGTATGTACTTATCTATTCCCAGAAAAGTGTCACACAGAATTATTTTTTGGAACATACCTAAAACAGAAAAAAGAAATAATAATAATTTTATTATGAAAAAATAATAAAAGATACATTGTTTTCTTATAGATATTAATTAAATGTTAAAAGAAATTTTGGATAGAATCTAAATACGTATCACTATAAATTAGACATTATATATTTTTATTTTTCAAGCCAAAACCAATTATTGATAAAATCTCTCACCTGTTCCGCGAAATAATTTATAAAGAAACCGGATAATAAAAAGTGATCCGATCATAATAGTAAAACAAATCTTTAGATTTAGTTATGATATCAACATGCCACGTACATACAAATTTAAAAAAAATAATAACATCCATGAAAGGAGTTGAAATTCAGATTTTTCACACTTTATTTATAAAAACATAAAATATCTCCATAGAACAAAATATATTTTATGTTTTTATAAATAAAGTGTGAAAAATCTGAATTTCAACTCCTTTCATGGATGTTATTATTTTTTTAAAATTTGTATGTATCTCCATTTGTAAATTCCATTTGTAAAATTTGTTATCTCCATAGAACAAAATATAACACTCGTTGCAGTCTGTACAACATAGAACTAAGATTTGTTACGCAAACAGTAACACGATTATAATATATCATCAACATTTGTAACGAAATAACTTTCAAAATAAAAAATAAAGTTTAAACTATAATCTCTTAATTCTATTTTATATGTACGTGTATATATTTATAATTTAATATTTCATAGATATAGTATTTTTCAGTTGTATCCATCCATATCATCAAATTTTAGATACTGTAATTTTCCAGGTTTTTCCCCATTACCCAAACAAGTCAGCTTCCCCAATCAGCCTCCTTACCCTGCTTTTCCAGTTCTAACTGAACACACCTGTAAGTCTCTAATTTTAGTCTTCATAATTTTTTTGTTTTTTTACTTATTTATTTAATTTTTTGTTTTTCCTTTTTTCTTCTCTTTCAATCTCTCCTGTAGATCTATAGAAGTATATTCATATTTGCATTTATTATATATTGCACTACAACAATTGTTAGCATCTATTTACTTTAGTTTAGGATCTGCTTACTTAGCTTACTCTGTTCATATTTTAATGTACTTACTGTTTATAATTTTAATAAGCTTATTAGCTTAGCTTACTCCGTTCATATTTTAATGCGCTTACTGTTTATAATTTTAATAAGCTTATTCACATTTTCAAGTTAATTTATTATTAGCCATATTTACACCAATTTAAAAAAATTTGTTGTCACTTAATGACTACTCATCAAAATGACGACGTTTCGGCTCGTCGAGCCATTTTCAAGTCTAAAAATTTTTTTTCATTTACAATCATATATTAACTTTAACATATTTCAAATTATAAAGATACTTATTATGTACCTAAAATACCCATCATGTACCTGTCATTTTCACTTATGCGAATTGCAAGCGTCTACTCATAATAAAATTCCTTATTATTGTCATGTTCACCTTTAATTATTTAACAACATTATTATTACTCAATTCTTTACTATTAAATGATTCAAAATAAGTTAAATTTACCTTGTTTCTGAGTCACCCACATGTCATCCATCTCATTTCTATTCAGTGACTGGTTATTCTTATAGGAGTAGGGGAAGACTATTTATTATGAACATATATAATGCTGTTACTCAATATTACATGTGGATCTATTTTAAGTAATATTAGCTGATTTATTTCAAATTTTGATTTTTTCAATAGAACTAGCATAAAAAGTATTCATATTATCCACGTCTGTATGATTATTTACTGAGTTTTTTAAGTTTTTAGTTATGTATATTGATTCTTTAATTCTACGTTTATTCGTATTTCTTTCATTATGTAGGATTTTGGCATTTTTGAAATCAAACTCATGTTTAGTTTGCATATTATGTTGTGAGAGTCCAGTAGCTAATTTAATTTTTGTGTTTTTTGAATTACAATTTTGTTTATGCTGTTTAAGCCTTTTTTCAAACCATTGGGATGTTTGTCCAAAATATGCTTTGTTGTCGCAATTCTTACAATTTATTTTATAAATAATATTCGTTAATTTATCGATAGGTACTTTATCTTTAGTTTTCGAATAAATTGTATCTAATTTATTAATTGGTTTGCTTGCAAATTTAATTTCATTTACATCGTATTGTTTACATTGACTCAGAAACAAGGTAAATTTAACTTATTTTGAATCATTTAATAATAAAGAATTGAGTAATAATAATGTTGTTAAATAATTAAAGGTGAACATGACAATAATAAGGAATTTTATTATGAGTAGACGCTTGCAATTCGCATAAGTGAAAATGACAGGTACATGATGGGTATTTTAGGTACATAATAAGTATCTTTATAATTTGAAATATGTTAAAGTTAATATATGATTGTAAATGAAAAAAATTTTTTAGACTTGAAAATGGCTCGACGAGCCGAAACGTCGTCATTTTGATGAGTAGTCATTAAGTGACAACAAATTTTTTTAAATTGGTGTAAATATGGCTAATAATAAATTAACTTGAAAATAAATAGTATGCACCGAAGAAGAATTGAGTAATATTGTGCATATTCACATTGTTTATAATTTTTTGTCTAAACATTATGTAACTTTCACAATTATCTATCTTTTTGTATCTTGTAAGTTCTAGCCTTGAAGAAGACCTGCAAAGTCGGGTCGAAACGTTGGCTTTTAATAAAATAGTTTTGCCACTATTTAGCCTATTTATGACCGCCATATCCGACCATCTCCTTCCTTTAATCACAATTATTGTATCAACTTGTTACCCAGTGGTGGTGTTCCGCCATTTTCTACAACTACCTGTGGTGTCCTGCCCTTACAAAAAAGCTTTAGAACCACTGACCTTAAGATGTTGGAGCTATTTATATAAAAAAATTGTGTAGTTTCAATAAATAATCAACAGTCGTAACCGTAAAGGATTCCAGGAAGTTGGCAAAGGCCGCCTGTTCAGTAACCATTACCTGGCAGAAAGGAATTGAGCAATGAGCAATGACTAATTAGTTTCACGAAGGTTATAGCTAGCGATCGATTTAACACCTTAATGCCAAACACTTAAAGTCAAATTAAGGATAAGTAAATATCAGTAATTAGACATATATGTGAATATTTTACTGCTGATCGTATTTGAAAGCTTTCAATTCAATATAACTCCTGGAGGCACTGAGAGAAAGTATACAAGATACTAAGAATTAGGTATGAATGTAGATATTTGGTTAGAGACTCAATAGAAACACATATATAGCGAAGATAAGGATGGTATGCATGTTTTTTTTGTTTCATCCTAATGCCTATTTCTGGATTGGAGTGACCAATATTCAATACAGACTGCTGTCTCTATGATATGACATTTGCTTACTTAGTACTACTGTCGAACCAACACACATTGTGTTAGTTGACAACGTGTAGCATAGGCACTGGTACCGAGAGAAAAGGACTTGGGGTTTACTCCCTCCAGATTCCCACAAGAAATAATTTTTTCAAAACAAAATTGCATACTTAATGCAATAAATAATAATTTATAATTATTATTTATAATTTAATAATAATAACAGTTTACAATAGTTGACCGTTGTATTAATTAGGAAGGAGAGTGTAATGGAGAGAATAGTGAAGTGAGGAGAGATTAGTGGCAAAACTTAGAATAAGAAGCCAACGTTTAGACCCGATTTTGTAGGTCCTCGTTCTTCAGGGCTAGAACGGACAAGGTACAAAAGAATATAGAGAATTGTGGAAGTTGCATCATATTTAGATACAAAATTATAAACAATGTGAATAAACTTATTAAAATTATAAACAGTAAGTGCATTAAAATATTAAGAACAATAAGTTGTATAAACAGAGTAAGCTAAATTACAAGATTCTAAACTGAAGTAAATAGATGGTAATAATTGCTGTAGTATAATATAATATATGCAATTGTGAATATACTTCTACTTTAAATATACCTATTTTACTCCTACTTTATTACTTAGAATACTTTTTCAAAATCAAAATTAATTTATTTCATTAAAAAAATAAATTAAATTTTAAGTCGGAGGCGTGATGGCTGAGCGGGCGAACGCGTTGGGTAAAACACTGCGTGCCAGGCTAAACCTGATAAACCAAAAATTACGAGTTCAAGTTTCGATGCCGAGGGGACTTTAAACACAGGTACTAAATCCCCGCCATTTTTTCTGGCATGGTAGAATCCCGAAATTTGGAAAGAGAAAGGGGAGAAAAAGAAAAAATAAATAAATTTCATGTTTAGGAATTTTTTTTTCGTTTGCTACATCGTAACAAAACGATTCATAAATATCAATAAAAACCTTATTTTTTTATTACACTATGAGAACGAAGCTCTCCAATCTCTCCAATAATAATTGCTCTGGTTACGCTGCTCGTTGCGTTGATTGCCACGTGTAAACATTTATCAGTGAACTGTTCGACCTTATCTATCCTAATCAACCGTGATAGCGTTCGCGCGGGAATGTTCCCAAGAAAACATTGTTTTAGTTCATTTATTTTTGTACTTAAACTTGATTCTAAACAAAATTTCTTCACATTATTTATTTCTTAAAGTAAAAATAACACTTTTAGATTTTAGTTTAGCAGCATTTATAATAAATGTCTTTCATTATTTAAATTTATTAATTTAGTGTACATTAAGTTAGAAATTGAAACGAATTTTCTCGATTTATTCTACCTTTTCAAATAATTAATTAATTGTGTCAAAAAAATTTTCTCTTAGCCTCCAGACATGGACATTGTTGCTACTTCACTGTCTAACGATACTGTTTCGGCAAAAACTTTCACCGTCTAATTAAGACTTTACAACAAGGTGTTCTATAATTTATTGAACCCAAGATAGAATTATTATTCCTAACCTTGTGACGAACTATTACACAATATGTTAAAAAAAAATATTGTGGCATTTTAAATGTTTACTTAATGAGGTTTTGCAATTAATTAAGTGACGATATCACTACCGTATCAAAAAAATTAAAGCACGTAAGTTCTTCCATATTGGACGCAATAAGCCCCTAGAAAAACTTTCAATCAAGGTCAAACGGTTCTTTATTACGAACTATCAGGATTGGATAGTAAGTGTAACGACTAAATCAGTTTAAATTTTCTCGTACATAAACAATCCGGAGGGAATTTTTTTACATATTTCAGAAGAGAATGTTCAGAATTATAAAAAAAAAAATATATATACAAAAAATGTTCCCAGGAAAACATAAACACTAACTGAACATGGCCTTGGGATGTATAGCATTACAGCAAAACGATTTGTTTATTAGGACATAAACAATGATTCAGGCAGAAATAAATTCCGGCTGGAAGAAAATAAATAACTAAAATACTCTGCGGGGATTCGCACCCCTATACAATTCTGTCCGTTCACTTGCTACACTTATTTATAACAATTTCAAAAAGAAAATTGTGTGAACAGCATTGTTACAGTAAAGTATTTATTTTTTATTTTTGTTGGTAATGATTAAAAACATATTTATAAGTCCTGCGAACTATTAAGGACCAACTATTACAAACATTAGTTTGTTTCTCAAACTGAATGCTAGCCAAATCTACATGCCAGGTTTTTAGCCAATTTTAAGGCTTATTAACTATAAATCTATATTTGTAAAAGTGTTTAAAATTTATCTACAATTTTTTTTTACCATATTTCATACAAATACCTAATTATCAAAAAAAAAAAGAAAAAGAAAAAAAGGAGGCCAATTACGCTCATCCGAAAGTATGACGACAAATCCTTGAACCTAATTGTTCGATTTGGCAGCGACAAATATTTTTCCCGTAGAAATATTTGATTAGCCTGACATATGCCTGATATGTGATCGTGCACAGACATACGTAACGTGGATAGAATACATCGGAAGGTTGACCTAAAAAAAATATTTAGCGCAAGCCTTCGGTGGGATAACCACTATCAGCTTGGGCTTATCTCAACTGATGAAACAAGACTCTCACTGCACTCGCAACCTGGCACACTAACCCCAATAGCGCCTGGTCTTTCACTAATATGGTGGTATATCTGTGGCTCCTTCTGCAACAGGAATGTCTGACGACCTACTGCGGGAGGTGAGGGAGGGAGAGAAAAGATTGAAATTCATTTTTGTAAACACGGAGAAAAAAAATAAAAAAAAAACCATAGTATGTACAGTAGAGTAATAATAATACGGACTATACGTTCAGGTCACCATAAGTATGGATTAATAATGGTACGAAATTAGCTGTAAAATGAATGCTCATGATAAATAGTACCATTTCCTTACCTCTTATAAATTGCTAAAATATTTAAATAATTTTTCGCCTGTTCGAATAATTCACCTAAAATATTTGTCATAGAGCCTTGGGGCTCTACTAAACCATTAAATTAATCTCGTATCAAATCCCTACAATCCAAAATTCTTCGTAAAATCCTTAAAGCTCCCAACATGGTGACAAATAAAATCATCCATAATGACCTTAATGTACCACATGTTTCCGATTTAGCTCAATCCAGATAGCTGTCCTTCCATGATAAACTTCCGAACCATCCGAGCCCTCTTGTTCCCAACCTTGCTTCCTCTTCTATTCCTGATAACCCTTCGAGGCGTCTGAAAAGAAGATGGCCTCGGGACCTTCTGTTATAAAAATATAATTGGAGCGCTACCAATGGGTAGTTTCTCTTTGTGTTGTACAAGTCATGTTCATATTTACTTGTATTTATCATTTAATACTAATAAAAAAATATTTGTCAGTTACCGATTGAAAATATAATATAAAAATAACTTAACGATATCTATTATCCGATAGAAGAAATATTTACCATATTAGAAATAACGCAGTCGAATCATATTAGTTCATTCAAAATAATAAACCTAAAAATGTGTACATTTAATGAAATGAAATTGTTCGATTTCAATGATTTTTTTTTTTGTACTGCAGGAAATTCAGTTGTTAATTCAACTTTAGTGGTATCAATAATCATGGGTGCAATCAACCAAATTATATATTTTATGTCAAAAAAATGCATACTTTTTAAGTTATTCACAAATAAAGTTTCTTTCAGTTCAAAACTTTATTCCTTAAATATCGGAGGAATACTGTTGCGTTTGATAACACATTCATCAAAATCCACAGTTCCTAGGAGCCAGAAAATAATACACTACGAAAAATTATCGTATAATATATAAGGATAGATTTTTTAATAACCTTTCTCTTTAGCATATAAAATTTATTTTAATTTTCAATAGAAGATAATTTGTACGTATACCTAAGTTTTCGACGTACGTAACGTAGTTAGGATCAACAGAAAAAAAAAATCGTTATGATTAAAACTCAAAATTGGATTTCACTATGTAATTTACTATATAAATAATTTAGGAATTTTAAAATACAAATAAAAACATTAAATTCTGAACAGAATTATAAAATGATGTTTAAACTTTCTTTAGTTATAATTTTTTTATAAAAACAAGATATCAATTCCATTCTCCTTTAATTTTTTGATTCAGTGAGAAAGTTTTTTTTTTCATCCTATTATTGGGTAAATTTTTTTTTTTTTTTTTATTTCATTTGTAATCGCTTCTACCCTAGAGGGTCATTGGCGGCTAGTTTTCTATATTCTATTGTAATATTTCGTCTCCATTATTGGGTAAATTAAACAGATAGTAGATTTAATTTTAAATATTTTTGTTTTTATCTCTTCCGGAGTAACCAGATATCAATAGAAATAGACCAATGGCCCAAAATGCGTTTTTGGACTAAAAGGTTTCTCATACGAAAATAACCATTGATATCCAAATACCAAAAGTTTGGCCTAATTACAATACTTTCCCGTTATGACTTATTCAGATTTCAGATACTTGATTTTAATAATTATAGCAGACAAGTTTTAAAAAAAGAGAAAACATTTAGAACGGCTAATAATCAGGCCAAATCTGATATTGAAATAGTTGGCGACCGGATATCCAATAAAAATGACTTATTTTGATTTACGTAACATGTTTTACGATTTTAATTTTTTATATAAAATATTTATTTGCGCTTGCCAACTTTTTGTTAACAATCAACATCTCTTTTTTCTAAATCTTCAAAACTGAAACTTAGTACTTACTTACGTAAAACATGTCAAGTAAAGAAAATTTTTTTAAATTCGTTTGCCATGGTTACCTACTGATAATTTAAAAACTTTATTATAATGTATTTAATTGAAGAAACTATTACGTTAAGTAAATAATCAAAATATTGTCGCTTACTGACTTCTTGAAATAATTTTATGATTTCGTTTCGTTATGAAGGCCTAAGGTTTTTCAAATCGCATAAGACTTAAAAAAAAACACGAAAAAGAAAAAACTAATTGAAATGGAGATAAAATAAAAGAGAAACGCAAGATACCATAAAATCAATTTTACAATTAGATAGGGTTTGTACTGTTACATGGAAACCAGCTTGGACCAAAAGAACACAGCCAACGTGGTCGGAATTACATTTTGATTGAGTGAAAGTATTTCACTACTTCATTGAGGTCAGTTCTAGATATCTAACGAAGAGATTCTAGATACCTATAGCGAAATCCAGAGGAAGGATTTAAAAAAATAATAATAATAATGATAAAAATGTTTTTAAAAAATGACTATACTTCATTTTATTCTAATTATGTAATCGTAAAATTTAATAAATCGATACATTATCGAATTATTGGTATTTAACATTTTTTAAAATTAGCACCATTTTTAAACAGAAACGTTGCTTTTACAAGCAATTTACAATAATACATAATTATTTTTTTTAAATACTCTTTATTAATTCATTAACACCGTTATTGATTATTAGGATTAACCATTATTAACTATTCTAATACATCCACAGTTATTCACTAATTTTATTTTTACTTAAATAACATTGAAAGCACCTGAACCGTATTTATTGTGTTTAATTATTGTCTTGTCGTTAACTCATGATATTCTCGCTGGTATTCACACAGATTTAAAAATGACACAATAAAGATTATGTTCCTATTTGGAATTATTAATTAAAATTCATAAGACTTGCAAGTAAGCAAAGTCAAGGTAACCACAACTGAGCCGCAGTTATTATTTTAACAACTAACCTTCCAAAGTACTAGCCGGTTATGTTTAGCGGATCATAAACCCGTTTGTAGAGTCTTTAAATCTTAAATATTTCTGAACATATAGCTATAAATAAATAAATTTAAAATAATGAAAAATACTTAAAAACTTTGCAATCTTAGACACAAGCATCATGGACTGCATTTATTAAATTAAGAATAATTTTATTTGAAATATCACAAACCGTGAAGGGTCTTTGGATTTAGCACAACGTGTGAAAGTACTGTTTTAATGCCAACAGTTGAGGAGGCAGGTGATTAGGCCGATAAAACTAATTGAAATCAGTCAGTCCAATCAAATCAGATTGTAGTCAATTGTTGCAAATAAAAAAAATAAAGGAATATTAGAGAAAGCTAGTATTGAAAATTAGCCATTTAAGCCCTGTTAGAGAACATCAATCACAATAAAACCTACATTTTATTTAAAAATGCTTAATTTTACACTGATATAATGAATTTAAGGAAAATATTTAAAGCTGTTTCCAAGAAAAATGTAAAAATGTGTTTAGCCCATGATATAAAGTGCCACTTCCGGTCGGTCAATTTTGATGAAAAAGTTATTGTAATATTCCTAGCATATAAAAACTTTAAATGTGCAATTTCAATTTCGTACGACTTTTCGTATTTGAGCTAAACTGTTAACACACACACAAATTTTCACGATCGCAATACTTTCTTTTACTACATATTTCATATATAGGTGAGTGAAAGTCAAAAAGGGAATTAAGTGCTTCGATTTCATGTTAGTTAATTTAAGATACAATATAATTAGTAAGTGTAATTGTATGTGATATCAATTATCTAGTTCTATTATCATTTTAATTGTTTTTAAAAGAGATGAGCAACAAAATATCTTGGGAGGGGAGGAGAGTTCATGTGACATCGACTTTGGTAGAGATGGCCACGCCTGAAGTTGAGCTCGCTAGTTTTTTTTTTAAGGGATAGATGTTTTTTGTCTATGGTTATAGATGGGCACGAAGCTAGACTCAAAGAAAGCTTGATTTCGTAGAGTTAATTTCGATTTTTCATATATAGATGGCACTTTTGGATGGCAAATATATGATTCCGAAGGGCAAGGGATTTTTATGGCTATAAATCTAAATAAATTTTCCGATGTATCATCATCACCACTTTAGCTTCTCTAGGATTCCAACCCAAAGCTGTTTTGTAGGTATATAGTGAAAGTTATTCTTCGCCATAGAGGGTGGATAAAGTAGAGATAGGGACATAAAGGTGAGGTGACCCCTATCAGAGAAACAGAAGAGGACGATATTTCACCGAAAGTAGGGGCTATCGACCAGAGTAGGAGGGGCTTCGGGAGTGAGTGATGGTCCTCCACTATACGACAATGGAGTGTTCACTGCAGCTTCCTTGTTGGTCAACTCTTCCAGGATTCCTTCAAGTCAGCCTTTAGAGTTTCGGACAGCTGTCAATTCGGTTTAGTTCGGGACTCGGCCCGAGTTTCAGATGGCTAGGGTAATTATCTTGATGATAACGGTCGGTCCCGTAAATGGGTAAAAATCTGGTGCGGTCACACAAACCTTCACTTACTGCCCTACTTAAAAAAATTATATTGACAGAATGTAAAAATGGATCATATATAAAAATTTAACTTTATCCAAACCAACTACAACAAAAAGTTAAAAAGTTATATTAGTGCATATATGTATGTTTTGAAGATGGTATTAAGATTCAGGTAGATGTTTTAAATAGGGCCTACAATTTTTATAAATGATCTTTTACATAAGCACCAAAAGATATTCATTGTTTGTAGTTGACTTTTCAATTAGCGTTTAAACTAAAAAACGAGACACAAAGTAGAGAAAGCCAAACAACAAAAGGATATTTGCCTGAGGAAAACACGCCTTCAACAAATAATGTCCTGACGGAAATTTTCAAAAGCTATTAAAAAGTATTCCGTACATAAATTAACATGTATCAATCTAATCTCTATAACTATTAAACTATTTTTATTAACAGTTACAATGTGAAATGGTTATTTCATTATTTATTTTTTTAATCTTTCAATATTTATCTGCACCTGTTGAAGACTGTTAACAATCAGCTGATGGCCTGATTCAAGCAATGAAACGGGCATATCAGGCATTGGGAAGGATAGCACCCAGCAACACCTCTTCCCTAGCTTGAATCAAGTACCATGATTTGTTAAGGAAGGTCTCTCATCCAGCGCCTTTTTAGTCTCCTCGTAATGATGGGCATGTCAGCTGAAGCCATCTCTCTGATTAGTATCTCCGTGTAATGTATTGTAAAATCGTTTGTAAAGAGTTCTTATGTGTGGGTCAATTGTAGGCAGGAGGAAGTCTGTATGTAAGCTCCCCTCACTACAAGATCTCGACCCTCTGACCTATACACCCCCTTCTCATAGTTCTGCATCATTCCAAAACTCCTTTATAGCCCGCTCTGTCAACTTTTGGAATTCCCTCCCGATCAAAATTCGGCATGCCCCCTTCCTATACACATTCAAAAACCTCCTATTCCAATTCCTGTTCCAAAAACAGTCAGATACCAGCTAACTATTAATACTATATATGTATTGTGTAGCAATCATATAATCATATGATAATACTCGGTAAGAGATAGTACATGCATTTTCTACTATCAACGAAGGAATTTCAATACATACATTTTTTTTCTTTTTTCATTCAATTATAATTAACTGTTTATTTTTTTATATATATGCAAATAAAGTTTTTCGTTCTTCATTTCTCAAAGTGTATGTTTATGTTGTTCAACCCTTATATATAGTTTTGTTCGTAGTTCAAGTGATTCGTTCATAGTTTTAATTGTTTTGTTCATAGTTTTAAATGCTCTGTACATAGTTTTTTCTGTATTTTATATAGCTTGTGCACCTAAGGTTTTCTTTACTTTTTACATTATTTTATCAATTTTATTTATTGTTTCAAACTTTTAAGCCAGTAATATTCTATTATTTTGTACAATATTGTTATTCTAAAGGGACTTAGTCCCAGAATAAATTTTTTTTTCCAAAAAAAAAACATTCCGAAAGGCACGAATGAAATGTTTGAGGGAGACCAACCAGATCGGACTAATAAGCTTAATTATGTAAAATATAATAACAAAATAATCCTATCTGATAATATCAAACACCTCATACAAAACTAGGACGTAAAAAAAAACCCAACACAAAACATAGAGAGGCAAACCACAAAAGTATACTTGCAAAAGGAAAACGCCTTCAACAAATAAAGACCTAGCGGGAGTTTTCAAAAGCTATTAAAAAAGTATTCAGCGCGTAGAAAAACTGACATCACAAGTTTCACCCGCGCGCGGCAAATGTTCCTTAAACATCAAAACTTAATAGAGCGGATTACTGGCGTTGGAAAGTTTCTGAATTACTCTTGATGCTTTTGTCTACGGTCGATATAAATCTTGCACCGGGCTCTATCAATCATTATAGACAATTTAAAAAAAAAAACTTCAAAATTAAAAAAAAAATATATTTAAGGACTAGCCAACATTTATTACAACAATAATGTGCCTATTCGTAAATTAAACAATGCCCTAATTTTAAAAATCTGATGAGTTTAAAAATTTCACGCAACTTTTAACTATCATCGTATTTTCAGTAGAAATACATATTTACAAACATGGGAATGTGAAAGTAAAAATTATGCTACAACAGATTCATCAAAATTAACCGATTGCCATACGTTTTATCCACCATTCTACGACTTCAAATATTATTTTTTCTAAAATATTCAGCTTTTGGGCAGTTAATTTACCAGTGAAAATATTTCTACTTGAGTCAATTACCAAATTCTTACGTATTTTGCATTTATCTATATTTTATTAATTTGATCGAGATATTTATAATTTTTTTTAAATAACAGAATCGTGTGACTTCTTCGGGAGCAATCGGGAGAACTCGGTCAGTCCTATACCTAACTACTCGTAGTAGACTGGGGGCTTTAATTAACAATCAAATTCTTCTATACATTACAATATAAACTAATAGTAATAAAAAAATACATTAGTAAGTATAAACTATATACTTAGGCATTTTTGTTTATTATTATTAACAATGATAGAACGTTAATTATTTTAAATAAATAAAATTAAAAGTATTCTATATGAAGCCATTTTGGAAATTATGCATTTCAGCCTGCTCAAGCTATTATAATGTAATTAATAGATCTATGATAGTAAAAAATATTTACTTTAATATTGATAAAAAAAGAGTTTTCATCAAAATAGTTAAGTCGTTTTGATAAAATCGTAAAAAATGTTGAAAACTAATTTTAGTGAAAAAGTTATAACATTGTAGATATATATCTACATTAAATGGTCAATTTTAGTTCCGTTTATCTTTTTGATTTTGACTTAGGCCGTTCACAAACCATTTGGCTTTATTATTTAGGTCTAAGGACTTCAAAACTTTCGTTTCTGCTGAAAATTCGGATCATAAATTCTTTTACGATCATAATAATTTAC
The DNA here is from genome assembly GCA_928085145.1 of Nezara viridula. Taxonomy (NCBI): domain Eukaryota; kingdom Metazoa; phylum Arthropoda; class Insecta; order Hemiptera; family Pentatomidae; genus Nezara; species Nezara viridula. The sequence goes on along the minus strand of OV725080.1, from coordinate 61,893,208 downwards.
CTTACTACATAATTCATAATATGAATTATGAATCATCTATATAGAATATAGATAAGGAATAATTGTGTAATAATAAGTGTTTGCCCAGTGGTCGAAATTCGGCTATAATAATTATTGCACATCATTGGTATAAAAATATACCAATAATAAATTTGTTACAATAGAGCTCTCTTAAAAATATAAGCTAAAAAAAATGTAAAAAAAGGCAACACATTTTTCATTCGCCATTTGGTAAGGAAAGGTCGGATGGTAATGAAATGTATGTAAAAACAATCAGTGAAGAACTTTCGGAGATTAGCGGATTTGAATCAAATTAAATTTACATTTTTATTTATATACACTCCTTCCTATTTATTTTTTTATTGATAACATTAAAGCTCACCAGCAGCTACTAAATCAAAAACGAAACTTAAAAATTTAGGTATATGTATATATTTATTTATGATACAAAGGACACGATATCTATTTTTTATTATATAATTTAGTAACTAAGAAACAAATTATAAAAGCGCAAAGTTATGAAACATTGGCTTTCCTAAATATATACAAAAATGAATATCGCGTTCTTTACCTTCGGGGTAACGAAATACAAGTACCTAAAATGTTAAAACATTAGTTTTAAGAGCACTTAAAAACGGGGTTAAACCAATGTTAAAGATCTAAGTACTGTGCCTTTAATTGAATGAAATACGTACGATCATTTTCAATGACAGAATTAGTTGTATCGATTAATATATTTCAATCAGATAACGGATGCCTTCATTCATCTGTAATACGGTATATTGTCTCAAGTAAGACGAATAGATAACAGTTAAAGCCACGTTTGAACTAACAAGAAATAAAGAAAGAAAAAGAACTCTTATGAAAAGGTATTGTTTCTAGCTAGGCTACACGGGTAAGTCCTTACATGACCGTAAATTAATGCTTGACTTTTTTTCGGTTAATGTAACAGAAAGAAACTTATGAAAACATTACGATAGAGAAATCTTAAGGAAACCGGAAGAGAAACCAACTTTTGTCGGATACGTTTCATACTTTTTTTCTTTTACTTTTCCTTGAAGAGAAAAAAAAAATCTATAAAGTTACTTTAAAATTTAAAGCGGGGAGTCACACCGCGCTGAAAACTCATGAATTAGGCAATAATAGGAAAGAATTCTTTAACCACAGTATTCTCAGACACATTCAAATTATTGTAATAAGCTTGAAAATTTTTATTAGCGTGTCTTCAATGAGAAGTTTAATAGTAAATATTAAATAACTGTATCGTGAAAATACTTAGTTATTAATGAGAAAAATAATCAATTAATTAATTAATAAACAATTGACAAACGAAAATATTTATAATAATAAAAGTATAACAATATCATAAATTTACATATAAAGTCCTTTTAAGTATCCCAATAAGTGACCGAGATGGTAATTTGACATAGTTCAGAATTGATAAATACATAATATTTAAAAAATAAATATGACACTATATTTAATATAATATATATAACTATTATTTAAAAATATAAAAGTCGAAAATAATGTAAACCGAATTTTATCAATAAGTTTTACTAATTTTTTTTTCTTTCACCATCATTTTAGTCATTTCAGCCATGCTCAAGAAAAAAATTAAAACATTCTGGTTAATGTTTTACTTTTTTAAATAAGTATAAAATAACCTAAATTTCAATAGTTATTTTATTTTATACTTATTCGTTGTATATATATATTATTTTTCTGTATAATTTATTTTTTTAATGTACATAGAGTGTGATATCTGAACACTACTATAAATGTGCTTTGAGATAGATTGTAATGTTTTTTAAAACAATATTGTTTAAAATGTAACCTGGGTTTATTATTCCAAATGATGATAATTTTTAAAGTAAGGGTTTTACTTTAAAAATGGTCTAAATTGCTGAAAGAAAAAATTAACTTTTAAAATTTAAAATTAGTGGATTAAATCTGTTGTTATATTAATAGAAAAAGCCTTAATCATTTTTTTTAAATATAATTATGATTGAATGTAAAATAAATGTGCACGATAACTGACAACACAGGTTAAAAATAAAAATTCTACATGAAATTGTAAACTAGCACACAACATTGGATTAATTTGGCAGCTTATTATTTAATTTAAAATTAGGCAATATCATGTTAAACAATATAGCAATATCAAGTACAACAATTACTTATTGCTATAAATTACTTTAATACACAATTCAACTAAGTCTATGCTTCTTTAATACTTTCAATTTAGTAAATAACTTACAAGAAGTTTGAATAAATATGTAAGGAAATAAAAGAATAATTGTAAACAATCGAAGCTAATATCTCGAGTTCCATTATTGTAAATTAAGTATGAATTGTAAATTAAGTATGAATGTTTTCTTTTTTATATATTAAGTATGAATGTGTTTCTTTTTTATATATTTATTTGTTCTACTTATGACATTTAATTTGCTACCAATTTCTGTATTTTTTTTTTTTTAATTTGATTTCAAGTTACATTTCTTTGGTTTTATAGTTTTTACCTTTGTTATATAGTTTATACAGATTTATATTTTTATTTTTTATTTATTTTATTTTTTTATTGCATTGTATATATAGTATGAATGGGCCTCACTCAGCATTAGTACTCAGTGCCCTTAAATGTGACAAAATGTATTATTTCTCAATAAAAAGATTTAAAAAATATATATATATATATATCTCGAGTTCAATAACAGTTCGAGGTTTAATTTTATGTTTTCTGTATATATGGTGTGAATGTGTTCATATATCACTATAATAATTGTCCACGTGACAGATTATTATATTTCTAAATAAATAAATTTAAAAAAAAATATTCCGATAAATTCATTTAAATATTTAATATTAAAAAAATACTTGAAGAAGTAAAAGCTGAGTAATATAAACAGACACTAATAATAATCACTTTCTATATGAAAAGGAACTATTACAAATTGGATACTTTTGTATAGTAATAACCATCTTTATTTTTGTGAATATAACGTATATAAAAGTATAAAATTATCTTAAGCTACAGTTTCATACAAATAACGTTAAGAACTGAAATGTTTTAAAGTACTGGAGAGAAGGAAGGTAGACTAGAGGAGAGAATGGAGGAAGTCTGTGGCTATTTTAAAGAGTTCACTGACGGTCAGTCACTAATGAGTGAGTCAGAGGAGAGCAACTCATCAATGGGTTATGACTCAACACTTGCGTAGGGAGGAGCTTCACAGCCATTAAATTCTTTGAAGGATTAATTAGACGTTAACTAAGTCGAAGCTGTGAGGACTTAATCATGTTTAAATGGAAACAGACAAGGGGGAAGCTACGGACTTGGGATCACCGATTTCAATGAAACTTTTTTTGGTGATACTAGGTCGAAGAATATTTGACGCGAGAGATCTTGCACCCTGAGATCCGAGAAAAAGTATATAACTTTAACATTTTTTATATAATTATTTCCTGAGCTTGCTCTGCAATGATTTTTTAGATCACAACAACTTACTTTTAATTATTTATTTTTGTAAAATAAGAAAAACATATTGCTCATTGCACTAAACTAAACTAATTGAAATGTACAATAAATTATAAAGACGCTTCCAGTAATGAAGGCCAAGAATATTTTTGTACTGAAAAAAAGATTCAAATTATTTTCTCTCCCCTTTTAAAACTTTTGAACATGAATTTGCTTTTTGTGAGAGATTTTTTTTCATACGATCTCATTAAGAATTCATAACTCGTCAGAAATTTTTCTTAATTCAATGTTACAACAACCGTTGAAAACAAATTTAAAAAATGTTAATATTTTATAAACTATTTTTTTGCGGCTTCTACGCAACATTGGCGAGAATCCATGGACGTGGGGACTATTTTTCGACTTAGTACCAACAAAAAAAAGCTTTTATTGAAACTTTAAAATATCTAAATTTAAAATAATTTTTTTTTTCATGATTTTGTATTAAATTCGGAATTATTATAATTAAAAAAAAATTAACTTTCGGCAGATGGGTATATTGGGACATTTTGCTTAACTTGATGCTCCGTTATTAGAACAATGGGAGTACCCGAATACGTCACAGCTACGAAATATATTAGGTCATTTATTATGACTACAGTGGAAATCGAATCCAAATCACTACGAAGCGGGATTGGGAACATACTCCACAATTCCTGGACCTGTGCTTGCATAAGCTGTAGATAGCTCCAATAAATAATTATGCTTTATTAATTATTACTCATTATAAAGTTAATATAACCAATGAAAAAAAAATTCACATAGATTAAGGGATAGATGTAATTAATTCAATTTAAATTATATTTCGAACCAGTCACTAACACTAATTAAAGACCATCTGATATAGATCGATATTATTATCGCTGCCCTATCGAAAATTAAGTTGAAGCACCACCCCATTTCGGGGAAAATTCTACCCCCTCTCTTATTCGTGGAAGTACTAATCTCCCCCTTTTCAAAGAATCTCTCCCCTAATCTATATTATTTGAATAACGGCACAAAATCTTATAAAAGTTCATGGGGTTTTTCAGGTTAATAATAAATTTTAAAAAAGTTTCTATGGGAACATTTATTTCTCATTCCATAAAATAAAAATATAAAGTATATTTATATACATATTACCTACCTAATTACATACTTTAAGATGGCGAATGCTCGCTTGGGATAATGAAGAGTGGAGGAACATTATAAAAGAAGTCCGTCCTTTTAGGACAGTAATGCAAAGAATAAATAAATATTTATATATCTCCCTATATTACTACTCTTTTTACCGAAAATTTGTTTTCAATCAAGAAAAATAATTCTCTTCTAATTTAATCATCAAATTATTTCAAAGTATTTAAATATATATATATATATATATATATATATATATATATACGTATCTCATTTTTAGTAGTCATATATGACCGATTCTATAACAATTCAGAGCAAGGAAAAAATTCGGAATGGTAAAGGGAAAAACAGGAAGTATTTTTTTTTTATATTAATTGAGTTATTGGTGTAATTGGATTCAGAATGCAGAATTTAATACTTTCTTTTTTTCCCTCACGTTCAAGGAAGAATCACTCACAGCTTTTCGATATGAATTAATTTATATCAACAATTCAACTAAAAACGATACCAATTTTTTTATCACCCTTTCAATTAAGCTCTGTCGGCATTATTAAGAATAATACCTACCAAATATTTTTTTTTTTTTTTGTCTATAAAATATTATTTGCGCCTGTCAACAATAAGTTGACAATCAGCAAATGTGATGGCGATAATGATATAATGACATGACAGGCATGGGGAATATTAAATATTAAATACTATTCAATTGTACATTAATAAAACGAGTTAAGTCAAAATTGTAAGTGACGTTTTCGAAAACGCACACGCAGCGGAATAAGGGACTAAGAAGATTTAGTCAGTTCTCATAAAAGAAGATACAAAATGTTTTATGAAGATTATAGAAAGATAAGACAACCATGTGACGATTCCCCGCCATGAAGTAATACCAAACGGAGGCTATGAGGAATAAGGTGAAAAAAAAAGAAGGAAATTTTGAATTACCAAAAAATACTGTTTATTGTAGTTGATAAGCTATATATAGAGGAAAATTGTAAAAGTTCAATATGTATAAATAGGTGAGTATTTTCCGACAATAACTAACTTATTTGTTTTATTTTTGCAGATAAAATTGCAGGATTTCATGTTGATGAAAACTTCAATCACATAACATAATTATATTTATGTCTTCTGCCGTGTTCAGTTTCTACGTCGTATCGAAGTTGTTAAATAACGTAAGGCGAATGAAAAGAAAAAAGTCAAGCAAAAGCAAATTTATCAGTTTCTCTAAGACATTGAAACATGGAGCAAAATACCTTTTATTCGGAAATCGCCAGGAATATTCACGACGGGCAGCATTAGCACTACCATAGCAAAAATCGTATACAAACAACATATCGGCATATTAGCCATTACTATAAATGGAAGTCATAATGATGAGTACTCTGCGAGAGCCTCTGATAAATGTTATTGAGAGTTCCCAAAACTAATTCCAAACAGTATTAACCCTTATGTTGCCAATACTTTTTATACAGTTAGGGATAAAAGGCCATATTATTATTCTATCTAACCCATCTACTAAACCAAGCATTTGCGGATATACCTTCACAACATTTATTTATTTTTATTTATATGATATTTACAACTGTATACAAAAAATACATCTGGTAAATTCGCACATGGATATAATGACATGGAACACATGTTGAGAAACTACCCATTGGTAGCACTCTAATAATATGTCTATATTAGAAGATCACGTGGCCATCTTCTTTTCAGACGGCTCGGAGGGTCATCAGGAATCGAATAGGAAGCAAGGTTAGAGACAAGAGGGTTGGGATGGTTATGAAGTTTATTATGGAAGGACATATATCTGGATTGGACCAAATCTGATACATAAGGAACATTAAGGTCATTATGGATAATTTTATTTGTAACAAAGTAAGGAGCATTGAGGATTTTACGAAGGATTTTGGATTGTAAGAATTGGATGCGAGAGAAATTTGAAGGTTTGGTGGAGCCCCACCTTCCCAACAACATTTAATATGAATGTTAATGTTTACCTTTAATTAATAAAGTAGTTAGAACAAATAAATAGGTTTAATTTATTTCAAATAACGTAAATAATTCATAATAACGAAAATCTTTAGGTGTGAAGATCTCCTAAGCAAAGCGTTTGCGGACATATCTTCACAGATTTTTTTTTAATCTTTTTTTGAAGTCCTTAATTAATTTTTGCAGTTTGAACAATTAATCCTGAAACACCCTCTACATTTCCTAAAGAATGGGTTAAGATATATAAATATATATTTAAATCACCTAAGGTTTTTCTAAATTAACATTTGGTTTAACATAATAACTACGCCCTATTCTATTTCCCTGTTCTGAGTATAGATCTTCCTCGATATAAATGTTGCTGATGAATGGGTTTGGTATCCTGCCAGGGACGAACGATCTTTATTCAAGTGAAAGATGAGAATCATTCGTTACCGACAGTTTTCAGTGACCTCGAAGCCTGTTCTAGGATCACTGCCTCATGTATACAGCCTCGATGGCTCATCGCTTCTCAATAATATATCTATTGTGACAATCGATGGCCTTATCGTTCTATTTAGGGAGCGATTGTTTCGCTTCAATTGAAATTTTATTCCATCATTGAAATCGAAGTCAAGAATTTTAATTACGTAACGCTTCCGATAAATCTCTTATCTATTAAAAAGTTATTCCATTATTTGATGAATATTAATTAACTTTGTCTGAAATGGTTTAAATACCGAACTTTCAGAATTTCTTTATTAAAGGTACTTTAATTTTGGACGTTAGAAATAATTAAAGGCTTTTCATAGTTAGTAATGATGAAATATGCACTATGAAATAATTAAATGATTAAATAAAAAAATGGGGGAATTATATTTAAAACAAATTTTCGGAAATAAGGATAGTAGTATTAATGTATAATATGTATTTGAGATGATAAAGATTAAAATATATATATATATATATATATATATATATATATATATATATATATATATATATATTATATATATATATATATATATAATATTTGTACTGACAATGAGTAAGTTGATTCCAGTGCAGGTGATTATAGTGTTTAAATATAGAACTGTGAACAAAGGTATAAATTTTCTCACTGGAAATATCACTTTTTATTTTTTAGTTTATTTATTTAGATATATAATATTCTGTCTCGTGGACAATAACTATAGTGATAAATGAACACATTCACACCATATATACAAAAAATACAAAATTAACAAAAGTAAAATAATAACTAAATAATAATAAAAAAGAACTATGTACAATAAAAAAAATAAATAAATAAACTAAAGATAAGTAAATTAAAAACATAAAAACACCGTCATACCTATATACAAGAAATATCACTAAAATTAAAAATAAAAAATGTTGAAATTGGAGTTAGTCATTCTGTCCACTGAAAGGCTTAAATATATCTGAATTTAAATTGTTATTAAAACAGTTTTGACTTTAAACTGTTTTCTGGCGGTTAACGATTCAGAACTGTTAATTTTGAAATGGATACTTATTAAGAAGACTAGAACCCAGAATATGTAAAGCTGTAATAACGAACATTAAAAAATGTTATTCATGACTGCCCTAAATTTAAAAATACCTTGAAAAATTTTATATGACACAAAAATTGAAAGAAAAACTAAATAATGACGGAAATATATTTTTAAAAACTCCCTTATGGGTAAAGGCACCAAAATAAAAATAAATAAATACATTGTTGCAATTAATGCTGTTTACTTTTATTCTTATTGTTTATTATTTATTCAATAGAAACAAAATTGACTTCTGAAGAAAATAAATGGAAAACTTAAAAACTTATATCCACCTCGATAAACAAAAAATACATGAATCACAGAATTTTCTTACTTCGTATTGATTATGAAGGTTTGTATTAATAATTAAAATAATATTCTGAAGGTTATTAAATTTATTTAAATTTTATTTCTACTAAAACTGAAATCTTAAATACGTTATATTTTATTTATTTAAAAAATGTAACCAAAATTAATAAAACAATGGACAGTAAACATATTCCAAAAGTAAAATATTTCAAGGACTGAAGGAACAAAGCTCTGAGAGGAATGTCGAAGAGTGCCAGTATTAAGGAATTTCCGGAGCGTAGTTGGTTGGCCTCCTGACGCATAGTCTGGGATCCTTATTAGTAAATCGTTCATAACTTGCTTGAATTTTAATTAAAACTTTTTTTTTGTACTCAGTAAAAGCTTATTACTCGGTATTAGTTATAATTAGATGAAAATTTAATAAAAGTATGGCATAAATTGCTCAAACGTCACTACGTTTTTCTGCGGTTGAAGGCAACAATTTTATAACAAGCTACTTTACATAGCTTCCTAACCTTGGTCCGAACAGCTCTTTTAAACAAATCACTCAAAGTAGTGGAGTCTTTTTCATGGTTCACACGAATGAACCCTAGAGTAGGTTTTAATAGCGCAGGTTGCGCCATCGACATTTTTGAGAGGGGCAAATTTCGATGAAGTTTTGAGTTTTGGACTAAGGAACGACAAGAGGAAAAAATGGGACAGACTTCAGCGAATTTGATTTTTCTTATTTTGATGTTATTAAGAAACGGCGAGCAATAAAATGTCTTGGTAGGAGAGAGGGATAGGTTCTTGCGCCATCGACATTAGGAGGGATGGGCACCCCTCCCTGACTCTGTCTATATTAAGACATATTCGTCCGGTACGTTTTCACACGTTCAGCGAATTTAAAAGTACAAGAAACAATTATTTTCTGTAATATATAAATGGCGAATTTTTGTCATGCGGCCGAACATGTATCAAAATTTATAAACAAGCATCATTTCTGATTTCATCTTAAGCCGGAATTACACATTTTTAAAACACCAGAAGCAAAAACAGACGCAAAACAACAACAAAAAGGAACTGGGATTATAGTTGCTTTACTATTTTCAGAGGAACAAACATGAGGGACAATGGGACCGTTTAAACGTATTGTAATTTCTAAAAAAAGGAACAAAAGAGAAAATGAAAGAATCCATAAAATTCATCAAAGATTTTGATTTCTGTTGGATAACAGACAGCAGAAAAAACGGTTGCACACATTGGGATTTAAACACTAGCCATTTCCCATAGATCGTGAAATTTGTGAATGCAGCTTTATAATATGGCAATTCACGGCGAATGGACAAGGGATTGAGATCTTCCAGGTGAATGAAGCAGTTGAGGGAATGAAAGCGAGATCTGTTCCTGGAATTACGACACTAGGGCTGATAAAGCGTCCACAGAAGTCCATTTAAGTCAACATGCCGTTTATGATTAAGGTGATTGCGGCTTGGGTATAGTTGTATTATAGTGACATTGTAGTAATTAAGGAAGACATTAAGGCAAACTAACACCTTCCATAACGTGAAAGGACGAAATACAACATACATATTCAATGTGTGACTGGATCTGATGTTAAAAAATTAAGAATTTTAAATTTTTAAAGTATGTATCGTCGGCACCATTTATTTATTTACTCTTCCTTGGCTTCGGACAAAACGGGTGTCGGAAAATTTGCGAGGGGTGCAAATGTTGCCAATCAACATCTAGCGATCATAGCGATCACAGCATTGGCATCATGTGCTCGTTACTATTCGGCCTCCATTTTCTCCTTCTTCGCCTCATCTGTCCGGCGGCCGTCCAGCAAATGGCCCTCTTCTTGGAATATTAAAATATATTGGAATATCGTCGGCACCATGTGAAAGTAACGAATGTACAACGTTCACACACTTAAAAAATTATAGTTTTAAGCCTCAGTAGGTAAAGTATTGGACTAAATTCTCAATCCCATGTTCGAGTGTCGAGTTTCGAGTAAAACATCGGCAAATATGTTTTACAATAACCCTGTAATCCAGACATCTCAAACCTACAGCCTCAAGTTATGTAGAGGGGAAAAGGAGCTCTCCCCTCATTTAGTACAACCTACCGGCATTAGCTTCACTCAGTAGGAAGCTCTTTAAGCTTTTTACCTACCTGTAACATTCAATGGAGTGGGGAAAACCTGGCAGTTGAAAGTTATTCTGGTAAAATCACGTCTTCTCAGAACCGTTGGCCAAGAAAAAGGGCTTCCTTGCGATTATAAATTCAAAAGCATTGATTCGCAATGATACAGGTTTTTTTAATTTATCATACATGAGAAGTGAATCTTGAAAGTATTCCATATACAATATTCAGGTACAACAATGCTAATTTAAAAAATAATATATAAAGAAACCTAAATCACTCCTTTGACTTAAATGATAACTTACAAATAAGCATAAAAAAAACAAAATCTATTAAACCTTAAGAAATTGTAGGAACGATGATCAAGGATGTGAAAATTGGGTCTATTGAATAACAGTCGAATTCTTTATAACATCGAAAAGCTCAGCGGATTAGGTCTATAATTGATCTAAACAGCACGCTATGGAATTTAGCATTTGAACGATTCAAGCATGACTTTTGCTATAGAAATATTGAAGAAAAAATAATAGACAATTTTCGTTACGTATTTACAAACATAATAGCGATCTACAATGATAACAATTACTCAATTATTCCAGATAGTTATTGAGTATTATTTCAAAATAATAACGACCTATATGAGAAGGAAGAAATTATTGTAAAGAACTATTTTTAAAAATATCGATAAAAAGTTGTACGATTCCGATTATTGTGGATGATTATAACGCGGAAATCATGGATGTGAACAATTAACCAAATCTAATTGCACAATCTCTATCAAGCCCTCCACCCATCCCAACAATCCTCACCGAAGATTGAAGCGGCAATGGCCGCGTGACATTTTTTTAATATGCATATAATGGAGTTTCGGCAATGAGCAGATTCTTCACTCATGCCATGTACCTCTGTGGTTATAGAGGCTCTGCTCAGCCTCCATTGGTTATTTATCCCATTGACCCGGCTGGGAGAGAGGCGTTGAGATCTCCTAGAGTTTTATCTTCACTGCTTTACCTTTAATATACAGGGAGAGAGGAAGCTTGGTTAGCAGTTCTCCTGAATAAATGTTTGTAAATATTATATATTAGTATTACTGTATTCCCTTTGTTATATTGATTAGACTAAGTTTATTTAATTGGACAAACCTAACTTCGAATCATCATACTAGACTGAAACGACAAGAAACAGCTCGACGGTTCAGACTACTCCAGCACTTAACTAGACAAACGCTCTAAGCTTCCAGTTACTTACAAAAGACACATATACATGACTACAATGAGACCTATTTGGCCTTACGGAGTTCAGATGAGCTCCACTAAGCCATCGAATTCTTCCTTATCCAATCCTTACAATCCCAAAACCTTCGATAAATCCTCAATGCTCCTTACATTATCACAAATAAAATCATCCACGACCTTAATGTTCCTTATGTTTTTGTGTTTTCTACTGCTATGTTCCAGACAATCCAGATATCTATCCTTCCATAACAAACTTTAGAACCATCCAAACCCTCTCGTTTCTAACCTTGTTTCCTCTTCGATCCCTGATAACCAGAGGCGTCTGAAAAGAAGATGGCCTTGAGATCTTTTATTGTAAATACATTCTTAGAGTGCTACCAGTGGGTAGTTTCCCAATAAGTGGTTTCATGTTATTATATATTTGTGTTCACATTTACTGGATGTATTTTTATTTGTAATACAATTGTAAATATCATAAATAAAATTTTTATAAAACCTTTAAAAATATATATATTTAATTTATTTTTATTATTATTATTTTGCTGTTGTTTTATTTAATTTTTATTTATTATTCACAAAGTGTGAATGTGTTACTCTATCACTATTTTTTAAATGTCTTAAATGTGAACAAATAAAATATAACTCTATAAAGAAATCTTTTAAAATAAAAATATCGTGATATAAAGCATGCAAATACTAGAATCCTCCATTTAGATAATTGAATTCAGGTTATTTACATTATTTTCCTTTATTGCACTTCCTTGAATGAATATTAGGTATTCATAGAAATGCCTTATTTTATGCTCCTCCGTTCTTCTAGGACCCATATCCTAGATAATTAAATATAAAATGAGAACCCTAGGAGAATAGTAATAGGAGAGACGCCCAATCCTCCGAAGTACAGATGAATAGAGAAAGCCAATATAAGACGAAATTTTAATTTATCACAATCCCTTTATCCCTTGAAGGGTTCTTTTATATTCGAGTATAATAGGAATCTTCCGAAGACCGAGTACTTGATAATCCCGAGAGCTGTAATAAGATTGGAAGAAGATGAGGGCACGTCTTCCTTGCTCGAGCAATAGACTGTAACCTCAAGAGCTATCCTCCAGGTCGCTCATCGCTTCACTTCACGGAGTCACTGCTTCTTTCCCCATCGGCGGTCTCCTTGAAGATCACTAGTCCAGGACGACCGCCGGGTACTAAGGCTGAGGAACAGTTGAACGTTGAATCCGAATTATAGAATAGGCTTCATCAGACTACTCAGGTGTAACAGATTCAAATTTGGAAAGGTTTGTATTCACAATTTTTATTTCCTGTTTTTGGGTGTGACAACAACCCTCAACTAACTTGCCATCCATAAATATATCTATGGCACCTGTGCATAGTGCGTCAAGTGTAAAAATTATATTTGTAGAAAAAAATCAATTGAACATTTTTAATTTTCACAGATGCAAGTTCAATTTTCGAGTTTCGCCCCAAGATTCACAAAGGAATATTCATCTCTGTAATAGTCACATAACTTAGCCCATTAGACACAAAGAAAGGGAGACAAATAGCTTTCTGGTGATAACTATAAAAATTCACAAAATCGCATTTGACATAATTTTCACAAGTGCCACAGATATGTAATATAAAAAAGAAGACACCACTAAGTTGAAGTTGCTATTAATCATATTCTTAAAGAAATTTAGGGGACAGCTATCCTTCCAGATTAATAAAACAATAATTGGCGCACTCTTCCACAATTATATGCTATCTGTTTCCAATTTGATTCCCTCTAACTTCAGTACTTTCGTCCTGTTACTCGCTTTTGAAACATAATCGAACTATAGTCAGACCTCGTCAATAGGAATCTCATCAACTTGAATACTTTCACAAATCCAAAAAATCCTAGTTGTCATAATACATTCTTATCTTTTGAATGAATGTATAGATAACTCCAATACTGAATAAAGTGACAAAAACTTCGGTAAATATATATATATATTTTTTTTTTTTTGAGAACGGTTCCAGAAGTTCAATTTATTTAAAGATTATAACTCAATTTATTTATTTTTTTTAGAAGATAGTATGAGTACAATGTGATGATTTCCTTTCCTCAAGATTCCTTCTAGAGAATATTTTATTCCTCGGCATTCACTTTCAATAATCCAGAGGATAAAGTAGACGAGATACGCGCAGTTCTAATCAATATGTCTCCCAATCATAACGTATAGTTCATAATGAGCCACTTCAGTAAGTCGACCTCCCCCTCTAGATTCATTAAATATTTGGAAATTTCATGCTTTATTGATTTTATTTCTTGGGAAAATCTTGAATTAAAATAGGATATTTTAGTGCTATTGAAGCAGGAATTTAATAATTCCAAGTAACGACGGATGGTTACCAAGCCACATCGGATAAGGCAATATAAAGTTGACAAGCCAAGGTTGCAGCTATACGATACAATTACATCCGCTGACGGAACCTTCGCAAGGACTCCAACCCCTCAGGTGTCGAAGGATCAAGGAGAATCGGTAGCTTGGAAGAGTTCTTTGTATTGTTAAAGGATCGTGATCGTTAATTTGCAGTTTACGAAGGATTTCTGAGGGAAAACAGCAAACGATTTTCCTCATTGCAACGGATTTTTTTTACAGGTAGTGATATAACACCGTGATTTATATAAATAATAATTTGAAACTAAAACAATGAAGGCATGAAGTCCTGATTTTAAAAATCTTGTCATACATAATGATACAGTATTTTATTCTGTTTTAAATTTTTTTAGAATACTTGTTTATCGATAAATATTACAAACTGTCTCAATTAAGGACACTTATAATGGAGTTCAGAGAACACATTCACACCATATTTACAAAATCAAAAAATAAATAAGGTAATTTCAAAATAATATACAGCGAAATAAGAACAAAATAAAACATCATAATGAGGGAAGAAATTAATAATAATAATAGTAATAATAAAATTAAAATAAATAAAATAGAATTAAATGTTCTTTAAAAAAAAAATAAAATAAAAATAAACATCTTAGACGCAGGCATACCTATTTACATTATTTACAATCGGCCATGGGAACTCCGAACCAGATTTTTCACCACACTTGTGGAGGGAAAAGCGAGGATTTGAATTATTAATTAGTAAAAACTAATAATTTCTAGGACTGAAAATTAATTACACTTTAATGTAAATAACTCCATGATTTGTTATGATAACCCCGTATGTTGATCGTTCATATTATTAAATTATAATGAAAATAGTCTTAACACGGTCGATAGAGAATCCCATATTTTATCATAAATTTAAGTTTTCTAGCTAAGCCTCGCGGCTAATTTAGATTAATATCTATTAACATGGCAGGTTAATCTACAGGAATAAGGATAAAGGAACATTTACTAACATCAGAAAATTATTTGGAAAACAATACACCAATCAAAAATAATATATAAATATATAATTTTAAGTTTTTTTAAGTTTAAGTTAACGAAGATGATATAAATTATGGTTTTCCTCGCAAGCTGATCTAGATGACAACATATAATTGACATTAAGAAAAACAATCTTCTATTAGCTCGACTCCTATATGATTAAAAGTTTGTCCATTCGCTTTATTTTTAGTGACAGCCTTGAGTCTCAAGTACAGTATTATACATTGATTGACGTTTATGGTTACTGACTGCTCTGTACTTAAGTGTCGTAGCGCGATGTAAATAAAAATGCTTACCGCATTAGATGGTCTATTTATTGAAAAATAATTTACTTAATTCAATCACGCTTAAATTATTTTGCTTCATTATTTCATTAGACTTATAATTTAAGCATACAGGGACTATATTTTAGATATCATAGGTATAATAAATATAGGAATACCTATATTTTTCGCAATTTCCGTTTCAGTAAATAAAAAGTAAAAAAATATGTTTTTTTCGTTGGAAAAATCTTTCTATATATTTCTCACTGAATTTAAAAATATTCCTGTTTTGTCACCTAATTCACTCTGTAATTAAATATGTAAACATGATCATTAAATATTTTTTTATTATAATATAATGATATATTATATCAACTTTTTTTTTACTATAAGTTTAGAAGATAAAAAAAATATATGCATACGCCCTAAAGCCAATTTTAACAAATATGATGCTGTGATGAAAAGCTGCTAGGGGAAAATAGAATCCCTAAATGATAAAATAAAAAAAAGTGTGCATGATTCAGAAACTTAAGTGTGAATTACAACAACGCATTTATCACCCTCCTCTTTCCCTCCTCTAAAAATAAAAAAACAAACAAAAAAGTGAGGTGTCTAATTGAGGATTTAACCAAAAGGGGTTGGGTAATGATAATAGTTTCAAAAGAAAATGGGTCCCGCGGCAGTCCTGTATAGACTGAAAAGAGCCTGTTACCTGATAAGTCCGAGACAATAGCCTAAACCTGCTGAGCTCGCAATCTAACTGGAACAGGCTTCGGAGGTTAACCATCTATAGCTACCATTACTAAAGTACTCCAACGCAATACATTTAGTACTTCTTTTTTTTTAATTTGAGTTTTGAAATGGTAATAATAATATTAAATTAATGAGATGTACAATATTTTTTTTAAGTTACTTTTTAATGAGTCAATGATAATTGCGACTTTCAGGAGGTATAATTCGGCCACTGTACAGAAATATTCTGCTCGTGTATAGGTACAGTAAATGCAGTAGTACAAAGCTGTGAAAAAAAAAATAAATAAAAAACCTGTACCACTACAACGCATGATGTTTCTTGGGTTCAGTGCTATTTAGGGATTATTTCCAGTACTATTTCTCTGTGCCTCAGGAGGATCGCCCCATGGCTGATGAGTAGAGTAAATAATTTTTCTGCCTTGAGCGGAGATTCGAATCAGGAACCTTGAGCTTGGAAGATCAGTGCCCTACCACTGAGCTACTGCACTTCCTACAGCGGCTGTATTAGACCTCCTGAAAGTCCCTTTCATCATTTTATCTTAGTAAATTTAAAGTCCTTTTATCATCGACCTTAGTAAGTTTAATCAGTTTACTCAAAAAAAATAAATAAAAAATTGGTGTACTTAAAATTTAATTATCTTGAACAGTTTTGAGCAATTCCTTCTTATTCAATTAAATCCGTGACTAACTTAATAATAAACCTTAAAATACAAAATTGGTCTTAACTCTTTCGCCTTAGAGTTCGGCCATTAACATCTGAAAAGATCTGTATATTTAATTATTTGGTACATTTACCGCAGGCTCCTAGTAACTTCTTTAATTTTCCTCCACTTTGACTATCGCTGTACGGTGTATGGAGATCTCGAGACGAAATTAAAACATTTGATAAATTGATTCATCTTCGGGATCCCAAGGGACGCCTCTGTTTCTCGTTTTTATGCAGAGTTGAAGTGGCTTTATCCTTCCTACCGTCGCAAGTATTTCCTGGCATCCTTCCTCTTTCAAGTCATCCAATCCCACCGTCCTTCATACATCTCCGAGCTCCTTCAATTCAAATCCTCCGTTCGTTCCCGCAATATTCGTTCACGGTCTTCGGATTTATACATTAGGGCCCACCGAACCGCTGCTTTCGACAGATCGTTCATTATCCGATCCTCATCCCTATGGAACTCCATCCCTCCACACATTCGTCAATCCAAAACCTTTCCTACCTTTAAATCCCGCCTGTTCAATCATCTCTTATCCATCCAGTCCCCCTAAAATTGTAAATAGTTACTACTGTAAAATGTATATAAATTATCGTTCTTCATTATTTTTATTACATGTTTATTTTCATTTTTTTGTTTTTTATTATTAACTGATCTAAATTAGTAACTTATAATTTTTTCTATTTTTTTTTTTCAGTTTGACTATTTAATTACTCTATATTTTTGTTTATGTATCTCTAAGGCTCCTTAGGCCACACTATTGTCTTACTATATTATTCTAAAAGGACTCGTCCCAGAATAAATAAAGCATTATTATTATTATTATTATTATAATTAAATTTTGCTGTATAATTTTTGAATGTATACTTCCAGGTGAATTGAGCATATCAAATCATCTCTTTTTTTTTACTCAACTTATTTCGCAATAACGCCTCGTTTAATTAAACACATTTTCTTTTTTTTTTTAAACAGAGCTTAGCTAAGTTAAGCCGCTTAAAAATCTTCTATAAATGGCTCTAGCAATGACAAACTATACTTTCGCTTGAATTAAATTTTGTCCAGTCTACGAGGAGCAATTTTTAATTACTTAACTTAAGTATTTTTTTAGTTTTCACTCCCTATTCAACAAAAGCGTGCCTTACTTAACAAAATACGAAACCTGAATTTCCTACTTTTCTGCTAAAAATCGGACAATGGTTAGTAGGAACTTTTTTGAATCTCCTCAGGTCTCCTAAAATTATACATTATTTTTCATCTATTAAAGGGCATGTCAGTCTGCACAAAGCTCAGTTTTTCATTTAAAATTTCCAGATGTTAATTTTTATTTATTTATCCCAATTAAATTCGCTTACCAGAATTTATAAAGGAAATTCCCATCCGTATTAATTATTCAGTATAGTTGAGTATTGTATGGACTATATAATGCTACATTATTAATTAAAACAGCATTTATATAAACGTACTCTATGATTGTGCGTTAAATCATTGGTCATGTAACATCCCAAGTGATATAGACTAGATCATAGAACATGTTCAGTTGGCTAGGACATATTATGTTATGCCGTAATACATGACTAACAACTCTCGACTAAATTGCTTCCATTTCCGTTACAATACAGATAATTTCCGAACGTAATTAACAGATAACAATCGTTAGCATTTAATTAGCAATATTGTCATTGTGAAAAGCGGTTATTTGAGTAACCATTTGAAATAGACATGTTTTAGTTGTATATTTGTGACACAAGGACAACATAAATCAGTTGTCAAAAAATGTATTTAATTTTCAAACAAGATTTTTAATTACTCAAAAGGACTAAACATACAAACATCCTGATATATTAGTATCCAATGTTGACATTTCTTTATAATTAGATGAAGGTATCCTAGGAATACAATATCAAAACATTTCAGGAAAATAATACACAGCATTCAGAATATGGACACCAATATATAGATACCTTTTATCAATTAAATGTTCTTGTAAATAATAAAATACATCATTCAGAACATGGATACCAATATTAACATACATCAATTGAAATGTTCTTGTAAAAAATCGGTTGGAAAATAAATCCTTTCGCTCTTTCGGGATATAATAACATCAGTGGATTAAAGAAATAACGTTTATTTTAATCCATAATGTATTTACCATTAATTAGTATGAACTATTCCCATAATTACACCAACTGCATAATATCACTTTCATAGAACATCTGATGTTTATTGTCAAATAAATAATAAATAAATAAATAATCAAATGATGTACTGTTCATTTTGGAAATATTTTTGGTTAATTGAATTTCGAAGAGAACGGAATAAGTAGAAGTCACTTGGAGCTTGGTTTGGTGAATAGGAAGAGTGGGGTCTAGGCGTTGTCTTAGTGAAAAAACAACCAATTTCCTATTTTGTCAGTTATAGGCGTTTTTTTTCTTCTTTTTTTCTCGAAATGATTGAACCAATGTCGTTAATTGTTACTCCTGATGGTAATAGTTTATTGATCATTGATCGAAGCTTGAATGTCATTGGCGAGAAGATGAGAGTCATTCATGTCAACATTTCCTGAAATTCGGTAAATTAATTTTGACAGGTACATTCGGTTAAGGCATCCCCAAAACACTGACTATTTCTTATGAGCCACTCCAGCAAGCTTTTTTTAATAAATCAAAATATGCCGATAATAAATAATATTTTCTTTCATATTTACAAATCAATCGCAAGCACAATACTAATCTAATTCTAACAAGAGTTGACAGAAATGGTTGTTGACATTTAACAAATAGGATAAACAATCCACCTTACGGATTAATTGGTCAGGTGTAAAGTGTATAGTAGTGATATAAAAATAAACAAAAAAAAGAAAAGAAATTATTTGAAAAACCAATAATCACAACGAAGTCTCACAGAAATGGTCTTTCAGATCTAACATGAGCTTTCCAAGAGAAAAAAGTAAATATTGCAAAATAAATATTGCAGTAACCTCGTTTATGAGTGATTTACTAAATTTCATATAGTTTTTAAAATCTTGCCATGTAATCCAAGAAACTTTCGCGGGCGGATATGGACTGCGGGCCATATTTGGAGACCTTACGTCTAGAATACAGTAGAGTCCATAAATATAGTTATAAAGCCATATTACTAAGGATAGGTAATATAAAATAGATCAAGTGAAATACTTTTAAAAAAATCAAATTAATTAAAAAATTTTAAATCGTTCCCTAAAGAAAATAATATTCAGGTATAATTGTAGCTTGTGGAAGCTATAAAAAGGCAGAGGGGATACAGACATAATAACGGAAGTAGGGAGCAGTAGAGTTGGAGGCGGTATGCGGGGGTTGGGATATGTGCCGCCCCCAAAGTAGGCTTCGCCGCCCCCACATACTTGCCGAATTCCGACGACTCTGCACCATCTCAAAGGAATGCCCAACGCTGACCCAGTTTTATATAAAATATAAATCGGTCACCAGGTATAATAAAATTGGATTCATATCCGTTCTTTAGTAAGATGGTGTCCAAATGAGTTAACCAAATGTACAGCAGAGAAGCAAAACGTAAAAAAAAAAGTCAGTATAGCTTGTTCACCATTTTTATTGGTTACATACCGCCTATATTTCAAGATCATAGTTTGGTAAAAAATCGGTTGAAATTTTTGTGAAAACTTAAAAATAGGTCCAGCCGTTCGCTCGAAAATCTCTAAAAACCTTTTAGCGGAAAAATTAAAACATAATTAATGCAGCAATTTCGTGTATAGAGTCCAAAGTTTACATAACACACACTGGAATAATTTGAGCCATCTAACTATCGGTTCAGACGTTGGATTGAAATATCGTTATATGGATATTCCACAGTTCAGGAATGGATTCAATCCGTAACAACTATTAATATTAATTTTTTTTTATTTAATCATTTAATCATTTAAACCTTTCTCATGACCTTTATCAAAGCATAAAAGCACAAAGCCCTAGATAGCCAGGTCAAGCTATCTCTGATAGCTTAGAAATAGTTATCTAGAATGTACTGACTGGACAGAAGACACTTATCAAGACTTAGGGAACAATAACCGTATTCAGCAAAAAAGCACTTCCTCACAGACTTCATATCAATTCTAAAAGATAAAGATATCAATTCTTAACTTCATTCACACGCTTCCTAGACCGTCCAGAATTGATTCATCCCCCCTACTATTCCTGAGCATATAACCCCCATGATCCTCAGACCAAACCACTCATGCAGTCGCATTATTGAGTCATACTCTTTACTGCAGGAGACCTGGAGTGAACTTATGTACCCAACACTCTGTATTTTAGATGCCATTATTATTATTATTCCCACCATTATTATTATGCCATTATACATTATGAATAAAAGCATTATTTATTAAGTCTCCACTGCCTCCGATTCGTTAACTCACTAATCAAACTTCGGCGAAGTCGGGTACAACACTCAAAATATTTTTAAATCCTGTAAGTTGTAGTAGTTTAAATACAACAATTGATTCCTAAGAATAGTAATAATATGAAACAATATTAATAAGTGAGGAAGGTACTTATGTCCCGTTCTGTTTAAACAAAGCCAACTCAAACTGAAGCGGGTTACACAACAATAGGAAGCCTATTGGACAATATCTATTATCCTCTCCTCTTATGCAAGGGTTTCTTCGGCCGAAAGACGGACTGACTAAATGAGACAGGCACGATTAAACGCGAAGACTGGTATCAACCGCCCTGGCATATCACGACCTGGGGAGGTAGCTTGCTACCAAGGGGGTCGGAGCACGAGTACACGGTAAGCTAAAGCGAATGTTTGCTGCTATCCATGAGCCGTACGTTCGGCGAGCAACTCCAGGCATCCTGGTGACCAGAAGGGAAGAAGTGATACTGATGATTGGACATACTCTATTTACCCACGAGTATTATTATTATTACACATGAAGTTTATTTTATGGCAAAATAATATCCACCCACATCATAGCACTGTTTGCGGAACATTTCTGGCAGTGGTACCGTTGAACCCACGAGGGAGTAGGGGAAAGGGGAGGGAGGAAGAGGGCTTTGAAGCCAACCGCAATTTTTTTTTTCATTCATTTGGTCATCTTCGTTTTTGAGCTAGATAGGGATGTCTGTTAGGCAACCTCATACAGTGAAGATTACGACTTCGAGTACTGATCCCAAGGACTTATAATTCCGGCATTAATTTCTCGACCTCTTTCTTAGCCTGGGAAAACTCATATAGCCAAAAATAGAAAAAAAAGTTAGTTAAATACTTAACAATTAAAACATAAACCTAATAAATGAAGGCACGTTGCATGAACATTTATCCCTAAAAGCATAATTGTTACCTTAATTAAAATTGTTATAAGCCAATCTTCAAGGGCCATCCACTTCCTTCAATACAGTTTCTTTCTTCTTTTTTTTTAAAAAATTAACTGCCATTATTATAAAAATTAAAAAATTAATCCCCTCCCAAAAAAAAAGTAAATCCTTGATCCGATTTTATTTTATGATCTAGTTTATGATTACCATGTAGCAGTTAGATTATTCCCAACAAAGATTATACCACAAATTAGATTATACCACCAATTCTCAATAGCAAAGAATCCATGGAGGTCTAGAAATTGGATCCACCAGTACGTAGATGAATAAGAAAATATTTGATCGGCAATTATGTGATTCACAGGCCGAATGCAGTAAAAAAAAAAAAAAAAATCCTATAAGTATACATCGTCGGGGAATGAAATCTAATCCATTTATCTCAAGTACTCAATTATCAATGAAGAAATATTTAAACAATGTAAACGTTTCAGTTCATACCAGTCTTGTGTAGGTGGAACGTCGACCAGCCGAAAATCATATAACATTAACGATCAACAAAAAATAAATACCAGCTTTTTCTTTTTTTTAAGCTTGATCTTTTCACTCACACCTGTCATAAGTAATGACAATCAGCAAGTATGATGTCGGGAGGAATACTTTTAGTGGCGTGATGGAGAGGAGTGCCCAGCGGCACCCTTCCTATCTTGATTTTATTATATTTTTTAAGCGAGGAGACCCCTAGATTATTTTGAGACTCCTAAGCGTGTTTTCGGGCATGGAAAATATAGGAAAATAAATCAGTGAATAGTTATGTAAGTGTAAATTATTGTCAAATATTTTGTAGTGTGTACGTATTTGGTCATTAACTATTGGCATCTGTGAGCTTTGCTTACAGTCCTGAAAGTTGTTGATTGAAAGGTTTGTAGTTTAGATATGTGGTTCTTTTTAACTGTGAAACATACGTAGATCCAAATGGGCTTAAGTAGGTATATGTATTCAATTTTTGTCTAAGTTTTAATTTGATGCGCCTTGAGAAAAACAAAAATCTTAAACTAACACCAACAAACAAGCTAGTATTTAGTAAACATGAGGCCTTTTCCATCGCAATAAAAGACTTTATACTACTTTTAAAGTAACTTTCTTGTTAGGCAATAAGAAAAATAACACTGTACTAGGCTAACAATATTGTTCTATTTACGTTAATGCTCCGAAATATTAACAATTAAAAATGAAAATTATAAAATATATATACAAATTGATACACTTACAATGGACGACAAAAAAGCAGTGGTCATTTTCATGAAAATCAAAAGCACTTACCTGAAAAAACAAAAAGAAGAGAAATTAATGTTTTGATTAAAATATAAAATATGTTTCAATAACTGTTAATTTCTGGGCTGGGGCCCATCTTAAAATCTGATTATATTATTTATTATACCATAAACATACTATTATTTATTATTATTGTACGGTATTGTCGTTGTATATATTGTCATCAATGTTAATGATGTTTTATTTTGAATTTTGTATCTTGTTATTACTTTAATATGTGGTAAATTTTTTATGAATAATATAAGTAGTTGATACTGTATTAAATATAAAATAGTCAGCCAGACCTCCTGTAATTGTTCTATACAAAATACAGAATATATATTGAAATTCATTCTGTCACTTGGACATTGGTTATGAGGATGGAAAACTAAAATAATATTCTTTGTGAGTTATCGAACAGCCCTCCAGTCTTCAAGTCTAGAGGTAATTTGTGAGTAGCCAACGGGATGTTTTAATTACAGTGGAAATTTCGTTGATAACATTCCCCTTTTACAGGGGATAAAAGGAAAATAATTTTTCGATAAAGATGGAAAATAACAGATGAGAGAGAGGAAAATGATGAGACTCAGCCCTCTCCCTCTCTCTCTCTAAAGGATCGTAATTGGAGTGAGGTGTATACCCATCCGGACCTGGGTTTAATGACTCCACTCTTTATTACCACCATCAGGCCCGCAATTATTACTTTAATTTCTTCTTCGGGCTTTTTATTTTATCAGAAGCTTCCTCTTTCTTGCAATATTTTCTGAAGCAAGTAGCGTCGGCAATAAAGTAATCATTAAACATTAATGATACGGAGTCGAATGGCAGGATACAATACAGTACAAACTATCAAAAAGCTATAAATCTAAAATAAAACTAACATAAAAGAGAGTGAATTTGTTAAAGAATGTGCCATTTTCCTGGATCTCAGAAAGTGTCCATCATCATACATCTTTTTCATAAAAGAAGATCTTGGGAAAGAGACTTTATTAAGTATCAGTAGAAAAAAAAAGCTATTTAGTATCAATAATTAAAATACTTTATTTTAAATTTATCGAAATTTTCGCCTCTTCAGGGATTAAACCTGTTTTTACAATATACTGAAAATTTTCATTCGCATATAGCAGTGAACTATTTTTAGCATCTCGTCATAGTGCACAACAGAATCAGACAAATCCTTCAAGGAAAGAAAGGCGTTGCCAAAAAACAAAATGTATAATTATTTTAATATAAATTATTGAAACATATAAATTATCGAACATTAAATTATTTACAATATATATATATAATAGTATTAATTTCCTAAATAGTTATTTTTAATATTATATTGATTATAACAGAAAAAAATTGTTCCATCGGCTTGTATATTAAGAAATAACTCAATCAGATGTCTTTCAATACTATTGTTTATTCTCATAAACATCATTGAATCATTCTTTTGTGTACTGTGACTATGTGTGCAAGATGGAGCACTGCTATAAGTGAATAAAAATTCAAAATATATTGTAAAAACAAATGTTATTTTTGGTGTTGTCTGAAGAGGCGAAAATTTGAATACAATATTTTAATTATTGAGATTAAAATATTGTTTTTTTTTCTACTGATAGATCTTTTATCATATTAACGAATAAACACAGATTAGTTTGTCCATATCTTAACAAAACCATGTTCTTTTCAATCCTAACAGCAATATTCATCACAATAATGATTCATAGTTTTAAATCAAATATTTGATGTATCTGTGTAGATAGGAAGCGTTATGAAACGCTTTCTACTCATTACTAAAATTTACTTTGATGGAACTGTTTAAAATATATTCTAACATTAGTATTCCTTTTTTTTATTTACTAATTTTACGCAAACTTAATAACGGTAAACAATCCAAACGAACGAAACGTTGTAGAAAATTGGAAGGCGTTTACCTCGAACAACGGAAACCTTTTGCCCTAAGCAAACATTTGAGAGGTTCACAAGTAAGAGCTAAACTTGTTTTTTTCTCAGACCTAGGCACTCCATGTGCTGTCCCACAACCACAGAGGAGACAAAAACCCTGGCTCCTGCTGGCTGAAGTCCCTGAAGGTCTGTTTGGGAGGTTAGAGGATGTTTAAAACAATTTGCAATTAGGATTCATAGTGCTATATAAATGATACAGCTGGAATAAAGAAACAACTATTATTATTCCTTGTATAGAAAATGAAATTTGTATAAATTAATTAGGTACAAAATATTCCTTCAAGTAATAATAATGGCTTAAGCGAAACTAAAAGTTCGATGCCGATACAAACATACGCTGCTATTTATATCACCGACAAAGCCTAACAATGTTACATATCTATTTTATTTGCCGCAATCATACCATCTCAATTAAATTATAGTTATAGATAGATATAGCTAACGCGATTCGATCACAACTTCGAGTGTAGCAGTGCCGATTCGAATCCAGCTTGAGTGGCTTAAAAATGATTTCTTGGCTGACTCACAGAATGAATCTCGACCTTCTTATTCTGGTTGAAAGTCAACGGTTACCCACATGATAATCCCCTGTATGCCATAAATAACAAATGTAAAAAATATGGAAGAGAAAAAAAGTATCCGCAGTTTGAAAGACTTCTAAATTCTGTGATTGACCAATTCTTCTTCGATCCAAATGTTCGGTAGAGAGTCAACGCAATATTTTGATTTCAAAAATCAAAACAAAACATATTATTGTAAACGGACACGTTTCGCAACCGTAAAGAACATCAGGAAGGATAATAGAAATTTATTTTAGGGCTATGAGATAATTTGGCAACCAAGTAACAAGTTATTCCCTTCTTCAACTTCGCTTTTAATTCCTCTTCGATTTCGTTTTTGTCGAATTACCGTATTCTAAACACATGAACTCCTCTACTTGTCCAAACCTATCATCCCGATCACCGTTTTTGCAGCCAAACTATACATTTTGTCTAGTCAATATTTATTTCGAGTTGTAAATCGGTTTCCATCAACGTTTTATTTATTGGAGGAAGTTTGTCGACTGTTCAATATATATCATGAGTAATAGTTATTCAGGACGATGTCAATTGTAATGATTTTTATTTGCCGACGTTTCAATTCAAGCTTGTAAGACATTATTAGTGCACGTTACCAGGACTGACGGTATTGAAGTACTGTAAATAACAACCTTTTAAACTTGGTACTTGAAGAGCTTCAGTGCTACTCATCATGCCCTGATGATGAGCCACAAGCTTGTGTTGAAACGTCGTGAAATAATGTTCATAAAAAGTGGCATTGTACTGAATATCTATCACCCAACGTTGTATTTAGTTTTATTGTTTCGGTATCCTCGCTTAACAGTATCAAATCATCGGCATACCCGAGCACGGATACTATTTTATCCAGATTCAAATCTTTATAGGTATTTGGCATCGGTATCACCCTTCTCATGTAATGTTATAAAGCTAAATTAAATAGACAGGTGAAAGAGAAATAGGTAGTCTTAAACCTAGATGAACTTCAAACTTATCGGAAAAATGATCACCAAATTCGATTTTTTGAAGTGAAAACTTCTTTATGTGCATTTTGCCGCTTTTTTTTTTTTTTTTTTTTGTTTTTGTGTGGAAAGTGTATTAGATTGCGACGCGTAATGCTCGGGTAAAGACGACTAATTGAAGTGTTTTCGCATATTGATTGAAATATCGCAGAATTGTACTGTAATTGTATTGATTTTGAAATATCAGCTATTATTCAAAATTGTACCTTAAAGCGACGCCGTGTTAGAGAGGCGAAAAGAGAAAAAACTGTCGAAAACAAAATTATAACGAGTTTTATTGAATATATGCATTAAAATATCTCAGAAACTAAAAATCGGACCAACATACTGTAAACGAGAGCATTGTTCAGAATTTCATCCTCTCTGTAATGTGCTATTATTCAAAATTGTATCTTAACGCGACGCTGTGTTAGAGAGGCGAAAAGGGAAAACATAGTGTTGAAAACCAAATTATAACGAGTTTTATTGAATATATGCATTAAAATCTCTAAGAAACTAAAAATCGGACCCGCATAGAGTAAGCGAGAGAAATTTTAGCTTTTCATCCTTTTAATAATGAGCTATTATTTATTACTTATATTTCTATTCTTAATCTCCCCTTGTTTATGTTTTCACTTCTATCGTGTAGTCGTCTAAATCACACCTCAAGTTTTTTCTTTCTACGAACAGGCCAGTTAATGACAAAGCAAATATCACTTTTTAATTCACTTATCCTTCTTTTATCTTTTTCCATAGGATCATTATTATTTTATAGTGAATTGTAGTCCTTTCTTTTCAGTGCGTTCCTTTCTTCAGTAAATTTCCGGTGTGTGATCTTAACTATATTGAGTTTTTATTTATAAGTCTCCTTCTTTTATTTTTCAGAAATAAAAAACCTATAGCAATATTTCGTTATCCTAGTAATAAAACATTATTTTGGATCTATAAGGAAAAATATTAACGAGTTCATGGCAAAGAGAGAGGTGACAGAGAGTTGGCAGTCGATAAGAAACTGAAATTAGTTTAAATTTAGGAAGGCCTTGTGGGACTCGACTGTGAGCGACATAGAACCGGGAAACTTCTTTTATATTTTCCACGGAGCCTTATTTCATTTCCCGGGCTGAATAGCAGAGCCCCGGGCGCGGGATTTTCTCTTGGCTTCTACTTTAAGGGGACTCTAAGAGGCAGAACACTCCTCTGTATTCATCAGTCACGGTTCTAGATTGAGCATTTAAATCAAATTTAGAATCATTTAAATTATATTTTGCATGGAACGAAAATAAATACTATTTTATAATTTGTTATATGTTAAAACCGGAGTCACTGTTAGTAGTAGCTTTCTCACAACGAAAGGTTCAAAACAGAGATGGTCACAGTCTCGGTCTCTTAAACATTTATGTAGAAAAAGTTCCAGGAGAATGGAAGAAAAATAGATACGGGAATAAAGACGGGAAATGATTATCTATTTAATCTCCAGTTTACTGGCGACCAGGTACTCGTCGCTTCATAAGCAGAAGATGTAGAATATATGATAAGAAGAATTCAACAAGAATAGTCAAATTGGAGGGAGGGGAGAAGAGGGCTGGAAGTCAGCAAAGAAAAAACGATATATATTGCCTAATAGCCAAAGCAATATGTCCAAATGGACAATTGAATGTTGGGAACTAGAAGCTCAATTTAAGTATCTAGAAAGCTGGTTGACAGGAACATAAACGAGCGTAAACGAACAAGGATAAAATCTTGCTGCAGTAAATGCCACACTACCTCCAGAATTTCGAGGTGAGAAGTTAAGTTATGCCGAGCCGAATAATTTCTTTCCTTTTCTTCCATACCCCACTTGTTCGGTTAAACAGAGGTTTTTGGGCCAGTAGAGAGGGCGGAGGATTAATACGAAATTTAAATGTCACCGAGACACTAACTCATAATCCTTAGGTTATTAGGTTTCCAAGCAAAGCGTATTGCAAACACGTTATTAAATATAATATAAGACAAATAATTTTGTACATGCGTGGATGAGAATTATGCAAAAATGCGCGGTGTAAAGAAAAACGTAATTTGTTTGTTGAAGATTAAATTTAAATACAATATGATGACCTCGTCTCTTCAAAAACGCTAATGACGATTGAAAACTTTTGTACGTCAGGTAGGTAACATGACCTCCCTTGAACAATTTTTCAAACGTTATTTTGTTTTGTAAATAAAATTATCAGAGTTTATATCAATTAAAGTTATTAACTACCAACATACAATATAGCGCATCTTTAATGCACAAATATCGGTCCGATAAAGTTTTTCTATTTCTTCTCATTTAGGGTTAATATTTTTCAGGCGAGCTCTATAGACAATAATTATCCTCATAATTAACAACTGCTATAAGCTACGATCTGTACAGATTTTAATAACGTGAATAGTAAAAATAATAAACAGCGAAATACTTTGCATGAGAACCTTCAGTGTCTTAATATATTATTTATCAAAGGTGTTTTTTTTTTTTAGAAATTCTGTTTTTTTTTTGTTTTTTTTGGTGTGACTTCTGGTTTAGCACCTTGCATACACATTATTGAACTACATTAAAAATATTTAAAAGTTGATAAGAAGTGAGGTGTATCATTTTGACTGTGAGGTGAAATTATCCATTATTTTTTAAATAATCATCACAGTCGTATATTTCGATATTATCGAGTTTGTACATATTTAAATTGAGATTATAAATAAAACTGTTGATGAGTTTCTGGCCTTTAGTTGTTTACCGTAATCTTTTAAGTTAATTTTATTTTTCTTCGGGGTGCATCAATTTGATTCAGGGTCCATTATTTTCAATAATATAATGAGCAAGGAAAAAAAAACCTCCCCTTCATCATGTAATGCATTTATTTAAACCATTTGCTGACCATATATTATCATCTACTACTGATCACACCATTTATCTTTTCACCCTTTTGAGCTATTAGTCGCGTTCGCCAATATTCAGGCAGACCTAGACAGGATCAGTGCCTGGCCAAGTCTGAATAATTTAAAGCTAAATGCGATGAAAATTCAGGCCTTTATTAAAGGTTCCAGTTCTCTTCTTGAATCCATCTTCTTCCTTCCTCCTTTAGTCATCAACGACCATCTCATCATATTCAGCTCCCCTTTTAAAAATCTAGGAATCACCATTGACGAAAACCTCTCCTGGAGACCTCATCTCCCGAAAGTTATTTCATCGCTCCCGCCACCTACTCCCACAACCTATAGGCAAGTTCCTTGTGTCATCTCTTATTCTCCTTCAACTTTACTACGGCTGTGTCGTGTACGGAGGCATCTCGATGGTACTTGAGGATAGATTGAAGCGTCTAAATTCCTGCCTAAGATTTGTCTTCGGTACTTCGAGGCGGTCTCATGAGCCCCACCTTTATGGCCAGTCAAAATGGCTCTTTCCATCTTTCCGCCGACAATATTTCCTTTGATCTTTCCTATTCCATACGATCAACACCCGACGCCCTTCCTACATCTACAATCTCCTTAAGTTCAAACCCGTGGTCCACTCCCAAAAAACAAACGTGTGAAAGAAAACGTGTTTCCGACCTTCCCATACAACTAAGACATTTCAATATTCCTTTATTGCCCGATCCATCTGATATCCCTCATGCTTCTTCCTCGTCTTCAGTTCAAATATCATCTCTACCAATTCCTTCTCATATCGCAAAATGACGTTGTACAATGAAATAAATATTATGAATCAAATTTTGATTGAGGTAAATGGTTGTTGAAATGGTGCTACTTTTTTTTACTTATTTTAATATAGTTTCACTGAAGATATTGTATATTCTTTAATTATGAATAATGTAATTTTTGGCCAGATGTAGTTTTTATTTTTTGTTCATAATTGTTATTCTTAAAGAACCTCATCCCAGAATAAAGTTTATTTTCTATTCTATATTAGATAGCTATCTAATATACTATGTTAATAAATATAGTATTTGTCATATTTGTTTACAATCGCAACAAATAATAACTATAAACACTATGACACTACCACTATCCCTACATTTATCCTTAGGTATAATTAGTTCGGTTACTATAAATAACGACTATGAAACGCTTACTATAATAACAGTTACTAATATAGGAGGGTAATTCGTTAATGAGAGGATATTTTTCTCCATTAGGGAGGATGCTAATTGTTATTAATTAACGGCAGAGCTATAGAGGTCCCTACTCCCAAGGCTTTCCTAATCTCTGAGGTCATGGCCGTGAGGCTTCAGGGCAGAGCATCCCGGCTAATGATATTAGGGTCGCTGAAGCAATCTCTTCTAATATATTTAGTCTCAAATAAAGCATTTATATATATATATATATATATATATATATATATATATATATATATATATATATATATATATATATATATATATTAAAATATATTGAAAAAATAATAGAATAAATAGTAATGTATAAATAATATTTTTTCTATATAGCATTTCATGATTATAGATTATCTAATTCCCGAGATTCTATACTTATAATTTCAAAGATGTGCGAACTCATCAATATATCATATTCTCATCTACGAATCACACCTTGTATAATTTATTAAAAATAAATAAAAATACAAGCTCAATATTTTGTATCGTCAGCCTTTTTTTTTCTCTAGTTCAGTTATACGCTAAGTGTACTAGTAAATTTCGAGCTATGCAATATTTCATCAATAAATGTTAGTAAAAAAATAAATTCCCAACTTTATCTTTTCCAATCGTTAAAAAAAAAAAATAAATAAATAAAGTACATCTATGCTGAAAAGAAAGAAAAAGAAAATCATCCATAAAATTGCAATAGCTATTGCCAGTAGGGTGAACGCACCAGTTATGGACAAGGGGTCTAGTGATGGACAGGTTGGACTTAAGATGTAAATAATAAGCTTCCTTGGTTGATAAATAGTCAGAATGCAGTCGAAATATTTTTTTTTTTATTTGTACCAACGTTTCAACCAAACATGCCGGTCATCATCAGAGCGTGGTTCGAGCACTGAAGGCTTTCAAGTACTGGATGAAAAAAAAAAATTATAATGACTGCGTCCTGACTATTTATCACCCATGTAGAATAAACGACATATGTAGAACAGTTGACTAGCTTCCTTCAATAATTCAATAAGCTTCCTTGTTGATTTAAAGGTTCCAATTTTTTCTGGATTGAAAAAAAAAAAATGCTGTCTATTGAAAACTGTTTGAACAAAGTTTCCAAAAGAAAATTTTAAAATGACTAATATAGAATGCCTATTATTGTTATTTCTATAGTTCTCTTGAGATCAATGTGTTTCATATCTTCTTATCAACAGTTTTGCTAAGAGTAAGTTGAACATTATCTTTATAGTTATCTTTATAGCTGAATAAATATTTTAGATTTTTCCTGAGGAATGTCTATTACCGGTACCGATCCCCTGTCAATTACTAGAACAATTGAGCTTCGGGGTGTTTATCACTAATGCAAAAAGGTGTTGTTCTTTTAAATGGAGATTATACCTGCATAATAGAATATTTTTTCAATTTTAAAGTGTTAAACAGAAAAAGGAGACCCTAGAGATTCTAAATGTCCAACGGAGAAGTTTATAACTATAACAATTACGGAGGCATTGGCCAAAAAAGACAAAAATTTCCTTAGCTATGCCCATCACTGGTGCGCTTACTCTTGTGGTTTCAGAATTCCATTTTGAGAATCTGAATTAAAAAACAAAACAAAAAAAGAAGTAATTTTAAACAAATAAATATTTTTTTTTTACGCGTGCTAACAACTTGTGATCATTAATTAGTTGTTATTATGTTTTCTGTATATATGGTATGAATGTATTCTTACCTCAATATAATTATTGTCCGTGTAACAGAAATTTATATTACTGAGTAAACATTTTTTTTTAAAAATGCATGCGTTTGCATTAAGTAGTACGTCTACTTGTATATGCGCTAAATTTTAATAATAATACTCACTAAAAATATTGTGATTGTTCAAGTATTTAGCTCAGGTCATATAAACAAATATGGATTAATAATAAAAAAAAAAAAATTCTATTCCTAAAAAACCCCTTTAGTGGATTCCTGGTGAATATTTTATGATGAATATTTATTATGAATATTACTACCATTTACACCTAATTATCAGTTTAGATAAGTTTAATTTTATTTTTAATAATAAAAATACACAGTTAATAGTTAGTCAATAGTTAAATAAAAATAATTATAAATGAAATATAAAACATTCATTAA
Organism: Nezara viridula; assembly: GCA_928085145.1. Classification (NCBI taxonomy): domain Eukaryota; kingdom Metazoa; phylum Arthropoda; class Insecta; order Hemiptera; family Pentatomidae; genus Nezara; species Nezara viridula. Next base: position 61,859,865 of record OV725080.1, on the reverse strand, counting down.
TAGAAAAATAGACATATAATATATACAGAAATAAATTAATACAATTAATTCATAATTGGTAATTGGTTGACTGTCGTGGATAATGAAGAGAAGAATAGTTGGGGTGCTCAGTCAAAAAAGGAAGGCAAAAAATAAATTATAATATTTATAAAAAATAAAAAATAAATATTATAATTTATTTTTTGCCTTCCTTTTTTGACTGAGCACCCCAACTATTCTTCTCTTCAAAAATACAATTAATATAGAGATAAATAGCGAAGCATAAAATTTAAAAGTAATTTTGTATTGATATACATTATTTAATACCACGCCACTGATTATACAGTTATACAAATTCCACGGTCTTAACAAATCTGTAACTTATCTCAAGTTTAATCGAAATCGGTAGACTAATTTAAAACTCAAACTAAGTTATTATAAAGTAAATTAATGTGAAGTAATTATAAAGTAAATAAACTAATTTAATACTAATGATGGAAATATTGCTCATAGATGCAATCAGGGTGTTGAGATACTGTCAGTAAAGGAACTCAAAGTTAACTACTAGGTTCATATTCGGACTAAGTTGTAGACTTTCATTGGGGGCTAAACAAATCAAGTTGCAAGAACCAGGTACAACCTCTTATTCAAACATAAATATAAAAACTCATGAGTGGCCATCCCTTCTTACCGAAATATTGAATAACTTCCTGATACTCCACCACCCCCTTCAACAAAGTTTACTATCCTCTTCACTAATAAAATAATATAGGAATCCATTATCTCGGTTTTTTTGGTGTTTTTTTTTTATGGAGTAGAAATAAAAGTTCTTAGAGGAATGAGAATTCCTTATAAATTTGAGATGATACTAAGATAGTAATATTGTGAACACTGTGAATTCTAAAAATTATGTACAATGCAAGATTTAAATAAAAATTGGAATCCTTTCCCAAATAAGTAAATACAGTTCTATATTAAACCGACAACAGAGGGAACAATAATTTAATTTATCAAGTGGCGATGATGGGAAGGAGGAAGCAAACCGAACAGTAGTTAATTAATATGCAAAATCCTGAATAAATTAATGTAATAATTTGAGTTTATTAGTAAATGACCATTTGGGACCATCGGATTGTTTCAACGGCCCATCGTTATTAATGGATATAATAATTAACCAAAGTACATTTGGATGCCCTAACATAAACTGATGCCGCCGATGGTGTTAGTCCAGATTAAATTGAGGCGCATATTAAGGTCACGATCCGTCCAAAATCTCTTTGTAACAATGATTTGAAAATTTTAAGGTTTATTTGGCAATAATTTTAATTTAACTTGAGCCATAAGAACTATAAAAAAGGAATCTAAATTATAGCTTTATGATAAGTAAATTAAATTCAGTTTCAATCTATAATGCTTTTTTTTTTTAAATTATTGACCAATTATACAATTTTTTAAATTACATACAAAACATTCTTTTATATACAAAATTTAAAAAAAAAATTTCAATTAAAAAAAAAATAATAGAAGTGTAATGTTTAAGACAAAAAAGCGCGTTTTTTCTTTATATAACTACAAATATTTTACTTACATACAAAAAACACAGAAAAGCCTATACCATAATCAGCAGTGTCTGATATCATATATTTATTAAATTTAAATTGATATTGGAAAACTTGGACAAAATTAATAGAATTTAAATAATATTGTATAGAACAAAAAAACTTTTAAATTAGAAATTAAATAAAAATCCATATTTACAATAAATGTATAGATCTGGAAATAAGAAAAATATTTTTAATATAAAAATTTTCAATTTTAATAGAATAAGAAGGGTTTGAATGTGATTAATTTGAATAATATTCCAAATTTTTGCCTTACATAATTTTTTTGTTTGATGGTATACAAAAAATACATCGATTAAGTTCAGAATTAAATTCTTAAGACCTATCATTCTTAGTGGACTATTTTAAATTTGCAGTTCAGAAAAACTGCATCACCTAAATTGGTACATTGCTGCGTAAAGGAGCTTAAATGGCTATGATCTCAACCGTAACTATCTGTAACAATAGAGGTGCCAACACCGCTCTATGTATCCAAGTTAACTGCACAATGTATGTAGCTACCACCCAATAGCCAACTGTTGTGTTCAATATCGTGTGATAATTTTCTCAATTAAACAATACAGATGAATAGGTCTAAAAACAAACTTGAGAAAAGTAAATGCGGCAATTAATACAGTAGTGACAAACAAAAATAAAATAAATACTTTATAGAATATCATTCTGACTCCTAGTGCAAAAGTTTCCGTCTCCATATTAATTTTTTATTATATTATTTCTTATATATATTTCTCAAACATATAGGTCGAGTATTTGTAAACGAATGTATGTACATAAGGGTGTCTCAGTACATAAGATGTTCTTAATGGCCAAACTAAGGAGAGGGATTTTAGACAAAATTGTTTTTAAAAAAGTTTATTTGATACATGGCCAGAATCGGAACGGAAAAGGAGAATTAATTCTGTGTTCTTCTAAAGGTAATCACGTTTTTTATGAATAAGAAGGAATTGGTCAAAAATTGTTCAAGACAATTAAATTCTAAGTGTAGACAATTTTATTTATTTTTATATTTTGAGAAAACAGTGATTTAATTTGCTAAGGTCAATAATAAATGGGACTATCAAGAGATCTGATACGGCCGCTGTATTTCTGTACCTGCAGCAGTACAGCAGCAATATAAATTAGACCACCTGAAAGTCCCTTTTACGTAAATTTAAAGTATCTTTTATAATTGACATTAGTAAATTTAATCACTGTTTTCTAAAAAGAAAATTTTGTCTACTATACGATGGTGCGCTTATAACTTAATTATCTTGAACGACAAGAAACTGTTATACGTTTCCGTCTACTCCAACACTTACTGGACAAACGATCTAAACTTCCAATTAATTACAAAAGACTAATATACATGACCATAATAAGACCTATTTGGACTTCCACCAAACCATCGAATTCCTCTTGTATTCAATCCCTACAATCCAAAATCCTTCGTAAAATCCTAAATGCTGCTTACTTTGTCACAAATAAAATAATCCATAAAGACCTTAATGTTCCATATGTTTCCGATTTGGCCCAAACCAGATATCTATCCTTCCATAATAAACTTCATAATCATCCGAATGCTCTCTTGTTTCTAACCTGGCTACCTCTTCGATTCCTGATAATCCTCCGAGGCGCCTGAAAAGAAGATGGCCGCGTAATCTCCTTATGTAGACCTATTATTAGAGTGCTACCAGTGGGTATCTTCCCAACAAGCGTTGTCATATTGTTATATTTCTGTGTTCACGTTTATTTGATGTATTTATATTAATATAGTTGTAAATATCATAAATAAAAAATTAAAAAAATTATCTTGAACAATTTTTTTTTAGCAATTTCTTAATTCCTTTTCCATTCAGAATCGGACCATGCATCAAATGATTTTTTTAATTGGGAATTTGGCCTAGAATCACCTGACCTCCTCTCTCCTCTCCCCTCCCCCAAAGTATAGTCGGTTAATTGCAAAACGTCAATAAGTATATTTTTGATGCTTTATAATGACGTTTTAGTGAATTCCGATCTTCTCCTCTATTGAATAAAAAAAGTAACGGAGCTAAAATGACACAAACCATACACCAAACATAGTTACAAAAAGGGCACAAGGTTTGTGATTTGACAAAGAGAAAACTTAACAACATTTCTAAAACATTAAATATATATATATATATATATATAAATTAAAAATTAGCAATAAAATAATCAAGAGACAGAACATAAATAATAAGTTATTATTGGAAAAATTCGTCAACTTCTCGCTAATTCGGGTATCGTCAGGACAGAAAAACAGCTAATCGAACATCACTACATGAAATCCAATCACATATTTCGGTTAGCTGTTTTGTCTGAATTGGCGAAACGTTGACGGGTTTTTTTTTATTTTGGAGACTTAAGTCTGTATGGTTTACAATTTTCCTAATAATAACATAATTATAATAAAACTTCAAAAGGCAACAAAAAAAAAAATAACTGGTAACAAAAATGGAAATACACCTCCATAAAATTATTACTATAAACAAGGAAAAAAAAACTTTGAAGATGGCGAATAATATTAAACGAGAATTTTAAAAATAATATCTATATACATATTTTTTTTTTAAATATAAGTTTATACAGTTATATTTAATGCTAGTTCAATCACAGGGTTTTATAACTTCCATTTTCACAACTTATTGAAAGATATAAAATCCAGAAATAATTAAACTGAATCCTCAAAGGTAACAGCTAAAAAGGTAATAAACGTTTAATGTTTTTTTTACATAATAAAAGTTTAAAATCATATCATAAACAACTGAAAGCCAACTGCGGTCATTTTAATAGCTCATCTCATATAACCGTTATGAAATTTTTCTATTTCAAAAATATAATTTAAAATTTGAATTGAGATATACACTGAATAACGAAATTACGACTTCATTCATAAAGCTCAAATGAGTAATAAACCCCCCAAACCCTTCACGGACCTTCCCTTTATTATAAATAAACAGCCCTTAACAGCTGCTCATCCCACTTTAAATCTCCCCCAGCCTTCACCCTCTAGGCCTTGAGCTCCTTAAATAAGGGATGCACTAAACCCATTATGCTAATTGTGGAACCAGACTAACATAACAGACTTTATTTTGGTTAATTATTTTTCGGAAAAAAATGAATTGATAATACCTTCACAAAAATATTTTTTTAATGAATTATTTACAAATGTTTTGATATGGGAAAGTAAAAAAAAAATATTTAAAAAAAATTTTACAAGTTGGATTGAAAGTAGATTTATTTTTTGATATTTTATTTATTGACGAAAACATCATAATAGACCTATCCAAACTGAGCCGTAAACATCATTGATAAATTTTCAGGAAACGCGAACAATATTTTCTATTCCAATTTATCAATACCTGTTCTTTTTTCTAAAACTGAGTTTAAAGAATTTTTTTATATGTATTACATATTTCCGAAAACCCCTGTTCATTTCAATAGTAATTGAAAAATATTGAAACTTTAATAGAGCCACATTTTTGGAAAGAATAAACCTTCAAGATCTGTTCTTGGAAAAAAAATTGTTGATACGGGTTCGGTTTAGAGACCCGATATGATGGTGTATGATTAGGTGGGGGTAAACATTTTAAAAAGTGAACTATTAAAAATTAAGGATGAAACAAAATTGTCTGCATCATCAATTAAAATTTCTTTAATGTGTGGATCAAAACGTCGGCTAATCCATTAAATAAAGTTTGACTGAGATTCCTAGCAATTTTATTTTATACCTATAACAATTATTACAACAACTACTTACCCATCTTTAAATATAAAAAATTAACTTTTTGCTTACAATTATGGTATATATTTTTTTCATATCTTCATCTTCATTACATTCATTTTATAAAAGATTAGTTCCGAAAATAAACTTTTTTACACCCTTTTTTTATGATCTTTAGATTCTTCGCTGAAAAAAATAATAATAGTTCCTTCGCATCCATGGGGGTATTTTACATGGGAGCACAGTACTTACATCGATTTAAAAAAAAAATTCATTAGGTTTCACTTTGAAAATAATGGGACTAAATTTGAATAATATTTATGAGTTTTTAAGAATTTTTATGATAACAATAACAGATTCTTCCCTTTGTTCCAAAAATTAAAATAAAATAAAGATATATGTCACATTTTTTTTATTTATTTTTTTTATTTCTTAATGCCATTTATAACTGTAATAAATAAATACATCTAGTAAATTTGGACATAATAGATATAATGACATGAATACACTTGCTGAGTAACTACCCAATTGTAGCACTCTAATGATATGACTACATTAGAAGATCACGGGGCCATCTTCTTTTCAGACGCCTCGGAGGTTTATCAGGAATTGGAGATGAAGCAAGGTTAGAAACGAGAGGGTTGGGATGACAAATGTCACATTAAAAATTAGAAAGGTTTACTGCAGTTACAATAAATAAAGTCAGAATGTCGATAAATGAATAAACAACTAATTAATGCCTAAACCGAAATTCTACGACCAACTTTTAATTTAACTTGTTGATCGAAACGAAGACGTTGACCTAAACGTTTAGATACAGTCCAAATAGTTGGCTAAAAATAAAATTCTTATTTATAGTCCGTTAAAATAAACAATCGCGTATAACACGACGCATAATATCCACACAGCATCGGCATAGACTGATTTATAAACCAAGTACATCGGCTTGTTGCGTTTTGAGTTGTTTTGTACGGGCATGTTAGCTAGGAGCAAGTAGAACAGGGCGAATATCCACGCTATGGTCCCTCATCGCAAAAGTTTTTTGTTATTCTTCTTCTCTCGCTAAGGAACACGTATCCTTATTCATTCCAGTTTTTTTCTTCTTTACTTTTTTTTTATACGAGAAGAAAACTAAGGAAAAGCTTTAGAATCCTTGGGAGAGATCAACCCCAGTTCTCCATGTTGCATACTTTTCTTCCAGGAGACGGTACCGAGAAGAAGTAATTGTATTTTTGACGAAACGAGACTAACTCGATCGTGAACGGATATTATGCGTATTGTCAGCAGTCGATTCGGACTTTAATTTTTGGGAAAGTGGATTTTTTTTTTATAAGGAATAACGGAAATTATGGGAACAATAAGATAAGATTAGAGATAAATTTTGTATATTTTTTCTTGATAAATGCTACATTTAGTGGTTCACGAACATGCGTTATAATTTAAAGAGAGAATATTGCAATAGTCTAAGAGACTGACTCAGATCAGACATTATTAATTAAATTTTATTAATTTCTAATGCGTGATTAATAATTATACAGACTAATGAAAAAAACTTTATTTTTAAATTTTTGGAGAAGCGAAGACATTTACTAACCATGAATATTTAGAAAATAATAAAATAATGACATTATTCTAGGACAGTGTCCCTTAAAAGTAAGTACAGATAAAATCAAATGGAAATTAAATACTAATTTTTAAACTTAAATACATTTTATGGTCAACAGACAACATAAATATAAACGAATATTTGTTGCACTCATAATTTCTTTAAAAAAAATTAATAGAAGGTTCTACAAAAAATCTTAGCAGGGAACAAAGGAATGAGGAAAAAGCCAATAAAATCACTATCTTATCAATCAATATCCGAGAGGCTCAAAGATAGTGAGGGTTTAGCAGAGATCACAAGGTTTAAAATATCGGAAGAATAGGAACCTGAAAATTTGAAACGTTTTTAAACTTTTTCAATATTCTTTATTATTATTAAATTAATTTTTATTTTCTTTATATCCATTTCTTGATGAAACAACACAGAAATTGTTTATTTGTATTTTTATAAAGCATTTGTATTATAAAAGTGGTATGGTACAATATACCAAACGAAAAATTGCTTCAAGTACCATCAAAGTAGGTTACTTCACACATTTTTTCTCTCTATTTATTGTGATAATTTTCATTGTCATCCCATCTAAATTTTATATCTCGGCTTCCTTAGAGTAAGAATAAAAGAAGAAAAATCTCATTTGCAATATTTTGATATTCGAGTGTTTTATTATTTATTTTTTTTAAGTGAAACACACTCATTTAGTCGGTTGGGACCCAAACATATTTTTAAGAATTACGACTAAGGTCGGGATTAATAACTAAAACTGATATTTTCTTCTTAATCATAGATAACATTTCAAAAACTTGGAGATCACTATCACCTTTATAAATGAAGTAGAAAAATCCAGCAACGGCATTGTGAGATACATTAAACTAATGAAGAATAAACAAGAAAAGGAAGGGAAAGATAATGTTTATCTTTTAGCTTTGCATCCACCAATCGGAAGATATTCTTCTCTTTGCGTGCCAGGTTCTTCCCGCATTAGATTACCACTTGTAGATCTAACACATAACAATTAATATAATTGCATCAATTTTATTTTGCAAAAAGCAAATTAACACTTTGACAGCACCAATTTCAAAAGCCTGAATATTTTGTTTTACATTTTGTTAGATATTGGCGTACCACATGGTAGCGTCTCAAGTCCAATCCTTTCCTCTCTATACACCTCTGATATAACAACCTAGTACCACAACCTATTACTTCGCTGACGACACTGCAATTCTTTCTTCACACAAAAATCCTGCTATTGCATCAATTGCCCATCAAAACCACCTCCATGAAAAGTGGTATGAATAATATAAAATTAAAAGTAACAAATCCACCCACGTTAGTTTCTCTCTCAGGAAAGCCTCATGTGCCCACCCATAACGATTGACAATAACTCAGTGCCTTTAAATAACTATGTACGGTACCTCGGACCCTACTTAGACAAAAGACTTACTTGGAACAAATATACGAAATTAGAAAGTCAAGAACTTACTAGACGATATAGCCAACTCCTTAACTTACGATACAACTGACTTATTTACGTTACCATACTGAGAACAATTTGGACATAAAGAGCAGAACTTTGGGGTTCGGCAAAACAAACACATAGACAAAATACAAACAGCACAATCAAAAATTCTATGAAAAATTGTTAACGCATCTTGGTATACTTTATATTACAATATAACGACTTCAACAACCCAACAGTAAAATCTTACATAAACGACAAATACACTACATTTCATTCTTCAACTCAAAATCGCTCCAATTGTTCTTCCTATTTGCTGCTCCTAGTTACCTGAACGACGCAGACAGAAAATGAAATGGTCATGAGACCTACTATATCAATAATAACAACATCAAGCAAATACACAGCAAAAAATATAAATAAAACAAATTTGCTTGATGCGCTGCCGCGCAGGTGCAAATTGCATGGAATATTAAAATTTAAAAAAAAAAATTGTTAAAGGTGTATTTTGCTGCATTCCCAAAAATATGAGGAGGTGCTAGAAAACTTAATTAAACCAAAATCCAAGCTGTTAAGAAAGCTATTGTTCAATGTTATCTTCAGCATATTTATAAACTAGGAAGCAACACGCTAATATTCGATATTCTTTAACAGACGCGATAATCACTATGAATTTATTCTGAAACAATTGCTCCTCGCCCTATAGATGAATTAAAATAGAGGGCGCTCAGAGTCGGGTCCATAGCGCCGACCTATTTCGGTAACCCTCCGCGATATCTCAAAGCCGAACAAAGCTCAAGGCTCAAACGAAGAAAACAATCCATATTTCGAGATCAATGGACTGGAACCCCAATATGAAGGTTGACGGAGGGGAACCTTTGGTTTAATCTGAGAAAGTTTATTTTTGGACTGTTCTTGGGGGGTTGGGCGCTTCTCGGCTTCCTAGTATCTCTGTTCCTTTCCCAAGAAGATACTCCAGTTCCAGGAAATAATTACCTTGAAAGGTAAGAGGGTGTAAAAGCGTTAAAAGTATCCATGTACATCCATACATATGTTAAAAAATAATAATGAATTATAGCACGTTAATGAAAAACAATGGTTAGAAATCTAACAAGATCCAAGCGACAGCATTATTTTTGCATTTTAAATTAAAATTCATAGAATATTTGGAATAAGCAGCAAAGTAATTTTATTATTATTATTACCAATTTGTAACCATAATATATGTTCAACTTCAAGATATCAAAATATAAAGACATCAAATGTTACTTTATGCATAAATATAATCGTCAAAGAAAACAAAAATTAATTTAAGTCTTCATTAATGTTTAGAACCAACATGTTTACGAATTTCAATAAGCTATATCTTTGCTTAACATTGTCCGGTTTCGATGATTTTTTTTTTCCTATGTAGGGAATTATGTAATATGTTATATAGTTATAGGCATAACCAACTCTCTCGATCATAGAGACCTCAAGTCGACGAAATGAGACATGTATTCAATGACAGTACTACAATTAATGTAAGGTTGTGTGGATGCGAACCCTATGCCTTGCGTTATCTCGAAAATAGTACGTTTTGGGGCTTAAAAACGCAGCATCCGATAGTTCCGGTGGAACTATCCGGGTCTTGCTATACGCATCAAAATCTCCAAATTACAATAACAGCTGACTTGATGAATTTAAATTCTGAACGTTTTCTATTTCTTACGATAATAACTAAAATACTTTAATTATATGCATATTTATAAATTTCACCTTCACATATCTAGTTGTTGATTTATTCCAGCTGCCCTCAATGTAATAAATTGTTTTAACCCCCTTTCCCTTAAACATCTCTCTTTCTCGTTACGAAGATATGACCATGTTGGATATATATTTTATTCATGAATACAACACACACGAATATATATGTACATATTGAATACTTAATAGTTGACCGTTGTGTTATTAAGGAAGGAGATTGTCTGGGTTGGCGGTCATAAATAGACTAATAGTGGCAAAATTATTTTATTAAAAGCCAACGTTTCGACCCGAAGTTTAGTTCTGAGTGAAACTCCTCGCTGAACACACCACCCTGAAGAAGACCTGCAAAGTCGGGTGGAAACATTAAAATTGTTTTGCCACTATTTAGTCTATTTATGACCGTCACCCTGGACCATCTCCTTCCTTAATGTATATATATATATATTCGTTTTTTTGTTTGTTTTTTTTACTGCTCACAAAATACTACAGTGGGCTACAAGACTTCGTATTTTTCAAGTGCCCTTGAGCGGCGTCCGTTGTAAAGGCAGTTGCCAAGTTCCGTGTCCTGCTAAAGATAGATTCTTCGTATTATTGCCACTACTATTATGGCATTAACAAGTATGGACCAAGTTCAAGAAATTGGAAAAAGTAATTTAAAACCTTATTCTTTAATCAGAAAATTATTATGTGTATGTTATATTATATAAGTGTTTGGTGTTTTGTTATATACGGTAATTGTATTGATTGCCTATAATGACCTAAGGAAATACAACAGAAACAGAAAATTAAAAGCTGCGGGAAGAAAAATTCGGAGTTCTGTAATAGGTTGAGGGCAGGCAGTGACGAATTGAGACATCCTTCACTACAGGTCTACAACAGCGGTTACGGAGAGGGGGAGCATAGAAGTCAATGAGGCATTTAAGCCAATTTGGCATAACATAACTTTCTTAGTAATTAATATACTACTGTTTGGCTTTTGACTAATCATAATTCGCATTGCTGCGACTAATATATAATTTTAAAAAATAGAGTTCATTTCAAATAAACTTTAATTTAAAATGAATTTGATTATTCGTTATTTTAATAAAATATATTCTCCCCATGGTTTCTCAAGTTTTTAACCACTACTAAATGCTGCATACATCCGTAAGTCTCTATTTTTATTTTATTCTTTCTTTTCTTTATTATTATTTTTCCTTTTTCTTTCTATCTCTCTTTGTGATCTGTAAGATTTTATTCAAAATTACGTATATTATCTATCCTCCTTATTACATTCAATTTTACCATATGTAGAATAATTGTTACCATTTATCTTCTTCAGTTTAGGGTCTTGTTACTTAGTTATACTTCGTTTACTATGTTTAGAAGAGAGAGAGAGAGAGAGAGAAGAATCAACTTTATTCTGGGAGAAACCCTTGAGAATAACAATATTGTACATAAAAATTAACATAATATCTGGCTAAAATGTATATTACAATAAAAAAAGCACATAAAAAAAAAACTAAAAATAAGTAATAACAGAAGTATTTACATAATTATACTGATATATTAAAGACATAATATGAGCAATAAGGTCCTAATACTGCAAGATAGTTACTAAAAACAATAAACTATGGAATTTTAAGTGAGATTTGGAATGATGATACAACTTTTACATAGTTTACATAGTTCTTCATATTTATTTGTACTTTCTATTTAAGCTGTTTATAATATTAATAAGTTTATTCACATTGTTCATAATTTTTATCAAAATATTGTGTAACCTTTTCTATACTTTTCTATATCCTTTTGTATCTTGTTCGCTCTAGCACTAAAGAAGACCTTCAAAGTCGATTCGAAACATTGACTTTCAATAAAGTAATTTTTTTTACTATTTAAGTCTTTTTATGACCGTCATTCCGGACCATCCCTTACTCAAAAACATATTCTTGCACACACACGCACTACTTCCCAACCGGTTTCAGACAAACTTAAACCACTATAAATTTAAACTTTGTAAGAAATATAATATAATTAACATTCAAATGAGCATTTGAATATTCAGAGAAATTGAAAAAATAAATGAATAACAGGTTTTCATGGAAACACCCGAAATAATATTTAAAAATTATGGAAACTACATCAAAAATCATATCCGATAACAATACTGTCTTTAACTAGTAGCAGTTGGAAAATGATGAAAATTTGTAAAAAAAAAAAAAAAAAAAAGTGTTATCCAATCACGAAACTTTTTCTTACCTGGTCGCAGTGGTAAAATTAAAAAAAAAATGAACGGGAATCCATCGAAACTATCTCTATTCAAATTATTTTATTGAGTGATATAGCATTCTGTCTTAATAAGTCAATGAAAAAGTGAGCAAAATATTTTTAAAAACATGAATATATATATATAGCTTATAACGGCACCCATTTGATATTATTGATTGAATTTCAACGAGACATTTTCTTTTCTGTAGATAAATAAGATATATACTTTTTGAGTTTGCTGCAACAAATATTTCGACATGTCTTTTTTCATATTTTTTCTCAGAGATGAATTACTAATATTAAAATTAAAATGGCTTTAACGTGAATACAGTTTCATCAAAATCGTGAGTGTTTTGACGCAACAGTCTATATACAAACAGGTTTTTCGCATTTTCTACAATCGCTTGCACACAGCGAGTCCGGTCGGTATTAAAAAAAAATGAAAGGAAGATGCAAAAAAATACGACATACGAGTAATTGAAAATGCTTTTATGGGACTAAGGGGGCTGTGTAATGTAAAAATCTGTTGAAAAATGTACATTGAAAATTGGAACCCATTTTCTTTTTTTTAATACTTTCTTACCTAATAGCTATAGAAAACTAAAAATATTGCCCTAAATTGCTTAAGTTTTCCTCCCACCATATGTTAAAAATAGCGCCAATTAATTATTACTGTACCAATTATAATATTTTACCAAATTTAAAAAAAATTTTAAATGTAAAGTTTTGGTTTATGGATACTCAATTCAAAATATATTTAAGTAAAATTTCCATTTAATTTAGAAAGGTTTTATCACAGCTTGTTTCGTATTGTCATCCAGTGACTAAATCCTTATGAACAGTACATCAGGCTGCCGCCTGTTGCTGACTTGCGTTTTGATTGTGAGACTTGGTCCTAGGTCGTAATTCCTTTTACCTTAGGAAGACTACAAGGAACGAGTAAAACATTGTAAATTTCTTTTTAAAAATGCAGGCGATTAACATATAACAATCTTCGTTTCTTACGAACCTTACTTCATTAACTACAAGTCACCTGAAAACACTTCCTGAAGTTCAATAGATGTGAAACGAACTTTGACATTCACGTTTGTCATAGGAGTACAGTACAGAGGAAGATCTTTCTTCCGAAGGCTAAGGATCAAGGATATCCAGTTCTCTCGCGATCGGCAATTTGTATGCAGTAGATCCGATACAGGGACTTCCTCAATTTTGTTTCCAGGCTATAGAATGTCAGAGCCTTGTGCAAACTTCGATCAATTACAAGTCTGCCTTCCTTCAAAAGCTTTACAATCAATATACACATAGCAAGGAAGTTTTAAGTCTGTTTAATTATTTCCTTGGACCTTGATGGATGTGGGAATGAGGAGTTACAGAAATCTGATGGACAGAAAAATAATAATCGGGACGGATATTAAAAAAACCGGTTAAGTGGAAAAGCATAAGATAATCAAATGTTCAAGTTGTTAATCACCCAATAATAAGTTGATCAACTAATTAATCCGGCTTAATTTATTCAGACGAATCAAAATTTTCAAGAAAAAAAATTTATATTATTTTTAAATATACCAAAATCACTATTCTTCAGGTCACATCTCCTAAACATTGAAGATTTTTCAGTCTGACAAATTTTAAATAATTTATGGTAAGAGAACCAGTAGGATTATGTCTTTCATTTTCCAAACATTGCCAATTTTTTTTCATATCAAGTGCAGCGATAAATTCATTAATTTTATAAATCAAATTCACCACTTATTCTTCAAAGGTCCAGGTGTATGCTTCCTGGTCACTATATGGAAAGATGAAAAGAAATATATTCAAAGGAAGGTGAGTGCCGATTATTATTTTGCCTTACCCGAAATTTAGTTAAATGTTTATGTTGTAGTTTATATTAACAAATTAATTATGCGAACAGTTCAACAACGCACACCACAACCCTATGTTTGTAGGTCTACCAACTATACCGACCCTAAAACGGCGGAAGGATGTTGTGGTTATCCCGCCAAGATCAGGTTAGAGATGAGATTAAATTATATGAATTGAGCCAGGTCACTTGTATCAGAAAATAACTGAGAAATACCTTTATCATTAATTTAAATAATTGTATCGGCACAACAAGAGAAAAAAAATAAAGAAGACAAATTGAAAAATTAGTTTTAAAAAATCGAGATGGAGGAGCTCATACTGTAAATACCATAGGTGGGGAACCCGAAGCCTCTAGGCATTGATTTCTTAGTTTGCTCAACTTTAAAATAAAAATTTTTATAAAAACATTCTCCATAAAATATATTTATATTTGTATTTATTAAAATATATTTTCCAACTTTATGGCAGAAAATTTATAAGAAAGTAACGAAAAAATTGAGTTGTCCACATGAGAGGTGAGTGAATCTTAAAATCCTTGGAGAAGTTTCTATATTATTATTCCTGAATATAAATGAAAATTTAAATAATAGGAATAATTAGGTAGTAATAAAATAGTTATGTATCTACTTCTTGTCCTTAGGCTAACCATCCCATCCAGTCGACTTTTCCTTTTTTTTTAATCGATTTTAGTTAATATGGTTCAAGTAGATTATTCATTCATTCGTCCCTCATTCATTCAAGTAGCTTATTTGTTATCAATTTTAATTTTTTTTACTTCAAATTATTGGGGAATCGAAACAGTATTCTTCCTCCGCCTCTCGCTTCCCTCGTAATCTTATACTATCATTAGTCTTATTTGAGGACAAGAAATGTATGCTTATATTTACGATATTTTTCTGCCAAAAAACACCAAACAAATTTTAGCTTATTTGATCCGATGGAAGGCCCCAAATGTGAGGAAATAGAACCTCATTAATGACCTCGAATTGCCTATAATGATAAAGAATTTTTTGTTACATGGAAGTCTATATAAAATTACAAGAAGAGACAGGAAGCTGTTACTAAGCAACTGGCCGGCGGGGGGACAGGAAATGGGTCGAGTTTGTAGCCTCTCCCACGGCCCGCGGGGTCAGGTACCAGCTCTACGCCTTATACGCCCTCATCTGCGGCCATGTCCATGGTAACTAGGAGCTGGTTCGCATCCTCACCAAAGCACGCAACAACGATAATAGGTTGGTACGAATAGTACGTGAATAATAGGATAGCAACATAAATGACTGGACAGGTAGTACGATATGGATACAAGATGTTGCCAAATGTCTCATGATGGAAGCAGTATTTGTTGGAACAACTTCATCTGAAACATGATACATATTCATGTTGAGTACTTCAATAGGCTAATAGGGGGTCATCAATAGGCTAAATAGTGGCAAAACTATTTTATTAGAAGCCAACGTTTCGACCCGACTATGCAGGTCTTCTTCAGGGAGCTGCGTTCAGCTAGGAGTTTCGCTTAAAACTGGATTATGACCGCCAATCCGGACCATCTCCTTCCATGATACATATTCATTTTTATTGAGTAAGGAGATGGTCCGAGATGGCGATAATAAAGAGACCAAAATATTGAAGAAAAAAACAATTATTTCAAGCAGTGACGGGGTTGAGAGAATAGCGCAGGGATTAGTGTTGCCCAAAATCGGTGGTCTTGCACTTTGCAAGATCAAGACCAGGCCTGGTAAAAAAAATCCATTTTTTGAATAAAAATTGAGGCAAAATAGTTACTAAAACTTGACAATTTTAGTTACCATATGTAACTTTTACCATAGTTACCATACTTTTGCATTTAACTGTTCTAATTTTTCATTCAGACTTAGTTAGGTTTCTCATATCTAAAAAAAAAAAGTAATATCTCTCTACTAATAAGGTAATAGATAACCCCAAGACTGTTACGAGAGTCTTGCGCAAGACCAAGACTGAGTTGGAAAGACCAAGACTCGTCTCGGTCTCGCATTTGGGCAACACTAGCAGGGATCTATTAGAATCCTGCTTTTCCTTTTATAGTTGGAGGGAGAAGCCTGGCTTGGGGTTCTCTGCCTAATTGTATATAGGTATGACTGTTCTTTTATGTTTTAATTTACTTATCTATAAGGTATTTTATTTTCTATTGTACATATTTTTTTTTATTATTATTTAGTTATTATTTTACTTTTGTTAATTTTATATTTTCTGTATATATGGTGTGAGTGCGTTCATATATCACTATAATTATTGTTCACGAGACTGATTGTTATATGTCTAAATAAATAAAGAAAAAAAAAATATTTCAAGCCAACGTATCGACCCAACTTTGCAGGTCTTCTTCAGGTCTTAAACAAACAAGATACAAAAGGATATAAAAAAAATGTGTGGAAGTTACATGATATTTTGATGAAAATTATAAACAGTGTAAATATACTTATTGAAATTGTAAAAAATATGAATTGGAATATTAAGAACAATAAACTATGAAAACAGAGTAAATGAAGTATAACTAAGTAACCAGAGCTTAAACTGGAGTAAAAAGTAACGATTATTGTAGATAGATAAAAAACTTTATTGCATTAATTTTTTTTTCCTATCTGCAATAATTGTTACCATTTATTTATTTCAGTTTAGGATCTGGTTACTACGTTATACTTCGTTTATTCTGTTTATATAGTTTATTGTTTTATATAGTTTATTGTTCTTAATATGCACACTTTTTACAATTTTAATAAGTGTATTCACACTGTTTATATTTTTATCTAAATACCATGTAACTTCCATACTTTTTATAACCTTTTGTATCTTTTTGTACCTATTTATTTTAGCCCTGAAGAAAACCTTCAGTATGGGTCGAAACGTTGGCTTGAAATAAAAATTTTATTTTAAATCGACTGTTTTAGTCATTTTGTGATCGCCACCCGGACCATCTCCCTATTCAATAATATACAATGGTCAACCACCAAGTATTCAATATTCATTTTTAATTTTTTTTTTTTTTTTTATATATTTATTTTATTTACTGTAGTAAATTCACATAGAGTGTGAATGTGATCTGTGAACACTATTATAAATGTCCTTGAGACAGATTGTAATATTTTTCAATAAATAAGATTAAAAAAAAAAAAATTATCAGTGATGTGCAAATTTTACAAAACAGAAATTATCAACACAAATAAAATGATGCCATCAGTAACTCTTCTCTTTCTCTTGGAAAATACTCGTGCGGAGAAATAAAGTGCTAGAAACCTTGACACCACAACTAACGAAGTACCAAAGCTTGATTTTGGACAAAAGCATCTTAATTGGAATTTGAATAACGAGGCGAGTATTGTTCCCTGATGAATCTAGATTCGTCTTGCACTTGCCTCGAGGAAAGCCGAGTACAGAAGAGGCAAAATGGAGGAGTATATTCACAATGCTACACAAAGAGTCAGTTTGGGGGAGTGGGTTCCATTATGATATGGAGAAGGATTAGGGTGGAATCTCGTGTGGAACTTTACACAATGACTGAAACTTAACCCTCAAAGGTGTATAAGAGTGTGAGATGCTGGAATCGTTACTTAAAACCGCTTCACGAAAGACATTGTGAATCTGGAGGGTTTTACAGCAGGGGTAACATGCCACCCAAACGGACTGAAGGACGGCTTTTTGTTTAAAATAAGTAAAAATAAAAATAAATTGAAACTGTAATTATTTATTTCCTTTAATTCGATTGGCAAATATTCTATATCCTATATATTATTTCTAAAAGGTGTTTTATTGTCGGTACGCCATTCGTCAATTCTTCATTAAATCCAATGATTGACCACTCATTTTGAAGATATTCTTCTCCTCCAAAGACGAAAAATAGTCCCATCCCCCGAAATTTTCATTTCGATCGGAAAATTAAAAATTTTTTCTACAAATTTGAACAAAAGTTCCCCCTTTGATTTTATTTCGAAAATCACAAAAATTGTTTAAAACTTCAACTCAAAAAGTATGCATTCTTTTCTGGATTGTACCCATGATAATTAGAAAGATTACTAAATTAACTCTAAAAAAAATCGTATAAATCGGATAATTATTAACAAAGATACAGCCCATTAATTTTGGTATACTTAATAATGTTTAAAGATATTGCATTAATGAGTAGAATAGTCTAATGCACTTTTTTTCTGGCTGATATATATTTTTTTTTTATTTCTTAACGACATGTGGTTGTTTTTACATTTTATTTGTTTTTTTAAATAATTTAGATAATCCCATGATCGGGGATTTATTTCCCCTTTATTATCTTTCCAGGCAGTGTTTAAAAATAGGTTCTAGCAAAGCGATTTGTACAAATATTTTGGTCTATTATGTTTAATGGAATATTGTAAATATTCGAATATTGATCAAGAACAAAATATGAATTCCTTCTTTACATAATACATACGAACTACTTATTTCCATATTGTATTGCTATTTTTTCAGTAAACAAAATTTTCTGCTAATTATTCGCACGGGCCTAAACTTGTCAAGTAAATAATATTTTTAAACACATTATAGAAAATATATTTCTCTTATATTAGATTCTTTAACACCTAGAATGATACTGAAAAGAATAATATCCTTAAGAGTGGATCACATATGTTTCAAGCACGGGTTTCAATGTAAAACCACGATATCAATAAAAGTATCATTATGACTAATAAATAGTAATTACTTCCTTTTAAACAAGGAAGGAGTCAAAATACAGAATAATAATATTCACTTCATTCTTAGTTGGTTCAATATCCAACTCCAACTCAATCGACAGCAATAATCAAAGTCAGTGATACAGACCCATTTTTATTAAATTATTAACATCCGCCTGAAACTTCGTAAATACCTTCATCTCATCGTAACCTACAATTAATTTATTTACGAAAAATCTCGGAATTGGGGCGTTTCCGAGCTGAAGATCGGCAAACTTTGTCTATTTACTTAAGTATTAAAAACTCGCAAATAGTCATTTGTTTTCCACTTGAATCGTAAGATAATTTGATAACAAAATCGAGATAAAAAAGTGCCCTACAGAAATATTGGAACGTTTGGCGTGATCTACTCTCCAATATTTCAAAATAAGGAGGTTAAATACGCAAAAAAAACAACAACAATATTTTATAGGTCACCTTTCACTCTCCTATTTAACATTCCAATTGCTCTAAATACTTTTGTAAATAATTTACTATTAGGGATCGACGGTAATATTATTACGTTCGAACTTGAGAATAAATACTGGAGTCCTTCTCTCTTGTGAATAATTTCTATTGAAGACGTACACATAAGGGCGTTTGTAGGCGCCTTTTCCTTGCTCTGTTTTTTTAAGAAAGGGTGTGCAATAAAATATCTTGGGACGGCGGCGGGGAGGAGAAAAGTACCTTCTTGCACCATCGACCTTGGGGGGGGGGAGATGGGCACCCCTGCGTTTGTGTCCTAAATAATAGAATTCCTTAAGATCCAGTGGAACTACATTGGCAAGTGACAACCGATATGGCTATCAATACACGAAACAATAGTAATATTAACTTATACTTTGATATAAAAACTCAATTAAATTTTACAAGTTTTCTTTTAAATTATCCTTTAAGAGAAATTATCCTTATTATACAATAAAAATAAAAATCACTCCCGTCAAAAAAATGTTTCCTGAAACGGATAATCCGCGACTTCGAACTCGATGAATCGGTAGGGAACTGATTACCGGTGACAGATTTATCGTAAATCACGCCCTTGAGTGGTATTATGGCAACGGCGTTACGTCATCCTAGACCTTGTTCACATTTCAGTGTGCTTCAGCCAGAAATCCTTCATGATTTCTTTTTTCAATGCTTCCACCATCATTGGTTTGGGTAATCCTCCTATTGGTGGTAGCGCAAAGGAGTAGAACTTAACCATTAAAATTCCACTGACAGTTAAGACGAAGATGGATAAACTACAGAATAATTTATGACTCTTGGCACTGTGACTTAAAGGCCATAAGGAATGCAAGTATATATCAATTAATTTTACTAATATTTTTATTAATGGCGGAGAAAACGGTTGACTGTAGACATGTTTTTCATACCGTTTATTTTTTATATTTTCTTGCTAATACGTTTTATTTCTCTTTTTATTGTCATAACGTTGGTATCTCATCTTTGTTTAGTACCGATGAAGGCCAAAAACTTAAGCAGAAACGTCAGTACAAAGAAATAATTTAATTGAATAGTTAATAGTTGACCGTTGTATTATTAAGGAAGGAGATGGTCCGGGGTGGCGGACCATTTCCTTCCTAAATAGTTTAATGTGTAATAGTCACTAATTGAACTCAGTAAACGACAACTGACAATATTATAATTAAAAATAACAGAAATACATACATATTTTGTTAACTTGATAAAAGAGAGAAAAAAAAAATAGTTTTCTAAACACGGTTTGTGCTTAGAAGCGAAAACATCAACAAGGAGAGATTAATAATATGAAATATAAATTATAAGTAATAGCTCATTATAAAGAGAATGAAATGTTGAACATTTCCCTCACTTACAACATGGAGGTCAGATTTTTAGTTTCTGAGATATTTTAATCTATATATTCAATAAAACCTGATGTTTGGTTTTCGACACTATTTTTTACCTTTTCCCCTCTCTAACAGGGCTTCACGTTAAGATATAATTTTGAATCATAGCTCATTAGGAAGAGGATGAAATGATGAACATTTCTCTCACTTATAATATGCAGGTTCGATTTTCAGTTTTTGAGATATTCTAATCAATATGCAAAAACACTTCAATTAGTCGACTTTACCCGAGCATTACAACACATCTGAGACCTGACGGCTCAATCTAATTCACTCTTCGCTTCACTGATTCACTTTCACTTCAAAGAGAACTATAAACCGAGGCGAATAAATATAAACCAAAAAGCAATAAACTGAACGAAACAAATACGACTTGAGGGAGTACAATAATAGATTAATAGAAGTTCAGAGATAGTTTTATCTTGTCATTTAACTATTAAACTGGAAGGATATTTTCCAGTAAAAAAAACTAACCGCTTATTAAGTGAATCGTTACTTTAACATTTGTGGAAAAGTATCGAGCTTCACCAATTAAGAGTGATGAATAGACTGTCTTGATAATATTAAATTGTATATACAAATAAACAAGTGTCGCTGGTAAAACATAAAATACCAACGCTTAAATAAAATAATAATTAAATTAAATCCATAATAAATAGTAACTGTTATAAATAATGATACTGAAATAATAATATATGAACAGCTCAATAACCCGAAGATGATCCAAGCCCAGAGCTACGCTAAATCAACCCCTCCCTGACACGACTGCCCAGGGGTAACCACTATTAATTACGCAAATCGGGGAATGTATTATGGAAATGGCTTTTATTTGCATCTCGGATGTTTCGAATGCGTGAAATTTCTAGTTGTATACCGGTAAAGGGGGATCAAAAGGCCTCCGGAATGGGAAAATAAAAGAGGGGCAACAAACTGAGGCAACAAAGAACACATCCTCGAAACACGACCTATGAATATGGAGTAGGATTAAGGAGGGCTAAATATCTGCCTGCCCAAATTGCTAATTTCCTCCAGCGGCCTCTTCCAGCAGCAATATCCAGCCGGCTCTTGGAGCTTAGGGCAGAGGATATGGGATCGGGGTCGATGACTTTGGAGCGGGGGTGTCTGGCCCTACTGCGTCGCAGCCGGCTTCTTGTTGAGAGGTAATCCTCCGGCCATGTCGATGATGGGAAGATGACACCAATACATCAGTTCATTCCACGAATGTTGTACACAAGGAAATATCGATAACAAGCTAAATTAGATTAAAATCTAATATTATATTTTACATCAAATATCGCAAATTATATTCTACTAAAAATAAATACAAAAAAATAAACTGGGCCGTGTCAATATAAAATTTATTTTGAAAAGGCATCGTTCATACATTATCCCCATCCTAGTTTGATATTACAGATATACTTAAAAATTATAGTTAAAACACCAAAAATATATTAAACTTAACAAATAAAACTTTATTTCCCGTGATAAAAGAACCAAAAATTATTTATAATAATAATACAATTTTAGTATATGTACCGTCGAAGCGAGTAAGGCCTACTTCCACCCAACTCACCAACCTACTGGCCCATTGATTCCAACAGCAATACTAACATCCTTTATTTTTTCATCCATAGTGGTTTAGGTCCTCTCATCATTCCCGTACCCGCCCTGACGAACTATCCTCAGATCATAGTCCATAATTACTTTAATTATCAATAGTTCCTAATCCTAAACCTCCTCCACTTCATCAGAGGCCCAGTTAACTGGAAACTCTTTCATCAAATCCTTTCCGATATAATTTACCTCAGAATATCCCTGAAAACCCCAGAAGACCTTGATAATGCCGTACATTCTTTTATCACCACTATGCAACAAGCAATCCTGACTGCTTCCTCCCCAAATCTCTCCACAAACATTCCAAAAGCGAAACAGACGATACAGCCACTTATACAGACTACTGGTTAGAAAATCTCAACTTTCAATTGACAAAAAATTACTGATCTACAACACAATCCTGAAATCTATTTGGACCTACGGATTTGAACTTTGGGGAACAGCTAATTTTTTTAACATACAATTCTTTCAGTCGAAAGTCCTCCGAACAATAATCGATGCTCTGTTCTATGCAACCAACAAAACCCTACATCATGACCTTAATAATCCGTTTCTCCTAGAACTTATCTCTGAAAAATTTTCCCAATTCCATCAGAACTTTACAAAAAACATCCAAATCCCCTTGCACAATCCCTACCTAGTTCCACTCATTCGTACAATCCTCCTCGAAGGTTGAAGCGGCAGTGGCCCAGAGATCTTTTAACATATCTCACTACGATTATTGTCCACGTGACCGATTATTATATTTTCAAATAAATAAAAAATAATAATAATCATGTTTGATCCATTAATCCTACTCTTAAAATGAAAATTACGGCCAAATGATTTTAATATCGTTTTATAAAATAAGGATTCTTCTCTTGAAAATGAAATAAAGGACTGAAACATCAGGTGAAAAGAAAAAAAAATAATAAACCGAAAAGATTAAAAGGGTTTGTTCATCAATAGAAAAAGAATCCAAATTCAAACAAACAATAACAAAAATATTTATGGATTATTTTAAACTTTCATGAGGTAAACTTTACTTCATAAGAATAAATAAATAAAATTCATGGTCCAATAGGTGGTAGTTAAAAATGCAATAAATAGTTTACATTATCGTACAAATTTAATAATTAATCCTGAATACCATAGATTTATCCTGTTACGCTCTTTTAAATATATTTTGTTATTCGCTACAGAGCGTCATTATAATATGATTCCAGGCATATTTTAATTTAAATTCGAGGAATGTCAACTTTATATTATCATGTCGAGAGTAATATTTATTTTACAAGAAATTCACACACTTTAATCAAGACAGCTGTAATGCCAGATAAGTTAATCCTAATTCGGTTTCGATTTACATAAACTTTCAAATAAATGAAAAAAACAATAACGATATGTACAAAATAATCAATGATACAAGGTAATGTAACATGAAACACCTTCTATTTTAAAACAATAGAAGTAAATAAATTTTAAAAGATGCGGAAAAGAGAATGAGTGCAAAATACCCCAAAATTAAGCGAAAACTAATTTGCAGCTACTAAAATCCAGTGATATGTTTAATGATGATAGTTTACTTACTAATGTGCCAATGAGAATTTCGATATGATCACTTACCTGTAAACAAAAAAAAAAATATTATTAGTACTGTCAATCAAATATAAATATTATATATTTTTATAATATAATTATTCACATCTTGCTTTTTGTTTTGTTTTTTACATGGAACATATTAGAGACACTTTTTAAATATTAGAAACAATTCTTGAAGTATATTTTGTAGAGTTATAAACCAAAATTTCTATTCATATCACCTATAACATGTACAGTACAAAAATCAATGGTAAAAAAAGACTTTTAAAAAACAATACAGTACACGCAAAAACAAAAAGTAAATAGAGAATCGTTATTTAATAAAGATTCAATATTCACTAAATTAAAGCTAAACTGTAATAAATAGATAAATTAAATATTTGAACAAATGGTTTAATTTGAGCATTGGTAGGAACAAATGTGGCCTTACTGAGTTTATGTACGGCATTCATAAATGCCATCTCTTGCATTAATTAATATTAATTACATAGATTATGACATCATTAAAACCAAAGTCTGTATATGCATACATAAACAAATAAAAAATAACTAAGGTGAACTATAAATAAATTTATTGCCATCGCCAAACCTAATTGCGATCTCTAATTATGTGAGGGGTCCTATGCCTATGCTCTTGAGTCATAGTTATTATGACATCTATATTTATGCCATCATTATTATGATAACACAAATTACGAATAAGAGTATAATAAGATACATATATATACATATATATATATATATATATATATATATATATATATATATTATAAACTTTTATTAATATTTTTAGCATTTTCTCGACAGCAAAGATTTGTTTATCTACAAAGGAAGAGTACTCGTGCGATTCACAGAATGTAAGTGTAAACTTCAGAGAAATTAATTAAATGATGTATTTTATCTAATCCGTATAGAAAAGGTAATCCAAAAAGTAAACATTACGTGGTCAATACTTTAGATGACTTCGATGATAACCGGATAGAATTTGAATTTGAACTTATTTTACTAAAGGGTGGATTTGGTTTTCACTAATTTAAGTCCAGCTATGAAAATAAATTTCAAAATTCATGACTTATTTCGTACAATTCTTCATACTAATATAAATGCTACAATGTTTTCTGAAGTTAATTTTATTATAGATAAAATAAAAATTAATTTTAAAAAAATGAAACCTATCACACATAAATTACAACCATTATTTCATAAAACACGAAAACTGCATTGATATTAAAGACTAAGTAATAATAATATTTTAAAAAAAACTCTTAGGTAATAAAAGAAAAGATCCATAAATTTCATAAACAGATATACATAAAAATGTTTCAATAATGAACAAAAAATAAATACCATCTACGTCTTTGTAATATATAAAATATTATTAGATTGTCTGCGAAAATAAGTTAAGAATGATAATGGTACAATGTTCGTCATTTCTATTTTATTTAAATTGAAACATGTTGGAGACAGTTTTAATGAAAACAATAATTTACTTAAACGCAGTATTAACTACAAAATTCATATTTTTTCTTTATATAGTATTTTTTTGAAAATGATTCAAGTTGGACTCACGTCACTTTCATCCCAGTCTATTCATCAGAGCATAAAATGACAAAGAAATAATTAAGCGAAAAGTTGATTAGTTAGCCGTCCGTAACTTAGTTCTGAGACTTAAGTTACTGTCTTGGAGACTTCTAATAAAACATAATGTAAAAACAAAAAAGTGTATAAAATCTGAAAAATTCTTGGAACTTATAATCCAAAGTGAAAAAGAGATAAGTGCTATGGTAGAGAGAATTAAAAAATATATATAATTATGATGCCCAAATACATCGACTTTCTACATAAACGTCAATCGATCATTTTACTTAATAATACTTGAAAAAATAAAGCGTACGGAGGATGAGCAGGCTAACATGTGTAAAACATGAGTTTCCGGCAACGCGATAAACCGATAATAAAATAATTACGAGTTTGCGGGGAGGACTTCAAACCGTGGCATTAATTCCCGTCCTCCCCCCTGACCCGGTAAGAACAACGTATAGCCTAAAAGGAGAGACAGAGGTAGACAAAAAAATAATAAAAAATAAATGATAAAAATAGACAATTGCAAAACTTATTTTAATTTGAAATAGGTATTAATTAATATAAATCATTAATATTTATGAAAAATTTTTCATTGATACTTAAATATGTAGACGAATTGTCAATTTAACTTCTGCTTTGCATGCTATTTATGAATATGTGTTTATCGATAATCAGTCTGTTAGTTTCTCTCAAATGAAATTTATTTAGGTCGTTGGGTACACTGTTGAAACGGAAGCCTTTGCCGATTACTATGAAGAACAATCTATAATTTTTATATTTTTAAATACAATTCAAAATAAATGTTTTAATACATTTATTAAATTATCCAAAAACTTGTTCACGTCATAACTAATAAAAAAAATGTTCTTTTTAAAATAAAATGATTTAGGCAATTAAATTAAAACAGAAAACATGAACCAATTTACACTCCTCTAAAACAGCTAAAATATAAGATTTGGAATATTGCTACAATAATAACGACGAAGAATTCGAACTCTGCATCCAAACGGAATGAATCGTTGGAGCGGACAGATGGACAGATGGTCCAAGGGTAGCTCCCCATTCATCGGCCAGATATCGACCCGGATAGATTAGTTAAGACAGCTGCACCCGTGTCGAGGGGTCTCGATCGATTCAAAACTCCAACGACCGGGACTCATACGTGCGTTTGTTGAGGGATCACACATGAGAGTTAAAACATTTTTTAAACTATCCGTTTTTTTTTGTTTTTTATTCGAAAGCTAAAAAATTACTCTTTTACTTTTTTATTGCGGTAATGTTTCTATCCCTAAGGGTTATTTCCTTATAATAAATCATTAATATAAGCAAGACGTATAAATTAATTAAAACTGGCGAAAATAGAGTTTACAGTTTACTTACCAATATTTTTTTTATTTATTTAGTAATCTATTTATTGAATAATAATACAATCAACCACTGCTGAAGGGCTATAAGTATTAGAGCTAAAAGTTCTCATTCATACAATATATACAAATAATAGAGAAATAAATATAAATATAAAAAATAAATAAATAACACTGATAGAGAAAGTAATTAAATTTTTTTAAAAAAATATACAAATAAAATAAAACAAAAACTTCTTAACACAATCATACCTATATACAGTATATACATTCGCCCAGGAATCTCCGAGCCATGCTTTTCTCCCACATGTGGAAGGCAAAGCAAGACTCCAGGAGATTCCAGTGCCACTTTTCCAGCAGTATCACTAGTATTAGATACCAATAATTAAAATTTGGTCCGACCAGATGGCAACATATATCGATCAGTGCCAATAATGATAAGTAAAATGTTTTATTGAATATAAAATAGTTGACCGCTGTATTATTAAGGAAGGAGATGTTCCGGGATGGCGGTCATGAATAGACTAAATATTGACAAAATTATTTTATTAAAAGCCAATGTTTCGACTCGAAGTAGAAGTTCTTCAGGGCTAGAACGGACACCATACAAAAAGTTATTGAGAATTGTGGAAGTTACATCATATTTAGATAACAAACTCATCACCTCTTCGCCTCAGTTCCAGACTCCATTTATCTAAATATGATGTAACTTCCACAATTCTCTATATCTTTTGGTATCTTGTCCGTTCTAGTCCTGAAGAAGAGCTGCAAAGTCGGGTCGAAACGTTGGTTTTTAATAAAATAGTTTTGCCACTATTTTGTCTATTTATGACCGTCACCCCGGACCATCTCCTTCCTTAAAAAGTTACATTTTTTTTTTAACCATTTTAATATAATACAATTCTAGCATAGTATAATAATTCAATATAGTATGATGATATAATAAATTATAATATAATATATAATACAATATCTACGAAATTTTATAAAATATAAATGATAATTAATATTATAAAAAGATATGAATTTATAGCGGTAATTATTCATAAGATAATAAATAAAATAATTAATAAATATGAAAAGAAGCATATGAACAATAATAAGAATAATAGGATGACTAGAAAGAATAAAAGTTTCTAACCAGAATTTTTGTGACAATCATAGGATATACGTCGTGCATCAATCATTGCAGCGACTAGTAGAAGAAAAAGACAATACAATAAAGTAAGGAAAAAGAAAAATAACAGTATTTGATCACTAGGAACAGAGCTAACCGAAACTTAAAAATGAGTACGTATCCAATTAAAGAGTCCTTTTTAAGTTTCCTTAATGTTAGGTGCGTTTAACAGATCTTCTGGTATTCAGTTAAATATATAGGGAATCATGTAGCTCAATGTCCATTTCCCAAATCTATTGTTAAATGTAGGCTCAAAGTATTTAGTTTTGTTTCTGACGTTGTATACGTAGTTGAATTTATTTTTAAATGAGTTATGACGAATATGAGAGCTATTTTGTATATGTAAAATAATGTGGTAATGATCCAGGCATTTTGAAGTTTTCTTCTGTAGCACTGATTTTTGTTATAGTTTTCAATGTCCTGTTCTGTAATTTAGAGAGTTTCTATAAATTACTATCTGCACTGGCCCCATAGAATTAAATCCCGTATAATAGTATTGATTCAAACAATGCCTTATACACCATTATTAACGATTCTTTGTTAAGTGAAAATTATAAAGATTAAATATTGTATGAACATGTACGTTAATAATATACTCGTGATATAACTTTTACTCTCATTATATTTGCTAGTAAACGTACCAACAATTAATAATTACCATATTCAGCATTAATTTTATTTATGTATATATAACATTTATATATATATTGTATTTGTAATCAAGAAATTCCTGAGGGGTAGGAAAAAAAAAAAAAAAAAAAAAAAAAAGCATTAATTTGAATTGGCAAAATTTTTTCTGAGGTAAGATGGAAAACAATTATTTTAATATATAACTGGGACATGTCAGAACAAACTATCTAGAGATACGGAGCCTATTACATTGCATGACCATGCATTAAATGGATTATAATTAATTTTAATTTTTTCTCTTCTAATTTAATATTGTATTTTTAATTTAATTTAATGAAAGTTATTCGATCCTAACAAGTTTTCTATTCAATTATTTATTTATTTTTTTTGGTTCACTGACGTCATTGTTAGCTTCAAGAACGGGGTTATTATAATATATAAAAATTAATGTAGTCACACAAACCATAGCAAAGTAACCATTGATTATGGTATGGTTAACTATTTGGAAATCATATCATCAAAACTACCCTTTTACAAAAAAAAAAAGTTTTAGATAAATAGATCAAAATGGTTATGCGTCCTCTTCACTGCACAGAAAACGACAGGAGTCTCCAAGACTCTTAAGATAAAAACTTAAGCCTTAAAGATACGTCTTGAAGCACTTTTGACTATCAAAACTTTTACAGCACTACAGGAGAAAGGAGCGTTACAGGATAAAGACAACAATCTTAAGTAGCACTGAGAGTAAACCAACGTTATTGTTAAACAAATTACAATTATGAATTAATTAAAACCCAAGAAAATACCTATTGAAGGAAGTTTGTCGACTGTTCTACATATCATGGGTGATAAATATTCAGGACGCAGTCATTATAAAGTATTTACTGATGCCAAAGTTTCAACCTAAACATGTGGGTCATCATCAGGGCGTGTTTCGAGCAATAAAGGTATTCAAATACAGACGGAGTATTTGAATACCTTCAGTGCTTGAAACACGCCCTAATGATGACCAACATGTTTGGGTTGGAACGTCAGCACCAATAAAAACTTTTTAATGACTGCTTTCTGAATATTTATCACTTAGGAAAATAACTGTTATCAACTTAATACTTACCGTAATGTTCATTAATTAATTTGTCAACCTTTAAAAATCTCTACGTCTAAATACCTATGTCGATAATGTAAATTGAGTGTTAAATCTACTAGCAGATACACAAACAATGCCAGTAAATCGTCCCAAAATCTATTTCCGAACTCTTACCCTCACTGGGCAAAAGAACTGAGTTAAAGAATAGGGTAAATAAAACAAGCTGTTACAGAAGACAGTAACGGAAGAAGCTGACGGGTTACCGCTATTAAGGAAATAACTTACACTACGGAAAAAAATAAAAAAGTCTGTCTATTCCCTCATCTTCTAGCATCATTAATTTTAATCTCTGCAGTAATTCTACCACGACGTTATTTACCATCATTATTTAAAGAAAAACAAATAAGCATGTTCTTCTGAGGTCTACCCTCATAAAACAAGAAATGTATTCTAGATTCTGAAGATTTTCATTTCTTATATAACTTCATATTTCTTTTTTATGTTTTACATTTTATTCTAAGATTCCCATTGTAACACTTTTGTCACCATTTTTGATTATGCCTACTTCATCATTCCACACTTTGTAACGGTTTTTATATCTCTTAGTTCTTAGTCATTATTCTAACAATTACATTTTACTTTATATTTATCTATTTTATTTTTCTAATTTTTTTATTTTATTTTTTATTTTTTATTATCTTTTTTACTATCATTACTTATGTTTCTCATACCTTGTTATCTGGTCATTTTCTTAGCCCTGATGAAGGCCTGAACTTCAGGTCGAAACGTCGGCATATGTAAAAAATAAATATTATCATTTATTTTTGCCTTCCTTTTTGACTGAACACCCCAACTATTCTTCTCTTCATTATCCACGACAGTCAACCAATTACCAATTATGATTCTAGATTCTGATATGGTTGAAATATGAAGTATCATTAAAAAAATAATTTTTTTCAATACAATAAAAAAATGGTCCGTTATTGTTCCTAACTTGAGCGAAATAAATTGTACGAATTTATTTTAACTGATATTTTTTATATGTATATTATTTATACTGATATCTATTATTTATTCTTGAAAAAAAATTGTAATAAATCAAATCGTTCCAATTAAAAACTAAATACGTTGAATTTTTTTTTTTTTCTTTAAAAAGGGAATCTCTTAATTAAGGAATTCCTTGACTAGAATATTTAAATTTATAAAAAAAAAATGAAAATGTTATATTAATAAATACATGTAATAAACCAATCGTAAAATGTAAAAAACCAAATCGTTCCAATTAAAAACTAAATACGTTGAAGAAATTTTTTTTCTTTAAAAAGGGAATCCCTTGATTAAGGAATTTCTTGACTAGAATATTTTAGTTTATACAAAAAAAAATTATGAAAATGTTATAATAATAAATACAACATAAAAAAACTAAATGCAACAAAAAGTCAGTAAATATATTTTATTTTTTTTAAATATTAGTAATAACTCATAAAAATTATGGAATATTCCTTAAATGATATATATTATTTTTAAAATCCGTGTCAAGCCATGAGATAAGCACGTAATATGTAAAGTAAATTAATTTTTTTTTTTGTATCTACACTCATCAGAGGACTAAAATTGTAACAGAATTGTTATGTGAGTGTAAAAAAAAAATAATTTTTTTTTTAATAAATTAATATATCACATAGCATATGTGTCTTAATCATTGCTGATACTATTAAATACTAACAAGCCTATTAAATGCTCCAAGTCAGGTGGTATAATAATTATGGTGTAATAAACTCTAGGATAGACTCCTAGTAATCGACCATTATATATTTTTTTTCTTGATGTGATAAATGCATGTAATTTGGTCATTACAAGGTTTCGATTTAACTGGCTGATATTCATTTTTCGGATCACTAACATTATTCTTAATTGCAAGAACGAGTTTAGTTAATACATAATACTATTATTGTATGATTATAGGTAAAATGTACCTCATTTATTATGGTAAGATTTCAATTAGTTCTCGTAATGGAATAAAATAAATCTCAGCAAAAAAATTATAACAAACTAAAATAATTTAAATCAAAATACAATTTTATAAAAAAAAAAAAAATCAATATTCGAGCTACATTATACCATTAAAAAATCTATTATTTGCCGATGATATAGCATTATTCTCATCCTTATACCATACAGATACCATTAGCAATAGAAGAACTGATTATTTCGATAGAAAATCTAAATATCTTAAAAAATGAGGATTAAAACTCAACATAAACAATACTGAAGCCATTTTATTTTAAATCCAATCTTAAATGACTCTACAATTCCGCTTGCCGAGTCTGTTAAATACTTAAGTGTAACAATCTGTAATGAACGAATATTTAATCAGCACATTAATCAAAAGTTAGAAAATCGTCAAAAAAAAAATAACGTTTACCATATTTCAATAAAAAATCATAACTTTCACTCAAAAAACAAATAAATTATGTATAACTCTGCAATAAGACCAATTTTAACACACCCCTGCCCCATATGGTGCTTCACTAATAGAACTAACATGAAAAAAATACAAATTAAAAAAAAAAAACCTTTAGAATTGTCATTTATGCCAAAATAACCACGGTGCACTAGAATTAGATATGCCCTAGATACAAGATTGCATTTACAAAACAACTCTAGCCTTCTTTCAATCTCATTAGATCCCTTAATAGCTGAAATAGTGAACTATCCAAAAAAAATCAACGCCCAAATATAACAGAACGAAACATATTCTGCAATAAAATAGTCTATTGCACTATATTTTATTATAAATAGTATTGTTATTTTTCCATAGTGTTTATATTTTACCAATAAATTAAATTTTATTTGTAATATTATTGTATTATTGTAATTTTATTTGTTATTTATTGTACAAGAATACAGACCCACAGCAATTGCAAACTTGTCGTTGAAAAATATGAAAAAACTTAATCATACATATAAAAAGAAAAACATTATTCATATTTTATTATTTTTTTACTAATGTATGGCTCATTAATATTAATATGGCATAAATTAAAGTTGATGAAGTAAACAATTTATTGAACCAGCTTGTTTTTTTATCCTTTATTCCCAATAAGAGGATAAATGTCGGTTAGGAATTGGAACGGAAGCCACAAGTGGAAACCGGACAAAATTACCACCACCGGCAGAGATACCAACCTACATTCATTTTTTCCCAGCATGTTTTCTTACCGCAGTGGAGGGTATGGTAGCACTGAGGGGATAAGAGAATATTCCCTACTCTCAAGGTCAAGATTATATTTGTGGGAATTTTTTCCCCTTAATACATAAATAATTATATTTTTCTATACTGAGCCCAAATCTACACCATATAAGAGCCTTTTTTTAGTTGACAGAATGACTCCAATTTCAACATTATTTATTATTAATTGTAGTGATGTTTCTCGTGAGGAAGAAATTAATTCCTTTATTAACAGTTATATAATTCAACACTTCAATCACTTACTCAGGAATTTGCTCACTGTGAGTATTACACCGTACTATAGTATTAGAGATATGTTTCAGAAAAAAAACAACAAAAAAAACAAAACAATTCGTGCCATCTTATTCTATAGATTGATATAGAATTTTAGTGTCTAGTAAACTTCCATGGAAGGGAGATTTAACAAAGTTTTTACATTTCGAGGATAACAGAAGTCTAACATGCTTTCATTCGTTGTCGCATGGTCTCATTTTCACTGTTGTAATGTAAAATTCATCATTATTGAAACTTTTCAAAATATGACAGTTATTTTATATATGATATATGACGATACGACAGTTTTTTTTTCATATCTGTCTGAATGACCAACATGTTACATTTTCAGATATTATGTTACTTGGTGACACACATTTTTCATTAGTGTTAAAAAGAGTTTATTTAATACATCATATGGCTACTGAAAACATAGTTTAATTATAACATGCTGGTTTACAATGATCTATAAGTTAAAATTTAAAATAATTACAACTGATAAGATACTCGAATGAACAAGTACCTAAGCAGTGGCGAGGTTCCAAATGTCTAACGTCGGCGTCGTAAGCGAATTGCATCTCAACGTCATGTGGGAGAATCACGAATTAGTTAACTTCTACTAACGACAATTTTTTTCCGAAATTACCTTTTGATATAATATTCGTCCTTAAATTTCTATGTTTTTTAAAATGGTCCTGGTCTTGGTTGTATTTACAGCACTTTTACTCATACAACAACAAGGCCCTGAACTATTTACGTTTACATTTTCTCAAGTCCTTTCCTTAATGCTAAACGCATTCCAGGGCCAATTGAAACATCCAATGCGGTCTTCATAAAACATTCTATGTTTCTGTCAATTCTTTATTTATGTACTTAACAATAAAAATTATCCATAAGTTTAAATTAAAAAGGCGCAGACAGATAAACATAAATTGATGTATTTAAAATGAAGGCGAAGAGAATATGAAGTTTAAAAACTTTTTAAATATTCATTAAAGCGCTCTTTTACTTTTTTTTGTGGGAGGGGTGGCGAGGAACAATTATTAACTACTATTCGTGTATTAAAATAGTTGCTATACAAATCTCCCATTTAATGATAAGGAACCGTTTATATTCACAATTTTATGTTTATAACTTTTGAGATTCCACCAGAGAACAATTCATACCGCACATGTTGATCCAGAATGCTTCAGGTTACTTCAACTATTAATAGCCCCGTTACGTAAAAAATCAATGAATAAAGAACTGAATAGATTTGAATAATGCATAACGAGAGAATAGAGAATTATTAAGAAAGGGGTTTAGCACGCACACGACTCCACAGGTATCGGACTGACTTTATCGAGATGAAATTGGACAGGCGTTAGATGGCAGGTTTAGATATCTACAACGTGTTCAACAAGCAACAACTTTCATCACACGATCAATACCCAACATCACTTATCAACTTCTTTATGAGCATCGATCGATTAAGCGATTATTAGATTGTAGATCGATTTGAAGGTATTAAGTAATAGAATCTAAAGATATGATTAATCCAAGCGTCGGCGCTTGAGTAACTTTCATAAATCTATTGCTTAAGAATGTTTAATTCCATATAAATCAGTACTTATTCTATGCTGTCATAATAATTTAGTATTGTGAAAATTAAACCTAGGTCACCAACAGATGTACTGAGGGGGAGCACTAAGATGGTGATAAGCTCTTAACAACAGAGAAGCAGAAAAAAAAAGTCGCGGATCACTACGATGTACTATTATATCACTATGATCGATAATTCACTGTGATGAGCCGAGAATACCGTCGAAATTCTATTAAAGAAAATAAGCATAATATACAGAAGAATGATGGTCCTGCACCATAAGAAGGAAAATACAGCCCCAGGTTGTGAAGGAATGAATAGACTGCTGCAGTACTTGCTTAGAAAAAAACTGTGTTCAAAATGTCAACATCCGGGGGAAGGTACTCCTAATCCTACTTAAATAAAGTTCCTGGCGGGATTCCATGCACTTTTGCGGCAGTAACCAAAAATGTTGTTCTCACCTGCGATGTATCCCACATGCGGAAATATGGAGAAGGCCTTCGGGTCTCGGGGAGGAAGCCCCTCCTCCAAAATGATGAAATTTAATCATGTGTAATGAAAAAAATACTAACAAATTATCCCTTAAAGGTATATATATATATATATATATATATATATATATATATATATATATATATATATATTCGGGCTAAAGCGCCCTCAAATTAAATTCTGGATGTACCCCAAGGGTCAATTCTATATCCAATACTATTCTGCGTGAAGAAGATTAAAAAACTATTGGAGCAAAGTATAAGAAAGCCACAGCAGTGGCCTAAGACAATAATATTGTGATCGACACTTGCTCCTAAAAGATAAAGAGTACTCTACGCTTGGTGGAGGAGTTTTGTTAAGAAATGACAAAGAAATTGAAAGATTTAATTATTACAGTAAAAATAAGAATTACTTCAATCTTACAGAAAAACAAGCACTCTCTTCCTAAATAGTCTCGTAGTACGATTCCTCCACAGCCAATAAGAAGAACCAGCTTGGTAAAGAATAAACCATCTGTTGACATCACTATAACTATACCAAAAAGGAATTTCTCTAACTGATAATGATAGACATTACACGAAGACATACCTATTTTTTTGTTAGCTTACAATACACAACGAATCCACTTGTTTTGCGACTCTGACCCGAAGAGGGCGGTTAGAAATTTAGCAAACTCAAGCAAAAAGCCTCATATAGACTTAAATAACTAACTGAAACGGAACACAAAGACCCATCCTGACATAAAAACATCGCCACAATCCCAACTCCCCACAACTTTAATTTTGTTTTTTCAAACATTAAAGCTATAATTTTATTTTTCTTATGAACTTTCTACATACATTTCTTACCTACACCATAAACTCTCTCATCCTGGATGCTTAGAGAAATATAAAATAAAATCTTAAAAGGGTCGAAATTATCACACTAAACATGGTAAAAATTTAGTCCGTGCCAATTATAATATATATTTGATAGTATGTCAATATAAATAAATATAGACACTTTATCATTTAAAAATTACGACTTCTTATCTATTTTTTAAAACCAGCATTTTTTATTTATCACAAATAACAAATCTAGGAATTCAAGACTCCTTTACATTAAAAACATAAATGATGTATTTTACATAATAGAATAAAGCAGACAAATAATTGAACTTTCAACCATAATCTCAGAATAACTAAGTCTATGGTTCAGACATTTTATTAACAATTTTAATTTTAATTTTTTTTTTCATTAAGGCAAATTATATTGCTACGATTCTCTAAGAATGGAAAATTAAACTCTAAAATTTACGTAAGATCAGTTATAATGAATAACGAAAAACAACTATTATGTTTTGTTTTTTTTAATACGTAAGGATACCCATGAATTTCGCCGAATCTAATATCGATTTAAAGGTCATTCCTCGCTGGACTTTATCCTGAAATCTGATACGAGCTTTTGAGTTAAAAAAAAAATCAGTAAAAAAAATATTGTTTTATGTCTCAGAGATTAAACTAAAAAAACGGGATTATGCTTATCTATTTACTAAATAAAAAACAAAAAAATTAGTCGGTTGAGAATGTGGTTAATATGACCATGATATCATTAAATATCGCCTATGTTTCTAATCCAGAAGACTTTCGAAACACTTAAAATTCCTTATTATAACATGAGTCGTATATTTCCAAAGAGATCCCTAATTACCAATGACAAATTTTAAGGAAATGTAATATCCAAATCAATATTTTTTAAAGACAAATTAAGAAATTCTTGATTTGTCGCAAATAGTTTCGAAAATCGCTGATTGTTTTGAACGTAACACTGTTCTGCATCAAAATACTCCTTTTAACACAAATCTTTTTTTTTTTTATTTTGAGATATGCTAAACACGAATCCAAAGAAAGAAAATCACTATCGGCACTGTTTCATGTCAAATTTGTGTTTTGGGTCAACAAATGAGACGTTTTTCGACATTTTGGACATTTTTATACTTGAAAAGTTCAACAAAAAAACAAAAATTTGATTTTGAAGCTATTACAATGTATTAATTACAACATGAAATAAATCCGAGAGCTCAAGGGTTAGGCTTCAAGATTTTTTTGGCCACATATCCGCGCTCTATTTAATGATCTGGAATTTACAAAAAAACTAAACGAAAAAGAAAAAAAGAGCTCGGTCTGCGTTTGAAAACGTGTACCAATAATTTCTGGGCAACAAAAAAAAAAAAAAACCTGTACCGCTATAATCCATGAAGGGTCATGGGTTCAGTACTATTTCAGGAAAGCACTGTTTCTAGGTCAACGGTTGTGCAAGGAGGTGATGTGACCGAGATCACGCTCAACCGCCAGGTTTTTCCCCTTAATTAATTATTTAATTCAGGGTACCCACTTTATAGAGGCTGGGTGTGCCCCAAGAGGGTCTCCCGACACAGGATCGCCCCACGGCCAATGAAACAGATAAATAAATTATCTGCCATGAACCTGAGACCTTTAGCATTGGAAGCTGTGGGCTACAAAAGAGCTACAAATTTCAAAAGATATTGTTAAAGAATAGATTTTATCATATAAGGCCATGCGTTACATACACGTCATTAAAACTTTAATTTTTGAACTTTGAATTTATTTTTTTTTAATACTTAATAAATGTAAGTTTTATTACCTAGAAGAGTCATGCATTGATACCACTGCTCTGTAATCTTGCTTCAAGATCTAAGTTTCTAACATTACATAAGGAATAATTGTTGAGAAGGTAAAGCGATATAATT
Source organism: Nezara viridula (assembly GCA_928085145.1). Classification (NCBI taxonomy): domain Eukaryota; kingdom Metazoa; phylum Arthropoda; class Insecta; order Hemiptera; family Pentatomidae; genus Nezara; species Nezara viridula. The sequence goes on along the minus strand of OV725080.1, from coordinate 61,821,671 downwards.
AGGAATCGTAGATATTAAAACAATAAAATAAAAACATTTAAGATGTTGCTAAATGTTCACAAGCGTCGAATGTTCGAAAAAATAAAAGATTTAAGAGATAAGAAGAATAAATAAAGTAGATATTAGGCGAGATATAACAATAGCTCCTGATAGGGAGAGACCGGGAGCAATAAAAGAAGTTGAAGGCCAGGGACCACAAAGACCACAGAGCCAGACATCAACCCTGAGGATCACAAAGAGCCCAGCCTTCGACCGCAGACCATATACCCGTCAACAGCTGCGCATGTACCCACATCCCTTATGTAGCCAACAAATTACACGGATAATAAAAGCATCTTCACCATGTGAATGCTCTCAGGTATATGTTCCATACTTGGATTTTCAATAAGAAAAAACTCTATTCAATCACCATAAAATACTATAAATAACCTATGATATTTAATCGAAATGATAAAATGGAGGGGGAACTGGTAACAGGGAAAGGAGGAAATAATTAACAAGTATTACAAAATAAATGAATGGTCCCTTTTTTTCAGTCAAAACAAGAATTAAAAAAAATAATTACAAATGATAAAAAAACATGTTTCATTTACAATCACCAGTAATTTTTACATGTTTTATTCATTCTGGAAATCAAAAACCTATCTAAAAATAAATTGTCCTTCATTTAACATATCGGTGCATTAAGTCTTAAAATTCACAAGAAATTTTTTGATCACCTAAACTTTAAACTAGAAATTAATTTTAATCACTACCCCCATACGAGACTGAAACGACTAGAAACCGCTCGAAGTTTTCGACTACTGCAGCACTTACTAGACAAACACTCTAAACTTCCCACTATTTACAAAAGACTCATATATATTAATATAATAAGGCCTATTTGGACTTACGTGATCGAGCTTTGGGACTCTACTAAACCATCAAATTCCTCTCGTATCCAATTCCTACAATCCAAAATCCTTCGAAAAATCCTCAATGCTCCCTACTTTGTCCCAAATAAAATCATCCATAGCGACCTTAATGTGCCATGTGTTTCATATTTAGCTAAATCCAGATACCTATCCTTCCATAATAAACTTCTGAACCATCCGAACCCTCATGTTTCCAATCTTGCTTCCTCTTCTATTAATGATAACCCTCCGAGGCGTCTAAAAAGATCCGAGGCCTCGGGTCCTTCTAATGTAGAAATATAATTGGAGTGCTACCAATGGGTAGTTTCTCTTCATGTTTTACATGTCAAGTTACTTTTTTCATATTTACTAGTTGTATTTATCATTATACAGTTGTAAATTTCTAAAATAAAAAAAAATAAAAAATTTAATCACACGATTTTTAAGATACATACATACATATATATATATATATATATATATATATATATATATATATATATATATATATATATTTAACGTAAAATAAAATTTTAAAAAGTTTTCTAATTTTTTCTTCTCTTCTTATACTATGTTTTTGGAAAATTGGAAAAGGAATTTGATTTTTGTAAAAAAAAAAAAAATACTATTATTCATAATAAAGAAAGCTGAGATATTATACAATTGTAATAATTTCATAATTCATGATTAGTTAATTTTAGTATGCAGTAAATATAAATATAATAAATGTTTTTTTTTTTTAACTCTATAAATAGTATAGAATTTTAAAACCGAAGCTTCGCTTGATTTGAAAACTCTAAAGATAAAATTAAAACGAACAAATCAGAAAACAAAATTCTGAGCACTGGGACCTTAAGTTATTGTTTAGCAATGCAACAAATGCCTTCATTTAGTAATGCCCATTCTAACAGAACCAACTCTAACTCAACACTATTTCCACCATCCGATTGCAACCACACTCCCATGATAGTCGAGTAAAATTAGGGATTGAACCTAACATAAAAAAATAAAGATGAAACTTCTCAGAAATTGTTGATTACCTTCCCCACAATAACTGGTAAAAAGTCCCAAAGGGGATTCCGCATCGTCGGGTTTTTATGGAAGGAGAGGGGAAAAGAACAGAAAACTGATATTATTTTTTTTTTAGAATATCTCAGAAACGATGAGGTTTTTCACAAAGATTTTTGAGTACAATATTAATGAACTTTAAAATCTCAATAAAAATTACCTTGTACATTTTTTTCATGAAATCAATTGTTACGGAGATATATATGAGTATTGTTGCCCAAAATCGGTCTTGGTCTTGCACTTTGGAAGACCAAGACGAAGGTTGCCTAACTTTTGCAAGACAAGGACCAGGACTGGTAAAAAAAATAATCAATTTTTTGAATAAAAATTAAGGCAAAATAGTTACTAATACTTGACAATCTTAGTTACTATTTGTAAATAATTTGTATGACCAATATACTTTTGCATTTAACTCCGCTAATTTTTCATTCGAGCTTAGTTAGGTTTCTCCTGTCTAAGAAATTACAGTAAAGCTCTACAGTAATAAGCTAATCAGTAACTGCAAGACTGTAGCGAGGTTCTTGTGCAAGACCTTGACCAAGACTGAGTTTGCAAGACCAAGACTCGTCTCGTTCTCGCATTTGGGCAACACTATTTATGAGATCATATTTATTGCATTTCTACTATAAGCGAAAATTGCTCCAAACCACGAAATTGATGTTCATAGTAGACGATACCATTTTGAAGTTTAATTAGTTTTTCACCTTAATGTTCCATATGCTTCAGATTTGGCCAGATCCAGATACCTATCCTTCCATAATAAACTTCATAACCATCCGAATCCTCTTGTTTCTAACCTTGCTTCCCCTTCGATTCCTGATAACCCTCCGAGGCGTCTGAAAAGAAGATGGCCTCGTGATCTTTTCATGTAGACAAATTATTATAGTGCTACCAGTGGGTAGTTTCTCAACAAGCGTGTTTCATGTGATAATATTCCTCTGTGCACATTTACTTGATGTATTCATACTAATGCAGTTGTAAATATCATAATAAAAGTTTAAAAAAATTAGTTTTTCACAGTTTCGATCGTTTAATCTATTATTGTTTCTGTTAATAATCCTAAAAGATCATTGACAACCAGAAAACTTAAATTATGTAATTTTTAAGCCAACAATGTTTTACGTTGAATAAAACGTAATAACTGAAAAATATTGAGGAATATATCTGAATCGCAAACATAATCTCTAATATAAACAGAAGAGAACTATTAATAAAGACCACTCCGCAAAAGGGAGAGGGAGCGACATAAATCCATATTGGACTGGAAGCGACGCTGGAGTTTGGAGTGGGGATGTTCTCTCCAGGAGTAACCGACTTGTGCCTTGAATATAGATGAGACCAACTGATACATACTGTATGCCTATGGAGTTTGTCGTCGGTATATCACTTACCCGAAATAATACATCTCAAACTAAAATATATGACGCATTCTGGTCAAAGAAAAACCAGGCCCTTAGAAAAGTTCTGTAAAATAAAGTATTTATGAAAACAGGTCAATCGGTTTTTAATAATATCATTTTAATACCGATATTTCAATAACTACATTAGAATGTCGGTTAAACATACTGATATAAAAATATCAATGATTCGAGTAATCCATATTTTCCTAACAACCTTAATAGATATAAAAAGCTTTTGGCATATAAATAAAAATATCAACGTACCCTTTCTGAAACTGATAACGCCATATTTTAATTCAAAGTTTGCTTAAACTTGAAAACGTGACCAAAACTCACTTATTTGGTATATAAATATTTTAGGAACAACTGTTTGTCTAAAACTCACTTTTTTGTCATATAAATATTTTAGAAATAACAATTCCTTCATTGGCACAGAAACCGTTTCTTGATAAAAAAAAAAAGTTGGCTTTCAATAAAATAATTTTACCACTATTTAGCCTTTTTATGACCGCAACCCCGGACCATCTCCTTCCTTTATAAAAATAAAAACTTCGTCAAGAAGCATAATTTTAAAAAATAAATACTTTAAAAAAATTATCACAAAAATTCGATGAACACATCCTAAAGGGTTCGAAGTGCCCCCCCTCCCCGTAAATCCGCTCGTGGTGTGATGGGAATATAAGGCTGTATTGATTTTTACAGGAATTTATGAAAATAGTACTATATAAGTAGAAAATTAATAAATAATTTCTAAGAACATAATATTTAAATTTAAACCCAACGAATAATCAATTCTGAATTATTAGTACCAATTCCTCAAATTCTGGATCCTCCGATGTACATCTTAAAAAGGGAGAGAACGGCAGTAGATGAAAGTGGAGGATGCATACCCCGTCCATTATTCCGCAACCACCTGGCATGCATAAGATATCGTACAGACTCATTCCCCCTTCGAGAACAGAACAGAGGGTGAAACTAAATCAAGTATGCAGGGTTTGATTATATTCAAGTACGGATCGGCAATAGATCAGAGGCCGCAATAGAAAAAAATAATTTAAATATTCATGAGAATTCCTTTGATTCGTAACATAGCGTAATTGAAAGGGATTCGTTAAAATACGGAAGATAATTGAATTAAAATCTTGATAAGTTTCAATCTATTTACAATGGCATTATTCTTAGTGTAGATTGTTGTAATTCCAAGTTTCTAAAACTTACTTCTAAGAAGTTTTTTTTTTTTCTTCCTGAGGAAAACTTGAAACTAACTTTCTGAAAGTAGCTATCAAACTCAGGCTGAGAGAATGGCTAAGTTTCTGAAGGTGGGTTACCAAACCATCTAAATAGAATATTCAGACCGAATTCACAATTTATAAGTAAAAAAGTTTAAATTATTAGTTTATACAATACAGCCAGGCTAAGTATTGAAGTTGATTTTAACTCAGCGAGCATCTCAATGCCCTCGGTATTAGCATGGCTGTAGTCATCATCCTGTATTGTATTAAACATCAAATGATAATAATAATAATATATCATAACAATCATAATTATATAACAATATATAATAAATGATTTAAAACTAAGTGTAACGGATTAAAATCATCGCAAGGCAAGTAAATCATCAATTCTGTTAAATACTACTAAACTATTCATATTTCAGCATTTAAATATAAATTCAATTACTTATAAATGTTCGTAAATGAAATATGTTTGTTTTTTTCTATTCAACTGCCATACAGCATAATTTATAGAAATTTTTGAAAATTTAAATTAAAGTTAAACAATTAATTATCGTTTGACTTATAGTACAGTATTAAGTACATCCCAAGAACAAATTTTTTATTTATTTATTATTTTTATAATAACTTCCTAAACATACAAAACCAACCAAAATACTTAGTTGGTCCTATTATATTGAATAGGATAATTAACTTAGCATTTATTTATCTTATCGGTTTATTTTCTATTGTAATTTTTTATTTAACTTAATTTTTTTTAGTCAGACCTGTCATAATGATAATGACAACCAGTGAATGAGATGTCGATTGTAAAATATATTGGCATGTAAGGCATGAGGGGGGGGGGCAGTATCCTGCGGCATCTCCTCCTGGTGGGATACCTAAATTAGATAGATCGAGGAGGTCCCTCATCCAGCTCCTCTTTGGCCTCCTACAGACGTTACGTTACCTGGCATATGATCTTGTTAAATACTGTTGTAGGCGTATGTTGTATTTTTATGTCTAGTTAACAGTGTTGTGTCGCTGTTAAAATGTTGAAACTACAAGGTACGTGATAGGTGTATGTGATAGAGTAGTGGAGCGAGTATTGAACCTTGGGGTACTCCTGCTGAAATAGACCTGATGGAAGATAATTCTGACACCTGACAGATGGAGAAAAATCTGTCGGAAAGGAATATAATGTAATTAATACTTATTTATACCTATTATTTACTTCTAGCTAATAGGTTTCCTTATTTAGTATGTATACGCTGTTACTAAAAATCAAGGGTTACGCATATCTCAATAAAACATCATCTTATCGTACTTTAAAATTCATGTCTACCTGATTCAAATATAATTATTTTATTCGTAAAATTTATAATAAATACATCCTCATTGATACTTCAATATTATTAAAGTTGATATACTTCATTAACCATAATGATTAATTTAATATTCTGTTCCTCGATATCTTAAAAGGTTTAGAAATCTTTAAAAACCAGTATCGCTGATAAGCTGTCAAGATATAATTCTGTGTTTAAGGAAAGCAAAGAGGGTTGGGGTAGGAAAACATTTATTTAATTCAAGGTAGAAATTGAGGCTTGCTGATTGGTTTAGAGATAAGGTTTTCCCCAATTCAGAATTTCCCGTACATTTCCTCCCTTCATCTAATCTGTAGAAGGATTTTTTTTCCATCTTAAACAGTCAAAAAATACTTTTAAAAATTCCATTACTTCGAATAAGATAGAAGAATTTGTGCGAAAAATTAAATAAAGTTTAGCATGCCATCAAATATCTTATCAATAATCATAAAAATGTGAAAAATTAAATTTCATACCATGGTAATTATATCTCAACATTGGTTGGTCAAAAGCAGCGCTGGGTTAGAACCCGGTCTGACTACGTTGACTTTATGTGCTAGAAATCATAACATTTATATACTGGTGTAGTTAGGAAATATAACTCGATTCTGTTTCAGGAAATGTTCCTACCATCATTTGGAACATATTTTTTCGATTACGAGTTCTCTACGATTCTAGGACAGAGATTGGCACATTTTTATATATTTTTCCTAATTTATCATACATGTTATTTTGTTTAACTTATAGTCCGTGTTATAGACCAATTCTTATAAAATTATTAACATCCGGCTGAAACTTCGTAAATAGCTTCGTCACCTAGTAAACTATAAATATTTTATTTACGAAAACTCTTGGAATGGGACATTTTCTGTCTGGATATCGTCGTTGTTTATTTAAATTGGTAATAAAAACTCGTATATCTCCATTTGCTTTCCACTTGGACTGTAAGATTATGTGATAAAAAAAAATAAAGGTGGCCTAGAAAAATATTGGACCATTTGGCCAATAACATCTCGTTATGTTATAATTATATTGTGATATTTCCATTATCATCAGTGATAAAAAATATCCTAATTGAAATCAATCCAGTGAATTTTTTTTTTAAAAAAAATATAGTTTTTACCATTAATTTAATTCTAAAATAGATTCTAATGAATTTAATCTGTTCTGAAAAACTAAAATACTCGGTATACTGATCAGCCCTAATCGATGATATTTAATGAGAGAGAAAAACAAAAAGGATTGCTGGACAATCATCCAAAGTACCGAATGTTGTAATTTGTATTATTATTTATAACATTAATAATTTTAAGATATATTTTTATCAGATCAATTTCAACTAATATGTACAGGATATTTGGGACAGGAAATATTTAAAGTTTTTTAATACTAATATGCTTCGCAGAAAACGTCACTCATTGGCATTAGTACTAAAACAAACCAGATTATAAATTCGTACTTTAACAGATCCCATTAGAGTAATTAAGACTGAAAGATGGTGGTTAAGAAGGAAGTGATGTGTGCATCAACCATTCTAATTTCCTCCTCATGAATCCTTATCGGATATCTTGATGACCGGTCGTCTGTGGAAGCTCGACTGGGTTATCGGCTACTATCATCTTGTCCAGTCGATTTCTCAACAACCGGTGAACCCTCGAGTTATAAGGGATAGATCTTAATCTGAAAGAGCAGTATCTTTTAATTATATATATTCCATCCCCATGTATTTAGGATGTTTCTGAATGGATATGCTGAACATTCAATAGGTACTCGAGTAAAAGATTTTATCCTCCAAAAATAACAGAATTCCTTTCAATACTTTTTTTTCTATTAGTTGGGTAATAATTTCCTATTTTTTATTAAATTAATAGAACATTACAGCTCTCACAAAATTTAATCTGTGTAATTTCGCATAAAATTCTCATGGCATTTTTCGAATTAATATTAACTCATAAATAATTTATTTTTTTCAAATTATAGGCTGTAATACACAAGTCATATGTGTACGTACGATATGAGAGTATGATAAGATTACGGACTTTTGGATGGAAATGTAAAATAAACAAAAACACTAGTAGATAAGATTGCGTAATATGAAGATATCAGTTGAGGCTTGCTTAAAATAAGAGCAGGTCCAAAAAATTGACACAAGCAGAAAATATGATATTTTAGGTTTTAAAAAATTGGATGCATTTCAAGGATTTAGATGATTAAAAAATATAAATAGTGCATCGAGGATTCGGCTTTTCATTTTTGGTACAGCACTGACAAATTTAGCAATATTTGTAATTTCGATACAACTTTTTGACTATGCCTTGCTTTCTGAAGTTTATTGATCTGCCCTTCTTAAAAATAGTGCGAGTTGAAGTAGAACTCAACAAATTTTAGATCTGTGATTCGTTCTATATTTTCCCCTTGTTCCTCTTGGTTTGAAAATATCTTCAATCCGAAACACGATAAAAAATCAATAGCTTTGTAAAAAATTACCTCACAGAAAAATGTATGACCCCTTAACAATTAGTCTTAAAAATTATTCTCCCCCCCCCATGAAAATTCAAAACCCCGTAAAAAAATGTGCCACTCCTCCGCAAAAAAATTTAAGAGCACGATATGCTACATGCAGCCTTATGGATTCCTCTGCGACCAGATAACTGACATGAGGAACGTGAAGTAACGAGTGGATTGTGAAGATTATGGATTGAAGAATGAAAGATTGATTTGTTTGCACAATTAAATTTTACTTTCGGAATGCTTGTGAATTGAAATTGAAACAAACCATGAGTGCTCTAACTACTGGATTCTACCATCCTACGAATAATATATTTTTTTGTTTCTACTTAACAGCAACTAAAGTAATATTCAACCATAATCTTTTAGGTATAACGTAGTTTTACAATTTTTTTTGTAACAATAATAATTACAGAAGACATATAGAAACCGAATACCATACTCCGCTATCCATGCACACATCCATCCATTGACCGCTAGGTACACAGTGAAGAAAACCTAGAAGCTCCTCTAAAATAGACAAATATTTCTTTTTTAATTCGTCCAAATTTGTTTCTTTAATTTGCATCCAAATCCAATTAATCCTTTACTTGAAAAGTTGAAAGAGAAAACCATTTAGTTTCTAAATGGCAGAAAAAAATGTAAATAAAGATTCGAGACATACGGAAACTGATTTAAAATAAAAGTTAAAATTTCATCTCAAGCCTTAGTTGATATCTGTACCCCGGAAGTAAAAAAACACCATGTCCATTTGTTTTTTTCTTCATGGGAGCCAATTTTCCTTAATTATGAGCTGTTAAAATTTGTTTCATAGTAACTAAATCTGTAGCTCCGGAGTTAAAAGACACTATGTCGCATTTTTTGTAGAGTCAATTTTGTATAACTTTAAGCTATTAAAATATGTTTCATTACTATGAAGAAAGATGCAATAGAGCTGCTTGCAGATAACTGGAGAGAAATAGACCCAAATAAATTGAGATGGAAAGGACTGGTCAAGGAGGCAAAGCATATACAAGTTATGCAATGCCAACAGAAAATATATACATATATATATATATGTATATATATATATATATATGATATATGGCATATTCAGTAATTTATTTTTTTTAAAGAGACATTTCATATCTGAAAGATAATTCCAAATATATAAAATATTTACCGATTTGTGTTGTTTAAATATTAGAAAATTTCATTACTCTCTGATTTAAAATAACCCTTGATGAGGAAAAGAGAGGTTTAATTAGGAAAATAGTTAATACTAAATTATTTTATTAAAAATTCCACATACTGTTTTTAACCTCCGAGGCGAAAATATGATTTCTTTCAATTTTATATACTTCATCATTTTTCAAGCTTTTTTATTTTTCTTACAGAGCAATTACGGTAATAAAAAAAAAATTAAATCCTGGATCCGCTATTGTCTGATACATCAAAATTTTAACACAAACAACGATTCCGAATTGAATTTATGATGTTGATTTGACGGGAAATGTTGTTGAACCCCATGCTCAACAGTGGTTACAAGACGGTCGGAAGAACAGAGAAGGAGCAGATGACTGGAACGCAGGCATAAAGTTGAGAGCACATCGGCCAGATAAGAGACTCCTCCAGGAGTGGTTCGCCATATTCCAGCGACATCCTATCTCACAGCGGCCCTTATCTCTCCATGGAAATCCCACCGGGCCGCCCTCTACAGTCCTGGATAAGAAATGTCACCAGATAAAAAAATATCTGTTTCCTTCATTCTTTTTTTTTTTCCTTTTTACTTATTTTCGTATTTTTTTGTCATGGCAGCTTAACACTTCTTTTATCTTTCTTTACAACCTTTCAGCTCCAGCAAGGCATTCATCACGTCGGCTAGTAGAAATTCAGTCAGATGAATAAAGAAGAAAAATTGACCACACATAACGCAAAATCTAGAGATACTTGACGCAATCAACTACATCTGATAAAATTAATAAAAATTATATTGACAATTTCATTAACGAATTAAAATTTTACATAAATGAAGCTAATACTATGAAGGGTATCTTAATTATGATATATATATATACATTTTTTTTTTATTGAGTATTAATACAGTCAGCAACACTGAAGTGCATTGGTACTAGGGCTATAGTATTCATTCACACGATATGTACATAAGAAATAAAAATAACCAAGTACGGAAAAAAAAATATATATATAAAAAGATAAAGTAATAAACAAGATAAGTAAAATAACAGATTAAAGCCGAACGATGATAAAATAAATAAAACACATTCAGACCTATGTTAAATAATTTATGATATTAAAAAAAAAACTGCTAATCATATTATGTGCAACATAATTACAAATCAAAATCAAGTACAATTTATCATAGATATATAAAATAAAAGAGAAACAAAAACTACTATTGGCAATAGTAGCATTCATTTAACGTGTTAGCGGTTCAAGATTAAGCATCAGAAGAACAACGGTATTATCTATATAGGTATAGATTCTTTATGAATATATAAATTCGTGAATGCATAGCTTATTTTTTAAAAAGACTGAATAAGATCGCGTAGATTTAAAGAGACAATATTTTAATTATAATTCCTACCTTCACAAGAATCCTACCTAACAACACATCTTATGATACACGAGAATATTACATTAGATCGAAAAAGAGAAAATAAAAATAAATAAATAAATTATAAATTTGGGAGCTTTTTTTTACGCCTCCTCCTCTCTTTTCCTCATCAAGGATTATTTTAAATCAGAGAGCAATGAAATTTTCTAATATTTAAAAACCATAAATCGGTAAATATTTTATATATTTGGAATTATCTTTCAGATATGTAAAGTCTCTTTATATATATATATATATATATATATATATATATATATATATATATATATATATTGTGTTGGCATTGCATAACTTGTAGATCCTTTGCCTCCTTGATCAGTCCTTTCCATCACAATTTATTTTGGTCTATTTCTCTCCAGTTATCTGCAAGCAACTTTATTGCATCTTATTTTATTCGATCTATTCATCTAGTTTTGGCCTTATATGTCATCTCTTTCCTAATATTAAAGAATTCGTTGCTGCGTAGAGGTTTCCTAATGTATTGCTCCGAGATACATGCCCCACCCATCTTAACCTCCTTGACTTCATATCATTTGGTCTTAATTGACCAGTTTCTGTAAGCAGTTCTTTATTGCTATTGATTGATCCCAGATATATACCTAGAGATGTATTACTAATAAAATATGAACATGACTACTCAGTAATGAATATTAAGAAAATTCTATCGAACATTTATGTTTCTAAATTATCTTTAAAAGAAAGATGCCTATTATCATGAACTTGAAAATTCTTTTCAATATTTATAGAAAAATCCTAATTTTAATCACTTTATTAAATATAAATAATATTTATCTCTTGTATATTATGAATTACAGTCCAGTATAACTCTCCTGGAGAAGAAGGAGTTCTTCGTATAAAATTAAGATTCACTTTCCATAAGTTTTACTACTTCTTAACCATATGAAGTGAGCGATAATTTAATTACTATCCTTAAATACAGCGCTTAGTTTATCTTTCCCTAAGTAACTTTGAACTGGGGGGGCCCACTACATGTTCACAAAAAGTGGTACCTGAAACTGGTACTCGTCGGTGTAGGAGTCGACGAGAAAAAAACAAACGAAAAAAAACATACAACAGACCCTTGGAATATGTTAAACATGCTTGAACTTAAAAAAAAAATCTGAACCTTCTTCAGGCCAACCAATAAGAATTAACTGAAAAAAAAATTAATTTTTCATTATATATATATATATATATATATATTACAAATATATATATATATATATATATATATATATATATATATATATATATATATATATATATATATATATTTGTAAAACTTAATTATTCGTTTATTTATCACTAACTGAGAAAATAGATTATTGGTAAAATGGAATTTAAATGCTTGTAATAAGATGTCAAACGTGGCGGAATGCAATATGTCAAGCTGAACGAGATGCCGATTTGTGGAAAATGATACGGGGCTAATGAGACAATGATATACGAGCATGAGAAATAAAATCCTCAACGAGGGATTAATAAATTATTTCAATTCCCCTCTCTGTTTTCGACAGGCTGGGCTAACTGGAAGTCATATCAAGGGGAAATTGAATACAGAGCGAGCCACCAATCACTCACAAAGAACAACCAAGCGATGTTATTGGAATGTTGGACTGATGGATATAGACTAATATCGGCTGGATCTAATTGGAGCTGAATATTTACAAAAGATACGTTTATTCAAAAGCATCGTCTTCAACTGCAAAAAAAAATTGATAGAGGACTGGGGGTACGGTTGTTATAATTTTAATCGTCAACAATTTCGTAAGTACACCAATTAGAAGAAAGGTATTTTTTATAGTGAAGTGTACATTTGACAACGTACAAATACAAACATTTTATACTTAAGTAAAATGGTTACCGCATAGGAGCAAATTAGAAAAGAAAAAAAAGAGAGAAATATAATGTTATGATAGCAATAAAAAAATGATAAAAATAATTAAATATATTTTTGGAATATTAATTATTTCTATAAGATACCGAAAGGCGAACTGATATATTGATTAAACTTGACGAACTGATTGAAAATTGTTTACCGTTGTTCAACTATTTTTTTTAATGTCAACTATTCAACAATAATAGTCAAGAGTGAACGACTCGCTAATGTATACTTCACAATTACTATAAAAAAATTGGGGGTGCCTGACCAGAAGTTGCTTTTTGAGAAAGGCACATTTTTACATGAATTCTTGAGTGTGGGGTGGGTTCATATTTACATTTATGCATTTTTGGTGGGAACTAAACACTTGAATACAATTCCAACAATTCCTATGCTTGTGTTTTACAGATTTTAATAAAACGAGAACAATAAAATTTCTTGGGGGAGAAGAGCGTCTTAGGTGGAGTTAAGGAACCTTGTAGAAAATCACCGACAGCATCAATTTTTCTTATTTCTGAAAGTTTTTTTTTTTTTTATTTCAGAAGAATATTAATAAAAGATTATTGCAACAATTGAAAAAAAAATCATATTAATAATCAGTTGTTATATATTAGTCGAAACTAATGCCAGGACAGTTTTTGTCAATCAACTAATCTTCAAATAACATGAATTCCCATAACGCGAATGACTCCTTTACTTCACAATTACGATGAGAAATTCACCGATTGTTTGAATTATTTTTCCATTTTCATTTTTTAATCCGCACCTGTTAATTACATATATTCTCTATTAAATTTCTACATCTTACTAATGTTTAAAATTTCATGTCATGTAATCTTTGTCGTACCATCTTTAATTAATTAATATCTAATTCTGCAGTTGAGAATATTTAAAAAAAAACGTTGTTCTTAGGAAATAAGTCATACGAATAAATCATGTTCAAATAGGATGTTTAGATACGTGATTATGTTCTAAATTGTATCTATTATTTCCAAATAATAAGGGACTGAAAATATGTATTATTACAGATAGAAATTGGACGATTTTAAGTTATTCATAACTTTATTAGGAAACCTAACGATAGGAAATTAATTATTGAAAAACTGAAAAATAAAAGATACAGAGAGAAAAATCTACTCGTTCCCAGACTGACCATTAATCTCGTAGAAATTTCACTTTCTTTGGCGACCCGTTGTGCAATAAGGACAACAGCAGACACAGACTAATGGAACCAGGCAAGGCCATTATTTCCTGACGAAAGATTAAAACAGAGAACATTTTTGGAGAAAATTTTAATATTATATAAAGAAATATGTCAATTGTCGGATTATTAAGGAAACATGATGATAATTATCATAATTTAATTATAACTTGAACCATTATTAACTATTAGGATCTGGGAAACGTTCAGAAATTTCGCCATAATAGTCCATAATTACTGATAGTATTTACATGTTCAATTGTCTTTGATTGGTTGGTCTTGTTGAAGTGAGATGAGTTTTCTCTAGTCACCATTAAGTGATCATACATTTTTCGTCTGAATTGGCAAAATATTGACTGGTTTCTCTTAGTTATTGGATAGGAGACTGGAGGCTTATAAATAGATATACATTAGTATTTTTAGTCTCCTATAATTTATGGCTGGGAAACAAGGCTGCTTACATTAAGAGATGAACAACGTCTTAAGGTTTTTGAAAATAAAATATGTGTAGAATATCCGGACCGAAGAAGAATTTATTTTAAACGGTTATACAATGCTGTTGCGTAATTTTTTTTTTTGTTAAACTGTGCACTCTAATGAGGTAAGTTCAAGTGTCGGGCTCAGTAACGAAATAATTCCTAAAAGGTTAATAAGCGCTGTGCCGACTGTTAAACTCTGAAGTGTAGAACGAAGCGAAGGTGGGAAGATTTCATTAAGATTGATCTGATTGAGTTGGGTTTGGACGGTGTCCGGTGGAGGGAGGTGTGTAGACAAGGAATGATGGTGTCGACATCGAACGTTCAGTTTTCTAAGCCTTTTGTTATTATTTTATTATAATTTTAGAAATAAACGCTTAATAAATTCCATAATAATAATAAATTCCATCAAATCACCGTATTCCTTCCTCGCAAACCTTTGACTTTCAGTCCTGCAATATCATTTCATAATTTACTCCATCTGAACAAAAGTCTTACTTTATCGTATTAATCCTCATACAAGACTGAAACGATAAAAACTGCTAGATATTTCCGGCTATTTCTACACATACAAGGTTCTGAACTTCGAATAAAATATGAAAGACTCATTTACTTCACTATAACAAGGCCTATTTGGACTTGTGAAATTGAGATTGGGACTCTAATAAACGATCAAATTCGTTCTATATTCAATCCTTACAATGCACAATCTTTCGCAAAATCCTTAATTGTACCGTCATAGACATAAATAAAATCATCCATAACAACCTTAATGTTCCATATTTTACCGACTAAGTTCAATCCAGAAATATGTCCTTCCATAATCAACTTCAGACCAATCCAAACCCACTTGTCTTTAGCCTTACATCCACTTCGATCCCTAACAATCGAATCCTAGGCATCTGAAAGAAGATCCACCAATGGGTAGTTTCTCTTCAAGTCCGTACATGTCATACTACCAATTCACATCAACTTGTTGCATTTTTAGTTAATACAGTTGTAAATATATATATATTTCTTTTTTCATTTTAAAGTTAGTAAACCCGTATTTTTCAGGGAGAGACCACTGGCTGGAGCGAGGACAGATGCAGAGCCACAAAGAGAAGAAGAGGCAGGTAGAGTTGCAAGACTAGTCCTGCTACCTGGTCCAGGTAAGAGGAGGCCCCACGGGAACCGGTATTTAGGGGGCAACAAATGGGTAAAGTAAGCAACCACGGGGTTCTTATCTTCTACACTTCACTGATTTTTCACTGATTCAACGCCCATTAATTGATATGAAAGTAATCTGCGAACTATTCCCGTCATGATTTCATAAAGGCAAAAAGTGTTATTTCGTCATCCGTTAAAGCAACTATAGTCTCTATAAGTAATGCATACTGCAATATTAGTCTTAATATCACGCTTAATAATCTGTATAGTTTGCTCAACTCCAACACTCTATTAATGATAACCTTCGATGGATCCGGTACACAGAGTATATTCCAACATATCCGTTGCCGGACACCGACTATAATTGTCCTAGATAAGATTAAAACTATAATTATATACTCCTTTATTTATTCTACTTTTTTTAATTTAAAGAATTTCCCCCAATATTGCAAAATATATCCAACCAATCAAAAAGTCACGAGATTTGCCATTAAGATTATAATGAAAATAAATAACACCCTCTTTCAAGAAGGTTCTTAATGATGTGTTGGAATTTCACACACAGTAAGGGATACCTCGTGTTGTACAGTCGAATAAGCCATTTAATGATTTAGTGATGTTTACCAACTTAAAATACATGGCTCGCTAATTAGAAAGATGGACAGTGATTTTCTTACAATTTTGGACAACATGACTTTTTCTTGAATGACAAAAGAACAACATACGTACTATACCCAGAAGATTTTTTTTTAAACAACAATTTTTTTTTAAATTAGTATCAAAGTAATTTAATTCTAGATTTACATCTTTCAGGTCGGATTTTTTTTATAAATTCAACAATTCAAAATTATGTGGGAACAAAATGATTTTTAAAAAAATATTTGAAGTTGGGAAGAAAACATTGTAATCATATTCGAACAATCTTCGACACGAAATCATATAATATCTAGGCTTTTTGAAGAAAGAAAAAAATTGCTTCTTTCGCGCTACTCAAAAAACCAAACTTATTTCATCAATCGATTCAACACGAGTAATTACAAATAATACTGGCCCCATTGCCATTAATACAGATTAATATTTGGATATCTTCGTGCGAATCTCATTACCGCATGGGGTAGCATCCCAGGGGTGCAAATGGGGGGATGATCAGTTGAAAACCCCTAGGAAGTTCTTCCCGGCTGAGTCCGATGGACTCGCTGATCAACTGACTGGTTCTACAGACTTACTAAAGGGTGTGCTGTAGGATTCAACACCCCTACTCATATATCTTTAGTTCACAAATTACTTAACCGTCATGGATCTTCTTAAAATAAAACTCTCATTATCCGGCAGTAAACTAGTCCTCCGTTCGAGTCTTCGGATGGAAACTGCTTTAGGAGATATATGGTGCTTTAGTGATTCGTGTTATCGGAATCAAACCTTCGGGTTAGCTAAGCATTATTATTAATATTTGGATGTAAAGGCTATCTCCATTGAATCGAGCATTTAGCCGCACTGGATGGCGGGACCTAATTCGAGTAGTTGGATAGAACACACCAGACCCTATTCGAGTTTCCAATTTCAACCAATTGACCAAGCGCCTATGTATTTACCCAGTGGAACAAGCAGTCGGGATTTACAATGTCCTTTCGACCCTCTCAGGTCACCCATTCATCGCAGCCCACTAGTTTTTCCCCTAGTTACCAATGGTCTGGGACATGTTTCTTTCCTTGCGGGTTACGGCCCATCGCTTGCCAACAAGACCTGCTCTAGATGTGCCCATCCAACCACGAATTTTTTGTGGTCTACGGCTGTTCAATGTTTCGCCCAAGTGCAATCCGTAATATCTTCATTCTCGATTTTCAACAGCACCTTGAATAAAAGGATAATAAAATATAAAGAGACTTTTTGAAGTAATAGTAAGTTCTTCGTTAACCACGAGTAGACGATTTACAAATACAAGATGTTTAACATCCTTATGTTACTATAATAAAATTTAAAAATAAAAAGAAGAAATAATCCAGTCGAAAAGTGAATATCTGTCAAGTTCTAAAGCAACACTAGGTTATAAGGCTCCTCAGGTAACTTAGGAACCTTTCATTTGTGCCCGAAGTGCAACGAAAGCATAGAAAAAACACGTGAGCCACCAGCAGCATATTCTATATTCTTTATTTAAATGTATATAGTTTTTCTTTTATTGTTATTGTTGACTATATTTATATTCTGATTTTATTTACATTATTATTAGTATTATGCTTTTTTTATAATTTTTCTTACTGTTAAATAACAAAGAATGTTATTAAGCTTATAAATTTTAAAATACCCTTAGTGTTAAATGTTATACCAAAGAAAGACCGATTTTAATGTACATTTTGCAAATTGTAAATTAATTTAAATATACTTATTATTATTATTACTCGTGAGCTAAGTCAACTGCACGCTCACCACTCACCATAGTTTGGGTAATGGTTAAAATCGTGTTAGTGAAATTTTTAATGAATGCCTTACGCCATTTTATAATTAATGTAGATGAAGTAGATAACTACAATATACAACTAACGCAATCAATAATACTTCTCTTGTTTAATATAATACACATTTGATCAGCTCGCATTAATCTAAAGCTTTCTAATTTATAATCAATGGCTTAGAGTATAGTTACTGATTTGAAAATGACGTAGGCCTTCGTATCGTGACTTGGTATCACATCACGAAAGATTCAAAGAAATAGTTTCTGATATTGGTGTGAAGTAAAAAAAAATAAATTTGAGCTAATATAATTTATATCTGTTGAGCTATTATAAATCTGTATTCCGAAGGTAAAGTAAACCTTGTCACATTTTTATGTTTGTTCAAAGAGCCTAATACGCATTACTTTGAGCTACTAAAATTTGTTAATTAGTTAGACATTATCTAATAAAAAAATGGATATGATGCCCTTTACCTCCGGGGGATAGAAATAAGTTAAAAAAATTGGTCGATGGAAAGAGAATTAACCAAAACTTAGGCAATTGCATAATGTAGCTTTTGCACCATTACACAAGCGTCGACTTCGACTAGTGGTCCAAGATCTCATGATCACGCTGTAAATGGTATTTTGAGGATTGACAACGTGTTCGGAGTATAACCTACCTTTATTTAGATAGCGTTTTACAACTTCGTTAAAACCTCTACAGGTCCTTTTCGGTTAAAATCGGGGCGGGACGTTTGTTAGCTTTGATTACATCGCTGCTTTTGACAACAGCTCGCTTAAAAGGGATAGTCCGAAAGCCCGTGAAAAAAAATTGACATTATCTGATGAAAAATTTGAGAGAATTTTTGTGAAAATTCATAACTTTATATTAAAAAAATGACAGCCTAGCATTCGGATCATGCTACCTGAAAAATGACGGCTGAATAATAGGTCAGTAACTTGAGGATCGAAACGGAAAATGCATTGCGAAAAATAAGGGATTTTTTTTTTTTTTTTTTTGTAACATGAATATATATATGGGTTTAAACGTGTAAAAAACAAAATTGTTAACGCGGGCCACCAAGAGAAAAAAATTTACAGCCAAAAAAGTTGGATTCTATTTTTTATCTTTTTTTTTTGTGATTGTCTTAGAATTATCACTAAACGGTACATCAAAGCGAAAAACCCACTATTTAAGAAATAGTAACGTTAAATTGTGAGTCGAATGAATACCTAAACTTAATAATTTGGTTAATGGACGATAACCATGGCCAAAGAACGCTCGTTTTTACCAAATATGTAAAAAACTGAGATCCATTTATGGCGTGAACATGAAATCTTGTGCCATCTATCATAGTGGAATCTACACACTACCGTATTTTTAAACTACTGCTTTTCATCTTGTTCAGTTTATACGGCTGGCTTGGAGTAGTGTCCCAAGACATTTTTTTTCTATCCGGACTTATCGAGTAATTATAAAAAAAAATAAATCATAATTTCATTCACCTAAAATTCATTTTATGTACTTCACCCAATGGTTGAAGTATATAAAATGACTACGAGACGGTTATCATTCCATAAATTTCTTCTTTGTCTCGATTCAAGCCTTAATTTTAAATTTGCCTGGAACATGGTATTGAATACATATATGGCAATAAATAAAGAAATGTAATACTAATAAAAATAATCTATAAAGAAATACACTCGGAAGAATCGCGATAAGGAGGGGGATAAATTAAAAGTGATTAAAAAATAAGATAAAATATTAGAGATAGGTAATTACTCGACTGATCAATCATGAGATTGAAAGAAGATTGTCAGGATTTACAGTCAAGAGTTTTTATTAGGTTGGATGACGTTTCGACGCGAACATGCGGGTCATCTTCAGGGCTATCTTTTGAATGTCGAGACAAGAACCTCCAATCTTTCAAATTTTAGAGATGGATAATTACTCGAATGATCAATCATTAGGATGAAGCAAACAAATGTTTGGGTCGAAACGTCGGCTCACTCACCTAATAAAAATTCTTAACTGCAAGTCCTGACAATTTTGTTTCATCATAAGATAAAATACTTTAACAACTAAAGAATTCGGTTGAACCGATATAACAGTCGATCAATATGGTAACATTTCATGAATAAAAGACGAAGTTTCATTTTTAAATATAAGGAAACTTTAGCATTAAAAAAAAAAAAAAGGAAGAGGCAGACCAGCTAAACGGAAATAAATTGAGAAAGTTAGAGGAATCTTGTTTGCCTCGGAGGTAATTAATATTCTTTCCAAAATCTGTTATTAAATCAGAAAGTTGTGGAGGGAGGCCCATTAACTGCCCATTACAGATGCGGTCCTAACGTTCATCAGCTCAATATCCTCTTACCATATACCTCTTTCGTCTGTATGTATTATATAATATAGCACCATATACATCCTTTGTCCGTGTGTGTTATATACCATAGCACCATACACAATGAAAGAAATTCATAAATACTTATTACATTCAAATTTGAATATAATAATTATGATTCAAGTCATTCGAAAATAAAGTACTACTATAATATTATTCATTTTATTTTATTGAACAATTTACATTCCACTTTCGATATAAAGTGACTTATTCAAAAGTACCAAAATTACGAATGTACACTCAGGTGTTTCACCCTACAGCAACTTTATATCCCAAATTAAGAGGCACATCTGAACATTTGTGTTTTGACCTAAATGAAAAAATCTGGTGTGTCCACTCTCACGACTTTCCTACCTATTTCAAAAAAGTTTTTATATCTTTACATATGTTCATGAAGAAACAAAAAAAAAAAAAAATTGAATTAGATTTATTTTCCTTAAAATTGATAAAAGAAAATATTTGAGTACGATAAACTAAAGCAATGTAAACCGGCTTAAGGTAGATCAGTGTAAAAATTTCAATACCCTTTCAATATTGATGATCAAAAACTTTTTACCATAGCCTAATCTTGTCAAACAATAATTTCTGTTAAAAGTAGAGGAAATATTGAAGCTTGTGTGATGCGGGCAACAGGTTTTCTTACTCTGACTTAGTCATCTTTTTTCTCTCATTCACCCCTATCTGACACCAGGATATGAACCCGTAATCTTACATTGGAAATTGAATAGCTGTAACTTAGTTAATAGTTGTCCAAAATAAACGATTTTTATATAGTTTTGTAGGGGATTTCATTACCTTTCAAAAAACGTACGGGGCTCTACGTACTCCTAAACGTACAGATCCATCGAAAACCGCATATCGGAAATTTGACCCGATCGCAATACTTTCCTTACCTAGTATAGGTAGGAAAGTAAAAATTACCTCATTCAACCAAAGTTTGAAACTTATTTATTCACTTAACTTTAAATTTACGACTGTACTTGATATGACATTTAGCGTAGCAATGTAAAATATGACCACAATATAAATGAAAACATACTTACAAATTACTTATTCAATCTTATCAAGCATGTAATTTTTAACGTAGAATCGAAGTATCTCCACTTACCTGAAACAAAAGAGGTAAAAAAAAATCAATAATTAAAATTCATAGAATTATCAATAAACAAATATTAAATCAAAATGTATTATTTATTTGAGACAGAATTTTTTTAAAATTGTCATCAAAATTTAATAAATTCAGTTATTTTAAATCTATACCGTTTTTAAATTTAAAAAGGCAGCCAGTATTCGTTTAAAAACGCTAACCGCGATAACCACAGGACCCATTTACACTTCCCCCTTCCTTCCCGAAATGATATGCGTTGTCTTGAAATGGTTGTAAGCTACTAAAAACGTACACCTGATCAATGAAAATGTAGGAAAAAATATTATAAACCGTGTTTAGAGAGTTTTTTGGGAAGGAATATTTACTACGAGTAGACCGAAGCGAAGGTGGAAAGATTGCGTTAAGGCAGATCTGGCGGGTTTGGACGATGCTCGATGTATGAAAGAGTGTCAATATAGATTGGTGGTATAAGTATCGAACCTTTGAGTTCGCTGAGCCTTATTATTATTTAAAACATAAAATATATTTTAATAATTTTACGAAAATACGTCAAGGTCCATTTAAAAACAAACAATGTAAATTGATTTTTGTACAGTAAATGTTGGGTAATGATCAGATGTAAAATTATTTTTATACTGTCAACTTCTGCTGTTAAAAATAATGTGACGATATACCATTTGGCGATTGAGGTTAATGCAGTCTGATTATACGGCCGTCACTAATGAGCTTCCTTTCAGAAAAATACATCAAAGGACCTAAGCATCACTTAGCTTGATAAATTAACTTGATGATATATTTGAATTTGCCCTTTTCTGCATGCATCAAAAAGGTTCATACGGAATATCTTGTACTTCAGAGTTCTCTAGATGAGATATATATTTACATAAAACTTGTAAATTATTTAGATGTAAACTCTAATTAATTTATAAATATAAAATAAGCATTTTCGAAGCAATATATCTGAATGAAAAGTTCAGTTCATACCGATTAGTTTTATGGGTTTTTTTTTTTTTTTTTTTTTTTTTTTTTGTTTGTAAATAACAATTATTATTTGTACATAACAAACCCTGCATGATTTAGTATGAAATGATCCTGTTCAGTTTCCATAAACTAAGAAATGGAACTATTCCACAAGTGACACTACATGATGGATGGGCGCAAGATAACATAATCACACGATTATACGCTAAGAATACGGTATTTATTTTATATACCTGACATAAATTTATTTTATAAACTTAATTTACTGTAATACACATGTTCAGTCGCGGTTAAAGATATTGCATCACCTATTTATTTTGATTCTTATGTTGATTCCATTGAATGTTTTCGCTTATCTTTACTTATTAAGGTTACAAGAAAACTTTGACAATGTTTCTAAGTTTAGTTTTAACAGATGTCTGGATAAATGCTGTATCAAATAATTATGACCTGTATCAAAACTGACCTCATCAAAAAATATTAAAATTGCGACGTTACAAGAAGTAAAGGAATTTTCACGGGAAATATTAACGAGAATAGAGTACCACCAATCATTGGTAGTCATAGTTTTTAGAGAAAAAAACAAACGAATAATTTGACTGCTGAGAAATTCGTTTCAAATCTGGCAAAGAAATATCGGGAGAACTTAAAGAAGTTCAGCAATCTGAAAAATTAAATTTAAATTTAATAAATTTTTTTCAGGGTGATGTACTTTCTATGACCCTGACTGTACAACAGTTATCTTTCATTTTTCAGACAAAGGAAAACAAATTATTAGTTTTTCTATTAATAACAACAACGAAGAGTAATTTCGTATTTTCAAGCATACAGCCCCTTCATCCCTTTCCCTCCGGGGAGAGAAAATTCAGAATTATTTTCCATGAAAGCTTCAACCTAATACTAAGCGGCTTACACGTCGGCCTCAAGTAGCTTTTAGCTTCTCATCCACCAAAGGTTTCGTAATGATATTTCAATCTCATCAACATCAAAACATTCTCGTATTGCGGTTCAATATTGAAGATTGTACTTATAGAATATAATCACTAAAAAAACAAATATTATAAATATATAACATATAACAAAAAAACATGCCATATAAATTACTTCACCATTTTTATTAGAAACATCGGAAAATATGCATAAAACTCATTGAGGTTAAAATTTTATCTAACCCTCTTAACAGAATAACCCCATAATAATAGGTTTGATAAATTGCATTAAGTTTAAAAACTATTATAACTTATCATTTTGATATGCCCTTCCCCATTTCTCAGCCAATATAAACTTGAATAATAATAATGAAAGGTTAAGCGAACCCGAATGTTCGATGCTGACAATAGCAATCCCTGTCTACACCCTTCCCTCCAATGGTCGCCTTAGGTGTATCCTTCGTACGTTTACCACTCGACATAGCAAATATTAAACTTTTCGGAATTCTTACGTTACTAAGTCCAAAATTTTACAAGCAAATTTAATTCGCCGTACCTCAATTATATTAACCGGATACAGTTCACGCAATTCGGCGTTGTGTGACCGTATATTAATTTAAAATTTGCATTACTTTCGAATGTTAAATGGAAATTTATGAAATTCGTACCATACCAGTTGTACATCATTCCCGAAATTTCCTCCAACTTTAATAGGCAAGATGAGTATAATTTTTTTTTAATAATCGGATTCATATATAATTAAGAAAAATGTTTCAATTTTTATTTACAAATTAAAATATCGAAGGTAATATATGAAATATAGGAAGAAAAATATCGATATGTTGATAATATCGATTTTATATGATAACATGCCCATCCCTAGTCCCAGCCAGATCCTTCAGTTTATTATATAAACTCATCCTCTTTTAAATAGTGAGTTTCAGAGCTTCCGTAAAATATACTATATATTTTTAATACCCAGCCTCGCTTCTCTTTCTAAGATCTCTCCTTCGGCTAATTTAGTATCAAAAGCTCAACAGCGCCAATTTCAAAATTAATATTTAGAAGGGCTAAGGAGCCTGTGCATAATCAGATTATATTCTCGATACCTTTCGAAAGAAAATTGGGTTGAGAGCAGGGTGAGATTGGATTAACCCTTGGAGCCCTTTATTCTTCAAGATATCGGATTCGACAGTTGCAGTAATAAACAGCGAGAGAAATAAAATAAAAAAATATAAGATAAAACCCGTACCGGTCGAAATAATAAAAACTGTTAACTATCCGGGGTCTACATAAAGTACTACATTAACTTGATGTGTATTGTGCTTGGTAACAAATTAGGTTCATGATAGCTGAAATACAAGCTGATTGCTTTCTTTTATTAATACCATCGGAAAATTTTCTATTAGCCAAATATCCATGCTTAGCTCTATATTATTATTTATCGCCTTAAAAATAAATCTTGATTACTAAGCACAAATAAACACTTTTCTCGCCCTTTCAATATTTTAATATTTATTTAAAATATAAAACTTATGAACAAATTTGCCTCCTGAAACAGTCCTGCACGGCTGTGTCCGAGTACGTGTTTAAAACGACAAATTTTAATGTAAAAAATCGTCCTTCTTGTACATCGGTAAATAATTATTTGCTAGTACTTTATGAATATTTATAAATCGTTGTAAGGAGATGTAAATGACAAAATTGAGAACAACTTAACTGAATGCAAGAAGGGGTAATTGGATTTTTATTTATTAAAACAGAGCTATTTAAATAATTTATCAATTATATCGCACACAATAGGTCATTAAATAACATTAAAGAAAATTAAAACACTTAATAATTTGATTATCTTTCCCTTATTGAAATCAAAACATTTTCAATTTTTATTACTAATTTTTTATGGATTTTGATAGATGAATATGATTAAATTCATAAATATGAAATTTAGCTGCATCAAACAGGTTCTTATACCTTTTTGCAACTAACCGACGATGTCTTTATTATTCTCATTACAGCAGGTCAATGTTTCGAATTTTTTATACTTTTCTTTTTTTTTTATTACCTTATAATTAAAAAATAATTATCTTATAATTTTTATTTCATGTTTATATTGTTTTTTTTAATTTGCTTTATGAGATATTTTGTCCCATTTTATCTATTATTTATCAGTCTAGATATTTTAATATAAACTTTTGATTTTTAGGAATCTTCACTTCTTAATTGGTAAAAGAATAGTTTTTCTGTCACTAAAATACTCCAGCAACACGATAAATAAATGTGAGAAAAATTCAGCATCTTTATTTATTGTTTACACAATTTTCCCCACATTGACATCAAATCATTTTCTGAGCATGAATTGAAGATTGGAATTGGTAACCATAGACATTTCATGAAATTTTCAAAACATAACTTTCCCAAGTCACTGTTAATTATAACTCAAGTCTACCAACAGCTAACTTAGTACATAAGAGGACTTGGGATGATCTTATGTGGGTGCTTAATTAAAGTCTCGCAGAGAAGGCCTCTAAAGGAGGAATGCCATCTTCAACATGCTTCGAACAAATTTACAAATTTTTTTTTGGGACTTAAGTAACCTAGTATTTATAACAGTTACCGTACATTAGTATGGTATTTATAACATAAATCTGCCAACAAAAAAAAAACTATTAAATTGTCAAACGTTCTTTTTTTAGTTATGTTGATTATGAAATACTCATCTATTTGGCAATAGATAGATCAACCAATATATAATATCAAATCAGGCTATAGTTACTTAAAAATATAATATATTGAGCAGTAACTGTAAACCAGGAACTGATACATACCGGAAGAGATGTGCTCCGTTAGACCAGGGACAGTTACTGACCTATTGACTCATGTGAGGAGGCTGTCTCTTAGCAACCAACAAACATTAACTCTATATATTAAATTATTTGTAAGTTAAAGGTATTGACATAATTTGATTTCCCACATCATTTAATTTAAATATGACTAATAGAATAATCATGAACTGGTCTAGACTTTTACGGCTATCATAGTAAGGATGAGAAATAATGAAGTACTTATTTTATTGATGACGTGGCGTCGTTTTGAAATAATTTTATTTTATTGCGTTAAAGTAATGAATACTATTTGAAACATTAGCTGGACTAAGATTAAGAAAGAAGGAAACTGAGGTTGTTCAAATAATTCTAGCAATTCCTTCAGAGAATCCTACCTAATCATCTGGATATGCCTAGTAAAAACCTCACTCCCTATGAGAAAAAAATATATCTTAAATTCAACGCAATACAGTTTGTATAATTTTTAGCTTTCAGTTTTTCTATTTTTTTTTTACTTTTTCGAATTCTGAAATTTTCCTTTTATATGTAAATATTGCATGAATGAACACTTTTGGCCCTAATACTCGTCCTTCAATGAACAGGCGGATCTACCGTGAAAGGAGAAGGGGCTTTCGGGCTGAAGCTCAACCCCCTCCCCCCCCCAAAAAAAATGGTAAAATAAAATCATGTTTTATTGAAAAAAATATCATCTCTTAAAGTATTATTGCTCTTATAACTACATTAATTAGGACTTGAATAATCACTTGAACACTATTTCACACAGGTAGTTAGTATCTTTTTTTTCCGCGAAGTAATTATCGTAATATACATATGAAAAAAAAAAAGGTGGCGGGCTGAAGCCCTTCTTAAAATTAAATCCAGGATTCGCTAGTGCTTCAGTGTGTTGGATTGTATTATTATTAAATAAACGCGAAGAGTCGTAATTCTCTTCCAACATGTCATCTAGATTTGGGACATGAACTCATGATGTCACAAATTACAGGAGACATTATTAAACCCTACCGTAATATACTCTGAGGCAGGGCAACAAGTTGGCTGATGTACAAATAGCCTTAACCGCGGGGACCAAATCGGCGCACACATCAGCCAGAAGAGATAGGGTGAGTTATTGAGGGGGGAGGAGAGGGAGTACCATGACCCTAATGTACCGTGCTAGGAACTACCACGTATCTTCTCTTGGAGCTCATCAAGGGCGATAGGGTACAAATGGGCATGGCATCACTGCCGGGTCAAGGAACTCTGGGTGTATCTAGCAAAAAGGAAAATATATCCCAGTCGTTTTCCAAGAAAATGAAAGCAATTTTTGGTTCCAACTGGATATCCAGAAACCATACAAACAGTTAATATGGTGTATCAATATTAAGTTATCGAATAAAATTGTAGTGAGAATATCCTACTGTGTACGTATAAGTATTTTCCACAATGGCCAATTTTTAGAGAATAATCAAACTTTTTTTTTTATTATTGAAATTTACAACTGTGACAAATACAACAAGTAACATGACACGTACAACATGAAGAGAAACTACCCATTGGTAGCACTCCAATTAAATTTCTATATTAGAAGGTCCCTAGGCCATCTTCTTTTCAGACGCCTCGGAGTGTTGTCAGGAATAGAAGAGGAAGCAAGTTTGAAAACAAGAGGGTTTGGATGGTTCAAAAGTTTATTATTGAAGGATATGTATCTGGATTGAGCTAAATCGGAAACATATGGAACATTAAGGCCATTATGGATGATTTTATTTGTGACAAAGCAGGTAGCATTAAGGATTTACGGAGGATTTTGGACTGTAAGGATTGGATACGAGAGGAATTTGATGGTTTAGTAGAGCCCTACGCCAAATAGCCCTTATTATAGTGATATATATGAGTCTCTTGTAAATAGTTGGAAGATTAGAGCGTTTGTCTAGTAAGAGATTCAGTAGTCGAGAACATCGAGCGGTTTCTAGTCGTTTCAGTTTGGTATGAGGGTTCCAAGTGAGTATAATGTAACTTAAAAGATAATTGCATATATGTAGATTTTAGAATCTATGCGCACTGGCTTTAGCATCAGTGAGGCGGTCGAGGAAGTACCGCAGGGAACTCCTGGAGTCCTGTTTTTCCTCTACAGTTGGATGGACCAGGCTAATTTTGAGTTTTTTTTTTGTTTTTTTTATTTATCTTTAAACCGGACTGGTAATGCCGGCGACGCGGTTGAGAGAGAAGCGCTGGGATCTCTTAGAGTCTCGCTTTGTCCTTCACACGTGGGGGAAAGGGCTGGAGATCTCTTACCTAATTGTAAATATTGTATTTAAGTATGAATGTTTTTCTATTAATTATAATTTATTTACGAATTTCTGTATTCCATTTAATTTTAACTCTAAGTTACATTTCCTTGGTTTATTGTAGTTTTTTTTTGCCTTTGTTATATAGATTTTTATATTTTTTATTTATTTTTTTATTATTATTTTTTTATGTATTGTATATATGGTATGAATGTGCCTCACTCAGCCTTAGTACTCAGTGCCCTTAAGTGTGGCAAATTTATTATTACTCAATAAACAGATAAAAAAAAAAATTAACTTTAAGTTAATTATTTTTATTTATTGTATATATCTTTTAATTATTATTAGTTTTATTTATGTATATTCAATATCTCTTTTATATTATAGAATTATATTATATTATAGAATGTTTTATATAATATTTCTAAACGATGTTTTTTGTCGCTACGCCATATCTTCGTCATTTATTTATCAAATCCAATTATTGAGCACTCATTTTGAAGATCTCTTTCATGTGGGAAAAATAGTCACAAGACCCCCTCTCCTCTCGAAATTTCAGGAAAAAAAACTTCATTTGCGAAATACTATAAAGGTATACATTTTATTTGTAGATCTCTTTTCCGGTTCTCAGGAGCGATGAATTATGAAAAATTGTAATTCGTAAACATTTTAGTTTAAAACATGAATGAAGTTTTATAATAATTTTCTTTTCCTTGGTCGATTATCATCGAGAAAATAGGAAACGATTCCTTCGTCTTATGACACGTAGAATTATTCGGACGGGCCAACTAGTGAATTAATTAAAAGGAGCTGCAATTCAATATCCTGTGTTCGGTTTGAAATTTCATTTAATTTTGTTTAGTTAAACAATTATTAAATGTGTACTTCCCATATGATAGCAAAAGTTGATTCACACTAGAGAAATACATTCCTAGGATTAAGGCTGTAGAATTGAATGTTTGCGTTGAACATAAGGTAAACAAGAAGAGACTTACAATTATTACAGGTACAACAAGCTCACTACTGTCTGATTTCACTAAGAATAAATTCATCAAAGTTCTAAGTGATTTAAGATTTATGAATTTTTAAAATAAACCAACGATGTAATCTTGGTTGACAAATGGTCACTTGTCATTGGACACAATGTCTCTCGGTCGATTGTGTATTTAAATAAATTAAATACATACAGTGATCACGTTATGTGCAAAATAAAAGTAATGCTGGCCCAGTTATTAATGGATGGTGAAGAATTCGCTGATATGGCAGGCTTCAGATAAGATAAGGAGACACCTGCGGTGCTTATATTATTAGCCAAGGGTCGGGCAAGCAGAGCGTGAGATAAAACCTTATACTGAGCCGTGCAAAATACAAATACATTTATATTTGAACGGATGAATGGATATATTTTAACATGTTATTCAATTATTTATTTTTAATTTATTTGCATTGTTTTATTAGAATTTTAAATCTATAGCAAGAGAGTAGACTTTAATAGATTATATATTTCAGCAATACTCTTCATATTACAAACGTAAATATAAACGGTAACAACAGTCATTAACAATCAAAATAAAAATCACTTTAGTTAAAGTAAGATTTTATTGTGTATGTCGGTGGGAATGAGTTTTAGAAGAATTTTATTTGTTTATTTAATTTTTTTTCTTTTAATTTTTGTATTAACCTTCAACTTACTTTTGTTATCTACACATTTTGTAACCATTATCTATTTATATGCATCCCTTACTCTGTGAAGTCATATATACAAATATATGCTTTAGTTAAGCAAAGCCGAGCGTGGCTAGCACTTGGATGGGTGACCGTCCACCAAGGAAAGCCACGCTGCTTCCGCAAGGTTATGTGAGGACCGTCAGACTACTGGAGGCAACTCACACCGACCAGGAGTAGGATTGATGACCCTACCCCGTAAATCGGGAATCGGGATGTGGTACATGAGGAGGGCACACTCGCGGTTAAAGATCTTCATGGTCTGTGGCGCCAACCGAAAAAAAAAAAAAAAAAAAATATATATATATATTTACTTTTATTAGTATGCTTTCTTTACCTTTTTTTTCGATTTTATGAAATTGAGGCATTTTCGTCAGATTAAATCATATATTGGAAATTGTGACAAAATATGGTATAAATCTTCGTTTACATAATTATTAGTCAATGGAGTTATTTTGAGGATTAAATTTGAACAGTTTTGTTTACATATACTTTAAAACTATAATCAATGGCAGTGCGTAACTGCATGATAATTCTTTGAACATGATAAGGTAGGCTGGTTGTAAGATACGGCTGAGATTTATCTGTAAGAGAATAAAAATTATAGTGAAGATTATAATATTGTTCATGGAAATATGGTACTTCGTCTTCAAAGTATCAACAATGTTATGTAACTCCTCTGTTAGATATTTCAAATCGCATATTTTGTTGATGCCACAACCAGTTATATGTACGCATATTTTTATTTGAACAGTCCAATTCAAATAGTATTTGGAAGTATTCCCTTCCCTTGGTTCCTATATTATTGAATTATCGAATAATTATTTACTCCACAATTCACAATACCAGTTCATCTAAGAGTTGACGATAAATGTTAGGATCCAAATAAAAACAGGTAATAGCTGAATCACGAACGAAACGCGGTAATTACATACTCTATCGAAAAAACAAAAAAAATTGTTCGAAACGTGAGAATAGACAAACAAACTATCTTGAAAGCAATGCCGCATAATCGAGACTTATCTAGCTTGCCTCGAGGCTCTGCCATTGAAATGCATCCGAGCATAGCGAAAGAGTAAATAATCATAATTCCTAGCCTCTCGCGTGTGGCTTTTTACATTTGGTCATCTTTTAAAAAAATAAAATAATAATATTCATATTGATGTACATGAGCTCACATACATATACAGAGTCACGTAATCCAGTAACGACAATATCAAAGTTACTTTATAAGCAATGCATCGATGTCCTTAAATTCAAAAAATAAGTATTTTATATCATTTTATTTATCATCACCAGCCATTTTTTTTATAGTTTCATCACAGCTTTTGGTGAGTAGTAACAGTTAAAATGTTAAATATTTAAAAAAATCAAACATTATTCACTCCGATTCCGAAAATTTATTCTGAAACCTATTATAATTAATAGGGCTTAAAAAAATTACCTTTTTATCAATTTCAAGATTTCAAAGGACTGTAAATATGTTAATCTTATTTAATACTTACCAATAATTAATAATCTCTTTAAAGTATTCTTTAAGCTAGTTTAATCCCATTCGACTTCTTGAAAAAAAAGCCTCAGTTCAGGTATTTGTTTCAAAGAAGAAACATGATAGTGTCCTACGAACAGCTCGTAATATTAATAAAAACCAAAGAAAAGTTTTAAGATCTTCATGGATTCGAACTCCTGCCTCATCCACCATATAGTCCAGACTTCGTGCCATCGGATTACTAATTATTTAGATCCATGGTACAAGGAGAAAAAATTTGATAATTTTGTGAATGTTGAAATCGCAATCCAAGAGTTCTTTGAGAGCCATCCCAAAGAATGGTATCAGCGAGGGATCGAGCAATTGGCTAGAAGGTGGTTAATGACGGTAGATAACAATGGACAATACTTTGAATATTAATTGCATTTTATATCCAAGAAATAATAATACAAATATTTGGTTGAAAAAATGACCTTTTTTTTTATACATCCTATTATTTACAAATTAAACTTTATCAGTCAAATCGAAGAAATTTTATAAAAGGTTTACAACCTAAATAACGTTAAAATTTTCTAAACATTTTTTTAAAAATATTGTTGATTGTTGACACCGGTTATGACTTTCCTTCAAGGTACTACTGCATTGCGTCTTCTTAAAGAAATATTTGCAGCTGGAGTCTCAATGCATCCAAACAAAAACCATCAGGAAAATAAGATTTCTCTTTAATTCTTTTCATCAATAACAAAAGTAAATAAATAATTATAACTATATAACTAAAAAATATATCTGAACCTCTGAGGTAAAAGATAGGTTGTCACAATTATGATATTTCCCACACATATGAAACTGGCTTCGAAAATAGATTATATAGAACTTTCCAATATTTAAATAAATTACAATAACATAAAAAATTAAGATTTTGATAGATTTCCAGCCTTATGCGTCTAAGCCAAATGCTCGAAAACTGTTATACATCAAGAATGTTTGTGAGCTCTCGAAACTGTATTAGCTTGAACGAGCATTTTTTTTCGCATAATCATAGGACCATCATATTATACATTTGCCAATGAATTACAAAAATAGACCAATTTTCACCTGTTCGATACACCTTTAAACGCTTTCTCACAACAACATCTAAAAGCTATCTAAGGACAGATTTCATGTTAAGATAAGTAAAGCGATCGACATCACCCATTTAATGCTTTTGGAATTATCCTACTGCTTGAGAAACCATAGTTTTGATAAATTTTTTAGAATATCGATAACATATCGTAAACAGTACAAATATCAGTTGTAAAATGTCAAGTGGAAATCTGGCCTCTAGCCACTACTACTAACGCAGTGAAACATTGTCTATTTACCAGGATGTAAATGGACATCCTATCTTTTAGCACTAATTATCAAGAGAAACTGTGTTAATTTACATTTCAAATTTTAAACTGCTGAGAAGAGAAAATCAAATTACATTAAGATCCCATAAAAAAAATTTTCACAATAAAGTAGACACCTTTTACCTATGATGTACAGATAAATCGATATTTTTCTCAGAATCGATACCAATATTTTTATTTCCATAGCAATCATTATATTTTTTATTTCATACTAAATGGAATCGATAAAATATCGGAGGTACCAAAAGTTTATTTCTATATTACCGGTATGTGAAATACAAGAAACCTTTTTAGGTCTTAGCGGATGATTACTTTTACTTCTGCCAAATTCCAAGTCAGGACTATAGTTCTAAACTAGATCTGTCTTAACTACTAACTAAAATTAAAAACATTTAAATAGAAATTCAGAAATAAAAATAAAATAAATTGAAATACGGCGATCGATTATAAAAATGATCGGTCCAATTCAATTAAAAACTAAAGAGGTAAAACGGAAAAAGTCGAGGTTAACAGCAAACTAAAAATAGGCCACCCTTAACGTCAAATCGTATTTGTAATGTCTTTTTAATTGATTCCTTACATTTTTGTTTTCTGTCATTTAAGATTTCGTAAAACGTATCCTGCACTACATAATTGGTTTGTATAATGCATATTTCTATGCTGAATACCTACACGTTGTCAACCTATTCAATGTGGGCCTATTATCATATATTAAGAATAATAAAATAAAACATTAATTCTTAAAATGACTATTTTATTATTATAAGCATCAATAAAATAAATTGTAAATTACCAATTAAAACCCACATGGTCAGAACTAAAGAGAAACTTGCTCCTATTTAAAATAATTTATACATTGTGCAACATGACTTTGAAAGATCGATATATCGATTTTATCTTTAAAGGCCACTTTACTGACACAAATACAGTGTGCTTAACACCAACGCGTTTAGATCGTTTTTAAACTGCGTTTAAATAAATACTAACACTTAAACTCTCCAATCCCTGTAAAAAGAGCTATATTTTTATTGATAACAGATAATTAAACAAAAATAAATAAATAATCCACGAATTTTACACCGAAACGTTGACTTCTGTTTCATAATCAACATTACGGAATTAATCTTGTTGACATTTGAATTTTGGCGAAAAGAGATTATAATCTTTCCCGATTTAACTGTGCTGCTAGTTAATAAGTACTAGTAGTGAGTCAAATATTTTAATACACACACAACACATAAATTGATATTTTGTAACAATGATACACAAAGATAACTACAATATACAATGATATTTTGTAATAATAACATCCTTGTTTTGTAAGGTTTTATTATATATCAATTTGGTTGAGGTTTGCTGCAGAATAGAGTTGAGATTCACTTCGAATAGTGTAAAAAATTATGTGATTTGATATTCTGTTTTCCAAGAGTACCTGTAATTTCAGCAAACATGGCAACCATGAAATTATTTTTTCTTGTGACCTAATATCAATTTTAATAAATTGATTATGAAAATATACTGTATATTCATTAAACAAATCCAGTTGTAGGATGATTAAAAAACATTGTGAATAATCCATGATTTAATGAAAACACAACTTAGCAAAGATTAGTCGCTCAAAAGTTTTCTTCAAATAACTTCCTTAAACCTTAAGAAAACACAAAACTCAATTCCTTTTCCGTTAGAAATCCCATATATGAAATTCATATATATAAAATTATGTTTATTGTAAAAAAAATTTTCTAGAATCACCTTCCAGATTTTAGAGGCTATTAAGAACTGAACACTGAAGAACATAAAACTTATATAGGACGTGGTCATTATAAACATTTTTTTATTTGTGCCGACGTTTCAGCCAAAACACGTGGGTCATCATCAGAGCTGAAAATTACAAATGAAATATGTAGGAAGTTATACAAACTAAAAATAATGTATATAATTCATTTATAAAATTTGTAATATTTTCTCTTTCATTTCATTCTTTCTCTTGTAAAAATTTTATAAATGATTTATATACATTATTTTTAGTTTGTATAACCTTCTACAGATTCCATTTGTAATATTTGTATTGTAAAATTAATTCATGTAATCACTATATTTTTTTTCATTGTTAGTAGTATAATATGATATCTGCGATTGTATTTAAAAATTTTCAGCACTCATGAAATTCAGAACAGTCGACTAGCTTCCTTCAATAATTCATAAAACTTATATATTATAATGATAATATACAACTTATATTACTATCATTACTTTAATTATCATAAAGCTATTTACAATGAAACTACATTTTTTAATTTGTCCGGAAAATATTGTATAATAAAAACCTGTTAAAAAATTAATTGAACGTTGAAGCTTTCAAGCCTAGCTTGGAGTTCCCTCATCTGATTGTAAATAGTTAATTTACTTATTTTTAAGTTGCTTTATTTTTATTTTTTATTTACATTTATTTGCTTTATATTTATTTTTATTTTTTACTTAGTTATGTTTGTATATACTTTTTGATTATTATTTAGTTGTTATTTTTATTTTATATATATATATATATATATATATGTAATCTGAATGTGTTCTCACCTCACTATAATTATTGTTCCTGTAACAGAATATTATATCACTGAATTAAATAAAATATACTAGAAAATATTATCTACTTTTTTTTTCTCACCCTTAACATACTATCAGCTTCTAAAATCTTAAACGCCTAACAAGGACCAGACCATTTTTTTATTACAGTCGAGTTTTTGTCCTTAACACGCCCTTTCTTGGCCCCAATCAACAGCTGACTGCAGCCAGACGGCTAGCTGACTTCCTGAGTGAGCCTCTTGAGAGTGCCGTGGGAATACAAAACAACATTGGATATGGTATGGTATATATTAATATTAATATAAATATAATATAGATAATATTAAACGAAATTTACATAAGGAAAAGGGAGTTAATATAGAAGAACAATGAAGATGATTTTGGAACATCATAGAATAAAAAAAAAAAACCTTTTGACTAGCATACTCCAATCCCAACAGGAGAACTCTCACATCAGAAAGCTATTACTTCATAATGCGATCGCCGTATAACAAGAACACATGTTTATTCGTATATACAACATAATAACAAACTATATGTGTATGCATATATGTATATCTATATATACTTTTTTTCCCCATTAAACCCACCATCAGAATATTTGGCTCTTTTTTACTTTAAGCACAGCAATCGATGTTTGTTTTTGCATTTGGATTAGAATATTTCAGAAACTAAAAATTGGACCTACATACTGTAAGCAAGGGTTTAGAATTTTATCTTTCTCGCAATGAGCTATTGCTTAAAATGGTGAGGTCTTAACGTGATACGTGAGGCCGAGTTATTTAAATATCAAATTAACAATCCAGAGAGCCGTATATATATTAACGTATTATATACAGCGTCGATTGATAGAAAGAATCGAAAAATGGCCACAAATTTCGTTCAAACAAATGCAATCTCTAAAGAAACTAAAAAAAGAAAGAGAGAACGATGGTGTTCGTGCGTCATCTATACGTGTCATCACTTTTAAGTATTTTCAGAGAAAAGGCTTTTATCTAAAATAGTATCTGGCCGAAGAAGAATAAAAAAACAAATAACCATTGCCAGGTCGATGGTAACGTGATGACGGTGAACATAATAAATATCTGTACCCACAGAATGCTGTCTTGCCATGCTACCATTTTAAGAAAGTGTAGAAAAAGTAATTTTTGTTTCATAAGTCCAACATAAACTGTTTCTGATGTTTTTCTTTAGAAATGTTACAAGTTGAATCATGAAAAAAATCATCATTAGAATTGGTTTAAATTGAAGCCATGTTAGAGAAAATTGCCCTTTTCTCGACTTTTTAAAAATGACTTATATCCTTATTTGTATCAAAAAAGATAGAAATTAATAATACATAAAATTAAAAAAATAGAATAGGGTTCGATTTCCCCTCCCCTTCTTCAGAGAGATGAGCGATCCCTGTGTCCTACACCATAGGTCCTGGTCCCCCCCCTCTCGATTGGGAGTTGCTTATAGGGCTAATAACTATACCCCCCAAAAAACACCTTATTAAGAAAACCAAAACGAAGCCTCGGAAAATCGGATTGCCTAAAACTGGAAAGAAATAGTCTAAAACAGAGATGGAACAGGCTTGTTAAGGCGGCAAAAGATCTATAAGGTATGTAATGCCAACAGGAAAAAAAAAAGCCCGTCTCTGATATTAAGCCACTCATATTTTCACAACGAATTTCATGTTTAAATGACTACTTTTAGGTAATTATTATTTTTAAAAATATCATCATTAACATGAATGTAACAAACAATTATGTAAATAAACGATATTAAATCAAATACATAATAAATAATATCAAATAAAAGTCATTGGAAATTTCGACTTTAATAAAACAATATCAAATGACGACATTTCGGGTTCAGTGACTAATATACAATAGTCATCGGGATATCTGCAGCCAAGTATTGATCCAATTGTTGTACATTTTAAATGACACTTCACCAATACATTTCACAGAACTTCTGACAGTCAACAACCAAAACACTAAAACGCAAATATAATGATAATTCATGGCTAACCTCCCGCAACTGTAGGTTATAGAAATGGATCCAAATAAATTAAAATAATTAATTATATTATAATTTACTTAATATTTACATGCAATTTACAACGAGACCTTTTGTAAATATGGATATTTTGGAGTTCTAGCAATGGCCAGATTCTCCACTCAAGTCATGAGTGTCTGTGGCTGTAGCGCTCTTCCTCATCCTTCGCTGGTTTAAAATACCAGTGAAGTGGCTGAGGGAGAAGCGTAGGGATCTCCTAAGCCTCCCTTTTCCCTCCACATGTGGAGGGGACAGGATTGGTTCGGAGATCACCTGGCAAATTGTAAATAATGTTATAGGTATGTTTTATATAAGGTGTTTGTTTTACTTTTATTTCTATTTTTATTTACTTATGTGTATATATATATATATTTTTTTTCTTTACTCTTTTGTTCTTTTTTCTTATTCTTTTGTTATTACTTTATTTATTTATATTTTTGTATATACGGTATGAATGCAATCTCTGAACTCTATTATAAGTGTCCTTAAACTGTGACAAATTGTAATATTTCTGAATAAAGTGTTTTAAATATAAAAAAAACATTATAGTTATAAGTTACTTTTTGGATGATTGGATGAAAATAATCAATATTTTCTATCATATATTTTTATAGTGTTATTATTTATTTCTCGTAACGTTGAGCCTGTGGGTCATCAGAGGAAGCAGGATATTTTTTATTTGTATATATTCTTTATTTCCTGGCTTAGCCATACTTCAAAGATAAGTAAATTTTTTAACACTTTTGTCAAAGTGGGAGTAGATATATTTTCATACAGAAGAAACCTCTAAAGATACATATTTTTTTATAATTTTGACTAATTTAGCCTTCGTAGAATGAATAAATAAAAATAATAATACAATAAACAAAGCTTTTCAAGGACACTTAATGTGATATACGATGCCTTTAATTTCCCTTATAAATTTACCATTTATTTAAGTTTCGAGCCAATTAGCTCATTTTCAAGCTATCAAAAATCTATGACATTTCCATATTATGTAATTCTATTATTTTTTATCCTTAGTCCAATAATACAAAAACAGCAATGTTCCTCGCATTTAATCAAATGTATGTCAATTAAAAATAAATAACCAAAACCCGGTAAAACCTCCTCATTCTATTATCT
Source organism: Nezara viridula (assembly GCA_928085145.1). Classification (NCBI taxonomy): domain Eukaryota; kingdom Metazoa; phylum Arthropoda; class Insecta; order Hemiptera; family Pentatomidae; genus Nezara; species Nezara viridula. The sequence goes on along the minus strand of OV725080.1, from coordinate 61,782,576 downwards.
AACACCGGTAATTAAACGTCAATAAATTGCGAGAAACATTATTGCTTTTACTAACAGTCTCATTTATATCAAAATAATAATTTTTATAATACAATAAGATAGAAAATTCAGTATTAAAAAATGTTTTTTAAGAGAAAAATGAAAATAGTGCTTAAATAAAGTAATATGCTATATTTCGATTTCAAATATATTATCTAAAAAAATGAAGCTAAGACCACAACCCACTTTTAAACCGATAAGATAGAGCTAGAAAGTTGAGAACCTTATCGTAACTCCGTGTACTTAGGATTAAAGAAAATGAGGACATTTTTTATATTGCCAAAATATTTTTTTATTAAAGAAACTACAGGAGATAAAATTAATTTAAAGAGTTCATAACTGTGGATTGATGGTTGACTTCTCAATTAATTCGAAATGTGTTAACTGTTGCATTGTGGCAATTTGTAATTTATAATAGTGAAAACAATTAAATAGTCAGGATTACATAAATTGATGTATTTCATTGGAAATTTATTAAAAATATATCTCTAAACCAGAAAAAGGAAAGTCATATGAAAATAAAACTATCACAAACTTTAATAATTTATTACAATTTATATATATTCACTATGCATTTATCCGGCTGTGCTCTGCGTTTTTTAAATGCATTAATAACCATCAGCCAAGAAATAGAAAAAAAAACACGCAATCAATATTGGATTTCATTACTTGAATATGAACAAATTTCAAGATTTTTGAGGAAGATTAAAAAAGTGCCACCTCAAGGCATTATATGACCAAGCAAACTGTCCTTAATGAGTCGTTTTACAAACGAGAATTTAAATAAATAGATCCCGAAACGATTAGAAGAAAGGGACTAATCGATTTGAATAACAGGTTACGGCAGGCCTATGAATTATTCACCGCATATAACAGCTGGTAACAGGAAAACAATACCATAAATTTGAATAGTAACTACATGACCTAAAATATGAATTAGTTTAGAAAGCACAGTGGAGAAAGTTACAGGCCTGCAACATCATCCATAGTTGACAAAATGTAATTACCCAGATAAATATCAGTACAAAAACCGTCGTAACTAATAGACGCGAGTTTAAAATATGGCCAGAAGAGACACCATTAAAGGGAGGTAATTTGGAGTGGGCTATTGACGATAGAATTTGTTCCATTGTCCCAAGGAGGCAATCTAGCCGTTCAATAGAGGAATAATGAGGAAAGAGTATTATTGTCTAAGCTGGATAGTGGAGGAGCCGTAGATGCCCCTTGTGGGACACCGTGTGAATCCTCTAGGCACTTTTACAAATCCGGTTCTGGAAGCCTCTCCTAGATGAACTGGTACCTGGAACCACTACATTCTATTATACTTTCTATAGCGAAAATCTCCAGTCCAAGATTCAAGTAATTATTTAAAGTTATAGTTTACGGAAAAGGGAAACTAATTTGCAAGTGGAAAAATGAATGCGTTTTTATACTAATAACGTTCAAAGCCTTAACGGCTCCAAACAGTTCGCACAAGTTAAAAACTGATTAAACTGAACATGTTATTGTTGTAAACACATTAAAAAAAATATTAATGAAACACAAGATCATAATATTAAGTAAATCATTTCTTAAAATTGTATTAAGATGTTAAAAGTCTGCCTGGTGAACAAATATAATGTACCGAGAATGGAACCTGGTTATGATTGATCCAGCAGATTTAGGCAGTCGGAGAGAAAGTAAGACCCCGTTGGACACGCTTCCGAATGTCACCACGAAATTCGTCAACCACTGCAGAATTTCGGAAGAACTTAATTCTGGAGTAGTTTCAAGATGGAGTCAGATATGATAAATTCTTCACAAAAATTATTTATTGAATTCAATAGCTATTAAGTTTTAATATAATATTCATTACGTATATAATAAATTATTATTATATTAATAGAAATTACGAGATATGGATAAATAACAAAACTAATGCTTAATTTGATACATATACACTTATAAATTACATTCAATGTACATAACATCTCTATCTCTACAATGCTTTATTAGCATATTTTCACCAAGACACTGAATGTAGTAATGTTGATTTATAGTGTGACCTTCAGGGACCCAGTTAAGATGCAAAATCCTATGAATCTCGAAAAAAAAAGAATCACTGTTTGAATTGGGCAATTCGAACTTTTTTGGCTTTTGGTAAAGTTCCAGTGCATGGATTGGAGCTACGTTTCAGGATAAGTAAAAAAAACACGATTCGTCAATCTGCATTAAAAAGGACAAGATTTGAGTTCGTTTAAGCTGTAAAAGCGAAAGAGGCAGACATATTGAAGGATCTTACAGAAGAAAACTTCAACCACTATTGCAGACAGTGGAAGATTTGCATGAAGCTATGTAGGGATAAAAGAAGGGTGTATATTGAAGGAAGGTGATCATCAGTAAATATGTACGAAATTAAGATAAAATGTTTTACATTATCAATCTCGTTATTTAACAGCTACGCCACTGATAGGGTGGGGTGGCCGATTGGGCTAACGCGTGTGCTCAGCACCAAAATATTACGACGTATTGTGAAAGAAACGATCCTAAGAGAACTAAAATTAAGAATCTAGGAAAAAGAATGAAGTCATTCAATTAAATTAGAATTCACTATCGTTAATACTATATTCTATTGAATTCTAAGAAAGATACGAAGTAAATAAATTCAATTCTATATTGAGAAATATTACAATCCGTCACATCTAAGGACAATAGTAATAGTGACAGAAAAGTAGCATATCACACTCTATTTACAATAAATAATAGACATAGAAAAAGCTTTTGACACAGTATGGCATAGGGGCATTATCCATAAACTCATTTTATATAAAACCCCACCCTACATAATCCACCGCCTTCACTCATATCTCGACAATAGGCCCTTTATCATTATAATAAAGAATGTCCATTCCTCAATCCATTCCCTATCTGCAGGTCTCCCTCAAGGCTACTGTCTTTCTCCTACACTATTCAGCCTATACATCTCAGACATCCCTTCCATTCCTTCAGCAGAATACTCCCTATATGCAGATGATAAAGCTATATATACCTCTTCTTTCAGAATCGACACTACAACCAACAGATTACAATCCTAACGCATAAAACTCTGTAGATATTTTGAAAAATGGAAAATAAAAATAAATTAAAAAAAAACAAAAACGAAAGCAATTATTTTTACAAAATGCGTGCATGAACCATAATATACAGATAAAAGAAGTAAAGATCCCTTGGTCTAACTTAAATTAAATATTTAGGCCTAGAATTTGATAGGTCCCTAAATTTCACCCAAGATATTAATAACAAGTGCAATAAAGCAAAAAACATGCAGCAACATGTCACCAAATTTCAATAGATATTCACAATTGACTATAAAAAATAAACGGATTTTATATAAAACAGTAATCCGCTCTTTAATCACTTATTCTGCCACAGTATGTTGTTACACATGCGAGACTTAATACAGAAAACTTGTACTGATTAAAAATACATGTATGAGAATCATAAACAATTAACCACGTAATTGTATTCCGTAAATAAAAGCATTCTTATTCTATCCAAGAATAACCCACAGTTTCACTTCTGATTAGAGAATATCATTTGTTCAAGCCACAACAAACGGCAGTGACTCTAATGTTTATCTAAAATATAAACACTGCGAATATGGAAAAGTTGGAAAATATCAACTAGTAAAGAGCAAAGAATGAACTTTGGAATTACAACAAAGAAATTCTAATATTTTTATTGAAGAATGGTTAACTCAGGCAAATTTCACTTGGTGATCAATCTTGCCGAGGTTTGTCGATATTTTCTTGTTTTCAAGAGTTTGCCTGTGCGCCCATTTCGGTCCCGGCGTTACGTACCCACTGAACTTGGAACTCCTCCTTACGTCAACGTTAGGAAGGGAACGAAAGTACTGGTAACCCCACATCTTCAACAACTTTTCCTTCATCGATTCCTTTTGGGCTTCGTACCATTTTTGCATTTCTTTACTCATATTTTTAGCGTCGATGACTTCCTCAACAAGACTCATTTTATTCATCAACCAATGTTCAACTTCGTCTATATTCTTCCTTTCGATGTACTCGGCAAACAAGCTCTTCCTATCTTCTTCCACTTTCAATTGCCTCAAGTGATCCAATGCTTCCTCCTTCCGAGCTTTTATCTTACCCTTCAACCAATTGTCGAAGACCTGCTGGTTAACCAACTGTGATCGTTCCTTTGCTAAATCCCGCCTCTGTCCGCATTGCTTACGGATGCGATCCAACTCCTCCTCTTTGATCGATTTCCTCTTCTTCTGTAATTGCCATGGTGATTTGGTCAATAAGTCTTTCTGCGAGACGATATTAGAATCACGTAATAGAATCAATTGCTCTTTTGTTGGCCATTTACCCCTCATTCCAGGTGCCTGCCTGTGTTGGTCCCATATTGGGCTTTTCGTCGGAGAGGGAAAAGGCCTCATCCCTCTGCATTGCGTGGAGTTGAATACATCACCGTAAGACCTCATCAGGAAAGGATGCACTAAAGGTGAGTTAGAAGGGCAAGCATTCCTTTTCGGAATGTTTATTTCATCGATTCCCATAATTTTCAGATGATGGTGGTAGGGAGTTTTAAGTATAGATCACGGAAAAGGTTGATGAGAACTGAAATCACAAAATCATTAACTGAAAAAATTATTAATGCAACTGGATGCTATGCTATACATACAGTAGTTGTTATGGTGATGCAATCTTTTTTTTTCTTTCCAATATTTTGAAAACCAGGTGATCATATTTAAAATCTTAATATTTCGATACATTAGTGTCTGTATGATAACTTTCGCTTTACATGCATCAATCCTTCTCTCAAACACATATGAAGTATAAACGATAATTAAAAAATATTTTTATTACTATAAAGAATATATTATCATCAAGGAAACTGATAAAACTCCATACTTTATAAATGATCACGATATTTAATTAATAAACAATTAGTTTTTTCTACAGGAAATATTTTTAGTCGTCTCTTGAGGAGCAGGCCAACCACAACAATGTCGTTTATAACTCTGTTTTATCCGTGTAGTTTAACCTTAAATCGGGAGTAAAGACTACGTATAGTTGGTAAGTTGGTTGATAGTTGGTTGTCGTAAGTCTATATGTAAAGTTTTGTTATTTACGTACCAGTGAGCTGCTGTTATTAATCTTAAAATGTTGGACTGAAAATGTTGTTGTTCTTGTAAGCATGTCTTTTTTGCTGAACCCATACGTCCATATAAATTTAGGTAAGTATGTGTATGTATTTAGTTTTTGTCTGATTTTCAATTAGATTTGGGAAAAAGAGAATATCATATTGTCAGTCACTTGTTCGTCTTCCTTTTAATTTTAACGTGTGGAACACAAGTCATCCTTTAGTTAAATATTATTCCAAGATAACCAGCGTGTTCGTCTTTGATTGGTTCTCTCCGATATGCACTGGTATGCACATGTTTCGTTACATGTTATGATTCGTCATGATTTAATCTCATATTTCAAAGTGACTACCAATTTCGTAAATTTCTATAAATAAATCAAATTAGATACACATGTATATTTTTGAAAATTTCATGGAAAAGATAGAAGTACAATATAGGACTCTAGTCCACATTGAGATTGAGAAACCTCTGATAAATCCAAATTTTTAATAAAGGCCGAGTTCCAAAACAAACAGACTTTTTATGGAGGAGGGGGTTAAATCGAGGTGGGGGGGGGAGAGAATAAGGTAAATAGAGAATGGACTCGCCGGCTCCGGGGGCGGTTCGATAGGCCATTATCTGGCGCCTCCGATTTAGCTGGTGACGTCATCGTTAGCATGGGAACTGCACCACGCTACTCCCATTTTTCATTCCCCCGTGACGTCATAAACCCATCAACCCTGTTGGCAACGATCAGCTGATTCATCCGCTCCTATTCCGATGTAATAAAATAGCGTGTTCCAATGCAAGTAATTTTATTCCTATCATAGAATAAGTAGATTAAAATAAATTTCCTAGGGAGTGGGGCGAAAGTGCATACGATTCCCTTAGCTGCAACTTCGATACTAAACACGTCCACAATAAAACAACTATAGTAAAAGAACACTTCATTAATTTTTTTTAATATTAGAAAAAAAATTTTTTATCTCTCCAGGCCAACGAAATAAAAACTGGAATCATTAACTCAAAGATAATATAATATATAATCAATATATTATCCGAATAGCATAAGGATCTCAGGACTATTTTCCTTAGTTTAAATTTTTTAATATGTTTTACTAATTACATATTGTATGTAATAGCTATACTCTTATTTTTTAATGATGTAGAGATGGTTGACCGTGATATAATATGAGGAGTTGGTCGGGGGGGGTGTGGTCAAATAAATACTAAATTTTTAAAAAATAGTATTTTTAATTGTTTCGCCGACGTTTCGACCTTCCTTGCACGTCTACAAATTCATCAGGTTCATCAGGGCTACACAAGATACAAAATATAAAAGATACATGGTAAAAATAAAATAATAACTTATAATTCACTTATTTTATTATCACCATGTACCTTTTATATTTTGTATCTTTTGTAGCCCTGATGAAGACTTGCAAGGAAGGCCAAATCGTCGGGGAAACAATTAAAAAAATTGTATTTATTTTACCGCACTCCCGACCAACTCCTTCTCATTTTATTTTTGAAAAATAAAAAAAAAATTGATAAGTGTCCTATAGCAATCCTGACCTTTAAATGGCTGCCAGCTGAAATTGTTATTTATCTGGAAAAGTGTAAAATGTATTACGCAGGAACAGGTATTGACATCCGCCGGAAAATATTTACAACCCGACGTTTCCTCATTGACCCGCCGTTTATTACCGATATAATTTTAATACTACTTACAATTTTCAATCCATGTTACATATCTCGTAGTAAGAATTTAACTATTAAAATCTGAATTCGTCACTTATTCATTATGTTGATTTTATTTCATTTGACACATCGTTTACCGAACTCCAATGCTTCCAAGAACAGTATAAGGGAAACGTACTACTATTATACTATATTATATACGTTTAAAAAATTAAATTTTATGACTATCATAAGTAAAAAAAAAAATGTTAGATTTAATAAATTTAATGTTGATTTATACAATACAGTCAGGCTATGTATTGAAGTTGTTTTTAACTCAGCGAGCATCTAAATGCCCTCGGTATTAGCATGGCTGCAGTCATCATCCTGTATTGTTTTTTTTTTTTATGTTAACTAAAAATGATGAAAATTCTCAAATTTAATTAAATATTTTAGATACATAGAATAAAATCCTGTTCAATTTGAAATTACAAACGAATCATGTCGTGCTAAGTTTTCAAACACGAACCCATATATATAATGGATTATATGTATATAAAAGGTACAAGAGAAAAAAACATTTTCATTCCATTTCCATAATTCTTCAGGAGAGCGAAATTAATTCTTATGTATAAAAATTATTTTACGGCTAATTTAGACCTCAATGTTAAGAATGAGTTTATTTTGACTGTTGAATATATGAGTAGCCTCATATCAAAAATGGACAACCGCAATTTTTTTAAATTTGAGAATGCCCAGTTTCTGTAACATAGCTTCAATTTAAACCAATTATAATGATTTTTTTTTTCATGATTCCTCTTTCGAATTCTTAAATATCTTCATCAAAATAGTTTGTGTTGGGTCTATAAAAAAAAAAATTACATTTTCTGCACTTTTTAAAAATGATAAATGTCCGTCTTTGACATTAAAACCAGTCATATACACAACAGAATTTAAATTAAAATATTTTTTACAAGTTAAAAATTTTTATATGGCATTCTGTGGGTACAGTTATTTATTATTTTTGTTGTTGTGATCACCTTACCATCAACCTGCTAATAGTTTTTTTTTTTATTCTTTCATGTATTTTTTCTTAAAATATTTAAAAGTGGTGACGCGTACAGATGGCGCACGAACATTCTCTCTTTTTACTTTAGAAGATATGTATGTGTTTTTTTTTTTTAAATTTACTTATCTTTAAGTCATTTTATTTTATTTATTGTATACACTTTTTGATTATTATTTAGTTTTTATTTTGCATCAGTTCATTTAATTTGTTTGTACATATAGTTTGAATGTGATCTCACCCCTCTACAACCATTGTCTAAGTGACGGAATGTTATATTATTCAATAAATAAATTTAAAAAAAAAATGTTTCTTTAGGGATTTAATTTGTTTGAAATTATGAAATTTGACATTTTTTGTTGTTGTTTTTTCATCATCAATTCCAAAGCTTAAAAAACTTTTTACCATTAGAGGCCGCAGTGAGGTTGAGGAAATGCTAAAGGAAACCTCAATAATTTTTCATATTTTACTGTTCTTAAATTTATTTCACTAAATGTACAAATCCATATACATATATTCAACTTAATTTAATACATTTTCAAATTTAGTATCGTAGCATAAACAATTAAATATTAATTAATCCTGGCGTTAGATTAATAAATATCGAACAAAAATTTTTGGAGCCCGCAGTTCTCCATCTGAGATCTATATTAAGCAGATATGGCAAATTATTATTGGACATACCGCTTGTAATAAAGGAATTAAGAAATTCCTTCCAAATCAACAAATGAACATCTTTAGAGTAATCCAATGCGTTATAGAAACGTAGTACTTAAAAACCAACATAATACCTGTTCTGATCATCAGGAATTTTAATTTATGACTTAAAATTGATGTAAAGATAGGACGTTTGTGCAAACAAACCAGAAGAGTTAAAACGCTCTTCTCCAAGCTCCTGGTGATTTTTTTTTTTTTTTTCCTTTAGGCTTAAAAGAAATAGGCGTTTCGACTACTTTTGTTCTTTACAGTATACAGTTTTTTCCGTAGGCTCCGTCATATACTTTCACGGATTGAAAAAAAATAACGAGTAAGCAACACGTAGAAAGGGAATAGAAAGATATAATAAGCAGAAGAGTGGAAGAGGAGTGAGGAAGCATGGCTTCCGGTGAAACTGAAGCGTGTAGCTCGGCCGTGCGTAACAGTCCCCACATCCTTTGGTCAAGCACTCACCGTTCGTTATATCCGAGGGGATATCAGCCATTCACATAATTCATTATTTATATAATATAAAAATTAGTATAATCATACAATTAAATTCCAATAAAATATACTATAGTTACTAGATATATTGTGTGAAATAAAAAAAAAAAAAAAAAAAAAAAACCCAAACCACTAAAACCCATGAAGGGTTCAGTGCTATTTAGGGAAAGCACTGTTTAGGTCAACGGTTGTGATTCAAGGAGGTGATTTGACCGAGATCACGCTCAATCGCCAGGTTTTCCCCCTTAATTAATTATTTGATTAAATGTACCCACTTTAAAGAAGCTGGGTGTGCATCAGGCGGGTTATCCAGAACCAGGGTCGCCCCACGACCAATGAAACATCATTGGAAGACCAGTACCCTACCACTGAGCTACCCCTTTCCCATTAGATATATTTTATAATAGATAAAAATACGTTAAGAGTATTTATTCACTTGTTGTAAACACTTAATGTGCTATCATGCTAAGCAGTCAGCACAAATTTTGAATATATGGTAAATAACTTGTCTTAGCCAATGGCACAGACCCCTTTTATCAAATTATTAACACCCGTCTGGAACTTCGTAAATAAATTCATCAGATCGTAACCTACAAATATTTTATTTACGAAAATTCTCGGAATGGAGGCATTTTCAATCTGGAGATCGACAAGCTTTGTCTATTCAATAAGTTTCTAAAAACTCATGAATACCCATTTGCTTTCAACTTGAATCGAAAGCTAATATGATCACAAAGTCGAAAAAAAAGTGACCTATAAAATAATGGTCCGTTTGGAGTGACCTCTGCCCCGATAATATTAAAATATAAAGGTTACCTATGCCACCTTTTATTTTCTTCGATTTCGTGATCATATTATCTTACGATTTAAGTAGAAAGCAAATGGGTATTCGTGATTTAGTAACTAATTAAATAGAAAAAAATTGCCGATCTCCAAATTGAAAACGCACCAATTGAGAATTTTCGTAAATTAAATATTTGTAGTTTACGATCAGATGAATTTATTAACCAAGATAGGAAGGGGTCTGTACGATCTATGCCAACGTGTTATTAGTTAAGGAACATTATGCTTGTACTGTAAACAAAGTATGTGAGTTCTTAATTGATCTACTAACGTTTTGATTTATTTTTAAAATCCCTAAGTGAAATGAAATGTTTCAGTTGCTGGATTATTTGTTTAAAAATACTTTATTAGACAGCATGATTCAGAAGGCAAAGGACTTGATGAATACATAGATAAAATCCTAGCTGTTTTTACATTCCATTTCTGTGGATATTGTACACAAACAAAAAATCAAACCTTAATAACCTTCTCTGTGCGTTTACGAAGTTAGCAACAGTTTACAAGACCATGGGATGCGTTAAAATCGAGAGTACTAGCGGCCGTATTCAACACACATTTAGTTAATAATTTTCTCTACTATAAATATTTAAGAGGTTTACAATACTTTTTGCATTTTTTTTTCCTTTTTAATAATTTTATATTTTTAATAAAGATCTCTATACAGACAGTAATAAATGTAGTTAACTATATATATTTAATTTTTTCTATGACACGAATGGGGTAGTAAGGACCACGCAAATATCATTTCTTGTTCTTCTTTACACCTTCCGCCTTCCACTCCAATACTCTACCATCCTCCTGGACTGTTCCTCTCGCTCTTCCTTAGTCCATTTTCTCCTTCCTCCCCACAAGAACCAAACCTCTTTTATTTATTTTTCAAGAATCTCTCAGTCCAAACCGTCAATATCTGTGATTTTTAGCCTACCCAGTTCATCTCTTATTTGTTTTACATATCCCCCCACCCCATACTTTCATGGCTGCATACTTTGTCGAAAATTTTCTTGTATAATTTCTCATCGTTCATTCTGACCACGAGCCAATAGAACCTCAATCTCCTGGTCCTTGAGTTACGTTTTTCCTTAAGAATTTTCTGTATGCTTTCATTTTTGTTATATATACATTATTATCTTTTATATATCTATTTTAACGTATTTCATTTTTTTATTTTATCATATTGTAAATAAGGTATGAATGTGTCTTACAGCTTTAATAAAATGTATTATGCCTCAATAAAATAATAATTTAAAATATAAATAATAATATAAAATAATTTTTATTAAAAATTTCTTTAAAATTGTAAACTCATTTATTTTTATTTAGATGTTTATTTATACATAATACTCTACAACCGTTAAATACTATAATTTATTATATTTTAAAAACTATATGATATATATGTGTCAATCGTGATTGTATATATTTTTAAAATTACTAAATATGATATCTCTCTCTGTCCTTAACTCATAATATTCAATAACAAACATATTTAAAGAAAATCTTATGTTATTTTCTTGTAATTGTTTTTTAAAATTTACATTGTACAATGCAATATCAGCAAATCGAACATTCATGTATTTATTAAGCGGATTTTTATTTATATTTTTGTAAGCCTTGTTGATTTTCTCATGGCTGATGAAGACCCAAAAATATAGGAAGAAATGTCAGCACACATTTAAACATTAATTTAATAAGTATTTTATTTTATTTCTGGCAGAACATCATACCCACATCTTCAACTACGTCTCAATTATCGACAACAAAAAATTATTTAAATTTGTTTATGCTTACCAACCATGAGATAAAAGAAATCCATTAGAACTTAAAACTCCAAACTTACCTGAAAATAAAGAAAAAATTACATTATAAATGATAAATGATGATACATAATCAATCATACACAATAAAATGATAAAGATGTTAGACAAATGTTTTTATTTAATCTAAATAAATTTTTCTCGTCGAAAAATATAGCTTTAAAACTTTCAAAGATTTACAATTACAGTTTTTGATACTTGCCAAACACTACCGATCCCCTTTATCACTTTGTATAATATAGGATAGTAATAAAAATAAATCTTTGTTAATATCTCAAAAGAATCGATTCTTTTGTTATAATTTTTAAAAGAGTTCCACGTTTTAAAATATTTACATTGAAATATTCAAATTGTATTCAAATAATTTTGATTAAACCAGATTAATTACCTAAAACAAGAACGAATAACGTATTACGTCGAAGGCAAGAACCAGACAGTATCAAAAATAGGCTCTCATAAAAAACTTATGATATAACGACTGATAAACTTATCAAACGATATCCCAAATAAATATAATCGATTAATCTTGACATTTTTTTATCATAATTTTAAAATATCTGCGAAATTCAGACCATGTGTAAGACATGATAGCATAATATTTCTTTCATTACATTTATAACCTCAATTTATATTATATTCCAAGATATAATATATATATATATATATATATATATATATATATATATATATATATTTAAACTTAACTATTTAATTGGGAATAAGGTCACATAATTATTATTTAATAAACTATTGAATGTTCATTTCTTCTGTTTATTGACGTTTCGATCCCGGTATTTTCTTTTTATTAGTCAATCATGGGATCCTCTTCAAAGCTAGAATTTAAAAAAATAGAGCTTCGATTAGGCCAGGGACACACCGACAGTCTCAGCACCGTCCACCAGCACATATATATACAGCTACTCACTGAAGTATATATGGAATATATATATAATCCAGATAGTCTGCAGGGCAAATGAACTTCTTTGGCAATACATGTTTAAACAAAACGTTAAAATAATGTTTAAACGTTTAAAAAAGTAAAAAAACAATCCATAAAAAAATTATTAATAAAAGTTGGAATATAAGAATCATGTCAATCTAATATCAGTAAAATTAATACAACTATATAAATCGATCTAGCTGAGATGTTGGTGAAGAAATACGAAACTGAGACCACCGATAAAGTGTATTGTGGGAATATTATGGTATTTTGAAATTTTTATTAATATTAATAACAATTAAATGAATTAAGTTTTAATGATTACAATACAGTCAGGCTATTTACAGAAGTTGATTTTAACTCAGCGAGCATCGCAATGCCCTCGGTATTAGCATGGCTTTAGTCATCATCCTGTATTGTATTTTTATTAAACAATAAACTTATATATAAAAAATATATTACAATTAAAATATATTTTTTTCTAGCCAACCAAATGACAAATAGGAGTATGTATTTTAAGCAGAGGTGTGCAGGAGTTCGCAGACCCGACTGTTGATATAAACAGAAAGTTCATTAGAAAAAAAATAAAAAATATACTTAATATAGTAGAGTGCTAAAATCAAGTAATGGAGCTTTTGAAGCGTATATATCTTGAGGATGAAGACAAGATAAGTAGGATTGAATATATTTATTAGACCACTAATCATGGATTTGATTACAAACGACAACTAGTCACGATAATAGACACGAATTAGGATTCTTACAGTAATTAAATATATACTAAATACTTAATACTTAGTGATTAACTACCTTTAATTATAATGCATAATTATAAGCATCTAATTCCTATTTAATTACACTGCCGTTAATTACACCAGAGAGAAGCCACTCGATAATGTTTTATTAGAAATGTAAAATTAAGCCTATAGTTTAAAAATAAATGTCAATAAAATGATTTAAGGATTCAGCTGCCAATTATAAAATCCATTCGGCAAAATGTGGCCGGTAGGATTTTACTTAAAGGCTAAAGCGAGATGGTTATATCACTCGCAATAAATGCGCAAATCCCTCCGGAGGTTTCTAATGTAAATGACGGCCAAATCCCCCACAGTCCGCAAACGGTTAATCCAACATTCCATATCCGAATGGAGAGAGAGAGAGGGGTAATACTCCCACATGAGAGTTTCTTCCTGGAATCAGTTATCCAAAGCATTCCACTCTGGAAGGAGGGATAATCTGGGCGGGACATTTTCCCACTTTCCTCCCCTCGTTATCCCACTCTTCGAGGTAAGTAGCAGATATCCCACAACTTCCTCCAAATCGTGACCGGCCAGTGTCACGAAGTCTTCTAGCATCTCATGAGTCCATTAAACTGCCTCCAGGCTCCGTTTCTCTGATAACTATTTTGGTTCCTCTTAAAGGATTGTGAAATTCATGTCGAAATATTATATTTAAGAAACAAAATTTAAAAAATAACTAAATAAATATTCAAAATAATCCTGAACTTTTTACACTAATTAAAAATTATTGTTCATAAGTAGGTGTATTAAATTTATATTTAAGAAAGTATTATGCTTTTATATCCCATATAATATGTTGCCTAAAGTTTCTGCAGTAAAATAGAATACTTAATAAAACTTCAACAAAAATTAATATAATATTAATAGTTTTAATGAATGACCTACGGCCGGAAATGGAGCAGCGAATAAAAGTGCCACGACAGTTTTCTTCTCTTTTTCAAAGCTATTGAAATACCGGAAAATCTCAAATGAAATGAGTAAAATGCTATAATGTTATGAGATACGGCTTCGATACCTGGACCACAAACCAGCAATCTAGAAAGAAGTTTTAAATGACTTTAAAAAACGTTGCACGATAACCTAAGCAATCTGGGATCAGAGTACTAACGCAAGGAGGAGAATGAAGAATAAAGAGCTGGTAACAGAAAATGATCAATCAATACCACATGATAAGATGTAAGGAGATTAAGATTGGCGGGGCATTTATCTCAGAGCAATCTATGGGGAAGCCTGTCCAACAGGAGGTAGTTATAAATAAAAAAATCTAAAATACAAAGTCACACCTCAATGTGATACACAAACATAGTTACTTATGCAATTTTTAACTATTGTATACGAAATGAACAAATTAACGGCCACATCCTTTCGTATACAGTATGGGTCTACGTGGTCTGAAATAATTAGGTACGCCAAGTTTTACCCTTGTCATGTTAGTGGACGTTTAAAAAAAAAGCACACTCTCATCTAGAATATGTCAGTCAGGAAACATCAACTGAAAAATAAAAAGACGAAAAGCGTGGAAAAAAAACTAGCGTATGGTTAAATGCGGACCATCTGTAACCTGCTCGCAAAATCCACCTGGATGGCCGCCATGACTGCTAACCCCTGGCCGGGAAATAGCGAAATAAAATGGGCCAAGTAAACACGTAAATATGAAACAGGGGGGAGGTAGAAATGGGGGCTCTATCGACCCCTCGGAGTGACGTCAGCGCGGGGGCGGGAAACCACCCCATTCATAGCGCGGGCTTCGGAGCAAGGACCGCAGCTTGTCGCAGCAGCGCCACTGAGCAGCTTTTCGGAAATTGGTCCTCCAGGCAGGATCCTTATAACGGCCGCTCATGTTTATCGTTAATCAGACGAGGAAGAGTAAACGACAGCAATGGTGTATGAATAAAATAGCTAATCATGAATCGTAACATTGCATTGGCAACGCGATTTACACAGGTAAAGAAAGGAAGTTCCGGTAACAAAACTTGGCTGGACATAACTTGGATTACGACGTATTTCTAAAATAATTCCAACTTAATGAAACGAACGAAAATGAAAAGTTATAATATATTTCTAGTTTTATTCTAGCATATGTTACATGTTATCACGCAATCTGGACGTAATTTGAATACTAAATTAACATGTATATTAAAACCTTTAACGTGGTTTCAATAATTCAAATAAATTTAAACAAATAAATACCAATCATATTTATCCTCAATTATATATATTAACAATTTTAATTAAAGAATAGAAGAATGGATTTATTAAGAATTTTTTTATGTATAGATATTTCTGGTGTAATAATAAACAAGATGATGATGATTGACAAATAAACTAAAATACTGACAATATATTAAAGAAGACATAAATCGAGAGATGATTGTAGTAATATTCCATAATATCAAGAGTGATATAAAATTTTCAATACACAGATAAATATAAATTAAAACATTCATCGTATGAACTTAACAGATTTACTTCATGTAAAGCAGAAGTTAAGTTGATTAAGGGGAGTCAACAAAACAACTATTTTTTTTTATATCAAATTGGGTATACATTTCTAACTAAAAAAATTTAGGCCATGAACATAAATTATGAGAAATATTTTGTTTTTTGTAACCAATATGGATGTTATATATATATGTATTTATTTTTAATAAATTATGTTACAGAATTATTTCTTTAACTAAAAATGTATCATCAATTTAATAATAAAAAAATTGATGGTTTGTTCACTTTGTTACATTATTACTTAAATAAATTTAGGACATGAACATAACTCTTTAAACAAAAATTATCAGAAATATATATATTTTTTTCACAACATTATGGATATAAATAATCGAATGAAAAAAAAACATTAACTTATTTATGAATTATGAAAAATATAAACTTATAAATTTAAATAATGTCATAATGACACTAATTCGAAATCTAAAAAAATGTTAAAAAAAAAAAAAGGAAAAATAAAAATTTTGTAAATAAACTTGGCAACCTGAACACGAGTCAAGATCACAAGTTTCCAGGAAGGGATGCTAATTGATGATGGGTGCAAATTACGAGAACGCTTCTAAGTAGTCGGTGAGAGCTAGTTCCAAGATATTTTGTGGTCGCCAATTAATAAACATTAATTCTTTACCACTAATATATACTATATCTATATACATATATATTTGTTATACTATTTAAATTAATATGTTTTTAATGAGAGAATAATAATATATTTAGTATATTAGTATATTTTTATTTAGATTCGGCTTTTCTGATTTCGTCATTTGAAAATTGTTTGTGACCTTCATCGTGTTTTGAAGTAGCAATAGAACAAATATTACTATACTCTTAAATTTATTTGTACAAGATATCGCACATAATGAATAAATAAGGCATAATTCAAAATTTCTAACAACGGAAATTTTAATGGATGGGCATCTATCATTCCAAAGAGCTGTCATCTCTAAAAATATCGTGACTTTTTATTATAATTATTTTTTATTCTCATTAAGTAAGTCAAGAATCTAAAAATCCTTTAAGGAGATCAAAATATGAATTTTAATAAGTAAGAAATAGCAATAAAAAAATTAAAAAATGTGAAAATTAAATTAATTAAAATTGCTATATTACAAAATATATTCAGTAAAATTATAAACGAAAGGAATAATACAAATAGATCTCGAATTACAGATTTCACTGAATAATAATGATAAATAAGGAATGTGAGTAACTGAAACTTGATTTTAAATGTTAAAAATGTTTTAGCAGCAACCAACTAAATTGTATATTTCCTGCAATGATGAATAAATTACATATTATTGTTATAAATTATAGTTACGAACAGTTTTTTATAGATATTACTAACGAAATGTCATGTAAACACCTTATAAACACTGTAAAAGGCGAACCTCATCATAGAATTATTTGAACTCTGAATTCTAGACCGTGAGAAAGTTACTGTTTAATAGAAGAGATTTTCCAAACGTCGCATATTTAGAAAAGACATTTATTCAACATGATTGAAACTACAAAATGTTTATTTTAAGATTGCCAATTATCGATAAACCAAAATAAAAAAATAGTTTGTATTCAGTGGACAAAACGGAAGGAATACAATGCATTCTATAGTTAGTGAGAGAAATTAGTATTCCTGAAGAGTGGCGAGTAGAACACGTGGTGAGGTTAGTGAATAGCCTTGAATGATAATAAATTTTAGTCTGGCTCGAATTGATTGAATGATATCAATTACTAATTTACATTGGAATTTTCTGTATTATTGAATAATTTCAAAAAAAGAGAAAAATATGAAATTTATTAGTAGTAAAAAAACTCAAACTTAAATCACTTCATTCGGAAACTGCATTTGCTCCGTAGTATTTATAAATTTACTGTCCATCGAAAAAAAGGTTTGGCGAACCCGAAGGTTCGTTGCCGATACAACCAATCGCTCTATTCATACTTCCATCCACTGGCCGACGTCCAAACCCAACTAATCCAGATCAGCCTTAAAGCAATCTTCCCACATTCGCTTCAGTATATCCCCGGACGCTTACCAGACGACAAAGCGAATATTAATTTTTTAGTGAAGAGAAGAATAGTTGGGGTGGTCAGTCAAAAAGGAAGGCAAAAATAAACTATAATATTTATTTTTTACATATGCCTACGTTTTGACCTGAAGTTCAGGCCTTCATCAGGGCTAAGAAAATAACCAGATAACAAGGTATGAGAAACATAAGTAATGATGGTAAAAAAGATAATAAAAAATAAAAAAAAAATTAGAAAAATAAAATAGATGAATATAAAGTAAAATGAAATTGTTAGAATAATGACTAAGAACTAAGAGATAAATAATAAAAACCGTTACAAAGTGTGGAATGATGAAGTAGGCATAATCAAAAAGGGTGACAAAAGTGTTACAATGGGAATCTTAGAATAAAATATAAAACATAAAAAAGAAATATGAAGTTATATAAGAAATGAAAATAAATAGTAAAATTAAAACATTGAGAATAGAGTAGTTAGATAGAAAATTGAGATATTGTAAAGTCTATCAAGATGTACAGAAAATGTATAATATAATAAAGAGTTAAAAACAGAGAAAAGGAATAAAAGGAAGGAGGTAAGAAATTAAGAAAGCTGAAATAAGAACGAAATAAAAGAAGTACTAACTGTCTCCTTAAGTGTCGCAGAGAGAATAAAAGTCGTTACAAGGGAGGGGGAGAGAGAAGAGATGTGTAGGTGGCGTCATCTCTAACGGTTATCCGACGAAGTTTGAACTAAAGCGCTGGAAGTGTAAATAGGTTATTTTCTAAGTGTAAATAGGTTATCTGGTTATTTTCTCAGCCCTGATGAAGGCCTGAACTTCAGGTCGAAACGTCCGCATATGTAAAAAATAAATATTATCATTTATTTTTGCCTTCCTTTTTGACTGATCACCCCAACTATTCTTCTCTTCATTATCCACGACAGTCAACCAATTACCAATTATTAATTTTTTAGAGATTCGTTCATTACTAAGCTCAATAATTTTAAATGCTCATTTTATTCGCCAAATTTCAACTCTGGTATTCCATACCTCACTCTCTCCCCAGCACAAAGAAAACCAGCCGTAGCCGAAAAGGGCAAGATAGAATAGAAAAAAAAAGTTCACACAATTTGGCAATGTGTAACCGTCTTGATTTTCCTCTAGACACATCCTACTTCGATTCAAACATTTTATTTACAAAAACCTTAAGGCACTGCTCTTAATGTAAGCGGCCACGTTTTGATTCCATAAAGAATCGTAGGAAGGATAATGGTTTTATAAATTCTAATTTTTAAATTTCTGGACAGGAGGCACTGACTTTTACAGCATAAAAATAACAAGCGTATACCGTTTTCAATCTACCCTTAATTTGCTCTTCAATTTACCACTAGCTATCGTAGCCCCCAATTACCTAAGCATCTATAAGCGATCAAACGTATTGCCTTCTAAATGTTTATATCCCCGCCGCATTTGAAGCTAACCATACATTTTGTCATGTCCATATTTATTTCCAACTTCAATTTTTGAACGATTTTCATCAACTTTGTTGTATTTAGTTTTATAGTTTCCGTTTTAAGTTCACTTAAATTTAATTTCTTTAGAAAAAATTATTTATATAGTAATAACGTGTATCTAACTTAACAAACCGGGAAGAGGATTAGAACAACGTGTTGAGACCAGTACCTACACAAGAGCAAATACGGTTAACTGCCATAGATACTGTGTTCCAGATCTTTTCAATGAATTTTTAACTAATAAATTAGTTAATTATTTAGTCTCTTGTTACTACGGTTCCAATTTGCAGCTTTGAACGACAGCGACAGCAGGGAATATTTGAAAAATAAAAGAGAACATCTAAGGCCATAGATTGATTGGATGGGAAAGGAAAAAATTTATTTGAGAGCATGGACATTTCAGGTATAAGGATATAAAGTTCACGTTTTGATTTTTATAGACTTTACAATAGGCGCTGAGTACGGCAATAACAACAGTTAAGGGCACCGTATACCATCAATAATACTGTCACAATGCTAACAGATTGACATTACTGACCGAGTAAGACAAATGATAATGAAATGGTGAAGAATATTTGCAACAGCCATTGCGCCTAGATTTATAGTGTTAGTTTGGAAAATCAGAAAGAACTCTATTATAATGGTATAGTATTAAAATATAGGTGAAATACCAATAATAAATTATATGTTTTAGTTACCTAGTAGCATTTTTAAAAATTAATATACCTTGTACTAAAAAAATAATTCTTCGCTAATTCTGATTTTTATTAGTAGTTCAGAGAAATATATTTTGTTCGATAGATTAATCAAAATAATCTATACTATAGATTTAAGATTACTAAACCAAGTGATAAATAGGGTTAATAAATCTATCATTTAATGACTAAGCCGATATAAAAAAAAATCCACAAATAATTCTTGATTCCAGTTATATTTTTATTTTTGCAGGATACTGTATGAAGTTACAAAGCTGGATTTCTTCATTATTTACAAGTATTTCTATATGTTTACATAGACTGAAAATAAAAATCCTCTTTTTTTTTGTCTGTAATATAGGCCAATAATATAAAATTATATACATTAGAACTTATACCCATATAAAATTAGGATGTTTAAGACTGGTCAAGGCGAAACTAGTATGTCCAATAGATCTTCATCAATGTTATACGTATTGAGTACCAGTGACGGATCCAGAAATTGTTTTGATGGAGAATAAGTATGAGAAGATATTTACAATATTACAATGTACAATATTATTAATATTACTGAAATGTTTCTCTAGTTCATTTGATATTTTTCCATTTAGGAGGTAATTAATAGCTTCAAATTAAAAAATAACTACATACTTCATTAAATAACAAATTTTGTTTTTTTACGGATACAGGTGTGAAGCGAAGTAAAAAATATAAAATCATTACAAAATTTTAAATTCCTAACCTACTCTAAAGTCGACTCAAACATGATTAAAGTTTTGTCTCTTGAGTTTTGCTTATAGTGATTACAACATTCAAATAAAGAATGCTGAGCTGGCGTGATTGTCCACAGTTTGCCGAATTTATTGATTAATAAAAATTAGGATGTTTTATTATTGCTAAACCTTCCGGGGCCAGGAACGGATCGAAAAAGTCGGACTCTTATAAAAAAATAGTTACAGAACCTTATCATGTATAGTCTCAATTTTGTTATATGGTAATAAGACTGAATTAATTATATAAAATATTAGGAATTTAGTACGTGAGAAAGGGGTTGTATATTCCAATTGCATTATCTGCAAGGACATCGCTATGCGGTCAGCCATAATGGTCTGGTCGCGGAACTCGCTGGATCCATTCAAGGCAGTACACCATATCTTGTTTTGCTAGAAATTAGGAAATTTACAAGACTGCTAAATTCTTTGATGTCAATGAAAATGTTATTATACGTATATGACAATTAAGTAAAATACATTACTTAAAAAAAAAAACTTGGTTGGGGCACGATAAGAAAAAGTCGGATGTTTTCGTCAGTGGTTGGAATCCAGGAAGTCTGACAGTGGTGTCAGTGCACATTAAGGCCGGGCGGGTGTGTCCACAGATAACGTCCGAAAAGTAATCGGCTATGTACGGTCGTATTCGGCCAAATGATTCGCTAAATTTGAAAAGGGTATTTTATTCCAAGGCCGAAAAATGGGATCAATCCAAAAGGATCACCTGTCTTTTTTTGAGGGGAGGGGAAGGGAGGGAGGACAGTTTGGTTATGTATAATTTTTTTTTATTTATGTGTTTATTTAGGATATGTATGATAAAACTTATTGTACGCGGAGTGCACTAAGGAATCTCATCATTAGAGCTTAATGATGTTTATTTGTAATAGACTTTAATAACATTAATCTACATTATGTGATACTATACTTTAATATTTTTTTTTAAATAATGAATACTGCTTGACATACTAATATTCAATTAAAACTAAGATGCTCGCAATAACACACATGAACTTAAATGTTAAAACTTAAAAGAAACGACTTTTCCTTGATTAAATTTAAGGGCAAACGTTATAAATATGAGAATTTTACAATAAAATTAAACTTAAATATTATTACTAAATTACTATTATTATTCCAAGCAATGAATAATACAGGCACTCTTTGACCAATCGAACAATAACAATGTAATATTCAACATAACATTTGTCGAACAAAGGCGAAAGACTAATAAATTTGGTTATACTATTTGTTTAAACAAATACTGTAATGTTAAAATACTTATAAAAAAAGAACATGTTTCGGATATAAATAAAATTGTTCCGGACTTTAAATTGTCATGAAATAAAGCATGTTTTATATAAAAAATTAGAGGACAATATAATTAACATCTTTTGTCTCTTTTAAAATATAATACTTATTGAAGTTGGAATATCAAAAAATTAAATTGGATTGTGATTAACTTATTTTCTACTGATACGTTAATCCAGTTATTAATAAATACACAAGATATTTTATATGCAGTTAAATAAAAAAAAAAAAAGATTACATTTGAACTTCTGAGCTTATATTCAAGCTAATTTTTTTTACATAAAACTCACTAAATCTATAATCATGAAATTTAAAAAAACTATTCCGTTGTCATGAAATGGTTATTTCAAGGATCTTGATCTGTAAACCACACGACACCTTGAAATAATGTGTTCACAGTAAAAATTGCGAATTATACCGCGAAAAATACTTCGAATGAAAACTATAATCTTTCATAATGAATGCTCTGTGGAAACTAATAAATTTTATTATTAATTATTAAACATTTTAATAACAAATAAATAAAGCAAACAAGTTTATGATAGTTTTTATGAAACACTAAGCTATGAAAAAAATAAATACAAAACGATTCTGCACATATTTACAATATTTTATGCCGATGATTAAAATAAGTGTTATTTCTTTTACTACCACCCAATAACAATAAATTGTCCGAGTTAATATACCTCTCTATATGAGAACAATTCGTGATGTTATGTGCAATCGAATATAAAACGGTAATGGCCACAATAAATACATATATGTATTGCTACATGGCCCGTAGACCGGATCGATAAACGACCACTCATGATATAATATGATCGGCATCTGAGGGGTGGACTGCATTGTCTGCAGAGAACCGTTGGTATTAGGGGTCGTTACAGCATGCTGCATGGCTGCAGCGTCGGTATCGAACCAATGGTGGCCGTAGATGGTTCTATAAATTATTACAGAAAAAAAACGTGTTAAGTGAATTTATGTTTCTTCAAAGAACAAAATATTTCGGTGAAATTAACTTCATTCAGACCTTTTAGTGGAGAATGAATTTGATAACCGATATAAACAGACCAGTATACCTTTAAGCTGTATATATCTATCCTTTACTCAAAATTCAATCGACGTACAGCACAGGTGGAGGGGAGAGACGAGGGCTTTCCGGCTGAAGACCCCCACCCACTCCCAAAAAAATATTGGTAAAATATAACCATGCTTTAAGAATAAAATATTAAAAAATAATCTCTAAAATTATTAATGTTCGTGTAATTAAACATAACAGAACTTCAACAGCCACTTAAACACCTTAGGTACTTTCTTTTTCTTAAAAGGTAATTATCGATAAATATTTTAAAAACCGCTTTCCGGCTGAAGCCTCCTCCTCCAAAAAATAAATTAAATCTTGGATCCGCTAGTGACGTACAGCAAGCTTCATAAGCGAAAAATGTTTACTCCGGTTTATAATATAATATTCATTATTCAAAATATACTTTCGGTAAAGCTTCCCACTTTACGACTGCTGTTATATTAACAATTTATACTTTGTAAGCAATTGAATTGTTCCACTAGATAATCAAATTTTCCAGCTTAATAGATAGGATATAACACATAAATATTCCAGACCTTATAATCCATTATTGTCCTCGTTCGTTGACCTATTGGTTTGGAAGATTGAGTCAAATATTGAGTGTGTAAAAGCCGTACCTAGTTATTTTTTATTAATAAAATATATAAAAACTTTCTTTCTATATTACTAGGAGGTACCCAATTCCATCAAACGGCGGACCAACCCCAGTTTTACAAATTATACAACTGTTCATGCAATTGTACGACTCGTCGCTCAAATTGTATTTATTTATTTATTTTTTTATTATTTTTTTTTTGTTTTACGCTATGGTGTGCTTCCATTTCTATTTCATAATAATTAATATATTTGATTGAAGGAGAAATGACTAGATCAAAAAATAACTGCTGTCACCAACTACTATCTCCAGATCAAAATACCATTTCACATAAAAATTTTTAGTCTAAAATCTTTATTTTGCATTAGGAGAGTAGGAGATAACAGAAGTTCAATATATATATATCATTAATTGATCAGCTGTATAATTTGAAAAATAATCGCCGCGCTCCTGTTATACCCTACTTTCCTAATACTAAAATAAAATAGATGATTTGATCAAAAAGTTGGCCTATAAAAATATTCAGACGTTTGGTTCGACCTCAACTCCCCAAAATGTCAAAACAACGAGATCATATAGGCCGAACACGATTTAAAAAAAAATATATTGTGATTAAATTATCTTACGATTTTAGTGGAAAGCAAATGGATATTTATGATTTCGAAGTACCTAATTAAATTAATTAATCTAATCTAAAGGGCCCATTTCTGAGAATTTTGGTAGATGTAAAATTTGTAGATTACAATAAAATGATGTCATTACGGAGTTTTATACAGCTGATAAAAATATGATAAAATGGGGTCTAAACCGCAGACGATAACGTTTTACCTCAAAAACGACACATTTTTAGACATTAAAACGCAAGACCCAGAATAGTTCCGAAGAAAATAAATGACTAAACGAGCTAAACAAGACCTTGATGTGCACTTCGAAATCTTTAAAACATAATTTATGACTTCCTGATCCCTCGACTTTTGAAACCATATGGATTTTTTAAAATCAGGATTCGTCACTTCTCCATAAAATTCCCTTTTGTTTGATAACTCGTTCGTCAAAATCCATCGCTCCTGAGTTCCGGAAAATCCAGGGATCTGGTTAAATACTACAGTATTATATAAAGTGTAGATGTAGGCGTTGTAAAGTGTCGATAATGAATATACAGTATTGTCTAATATCAAGTAGATAGACCATAACAAATCTCAAAGTGATACGGCATTACCTGAAGTTTCGCAACTTGCAAAGCGACAGCATTACGGATTTACATAATCTAGGCACGGCTCCACCCCCGACATGACCCACATTTTCGACCAATGGTCATACTGTTCTAGGAGTGATGTCGACATACAGCATACAGACGGCAAGTCAATAAAATATAATATCCAATAATTTATTCTAAAAAATAAATGGAAAAACAGCAGATTCAAATTAGTGATTTATTGTCATGAAAATGCATTTATCACAAATCTTGAAGCATGGTGTCAAAACTGCAGAATTAAAATAAATTCCATCAAATTACTTTTATCCTTATCGTCGTAAACCTATGACTTATAAACCTGTGTCCTATAGTATCCTTTAACAATACCCCACTTATCCCTGTTGAACAAATCCGATACCTAGGAATTCACCTGGACAAACGACTCATTTGGAATACTCATAGTAGACTGAAAAGAAAAGAAAACGCTCGACGTGTTTGACTACTCCAGCACTTTATAGACAAACGCTCTTAACTTCCGATTATTTACAAAAGACTCGTATATACGACTATAATAAAGACTATTTGTTCTTACGGAATTCAGTTTTGAGGATCTACTAAACCATCAAATTGCTCTCGTATCCAATCCTTACAATTCAAAATCCTTCGTAAAATTCTCAATGCTCCTTACTTAGTCACAAATAAAATCATCCACAGCTACTTCCATATGTTTCCGATTAAGCTCAATCCAGCTACCTATTCATAATCAACTTCTAAACCATCCCAACCTTCATAGCCAGGACCCAAAAATCGACCTCATTGCAGGCGAATATTTGATTGAAAATTACTAAAGTGTGTGTTATTCAGAGTAAAAAAAATGTAGTTCCAGAGCCGCTGCTATAAAAAATGGTTGCTGATTTAAAGAATATTAAGCCAGTAATTTGAGAATCGAAACGGGAAAACCATTGTGACATATGTGAGAAATTTTTTTATATTTGTATCTTGTATGTATGGGTTAAGACATGCAAAAAACAAAATTTATAACACGGGCCATCTAATGGGCGAGGTGGCCGAATGGGCTAAAGCGTGTGCACTGCACCGCCGTTGCCTGGCAACCTGATCTATGAATCAAAGTTATAAAAATAGTCACGAGTTCGTGTCCCGGTGCCGGAGGAGTCTTTTAAATCCCCGCCCACACACCCTGGCCCGGGAAAATCCCGTATAGCCTTAACGGCGAGGAAGGGAAGGACCCAAAAAAAATAAATAAAAAAACACCCAAAAATAGCCAAAAAAGTCACCTATAACTCATAAACGATACATCAAAGCGAAAAATGTACTCTTTAATAAATCACAGAACGCTAAATCGTGCGGCCGACGAGTACATAAACTTTATAATTTAGTTAAGTGGCAAGGTATAAAACCACGGTCAACCAACGCTGATTTTTACCAAATTTGTCAAAAATTGAGACAAATTACTTTAAATGGCAATCAAATTTTGCGTCCACTGTAATTTTTGCGTTTACTAGGTGAATTCTTTAAAAATCCCCCATTGCGGGTTTAGCAGGTGTTGAAAACGGTGTGGGAATCCTTACTCGGTCCTCGAATTGTGAGAATAAAAGTAAGGTCAACGCATTATTATAACAGGAAATGAAAAAAGTGCATCTTAAAGATAAATAAAAAAATGATACCTAGGTAATAGAAGGGAAGGGATAGCATACAGAATGCGCAGAGAGGAATGAGAATGGGAAATTGGGCCCGTTATGAGGGGCAGTGCAATGACTCCAGCGGTTCGTCTGAGTCAAGCTCCCGGGTCTTTGACTTCCTTGACTCTACATGTCGGGGGAGTCGCGGGTAACGGTCGCAATAAACTTAACGACGATTCCCATTGGATGGCAGGACTAGATCGACGACTCTCATTGGACGACAGCGCTAGAATGTAGGGTATAATATCTAGTGGAGCAAGGAGCTCAGCAAAAAACGGCCACTGAAAGGGTCACACGGGGCAATGCAACGGGTAATGTACTATAGAAATACGATCAGTAGGTACTAGTAGTGGATCCAGGATTCTAATTCGGAGGGGGTTTTATTGTTTTATGTTTTTTTTTTTGTTTTTTTTAATATAACGGTAACTATTGTCAAAGAGACTATATAAAATGTTTTTAAGTAGTCCTAGGAGGCAGTTTAAAAAATAAATTACACGAACAATAATGCTTTAAGGATTCATTTTATTCTTGACAAATGCTTACATTTCAATAGTAATATAATTTAAAAAGAGCACACAGTGTGTTAGATTAGACCAACCACACCAGTAAATATGAAGATATGAAAAAAATTAAGTGTGTTTTCTAATTTGTTGGGGGCTTCAACCCGAAAGCTCGAAATACGAAAATGAACAATTGAATAAACATTGAAAATTACTTAATTATTTTCTAATACTAAAATTATTTTCATATAAAAAAAATTAAAGGTACTTCAGAGGAAGCTAATGTTGGAAATTACCCATTTAAGCCCTGTTAGAGAACATCAATCAGAATAAAACCTAATATAATATTAAAAAACACACACACAGACCATTGTAGTAAATATGAAAAAATAAAATATTTTGTTTAATTTGTGGGGGCTTCAGTCCGAATGCTCAAAATACGAAAATAAACCATTGAGAAAATATTTTAAAGCAGGGCGGGAAACCAAACCTTTTATTTGTATTCCATGACGTTTTTTCAAGTCATGTTTGGAAAAATTCCAGATCATCAAAATGGTCAAAATTTCTTTTGCACTCCCTAAAACATTATGAGGAAATAAGGGATGAAGACAATTAATTTATACCGTAACCTTAAATTGCTAATAATTTTGAGGAATTTTGTATTATTAAAATTTTTAAAAAATGTGCGCATGTTGTTACTACGTTTTATATATAAATTAGCCTGAGTCATTTTAGTGAGCTCACTGTGTTTTTTATCAATACTAGAGAGCTACTCCCTGCCCGTCTAACGGAGGACCAACCTCCATTTTATAAATTATACATTATAAATTATAAACTGTTAATTAAATTGTACTACTCGTTGCTAACATTTTATAACTGCAATTTACACGTATTGTGTAGTTCAGATAGTATTATTTTTTTTTAAACATAAAATAAACTGAACGAAATTATAGTTCGGACAAATTTTTATTTTCTTTAAAATTATATATTATACACCGGACCTTATTGACAATTTATACTACTATATCATTATAATTATTCTTATTGCAGATTTGTAACCATAATATATATATATATATATATATATATTATATATATATATATATATATATATATATATATATATATATATATATTCGACTTGTCCAGCTTCATATAAGCCCAACATCAATTTGAGCATTTTATTTATAATATTTTCATTGTACATTATGTTGTGCTTCCTTTCCTATTTCATAATAATTATAATT
The DNA here is from genome assembly GCA_928085145.1 of Nezara viridula. Classification (NCBI taxonomy): domain Eukaryota; kingdom Metazoa; phylum Arthropoda; class Insecta; order Hemiptera; family Pentatomidae; genus Nezara; species Nezara viridula. Next base: position 61,753,954 of record OV725080.1, on the reverse strand, counting down.
ATACCATAATATAATATAAATGATATATATAATATAATAATTAATATGTTGTATTCAAGATGAATACCATTTACCGAATAAAATTTTGATCTAAAATCTTTATTTTTTATTAGGAGAGTAGGCGGTTACAGGAGCTCAATACTGTAACGAAAACACCAGGGTGTTACTAAATCTATATTAAGTATTTAATACTAATTAGGATAACAGGAGGTTAAAGGAGTTCAAGATATGTAATTAAATGAAGAGCTGTATAATTAGTGCTAATGAGGAGAGTTCCTATAATCTCTTACTCTCCTAATACTAAAATTAAATATGACAGTCAAATTTTTTCTTCTATAATAGAGAGAAATAAGACATAAATTCTCTAAAATAGTCTTAATAGTTCAACTCCATCAAAAATGTGCTTAATGATTTTCTGCAATATATCGACAATATACTCGTCCTAAATAGTTCCTTTCATTTTTTTATTATGTTTATTAATCATAATTGTTTTTGTATCTTTTCATTTCTTTCTCACTTCGGTAATTTTTAAATAATAGAAACTATGATGATCATGATCCTATGAAATGCACTGAAATTCTATCAAACAAATTCAAAGTAGTACCTCGTAACTTATACAATTTTCTAGACTTATAATCCCCAGAGTAGATATTCAAATAATCTGAATATCTAGTCTGGAGAATTTCGTGAAAGAATAAAAAAAAAATAAAAAAATCTCTGACTTCTCCAGGTCTTCGAGGTAAGATAGACACACTGTTTTAAAGAGATTACTAAGGAGAGGTGTCTGAGCCAGAAGTTAAAGGAGACCTTTATGTTACAAGGGCCCTTTTACACTTAGAGCTGAGATCTATCGGTAGCCGGAATGTTTTTTTTTTATCGCTAGTTCTATCATAAAGGGCCCCTGTCAAATAAATCACAGTCGGACCTAGTGGGCCCAGATACTCGGATTTCTCGCCTCGTTAAACCAGGCCATCCTAGGTCCTCCACTCGTAACAAAGTCGGAACGCTCAGGAGGGAAATTCAAAGAATTCAGATGCTTGTAAAGTATTATATTTGCAAAAGTTAATGCACAATTCAAATAAATTAAATTATAATTCTCAAATCTACTTGACACTTCTACGTCCTAAAGGCATCGGGAAATTGATAATTTGCTTTGTAACTTTGACTTTGACACTGATATAATGAATTTAATCGAAATCGTTAAGAGCCGTTTTCCAGAAAATCGTAAAAATGTGTTATATAAAGTGTCACTTCCGGTTAGCCGATTTTGATGAAAAAGTTGTTGTAACATCTCAGGTATATGCAAACCTTAAGTATACAATTTCATTTTCATACTTTTTGTTTTTGAGCTAGACCTGTCATAAACACAGAAATTTTGTGTGACTTGGTTATTTAGATTAAGGAGACCTCAAAACATCAATTTCCGTTGAAAACTCAGATTCGAAAATGTCCACGATCGCAATACTATCCCTTACTATATATTTCATATATAGGTAAGTGAAAGTAAAAATGTGAGAGTGCAACATAGACCAAAAATATGTGTACATTTTTTTCATTATTCGACTGATATAAAAATTAGTATTTGACGGTTATTTGAGGTAAAGAAAATATCAACTTTATTAGCCCTTAAAAAAAAAAATTTACCCTCACACTGATACGTTGGCCATAACAAATTATCTCAATATTGAACTAATTCTAGTTATAGCTAAATTGGACCTAACATAACTTGTCAAAAAAGAGCTTTAGAGTTCCAAAAATAGTGTGATCATGTGATCTTGGACCATCTGTCAAGTAGACGTGACACCGCTGTTTATTAATATTTTGTTCCAATCTCTGAATGAATCTCTAAACCATCCTCATTATCTTTAACAGTCAATTTAATAATTAAGCATCATTATTTTTTTTAATTAAGAGAACGAAATTAATAGTTTTTTTAAACCACACTTCACAGAGTAATTCTTGAGGTACCGGTGACTCAAGCGTGGGAGTCGACCGCCATATTGTGACCGAACGAGGGGGGAGGGAGATAGCAGCGTGACTGAACTACGAGGCCTTTGTGGACTGCATCCTCTTCTTCTGCGGTCGTGGGTTCCGGAGGTCCTAGCCCCCAAGATCTTATTCAGCTTCTCAGCAGTACATCGCTGTGGCTATTCTTGAGAGAGGAGAGGAATGAGAGGAGGAGAGGAATGCACGAATCCAATTAATAATCAATTTCGAGAACAAGCAATGTCAACTATTCTATGGACTAGACAACAAGCAACAATCGTTTACATTAATGCTGGAGCAGCACTCAGCTACGCAAAATTCCAAAAGCAATTGGCGATTCAATTACGGCCGTGTGAATCGACTATAAATGCGTAATAGAACTATAGTATTAAAATAGTATGTATTGATAAAAGCAAATCGCTTATTTAAGGGAGTTAAACTTACATATAATGGCACAGAAGATACGCAAAGTTAGGTATAGTAAAAGCTAAATGATAATGCAATTTTTAACATGACCTTGATGAAATAAATGAAAACGCAACATCCTTAGCGATTGGTTATCATTGTCACTGTAAGTGGCATCAACGAACACAGGAAAAAAATTAATGCGCTATCAACACAATATACAATATACAAGTACAAATTTCTTTTCGGCTCCAAGGAGCAACGGAGTAATATGATAGAGGTATCAAACGAAAGTAAATTTTAAAGAGAAGCGATGAATGCCAATTTCAAAATCTAAAACCTTTCAACAATTAAAAACATTCATTAAAAAATAGATGGTTTGAATAAAAACTTTTTATATAATAGAGAGATTTATATTATTCAGATTAATATTTTATTTATCGCCTCATTAATTAAAAAATACTGTTCTCAAAGAAAGTTGCTTATAATAAACGTTCTCACTTCCATAATTTGGTGGACTATGATAGGATTGATGGAAAGTTTAAAGATGTTAAATTTTATTTATTAAAATTTACCGCTTACGAAACAAACCACAATTCATGCCGAAAGGCTATTGCTTAGGTGCTATGTGATACTTATAACATGTTTAAGTTATAGAAATTAAAATATTACTATTTAACGATATGCCTTCTACGAACTTAAAATCTATCGAAAAAGTAGTTGATAGAGAATGGTTTTGAGGTCCTTAGGATAATATATATATATATATAGGCATTTTGATATTATTAATCAATAAAAAAGTATCCAGGCAAAGCTTCTAAATTTTTAGTAACAGATTTCTATACTATTAGTAAATTCGAAAAGCCTTGAACGAGTACAATAATGGATTAGTAAAAGTTCAGAGATTCACTGTGTTTTATTGCTTGATTATTATATGTTGCTTAATTATTATTTATTGCTTGATTATCAATTATTGCATAATTAATTAATTAATTAAACTGGAGGGATCGTATCCAGCAGAGATGGACAAATGCTACTCTGAGTACTGAGTACCAAGTATTTTATTCAAATTGAATCACTATTGAGAATTCAATCATTACTTTAGTTAATCATTCGACATCAACTGAATTAGTAATTAAATTGTTTGCTACTAAAAAAAGGTCAGTACTTGAGTAAAATACTTGTTATTCAGTATACAGAGTAGCATTTGCCTACCTCTGGTATCCAATGGGACAAGTTAATCGCTTATTGAGTAAATGTTTACTTTAACAGTCTTGGTAACGTACGAAGCTTTACTAAATTTTGTATATTTAATAGACTATCTTGATAATATTATATTGTACAAGCGAATAAACATGTAACTTATAATTCGAATGCGTGAGGGAAAAATACATCGATACATTGTGAGATATCTCTCACATACAAGCTGAGTTCTTACTAAAGGGTATCCTGACCATGTTTTAAAACTGTCAATATAAAACAATAACAAACTGAAAACTGTTTAGAGTTTAAATAAAAATTTATGATTAATATAAAGCGAATTCAAACGAACAAAGAAAAAGAAATTCGGTTAAGGACGTTTATTCTAAGCAACTTTCGTTGAGAACAGTATTTTTTAATTAATGAGGCGATAAATAAAATATTAATCTGAATAATATAAATCTCTCTATTATATAAAAATTTTTTTAGTAACTTTCATATTTTATTTTAGTAATTAGGAGAGTAGGAGATAAGAGGAGCTCAACATTTCAAGATGCTCGATAGTGCTGCTCTCCTACGGCGATTATTTTACAAATTATACAGCTGTTCATTTAATATGTGTTGAGCTCTTATAACCTCCTGGTGACAGCAATTATTTTTCGATATAGAGATTTCCTCTTGAATCCAATATATTATTATATTGTATATAATATTATTTATATTATATTGTATATAATATTATTTATATTACATTGTAATATAATTATAATTATTATGGAATAGAAAAAAAGCACAATACAACGTACAATGAAAATATTATAAATAAAAGGCTCAAATTGATGCTGGGCTTATATGAAACTGGTCAAGTTGAATGTATGTTATGGTTACAAATTGGCAATACGAATAATTATGATTATATAATAATATAAATTGACAACAAGGCACGAAATATTATGGATTTTTAAAGAAATAAACTGTAATTTAATTCAGTTTATTTTCTGTTGATAAAATATAAAACGATATGAACTACAGGATAAATGTAAATTAAAGCTATAAAATTTGAGCAATGAGTAGTACGATTAAATGAACAGTTGTATACTTTGTAAAATGGGGGTTGGTCCGCTGTCAGGCGGGCAGGAGGTACCCTCTAGTAAATAGTAATAAAAATACTTTATATAATTAATCATAAAAAAAAAGAGTAATTCGAGGTAAGCAGGTAGTCAAGGTGAAACTCGAATGGCCAAGTGGAAAGGAGTTCCCACGCTAGGAAGAGAGGGGTCCCAATTCAATTGACTGGAACCATTTGCTCCCAATATTCCCTAGTCCCAATTAACCAGTCTATTGTATTGCTGCAATTAATTTATTCTCAATAGTTGTGGTTTAAATGAAATTTTTTGAACAAAAAAAAAAACCTTGGTCTTACGAAGGCATTTATGGTATTATCTCAATAGCAATGACGGTTTCGTTTAATGTTATTTTTTAAAATATAATTTCTTTTAAAAAACTGTTTTCATTTTGTTATACAATCTTTATAGCTAGGATAATTATTATTATTTTTCATAAAGAAACGAAAGTGATGTGTATTTATTTATTCCTGAAATCAGTTATAGAAAATAACGATATATAATATTTTGAGACAATTTGTTTTTGTTTTTTCAACAAAACCTCAAAATTAATGATAAAATATGCTTTCAGTACTTTTTCGTCTCCTGATATGGAATACTGATTAAACTGGAAATATTTAGATAAGAATTTAGTAATTTAGATAACGCTATATAAATTCCGTTTACTTTTTTCCCTAAAATTCCACCATCCATGGAAAGTGAACAGATATATATATATATTAAATAAGTTAGGAGAACAATAAGTTCATAGAAACAAAGAAACACAACAAATTTAAAATAAATAATTTTTTATGTTTAAAAGTATAAACATTAAAGTGAAATTTCGAAAAACATCTTACGATACTATCTCTGCCTTAGGTATTTAAGTGACATAATCACGCATTTATAAAATGATTTAAAAAAACAAACATGAAATTAAAAATATTTTATGTCAATAGCTCACGTTCACAATTTAATAACATCGAGAAAATTATGATTTTATGTTTTAAAAAAAATGGTACTCAGTAATACGAAACGAGCTATTAATAAGGAGAAATATAAAACAAAGGAGGGAAATGTTAAATGGTTTCTGTTCTATAGAAACCAGCTATTTGGTTAAATGATGAAGTAAGATATCTACAATTGTTGGTAAAAATAACATTCGTTAACATTCATTTATTCGTTAACATTCGTGTATTTATTTTCTTTATCTGTTAACCCACAGTTATCTAATGTAATCTCTATTAATTTGTTATACACTTATTCCTTATCTTTTATCGCAATCTGTTTACTTTTAACTTACATGCTATATTCTTCTTTATTTTTATTTTTATTTCTACTTATTTTCCATTTATTTGATCTTCTACATATATAATTCTTAATATTTAACTACATTGTCACCCACTATATCTCTGATACCATCTTTTATTTCTGTATCTGACAACTTCTTTTTATTTTATATATACTTATATTTATTTTTTATTTTCAACATGTTTTGTATCTTTTGTAGCTCTGAAGACGACATGCAAAGTGAGTCGAAACGTCGGCAAAAATTAAAATAATTAATATATTTTAATTTTTTATTTATTTGACCGCACCCTCGACTAACTCCTTCTCATGTTGGTAAAAATAGTTCTCATTTTCGATCCCCATGTACATGCTCAAGTATGAACTTAATACAGCAACCCTCATTGTATAATTCTGGTCATATTACACATCTAATTTGTATTACGTTTGTTATCCTTATATATCTCAGAGAAATATTAAGATTGAAAAACATCTAACTCAATCAGCTTTAATCAAGTGGAAATGTTTATGTAGCATATATTATTACGAACACGAAACCATTTAGAGAAAAATTTGTAAAAAATAACGGACTGTTTTGCTATTTTATAAAGTTAAATTTGTTTCTTTACAATCTTTATGATTGACACTCAATATAAGTATGATTGTAAACACTGAACATCATGACCTGGCCGGAACGTAGATGGGGGGCCGACGGCAGCCATATTGTCCCCAGTAGACTTCCACTTTTTACTGGCTAGAGGAGGATATCCGGTCACGTGATACTCCCCCCACCATTCTTCCTCCTGAAATTTTAAAATCCCATCCTTCATTGTCGATATTCGACGCTTCATAAATAAATAAGTCATTGGAGTTCTGCCAGCTTCGACTCAGTTATAATTAAGTATCATACTTTTAAATTTTATTACAAATTTCGAATCAATAATAAGGACATAATATTAACCATGGAGTCAAGAAGGGTGAACAAAGATAGGTTGACAGTGAACAAACATTATCGTTATCGCTATGTAGGATGGACTTAAGTTATAAAAAAATCTTCACTACTTTAATTTCTGTTTTCTAAACAAGGCTTCAACATCTTTATAAATCTCAAAACGATAATTGTCACGAATATGTGAATAGATACTTGTAATTAGACATATCGCACATTCAAAATGAAAGGAGCACAACTCAAAAATCAAACATTAGATATGATCTAAGAAGCTCTATACATAAATGCGCCAGTGTTTACTCTAACATATGTAACTTGTAAATAATTTGTTTTGTCCATTGGTTTTTCCCACAAACAGATCCAGGATTTAATTTTGGGGAAGCTTCAACCCGAAAGATTTTTGTTTGTATGTATATATTAAGATAATTACTTCAGAAGAAAGAAAGAAAAAAACTAACTACCACTAGCGTGTCCAGGATTTAATTTGGGGACTTCAGCCCTAAGGATTTTTCTAATATATATAACGTGGTGTCTTATGTGTGAAGTTCTATTAATGTAATTACACGAACAATAATAGTTTAAGAGGTAGTTTTTTAATATTTGTTTCTATAAAGCATGGTTACATTTCACATGGAGGGGCTTCAGCCCGAAAGCTCCTACCCCCTTCCTCCACCCGTAGATTCGCCTGTGGTTTTGCCTAATATTTGAGGGATGTTTGGCAACTCTTTGGGATGATATGGGTCCAACAATTAATATTTTCTTTGCGATCTTTCAATATGGATTGTGCGCTGTAGGATTTTGCATTTGTTTCAATAGAATTTCCTATGATTTCCTAGATTCATTCCCCAAATGAATTGTGGACAGTTATCTAGGAAACAAAATGTATTAAAAGAGAACTGGGTAAACAGTTTTTGGGAGGAAGATCTCATCTGACAAAAGTCACAAAACCAGGCTAAAGTTTAATTTATCTGAATTGGCAGTAAGGCACATAAAATTTTATATTTATCAACTTAGAAAAATTATCTTAACATTTTTGTTTATTTGTTCTTATTATTATCAGAAGCGATGAAACCGATATAACGAGATCTAAGACGTAACCTAGCAGAACAATCTTAATCTTGACGTCGGATCCGTAACGTTTCCTGAAGAGGGAAAGTACAATTATTTTTTCCGAATTACAGAAAGTTACACTATTAGTTGCACCAAGTTTCGTGACTCCATTGCACTAGAAAAGTTTACGCAACAGTCTGATAAATTATTTTATCGGTAAAAAATGAAACGGTTAAATAAAAGGAGAAACCGGAGTAAACAATAAATAATGAATTTTGGTAAAAGGGTGGATACAACTGGACGGATAAATAAAAACAGTTGAACGATTTAGCAGTTAATATTGTTAATTCCTTTGTTGAGTGATTACACTAATCGTACTAATTAAAACTTTAGAAAGTTATTGTGCTGTTATTGATTTAACTGTTATTATTCGCAAGCATTGGCATGCCTTTAATTCGTTAACTTTAATAATCCTGCGTTTATAATAATTGTTCAATATAAATTCACTGACCCAAATGAAAACACAAATACAATTAGGCGCAATATCCTGCTACCATTGTTGCAATTAAACAGGTACTGATGTATGTTTTATATTTAAACTTGATTTTTTGTTTTGTTTTTTTATTCACGAGATTTACAACTGTATAAATTTATAAATACATCCAGTGATTGCACACAATCACATGAAAACGTTACATATTGGTAGAAACTGCATATTGCTAGCACTCTTATAATATATTTACATAAGTAGATGACGAGGCCATCTTCTGTTCAGACGCCTTGGAGGGTTATCAGGTATTGAAGAGGAAGCTTTGAAGGTTTGAAACGAGAGATTCGGATGGTTTTGAAGTTATGGAAGGATAGATAGGTATCTGGATTGGACTAAACCGGAAACATATGGTACGATAAGGTCATTATGAATGATTTTATTTATGACAAAGTAAGGAGCATTGAGGATTTTGGATTGTAAGGATTGGATACGAGAGGAATTCGATGGTTTAGTGGAGCCCCAAACCTCAATTCCGTAAGTCCAGATTGGCCCTATTATAGTCATGCATATGAGTCTTTTGTAATATATAGAAAGTTTAGAGCGTGTCCAGTAAGAGCTGGAGTAGCCGAAAACGTCGAGCAGTTTCTTGTCTTTTCAGTCTCGTATGAGGATTCCAAGTGAGTCGTTTGTCCAGATGGAGTCCTAGATATCGAATTTGTTCAACAGGGGTAAGTGGGGAATTGTTAAAGGATACTGTAGGACAGGAAGTCATAGGTTTATGTCGGAATTAAATTTAAATATGTTCTTATTGTATAAATGTTTCTTTTACTACTTCGAAAACTCTAGCTGATAAAATTTTTAAAAATACTACCATAGTATTTTTTTTTTTTTTACTTTTTCATGGCTGAAAATAAGGAAGCTTTGTAACAGTGCAAATAGTGAAAAACAAAATAATTTTTGACATCAAGCAACAATTTTAAAATCATTCTTTCAAAAGTTAATATATTCAAACCTCCTAAATAAAAACAAAATTGCCGAATTGAAATTCTACAACCGAAAATTAATCAGTCTATTCTTAAACACTCTTTTTCTAAAACTAAAATTTTATCCCGTTAATAAATGGATCCTAAGAATAAATATTTTCAATTAAAAAATGTTTTTATCTACATGAGAAGTTTAGAATGACCCTAAATATTGGTTTCATATCTGCCTCTACCGTAACGCCTATGGCCAATCCGAATTTGTTTAAATGTTCAAGACACGTGTGGGTTAGTAGCTATAAGGCCACATATTATCAAACATTACTATCATCTTAAGCATGGGCTAACTTATTCCCCTGATTTAAAAAAAAGACTTTTGCATTTACAGAACAGCGAAGTTTACAGAAACATAAATCAAGACAATAGATTCATTTTTCAGTTGTTTGTATATGTTTTCCAAACCTAATATCTAACCCAAATACTGAAAAAGTTAACTGACATACTTGAGAGATTTCAGTTTAACAATAAGTAAACACTACCTTTTAACAACCACTGTTGGAAAACGAGATTATATAAAACTGAAAAGAAATCACTGAAGATCTCGTATGATCCTTTAAATTACAAACTAAAGTAATTCGATCACGCCTAAAAAGCATGCATTCTACAATTTATCAACAAGGTCGTCGTATGATAATTATTCCTAATCTATTTATCAACTACGCATTTTGGATCTACGTAATACGGTTTAACAAGAAAATATTTTTAACAGTGAATGAAATCAGCATGATCTTCAGGTAACTCAGACATCAAATAATTACTGAATCGTGTTTATTTGCGAAATGCGCTGCATTGTAACAAAATTGTAACAAGACAGAAAGTAGAAGTATAAAAATAAATAAATATACTCGAGTCAAAATTGTATATAACAAGAGATAAAAAAATGGAGCATTTCTTCGATTTAAAGAAATCTAAATAAACAAAAATGTCATATTGAATAATCAACAGTTGATGTAGTGTATTGAGGGTTGCGGTCATCAAAAATTAAAAAAAAAATCCACTGTTATAAGTTTGTTGTTTTTTTATTCAATGTATAATAATTAAAGAAATTTAAATAAAATTGACTGATAACGTCATCAGGATGTGAAGAAAAAAAATTCATAGAAATTATTTCATATTTTAATGTAGAAACCACAATTTTTCATTAACTTCAAACGACAGCAATATGCGGACAAAATAGATAAAACCATCATTTTAACTTTAAATTACAATACATTTTCTTTTCACAATATAAAATTGATTAAATAAGTATATATATAGCTTTCGTAGTATTTGTTACCATACATAAGTCGTTTCCTTTAAAGAGGAGAATAGCTGAACAATCTTATTGAAACCATTAATATTTTGGATAGTCAATTCTAAAATAATCTAATAAAAAATATATTATACATAGGGATGCAACATAATCAATAATAATTATATTATACAATACAGTCAGGCTATGAACAGAAGTTGATTTTAACTCAGCGAGCATCTCAATGCCCTCGGTATTAGCATGGCTATAGTCATCATTCTGTATTGTTTAATTATTATAATAAATTAAAAATTATTAAATAAATTTGTTATTTTTATATCATTTTTAATTATATATATATATATATATATATATATATATATATATATATATATATATATATATATATATATATATATATATATATATTATATATATATATATATATATATATATATATATATATATATATATATATATATAATATATGTATTATATATATATATATATATATATATATTTTTTTTTTTTTTTTAATGGATTTATTTTTATTGGTCCATTATCAATCATAAGGACAAAAGAGATTTGGAGGAAGACCGGTAAAAATCCAAAATAAATATGTTCTCAACTATTACGTTATTATCTTGTTAATAATTAATAATAAAGTAGAAAATCGTAAATTTTTAATTGAGTTGGCTTTCTTTCCAAGTATCCATATATAAATATAAACTCACGTACTTATATACTATACTATTTAAAAATATTGACCTGTGTCGGACTTTTCAAAATTTCCGATGTAATTGGATAAATACATATTTATAACAAGAAAATAAATATATATTCTAGACCGTCTGCAGAGCTAATGAACTTCTTGGGCAATTTATGTTATCACAAAAACTTTAAAAAAAAAAGGATATAAACAATTGAAGACTAAAATAAAGTATACTAATTACGATAGCAGAGACAGAAAGAGACTTTTGCAATCTATAATACATGTAGGCATACCCAAGAAACTGCTCAGACTTACAAAAATGACGCTAATGAAGATTAGGATCGTAACAAAAAACTCAGAACGCACGCTCAACTCCTGGGAGAGGAAATATTGAGAAGAATATGGGGCGGAATCTTTGATAATGGAATTTGGAGAAGAAGTAAGAATGAGGAGCTGCGGGAACTCTATGGTGAACCTGATATTGTGGCATTGATAAAAAGAGCCAGAGTCAGATGGTTAGGTCATGTGGAAAGAATGCCAGACCAAAGAATGTCAAAGAGGATGCTGCATGAGAAGCCGGATAGCAAAAGAAGTAGAGGGAACTCTAGGATCAGATGGCTGGATGATGTGGAGGACGATATGAAGCGGCTGGGCGCTCAAAGAAGGAGGTAATAAGTAGTAATAATAATAATACAAAATTAGTAATAAAAGTTTAAATATAAAAATCACATATACTTATTTACAGTAAAATTAATAGAAATATATTAATTGATCGAGCTGTCGTCTTGATGATGAAAGACATTCTAGGTTGGAAGCATAGAATATTACCAACAACTCAGTAATAATTAATAAGCTATCAATATATTAGTTATTCACACTAATAATAAAAATTAAATTAAATAACTAACACAATTGTTTGAAAATATTTGAAATATAAAATGTTTTAAGAGAAGGAAAATAAATATAATCAGAAATTATAAGCTTCTGAAGTATGGGAAATAATTAATGAAAAAATACATTGCATTCATAATAATAAATATATAAAGAATTATAATAATAAATAACAGAATATATATATGAGTGGTTTCGCATCAACGACGAACATTTGTAATTTTTAAAAAGTTGATGAAAAGGCAACTTTTGTAACACTGTTTCAATTTAAACCAATTATAATGTTCGTTTTTTTTATTCAACTTAAAACATTAAATTTTATAATCCAACAATCATCAGAAACAGTTTGGAGCCTATAAAAAAAATGAATTGTTCTCCACTTTCTGAAAATTACAGAAATATCCGTATTTGATATGAGGCAACTTATATACATATTATACAAATAAAGTATGTAATTGTATTTTGTATTTTAATCAGAAATCTTAGCCTGACCGCCTCAGTGAGAGCTAGTATGCTCTGATTAGCAAGTCTTACAACACCTGTTTTATTGTTGCAAGTTACGAGTGTCCTGGGAGCTGACCCCGATAAAGCAAACATTTAGAACAAGGAAATTTCATTGTAAATAGTTGACGCAAGAGGATGTTGGAACAGATGATTAACACGAGAGATGTATATAAATAGATAGAAAAATAAACTTTTATTTCCGAACTAAGTCACCTAAGAATAACAATGAACAAATACAAAAAAAAAATATATATATATATATATATATACCTATCTGGCCATAAACTAACTTAATGAAGATTCTAACAATACATATAATAATTTAAATAATAATTACATGGTAGATATACATAGGTTGTTTCAAACGAAATAAATAAAATAATGGTAATGTTTTTAATGACTGTTCATAGACAAAGTCCCACTCTATAAATCTCAGAAAAATAATTCAATCAAGATTAAATACAGATTGTACTTACTTAACATAAAAACGAAACTTAAAAACAAAAATATTAAATAAAATTATCAAAACAAGAAAGATTTAATAAAACAATAATGATACGAAGGTATCCTATTTAAATATTTTTCCATTTTCATATAACAAAGGGAAATATTGAAAAAAAATATATATGGCAGCTGAACAAGTAACAATACAGAATAACTTAAATGGAATTAGCATAGGAAATTCCTAAATAAAGGAAGGAGGTGGTCCGGGGTTGCGGTCATAAAAAGGCTAAATAGTGGTAAAACTATTTTATTGAAAGCCAACGTTTCGACCCGACTTTGCAGGTCTTCATCAGGGAGGTGTGTTCCTCTAGGAGTTTCACTTAGAACACACCTCAGTTCTAAGTGAAACTCCTAGAGGAACACACCTCCCTGATGAAGACCTGCAAAGTCGGGTCGAAACGTTGGCTTTCAATAAAATAGTTTTACCACTATTTAGCCTTTTTATGACCGCAACCCCGGACCACCTCCTTCCTTTATAATGCAACGGTCAACCATTAAATATTCGAAATTCCTAAATAATTGCACCTTATCAAATTATTAAAAATATAATTAAATGCACGTACACATAAAGAATATGATTATATTGTATTAAGAAATAAATTGCAAATATCAAATGTTATAAGTAAAATAAGAAAGAATACTAATAATGTTGATAAAATCGTCAATTTGCTATAATTGTTAATTAAAACTTTACCAACTAAAAAAAATAAATAGTTAGAACAAAAAATCAATATGTTCCCATAATTTTTATATACAAATAATAACTTACCTAAAATAATGATGAATTTATTATAATTCTCGCAGCCATTCTTTAAAAAATCACGATAACTAATACACAGTTATAATTAAGGTGGTATACTTGACTAAAACTTGTAAAAACTAACCAAAACATACGAATAAAGGTGGTAAGAAAAACTATGAAATAGATAAAAGACAAGAAATAGTTGAAATTCTGCGCGAATATAGAAACAGGTCAAGGCCTGAAAACTGAGACAAAACACACAGCCCGCTTTATTACCCACCACTACCAACCTAATTACTCAGAAACTGAAAACAATAACGGCGGAGCAGTGTTGACTGCTTGATTGGATTTTCACATAAATTTATTGACCATGAATTTCATCATAAAACATGTAAAATGTTGAAACTCGATTACCAACTAATAATTTATTCATTACTAAATCAACTGTTTATCAACTTTGATTTTTCGTCTGATAAAAATATATCCGTACAATTAAATTTACAGTAAATATTCAAGTAAATTCTACAAAAACTGATTGTATAATATTTTCGCTCCAAAAAAATAAGAAAAAATTGCCTAAAAAATTCCGAGTTGGAGATTCATACAACAAAATATCAAATAATTCGGTCTATCTAGGAATGAAATTTGACAGACATCTAAAATTTACCCCCCATTGCACTTCAAAACTATCAAAAGTTAGACAAAAATTCAACAAATTTAGTCACCTTCTCACAACCTCAAACCTCAGTCTCAGATTAAAATTAATTATCTACAAAAGCATTCTTCGACATTCCCTTCTCTATGGTGCTCCTCTATTGTCCCACATATCCGAAAATACAAGCAAGACACCACAGCGATTCCAAAATGGTATTCTAATCTGATAAACTTCACGCCTTCTTAAATTTACGCACCGTATCTGAATTCTTAAACAAAAGAATAATAAAATTCTACGATTCGTTAAAATATTTAACAAATCCAGAATTCAATACCATAACATTTCCGCCATCTCCTCGGTGATGGCAAAATATAGTTGTAAGTTAGATTATAAGATAGTCCTAAGAAAATTATCAAGACAGAGGTGAACCCCATCACCCAGATTGAAGTCCAGAAATAAATATAAAGAAAACTAAGAAAGGCTTAGGAAGATCTTAAAATGTATCTAAGATACAGTAAAAGGAATATTTTAACCATATGTAAGAAACAAACCTTTAAGAAACTGGGGATAAGGAAAAAAAAAAGTAAATATTCAAGCAATGGGACACGATTTTTAATTTCTGGATTAACTTATTCAGTGGTGTATTTTCAACTTCTTATTTTACTGTAGAGGTTCAAGGATTTAATTTTAAGTCAGGAACTTTTTTATTTTTTTGTAGTATTTTAGAAAAAGGAACAATAAAATATTTGTATTTTTTTTTACACCTGTTTACATTTCTAGGTGAAGTACATGCGTTATAATTAAAAAGAGAGCACTGTGATCGTTGAAGTATTTGTCAGTGGTCACTCATGGAAACATATATGGGCCAATGGAAAACGATTATATTTTCCTTCTTTTTTGGAAGATGAGGAAGGATTCAGCAAGCACACCTCAATCCACCAGTATTTCAGTCACATAAATTCAATTGTTGGCTCACAACCGAGTTGATGAAGGTAACAAAATACGCTTACCCTTGTATGGATTAAGGTGATAAATGCATTTTTAACCTTCGCCAATAAACATTTTTAAACACCGCCAGTTTATTTATGCGGTTTGCAGAATCCTACTCTTGAATTTAAAAATAAAAAATTTCCAGATCTTATCTCAACTCAATTTTACATCTTTATATTAAAACTAGATAATAATCTGGCAAGGTAATAACATACATAACAAGTAAAGACCATGTATAGATTTAATATATATTGTTTTAAATAAATACGATAAATTGAAGGATGTTAAGTTATTTTAAAAACTGTTTCGCTGAGGCTTCAATCACAACCTAAATTCAAGGAGTCGTGAAACCGATCCACATTCCGCTGCCTTAAATTATGATCTATTGATTTTCAATATAGTGAAAAAAAAATATTATTTTCGAGGAAAATAATAAGAAAAGGTAAAATAAGAGACTGATAAAACAACACTCTGAAATATATATAATATCAAAAATATAGTCATGCAACATTTTATTAAAATCTATATAAATCTAGCCGATCTGCTTTAATTTAATAATAACTAGGAAATATGAAATAACGATTTAAAAGTATTATTAAACAATTTTTTTTCCCGGTCAATATTATGAAACTCTATTTGTACTTTCACTTACCTATATATAAATATAAGAGTAAGTATTGCGATCGTGAAAATTTTTGAATCTAAGTTTTCAACGGAAATACACGTTTTGAGACTTCCTGAATCCAAATAACCAAGTCCCGCAAAATGGCTTCTGAGTGTGTGTGAGTATGTATGTATGTGAACAGTCTACCTCAAAAACGAAAAGGGGTACGAAACTGAAATTGAGTATTTGAGGTTTTTATAATCCTTGGATGTTACATCAACATTTTCGTCAAAAGCGGCAAACCGGCAGTGGTACTTTATATAGTCGATTTAACACATTTTTACGATTTTCTCAAAAACGGCTTTAACGATTTTGATTAAACTCAGTATATCAGTGTATTATTAAGCATTTTTTAATATAATGTAGGTTTTATTCTGATTGGTGTTCTCTAACAGTGCCTAAATGGCTAATTTTCAATATTAGTTTTCTCTAAAGTAACTTTAATTTGTTTTATTTGAAATAATTAACCATTTCACAGTAATCTTTGATAGAAAAATAGTTAATATAAAATATGAAAGAATTTGATAATTAACTAAAGGAGATATAAGAAATCGTAACGGATAATAGTTGTAATGGAAGAACCATCGGAATATGAGCGCGTCCGAGCTCACCCGAAAGAGTACATACGTTATATGAGCTTAATATAATACGGACTCTGACAAAATTATGTACATATACATATGCGATTTTCATCAATGCTATCGTTTGTATTATTTAATATTTAATTGTATAGAATACAGCGATATATAAAGTAAAATTTGTCTATATAAGGGTATTTAAAGAAATAAAAATACCCACAATGAAATGTAAATAAATACAGCGCCTATAACTTTTACTTTCACTTCCCCTTTTTCTGAAAATACTTATTTCTGCTAAGGAGAGGGTGGTAAGTGAAAATCGTGTGATGCGCGCACCAGATTTTTTACATTCTCGTCAAACTTGATTAAAACCATGAACAAGAAGTTTTGATTTGGTTTATTTTGTTCTAAATTTAATAAAAAACAATTTATTGTAAACCATTAAGAATAATATCCAATAGTAGCATTTACTGGAGCTACTGAGTCAATTACAGTAGCATCCTGAAGGGAGAAGGAGGTTTTATCCAAACCAGGGATTTTTTTTTTTACTTTTGTAATTATATATATATATTTTTTAATACACTCAATGTAAAGAATAACAATTTATTAAATAGCCTAACCATGGAACATTATTTATCGGTTGATTAGTTAAGCTTGATTTCATTTCGAGTGCCAGATATTGTATATATAAAATTCTACTTCAGTTTAAAGTAAATTTTATTCAGTTTATTAAGGAGCAATGTTTAATTACTTCAATAAAATATTTTTTAAGTTATCGCTTTCTATTCAACAAACAGCGCGATTCCCATAAAAAAATAAATAAATCTTAAATTTCCCACTTTTCAGATGGAAATTGGGAAATTTTTCAAACATACTTTTTTTTAGATCTTTGTTAATTATTTAACTTATCATTAGAAACAATACATAAAAAGACATAAAACAGATACAGATAAACAAAAAAAAAAATACTTTTTTAAATTTAAAGTTAAAGTCATTTAATACTTTATTTTACAGTGTTCTAAAAAATAAATCCCACTTACTAAGGAGATCCCACACCAAGGATTTTTTTTTTCTTCTTTTTTTGTGGCCTCTAATATAAAATAAATTTCACAGGGACTCAAAAAGTTCTAGGTACACTAGTGGGTACTTAGGATTTAAAAAACGTTATCTCAATATGATGAAAATTATTTATTTTCCTTAAGGTTTTATTATTCCTTGTATATATTACACACTAATACCACTAAAAAATTAAATTAGGCACATAGTATTCAATGATCGCAAATATATTATTAAAAATTAGCAGAGGACATTAACCTATGAATAGATAATGATTTCATTGAACCCCAGAATGGAACTAAAATAATACGCCAACATCTTTCAAGAGGAATGTTTGAAAAGCTGTTTACTGGCCGAGGACACAGTATCAACAACCTCACTCAAGTTCATTGCTATACAGTTTTAGAATTCATTATCTCCTGCCTTAATTATGTAAAAACAAAAAAATAATAATAAAAATAAATAAATAAAATTGAATAAAAATATATGGGGAAAGTAGTCGAAAAAGATAACCATATTCATTTGAAATAAAATACCTTAAATAATATTAATTTATATCACTGAAATTAGATTTTGAGGAAAATCCAAGGACACAACTAAACAATATAACAATTACATATATCAAACAGCAGAACAAAAAAATCAAAAATGAATATAAAATTTATTCTCTTGCTTTTCCATGAATGTCGGGCTTAATTAAAAAAAATGTAACAGGTCAAATGGTTAAATAAGCCAAAGTGGGTCCCAGGAATTCTTCAAAGATAAAAGCTCTAATGTAATCAGATAAAAGGTTAATACTTTTAATTAAAAGCTGATTTTGCCCTACAATTAGGATACAACTTTATTTTCATAACAAAATAATATGGAAATAATGAATAATAAATAGCATAAAGAAAGTTCTTTTGAAAAATTGTATCTATAATTACATCCTAGCATGCCAATAAGACTAAACATGAAGGCTCACCATGACATACACATAGTTAAAACAACTGTTGTCACAAAATTGATAATCACAACACAGTGCATCGACAATGACCAACACACCATAACATTAAACAAATGAATATTCATAAATTTAATCAAATTTCGCAGAATACATATATACTTATCCTAACCTAATCAGTTAGGTTTTGTCAAAATGCATTCAGAAACGGTACAATGCGAGAGGGAGACCTTGTACAGTCGTATGCACTTCTCATGCTCAAGGATGATTGGATACAATACGATCACAAATATTAGTATAAGTTACACAAATAGTCAATTCAGGCAGTTTCAATGATCATATTCATTCATCATGATTTAAATTCCAGATGTTTTCACATAGAACCAATATTACAAGACAAGCAGGAAAATATGAGAACTTAGTCCTAATAATAAACATATGTTAGTTCTTACACTACGAAATCCGAGATGTTTACATGGAAAAATTTGAAAAACAAATAATCCATGCATGGATACTGCAACTGCCAACCTTTATAAGAGCATATAATTTAATATTTTTTTGTTTAAATAGCACATTGGCGTTTTGAGTAAAATGTTGACGAAATTTGGATTTATTCTGCCGGAAAATAAATACAACTGAGAATGTTGTTTTGGAAATGGGCGGAAAAGCAAATAATTTGTTTACATATAGGCAGAATAACCCTCCCGTATGGTTACGTGTTTGTCTCACTGATAAGGTTATTTATTTTTCTTGGGTTTGATAATATTTGTAAACAGTATTTAGGCAGGTTAGTACAAACTGTTACGGTTAGCTAGCTCCCTTTTAAACGTATTGAAGGTTATTAATGAACTTTTTACTCACCAAACAACTCCGAAGGCTCCGTATCCAATGGGCCTATCAGGCTGTAGGTCTTGTGACGAAGGCGGGGGCTGGTGATGGTGGTAGAAGGATGCTTGTGCAGAACCTTGCATGAGTGACATGCTGCTTCTAGCCGTCCTGGTCGTCGGCCCGGCTACAGCCATCGCATCGCACAGCACAGGTCAGCTAGCGTCTTCCCTGCTCGCCATACTTAAGCGGATAACACTGATCTATACCTGTACACTGGGCGGGAGAGACACGGCGCACAAGACACGACGGGTCCAACTGAGTGTGTGAACGCGAAGAAGGTTCGGCAGTGACTGAGGCCGCTGACTCCTGCGCGCGCTTCCTTCCCCTACCCCGCTCCCTCTTTCCCCCTCTCCCGCCTCATTAGCTCCTCTATTGTATAACTCCTCTTCCTTCTTTTATTCAATACTCGCCCCTTAAAAAACATGGGAGTTTTAACTCCCTTGTTCGAAAATAGACAACTTATACCTCTCCTATCGAAAGAATTGTAAATACAAGTTTATTATTCTCATAGCGAAGAAATAAAGCAAAAAAAAAAGTAAATCGCCCGCTCAATCATAGAATCATTTGAAATATGTTGCTTTGAATGACGAACCGTCATTCATTTAGGTTTGTTAAGCACTTGATTAACAAATATACATGTTAATAGAATAATCAAATTGGTAAAGTAAGTGAAAATGTATTTATGTATTTATTATTATTATTACTTCCAATATTCTACAAAAAAAAACTCATTTACACTACCATCATAAGGCCGATTTGGACATAAGGTATTGAGCTTTGGGGCTCTACAAAAAAATCAAATTCTTCCCGTATCCAATCCTTACAATCTAAAATCCTTCGTAAAATCCTAAATGCTCCTTATTAAGTAACAAATAAAATTATCCATAAAGACATCAACATTCCTCTTGTGGAAGACTTGGCCCGAACTAGATATACCTCTTTTCATTTCAAACTCTTTGGTCGCCCCAATCCTCTAGTTTGTAACCTTTCACCCAATTCCTGACAACCCTCGGAGGCGTCTGAAAAGAAGATGGCCAAGAGACCGCCTAAATTAATTTATCTTTGAAGTGTTACCAATGGGTAGCTTCTTCACAAGTACCTTCATGTAATATATTCCTGTAACAAATTTACTGGTTATATATATGCTTAAAGTTGTAAATTTCAATAAAATAATAATAAAAAAATGATTATTTTTATTATTTATTTATTGTATATTAGCACAATCTGCCACACTCAAGAGCAATAATCATTACAGCTAAAAGTATCCACTCAAACAACATATACATACTTGTTGTAGGGCATCAAATTTTGCGTCCACTGAGTACTGAAATTTTTATTGTAGGCCAATTATATAGTTCGAATCGGGATTCCTTATTCCTTTATGAAATTCGGTATCTTTCGACACATCGTTAATCAAAACCCATATATACAAGTTTAAAAAATAAAAACTTTTCTCACATTTTTTTCAATGGATTTCCCGTTTCGATCGTCAAGTTACTGGCTGTGCTAATATTCTTAAAATCAGCCACCATTTTTGAAAGCAGCGGGTCTGGAACGGCAGACAAGGTTCTTTTTACTCAGAATAACATAGACTTTGGTAATTTACTATCAAACTTTCATCTGCGATGAGGTCGATTTTCGGACCATGGCTATCTTCACTTGATATTTCGATGATTTATTTTTGTTTTTTTTTAGGTAAAGATTAAAAAAAAGATAAAGACTAATAAAATCAGTAAGTTATTTGGAATAAAAGCAGAAGATCTTGGTTAAACCTCCACGTGTTTGTGTGATTAAGTAGACTTTAATATCATTTAGGTCTTATACCCATTGATGTCACTTTACAGGGCTTAAATGCCTAATGTTCATACACGCCTTCCTCTAAAGTACCTATAGTATGCTTTATATAAAAAAATTAACTCTCTTTTATTGACAGTAACTATAAAAAATGGTTAAATATGAAGTTTGAAAGAATACGATAACGGGAAACTGGAAAAAAAAGAAAAGAAAAATGGTTATCCAGGTAGAAAATGAATCTCTGGAAATAATGGTCAGAGTGAATACGTATAATACATCGTTGAAAAGCGGAGAATTTCAGAAAAAATAATATCAAATAAATAAAGTTGTAGAAGGTAGCGGAGAGTGGCGAATTAGAAAAAGTACATTATTTAACGTAAATCATATGTTTTCAAGGAAATTAAATCAAATTTCTTTCTAAATGTAAACTTTTAAATTTCTAAGTTTAAAAAAAGTACTTCAAATCTACCGAATTCAGCCAATGCCATTGTTTAAAGTACTATTTCATTGTACTTGTGTGAAAGAAGAAGTGAAATGTAAAAATCTTACATGGATATGTTTCTAACCTTAAATACGTTTACTGTAGTTTAAAAATTCTACATATGATATTATATTTAACCTATCCATGTTAGGCAATGAAACTCTCGTAATTTCATTTTAGTAAAATTTACAATGAAGAATAATTAATAGTTCTACAATCCATAATGATTTATAGGTTAAGTATTCAGATGTACTTTCAAATGTCTCTTGGCATATATGAGCCTTTCGATTGACAGCATGACTAACTCCAATTTCAACATTCGTTATTATTAATTTTAGTGATGTTTCTAGTGGTAAAATTTATATCTTTATTCACAGTTTTTGTTCTAACGCTGCTATCTCATACCGTGAAATCAACTCACTCACTGTCTGTACAGATATAACTTTTCCAACTAGAAATATCATTAAAATGACATTACTCAAAATTTCGAAATTGGAGTTAGTTAGTCTGTCAACTGAAAGGCTGAGAGGCTGAAGTTATGTGGTTTATAAAAGAAGATGGAATAACTAAATTATTATTGCCTACCGTCGATATAATAAATAGACTTTTTGTAATTTTAATAGTCTTAATTTTTTGTCATCAATAAGCTTTATGGTTTAGCTTCGTTTAAACTGCACTTTAGACATTTTATAGTAGCCCATCATTGCCAGAAAATAATTTGTATTCAAAGCAGAGCGGTAAGTGAAAGTTGTGTGTTGCGCGCACCAGATTTTTTTATAGGTATTTCATTTTTTTGTAACCTACCTAATGTGTTCAAGGAGTATAAGAGAGGAAAATCAAATTATATTAAAAGAAATAAACTTAATAAAATATGGGTAGTATAAAACATAAGAGGCAGACCAAGTTTTTTGTTTCAGGTAAAAATCTAGTTAACGGTAAGAAACTAAATAAACGTTTTCAAATAATATATTTTAACTTTTTTAGTGACCGTTTAGGAAGGCCGCCATTAAGGATTTCTATCAGATCTACTAGAATAAGGCATCGTCAGGTCATATTAATCTGCCAGTACCAAGCAGCGGCTCTTCAATGGCAGATTGCATTTTTGATTAACAAGAAATATAGAAGTATCATATAGCGAAAATTTAATCCGAAATTGGTGAATTTTTACTCCTAAAATTGCAATTTTTCAATTTAGGCCTGCCAGTGCATGTCCGGGCCTAACATGGACAGAATTTATTCCTTTATTATAAACCAAATACTTTCTTATTTTAAAATTTCAAGCTTCCTGAATGTGGTGATTTTTTACATCGAAAATAGCAATTTTTGATTTTGAGTCTGCCAGTGGATTTCCGCGGCCGAACATAGGCAGACAACGTTATTTCCTTATCTTTAACCTAATATTTTCATATAGCACAATTTCAAACTTCCTATAATAGGTGAATTTTGACGTCTGAAATAGTAATTTTTTAATTAGAGCTTGTCAGTAGATTGCCGCGGTCTAAAAAAAAGGCAACGTTATTTGTTCCTTTTATTACACTCATTTATTGTACTTATAATTTCTAAGTTACTAAGATTGGTAAATTTATCACACCAAAGACTGCTTCTAAAACGAGACGTTTTAGTCTCAAGATTCATCTAACCTGCGATTGTGGTTATTTTCGTTTAATTTGGATCTCTTCGTACGGTCGCCATTTTCGAAAGCAGCGGTTTTGGAATGGCAGGCACGGTTTATAGTAGTTAAAGTGTTATAAAATTTCATAATTTATACTCAAACATTCGCTTGTGATGAGGTCCATTTTGTTTGGCCCTGGCACCCGTGCAAAGATATCATCAGTTACATTTTCTTAAATCACGACTAAGTGATTGAAAACTAAAACTCATATTTACTTCTTAATAAAAATTAGAATTTGAACAACTATAGATAAATTCAAACTACGCTGACGTGATTTGATGACACGCCACATGTCCTGCCATAAAAAAGTAAAAGTGATCAATCAATAAAATAATCATCAGATGTTTGATCCGAGCACCAAACCTTTATTTATTTATTTACATCCCTGCCGTGCCTGATAGGCAATACGGGTTTTAGCAGCAGTGAGATGTTAAACGTTTCCGCGTAACAACGCACTGCTGCTAGAAAAACAATATTTATAGACTGGGTCCATATTTCGACTACATTTCTTCTAAGTTTGGTCACGGATTTCTTCTGCTACTCCGTCCGGCGGCCTTCCAGGCGGTGCAGCTCCTCTTCTTCCCAAGTAGAAATGAGTTGGGCCTATAATGGATTTCCATTTTGCAATGAAATCTATAAAATGAGGATAGTTTTCCTCACTCATGAGTTGAGGGAGCTCCCTTTCAGTCAAAATGTAGAGACCGGTTTCCCTGAGCAGTTTTGCTCTCTGTGCCTCATAGGCAGTACATGCTACGACAATGTGCTCGGCAGTCTCTGGGACTCCGCAACTGGGGCACAAGGGGTCGATATTCTTTCCAAATTGGAAGAGCTTTGCTCGGAAGCCCCCGTGTCCAGTGAGTAGTTGGGAGACCCAATAACCAGGTTCCACCCATTTTGCTGCTAACCGGGAACCGATGGTGGGAAAATATTTTCTAAGAGTACTTCCTTTCGGAGTTGTTACCCATCGCTGGTTCCATTCGTCAAGGGTGTACTCTTGTATTATCTTTTTCCATCTACCTGGCTGTTGGTTAATCTTCTCACGGAGATTTTCTGGTAGACCTGCCGAGCCTTCTCTTGAAAGCTGATGCTTTAACATGTCTTCCTGCAACAGGAGGTCGAGAGGAACACCTCCTGCCAGGACCTGTACTGCCTCATGAGACACTGTCTTGAAAGCTCTGGTGACGCGCAGCAGAGCCGTCCGCTGAATCGAAGCCAACCTCCTCTTCTGGTGGTGCGAGAGATGCAGAAACCAACCTGGGGACGCGTACCTCAGAATACCCAGAACTACACCTTTATAAATTGTCTTAGTCGCTGGGTATCTGAGGCCCCAAAATGCACCCCCGATACGACTGAGTCCATTAAGCGCTAGGGTCACCCTACTTCTCAAATAGTCCAAGTGAGGTGACACGTTGAAATTTCTTCCTATTCTGACTCCGAGGTAGGTGACAACCTCACTCGGACGAATTCTCGATCCTTGGATCATCATTGTAATAGGGTGAGCCCTATCAGTCTTGCCTTTCAAGAGGATAGCCTGTGTTTTAGCAGCTGCCATCCGCAGTTTCTTCATCTCGCACCATCTTTCTATCAGGTTGGCGCACCGCTCAGCTTCTTCTTTCAACCTGGCTCTGCTGTTCGACGCCACCACAACGGCTAAATCATCCACAAAAGCTGTGGCGGAGAACTGCTCTTCTTCGAGCACACCCAGCAACTCGTCGAAGACAAGTTTCCACAGAGCAGGGCCAAGGACAGAGCCCTGTGGACAGCCTTTCTTCATACTATCTTCTACTTCGTAGAAATTACCTCTTATTCGGAGCGTTCTATCCTGGAGATAACTTCTCATCAAAATGTACAAGTTGCTAGGAGTCTCGTATTTCTGCAGCTGCTGGAGTACACTTGGCCACCATACGCTATCGAAGGCGGAGGTGATGTCAAACAAGAGGAGCATGACATACTTCTCCGCCTTCTCTTCAACGTCATGGCGTACTCTCAGCAGGGCATCTGCAGTTCCCCTGCCTTTGGTACATCCATACTGCCGTGGATGGGAAGCTCTCGAAAAAATAGGCTGTAGGCTCGTGACCATCATGTTCTCCAACACCTTACTCATAACAGGGAGGAGACAGATAGGCCTATAAGACTTTGCCATTTGTTTATCCTTGTCACCTCCCTTGTAAATAAGTCTGAGATCGGCAATTTTCCCCCGAGCACCAAACCATTTTTTTTTTCAATAAAATCTTTAGCTTCCAATGGTTTACTGCGCTAGCAGATGCAGGTTTAATTTTGGTTAAGGGGGGCTGCAACCCGAAAGGTTTTTTTTTCATATATATAACGATAATTACTAATAAATAAAAGAAATATAAAGAAAAATAAAGAAATATACTAACTACTGAAATGGTCTTTAAGTAATTCTTGAAGTCCCATTAAATGTAATTACACGAATAATAATAATACTATAAGAGATGATTTTATAATATTTTTTCTTGCCCTTGGGCAATAAAAGGAAATTAGAAATTTTTGTATGTATATTTCTTTTATATATTGTATTTCGTATAGTAAATAAATTCCTGAGAGGTAGGCAAAAAAAAAAATTATTTTTTCCTTAAAACATGGTTACATATTACCATTTCGGAGGGAGGAGAGGCTTCAGCTCGAAAGGTCCCTTCCCACCCGTAGATTGGCCTGTGGTTACTGAATATTACTATTCAAATTACTGGAAATTTTTTTCAACCTGTGAAAATATTTCTCCTATTTTTTCTATTAATTAGTCATCAAAATGTTTCATAGTTCGTATTTATCCATCTTCCATTTCTACAAACTATGAGAGAACTATAATTGTTTCTAATAGACAAAATTAAAAGTATTTTAGAAAAAGTATTTTGAAAATTCGCCATCAAAGTGTGGTCCAACTATTTCCAAGAAGACGATCCTAACTGATATTAATGATCATTTAATTGCACATCGATATAATGAGTTAAGACAAAATCGTGGGGCCGTTTTCGAGAAGACTGTGAAAATGTGTAAAATCGAAGAAATAAAGTGGCACTTGTGGTAAATCGAATTTACTGAAAGAGTTGTAATATCTCAGTGTACCTAACTTGAATATGCAATTTCGGTGGAGTACCGGCCTAAGGGTGGGGCGACCGAGGAATTTACCCCGGGTTGCCGACATGGAGGGGCGCCCGTCGTTGGCGCCGTCCGAGCTTAAGGGGCGTTCATAAAAAATAAATAAAAGTTCCAAAACGAATTAAAATAATTAATTTTAGGCTAACACTAAAGCAACTGTATTAGAGACATATTTAATGCAAAACAATTCAAATGTTACATAATATAAAACATCTCAAGGAATACATTTAATTTTACTTCAATGACTAGAAAAATCTGCTTTCCATAATTTTTAGTGTTGACCAAATGCGAGACCGAGATGAGTCTTGCTCTTGCAAACTCAGTCTTGGTCATGGTCTTGGTCTTGCGCAAGAGTCTCGCAGTTACTTATTAGCTTATTATTATAGAGATATTACTGTAATTTTTTAGATAGGAGAAACCTAACTAAGCCCGACTGAAAAATTAGGGATTTAAATACAAAAGTATATTGGTTATACCAATTATTAACTTATAGTAACTAAAATTGTCAAGTTTTAGAAACTATTTTGCCTTAATTTTTATTTTAAAAATTGTTTTCTTTTACCAGCCCTGGTCTTGGTCTTGCAACAGTATGGCGGCCTTGGTCTTGCAAAGTGCAAGACCAAGACCGATTTTGGGCAACACTAATAATTTTAGGGTGGAGATGACGTCATTGCCCGGGACGCCAAATGTCTAAGGCTAGTACTGGTTTAGTGTCATACCTCCCCTCGTTTTTGAGAAATACCATCCGCCTACGCACACCCGCATCTTTTGCACTCCGAGTCTTTTGCGAGATGAACCCAAAGAACTTACAACCTTTTATGAAATCAATACTTTCCCTAAAAACATACTTCATACATAAGTAAGTGAAAGTAAAGAATTAACTAGTCATATTCGAACAGAATTTACTTTCGGTTAAAAGTAGGGTAGTTGTTAAAAGTAGGGTAGTTTGTAAAAGTTGCAAGATGCGTGTAATAGATTTCACATATTTTATCAACATAGTTTTGACTGTTTATATTTATTTAGTCAACTCTTATAGATCCTTACGGAAACCCTGGTACCAGAGATGTTGCCACTTATGCAGTGACCTGGCCTAAATAAGAACGAAGGAAAAGAAATGGGTTGTTGGCCACTTTTCTCCTAGAGCTTCGATTCTCAGGATCCGTTCCCCCCTTCTCCATTGTCCTCGATTCAACAAGTTGCCAGTGGTCATTGTTTGGAATCATCATTGTACAAGTTAAACTAATGTTTTTTCATTTGTCTGTACAAGTAATCTTTTTCTTTAGTTGATGACTTATAGATTTATATATTTGGACTATGTACAGTTAAGTTCACAAGTTCTGGTAGCTTTTAAAGATCAGAATGCACTGAAGGTTAATTGAAAATATTAAGATAATGGAAATCTAGAAATGTTGAACGAAATTATAATTAATATTGTTCATGTTTTAAAATAATATTAATAGAAATAATTTAAAACCTGTCGCATGATGATGATAAAGCTGTCATCAATGTCAATTGTACTGTAAATAAATGCTTTACTGTATCGACATAAATATAAATTACTTTACAGTTCCTTCATGTGCTTACTGAAGATATATAAATCCAACAGAATAGTTCAATGTTGTCCCTCACCACAGGCGGATCCAGGATTTAATTTTGGGGGGGCTATTTTTTTTTCATATACATACAACAATAATTAATTCGAAAAAAAATAAAAGAAATTAACTATCTATATGAAATGGTGTTTAAGTGATTCTTGAAGTCCTATTAAATGTAATTAAACGAACAAGAATACTTTAATAGATAGTTTTTAATATTTTTTTCCGTAAAATATAGTTATATTTTACCATTTTGGGGGGCTTCAGCCCGAAAGCCCTCCCCCCTCCGTAGATCCACCTGTGCCTCTCACTACAAAAAGTTTTTTTGCAGAGGCTCGGTGTTGGAAGAAAGCAGATGCAGACCATGACAGAAAGTACTATTTTAGACTCTTTAGGAATCCTCCATCACCATATATATTGGCAGAGGTGCCCACAAGGGGGTTTCATGGCGCAAGTTTGGCCATCACATGTTTTGAGGGGGGCACATTTTGAAGGAGTTTTGAATGTTTGAGGGGAGCACATTTCGACGGAGTTTTGGATTTTTGGATTGAATATTTTCAAATAAAGAGACAAAGGGAATACATGGAACAAACCTCAGTAAGTGTAATAGTATATAATTTATGGTACTTTTATTTATAATGTTTTTAAAAAGAGGAGAGCAATAAAATGTCTTTGAGAAGGGAGAGAGGAGGTCCATGCGCTATGACCTTGGGGGAACGGGATGGGTACCCGTGGATCTTGGCCTTCATTTCATTGATTCTGTAACAAAATTTCTTCGTTCTTGGTATATTTGAAATGTATTCCAATGGTCTGACCTAACTCTCTTTTAATCTTTTTAATATTATCGGTTGATTGATGTGTATGCTGTGTGGTTTAGCAACTCAACACAGTTGAGCAACCGTGCGATATTATTATTGTAGTTCTCTCTTCCACAAACAAAGATGAAGACTACACGTGGTTTCTTCTTTTTTTTGGAATAGTAAGATGGATAAACTACATTAATGTTGATATTCCTATGAATTTGGTTTTTATTTTTTTAAATTTGTTTTCTTTTTATTAGGGTGAAAGAAGAAATAATGGGAATGGTGATTAATAATGAAAAATCATATTTGCACATTTGGATGATAATGTTTAGAAATTTTGTTTCATACATAGTTTGTATTCTATACAAGAATTATTGACTCATGTTTTGATGAGTGACCACTTCGGGGGTAGATAAATAATGTTGATTAATTAAAATTAACCAATCGAAGTTATTTTCATGGATAAATAACCTTTTTAACCTCGATACAGGAAATATTTTTTTGAGAAATAGAATGAAAATAAAAAGTTTTTTTCATTATTCTGAAATAAAACTCCTTTTGAATAAAGTCAAATGAACATCCCCTGGCTGTTTGTTATTAAATTTACTATAAACGAATAAAAATTATTAAAAACATAATATAGAGACAAGGAAAATTTAAACAATAACTAATATATTAAAAAATTAAAGCCTGGAAAATAACATAAGAAGAATTTGGGAAACACTTGAAATAAAAGAATAAGCAATTTGAATGATTTCAAATAATATTAATCAGTCTGAACGAGGAAAAGGAGATATTTAAAAGTGGGCACCGTTGAAGCATGACGAATAGTAGAACTAGAGTTCCAAATTGAGGCAGTTCGGGTGAGGAAGGAGTTTTCGTTTGGCAGGAGAATAAAAGTCCGAAGGACAAGATCGGATGGGAGAGTATTGAATGGTAGCTTTAAATTACAGAGGGGCGAGGTGGTCGAGCCGCCTAACGCTTGTGCAAAACAACGCCAACCTAATAAACAGATGTTATGAGATAAAATAATTACAAGATCGTGTCCACGGTACCAGAAAGGTTTTTAATTCCGGTGTTAATCCCTCGCCCTCCCCCTGACCTATGAAACCCCATTACAGCCTAAAAGATGAGGAAGGGTAGGGCATATAAAAAAAAATATTATAGAGACTATCATTGGTAAACAATCCTGATCGACTATGGACATATTTTTTTTTTCTTGTTCTTCCCAACCTCGCCTTTTAGGCTATACGGGATTTTCCCTGGGCCGGGGGGTGAGGGCGGGGAATTTAAAATCCCCTCCGGTACCGGGACGCGAACTCGTACTTTTTAAATCTTCTCAAATCTGTAATCCGGTTGCCAGGCAACTCGCGGTGCTGTGCACTCGCTTTAGCCCATTCGACCACCCCATTCGGAGGGGTTTATGAAGTGTTGAATGGGTAATGAAGTTACCATTATACGATAATTTGATTACCATTATTATATGATATACCGATGTTATTTGTGATCACTAGCGGATCCAGGATTCAATTTTGGGGAGGAGGCTTCAGCCCGAAAGCTTTTTTTTCATAAAAATGGCGATAATTATTTTGGAAAAAAAGGAAGAAACTAGCTATCTATACGAAATGGTGTTTAAGTGATTCCTTAAGTCCTTTCAAATGTAATTGCATGAACAATAATACTTTAAAAGATAATTTTTTAATATATTTTCCATAAAACATGGTTATATTTTACCATTTTTGGGGGGGCTTCAGCCCGAAAGCCTCCCTCCCTCCCCCGTAGATCCGCCCGTATTTGTGATATATATGGAACATAATGTATTGAAAGGAGCATCGCGGCGGGAGCGGAACAAAAGGATGTCCCCTCCAATTTTTAGAAACCCAAAAAGTTGAAAAACACTTCAAAGAGTTATTAAAATTTAATACCAGAAAATTAAAAATATATTTTAACTTGAGAATTTGGGATGATATCGACACAATGTTGTATTTGAATAGAAATTATTATTTTAAGGACTTAGTTGGAGGTGGTGAGTTCTTTGCCAACTAAAATTAATATATTTATAAGAAAAAGGTAAGGTATAGAGTGCTTAATTGTTGGGTTACAGACGTCCCTAGCTCCAGTATCGCCACTAATTTTCCCTACAGAGAGCAGCACCGGACGGACTAGACAAGGCTCCACTCATCTACACGAAAATTGGCATGAATTTAGGGATCTATAATACACAAAAAATGGCACAAACTAGACGTCCGCAAATAAATTAGGCTTGGAGATAAAAAATAAAAACTATTGGGAAGTTTTTATTTATTTATTCCTTATAAAGCCATAAAACCCACAAGTTATTGATATGGTTTTAAAAAGCAATAATTGAGCTTTCCAACGTTTGTTGTAGCGTCGACTCAGGAAAAAATCCTGAGGAGTTGAATGAATATTTTAGTGAACGGCATGAAAAAAATCCTCCCATAAAATTGAGTCGAAAAAAGTATATTTTTTTATTACAAATTAAACTCGTATTTAAGAGTTTTAAGTGGTCCTAAAAACGAATCTGAATCGATTTTTCATGACAAAAATTTATTTGGCCTACTTTACTGGAAGTGTCTTTAGGTTTTTGTAATTTATTATACATAACAATTTTTGTAATACAATCAGCAATATATTTTTCTTATTTTGCACACAAAAAAAAAAATCGATTGATACATAATAACTTATATATCCATGCAAAGCAAAATTAGAAAACAGCAACATAAAAAACAATAAAATTTTATAAAACTTTTTTTTTCACATTGGCAAGAACCCTTGGACATGGATGAAATATTTTTCCACCTAGTATCACCAATATTTTTCATTGAAATTGGTGAACCCAGATCCGTAACCTCCCCTTTTAGTTTTAATATTTTTCTACACCATTTATTTGAGACGTTGAAACGGTTTCAGATGAGTTACTAAATAGAATAAATATATTTACAGAATGACACGAATTTAAGAAATAAATTTCAAAATGATGATATTCGTATTTTGTATTAAAATTAAAGGTTTTTAGAAAAATTCCGACGTGTGTGAACGTAAGCAAACTAAAAGTAATGATACTTTTTGAAAGCTCTGTTTTCCAAACAATTACTTTTCTTCAAGAAAATAATAAATATACTTTATATATATATATATATATATATATATATATATATATAATATAATAATACATTTTATTAATATAAATATTAATGATATATTTTATTAATGATGTATTATCAATATTTTCATACGTTACATATTAAATATTATTTTATATGTACATAAAAAGCGTATAGTTTCTCTAATGAGGTGGCCTGTCTTTTGGGGGTGTTTCCCTACTTATTTAATCTCAAAAAATAGTCAATTTATAAGCTGCGAAACAAATTTTAGCATTTAAGGTAAAATGAGGGACTAAATCTAATTTAAATGACTGCGCGAGATGGAAAGCACGTAGTTAAGATGAAAGCCGCTAGAGATTGCTGGAAAAATAGACAGTCGGTTCGTCCTAAAGACACTCCCGACTAACTCCTAACTGGAAAAAGTTACGATGCCATTAGAAATTAATATTGTAGAGTGTAAACATTCGAAACAAGTAAAAGAAAAGATGAAATCAAAAACAGGTGTGAAAATAAAATATTTCTTTCCCAAATAAATAAGGTAAAGAAGCAATATGGTATATTCAACTAGGTTCTGGTCATCCAGGTTTGGACAGATAAATTATTATAACTTATATAATTATTTGATTATTATAAACATAAAATAAAGAATAAAAAATATATATTAGACGATATATTCATACACAGTAGAACTTTGATAGTATACGTCATGGCGACCTATATAAAGAAAATTCATTTTCTTTTTAAAAATCGATCTCAGTGAGTAATGTATTTGATTTAAAATATTAAACACTTCAGTTCTTTTATTTCAAAGTTTCTTCACCTTAAAAATTATTCTACAAAAAAATTTTAAGAGGGTGTTACGAAAACTTAAAAACTTTAATTTAGTAAAAGTTTTGTTTTTTGAAAATTGTTACAGTTATAGGATCACAAGAACCATTTTGAAAGGTTATCTTTAAAATATTTACTCCTTAAAGATTGTATTCTTTCTATAACATGTTTTGTAAGTCTATATAGAAAAAATACACCTACAAAAGAATGAGAGATAATGCGATACTGAATTCTTTTTTTTTTTGCGCTATTTTATGTGGTTACTTTTTTTTCTCCCCAGAAGGATGGAAACATTGTAGAATGCTGTTTTTTTTTAATTATTGAAGTAAATGATTCTTAGGCATTGAAATGTTATCCTTTAAAATAAAAAATAAGTATGTAATTGACATAAAATATAATTTATATAATATGATAAAATAACCACAAACATCGACAACAAAAAAGCCTCAGTGAGAACCTCAGCAACAGGACGACCATGTGACAATAGTATAGTATGCTCCCTTTGTACCCCGTCCAATTAGTTCCGTTACACACCATTTAAGCATATCAGATGTTATCTTCCCATCAATGTCTCGGTCTTCCCTTCCGTCGCTTTATCCTCTGCTCATTATTCGAACTGACACACTACGCACAACTCTATTAGTTTATAATGTTACTATACTACTCTTATTTCATTACGAACCACTAGCGGATCCAGCCGGGGGGCGTGCACCCCCCCCCCTCGGAAGCTAGAAAAATCCAAAAAGTAGCTATTTAAAGAAAAGAGAAATATAGGGAAGATTCATCCTCATAGACGATGAATTTCCTAATTTAATATAATAAAAAAATTATTATCGTAATCAGCACTAACGGATTTGGCCAGGAGGCGCGCCCTCTCTTGGATGGTGAAAAAAAAAATCCTAAAAAAGTGACAAAAACACCTATTTAAAGAAAAGAGAAATGTAGGGAAAATTCATCTTCATACGCGAATTTCCTAAAGCAATAGATAAAAAAAAATATTATCGTGACCAGCACTAGCGAATTCTGCCAGGGGGCGTGCCCTCCCTTGGATGGTGGAAAAGAATTCCCCAAAAAGTGAAAAAAAAACATCTATTTAAAGAAAAGAGTGATGTAGTTTTGGGTCCCCCAGAGATTCAAAGGCTTGTGCTATTGACTCCGAACGGAGCCTTGCAGATGACATTACATGATGGAGGAAAATTTATTAAAAAACAAAATGAACTTTATTTATTCTTTCGAACAACCTATTATTCGAGCACGAGAAAATACGGGTTTTTGCTTCCAGACCCAATTGTTGTTCAGTTCCAATACATCTGGATGCATTGCAACCTCCAGCTTCTTTAATGGACTTTATCATGCAAAGTAATAAATCAAAAAATTATCTTTCATTCATCAGTTCATAGTCTCTTTGAAGGATCCATGCGATTCATAAAACTGGTCACGATAATAATTTGTATATTTCGAATTGGAAAGTGTTTTTTTCTTTCTTAAAATAGCTGTTGTTGTGAACGCTTTCATGAAGGAAGTACTAATTATTTGGTCGAAATCGGAAATTATTCTGAGTTTTTTCTTGGAGAACTCATTTCCAAGCTGCAAGACCATTTATAGTAATCTTTCTAAGATTTTGACAATGTCGGTAAAAATTAGCGTTCATTGACCGTGGTTATCCAACATATCAATTAATCAAATTACTAAGTTTAGGTACTCGTTTGACGCACAATTTTACGTTCTTTAAATTCTTAAAGAATACGTTTTTCGCTTTGATACACTCTTTAGTAGTAATACATGAAAAAAAAAGATCAAGTAAATATGGATTTTTTTGCTTTTTCTCTTGGTGACCCGTGTTAGCAATTTAGTTTTTTACATGTCTAATCCCATATACAGAGTGCCTCTTAAGTAGAAGGAAAAATTTAAAGGAGTGATAGCAGAACTCAATAAATACAAAAAAGCTTATATAAACAATGCTTCGATTTTCAGCAGGAAATTAAAATATTGTGATTTTTTATGTTGAATAGGAAGTGATAACAAAAAATTATTTAATTTAAGTAATTAACGATTGCTTCACTGCAAACTAGACAAAATTTATTTTAAATGAAAATATAGTTTGCTTTAGTTAAAGCCATTTAAAGAGGGCCTTTGAGGGAGATGGGTAGTGGTGGGAGAAGAACCTGGTACAGAGATGCACTCCTCCCCCTCTGAGAAAATTGCATGATCCACCACTGTGATTACCATTCTATTTTCCTAACAAGTTGTCTTAGTAAAATCATAGACCGAATAGCTAACAATAAGAATGTGAAGAATAGAAAATATGGTCTTAATATAAAAGTTCTTTAACTAATGCAGTATGCTTTTCAACAATATTTTTTTGCAGACCCTTTCTCAACTCTAGATATTTTAAGTCGCTTTGTTTATGATTCTTAAAAACTATTTAAGTATCAAAAAATGCAAAAAGTATAGACCATCTTAGCCTATAACCCGGAAGCATTTATATATATGTATTTTTACAACTTTTCTTTAATCGACCTTTGAGTATTAAATTTAAACATAACCATTTAATTGGGAATAAGGTCACTTATTAGTTATTTAATAAACTGCTAAATGTTCATTGACGTTTTGATCCCGGCATTTTTCTTTTTATAAGTTAACAATGGGATCCTCTTCAAATTTTTAAAAATTAAGCTACTCAGTAGCTTCATATATGTGCTGGTGGACGGTGCTGAGACTGTCGGTGTGTCCCTGGCCTGAGGTATCGAAGCTCTATTTTTAAAACTT
This sequence comes from Nezara viridula, assembly GCA_928085145.1. NCBI lineage: Eukaryota > Metazoa > Arthropoda > Insecta > Hemiptera > Pentatomidae > Nezara > Nezara viridula. Next base: position 61,717,899 of record OV725080.1, on the reverse strand, counting down.
TGAAGAGGATCCCATTGTTAACTTATAAAAAGAAAAATATCGGGATCGAAACATCAATAAACACAAAGGAAATGAACATTTAGCATTTAGTAGTTTATTAAATAATTAATAAGTGACCTTATTCCCAATTAAATGGTTATGTTTAAATATAAATATATGTGTATATATATATATATATATATATATATATATATATATATAAAACAATAATTACTTTGAAATAAAAAGAAAGAAATTAACTACCTTTATGAAATGATGTTCATGAAGTCATATTAAATGTAATTTCAGGAACAATAATTTTTTTCATAAGAGATGATTATATTTTACCATTTTGGGAGAGGAGGGCTTCAGCCCAAAAAGCCCCCTCCTCTCCCATAGATCAGCCTGTGCATCTTAGGACAAAACTGTTTTAGTTTCCCTGATAATGGCCTGTGGTGAGAATAATAATGATTATGTCACTACAAAAATTCAAAAGTTTTTCCTATGTCCTCCAGAAATGAGTAATTTGTTTAATTTCCGACTACTTTTGTTTATCACGTTAACAAACTAACTTGTTAAAATTTTCAAGTTTGCCTCAAAGTCAATAAATTTAACTGACTGTGTCACAGGATTAGATTTTTTTTCTAATTTCTCTTTTTCCTCAGTTAACACAGCGGAGGTGTTCCATGAGATTCCAAAATATGTAAATTTGATAAATTGAATTTAAATAGCTGAATTAATTTCCCTTGTAGGGTTGCACGTTCCCCCCCAAGGTCCTTGACACAAAAACCTAACCCCCTCCTCCCAATATATTTTATTTCTCACCTTTTCTTAAAAACAGAACAACCTAAGGTAAATTTAGAAAGATCATATACAATTATACTTGCTGCGGTCTTGTCGCTTAGTCTGAAAATTCATAACCCCGTCGAAATTTGCCCCCTCAAAAATTTTTATGGTGCAACTTGTGCCATGGAATCCCACACTGATTAATGTGGAGTGAATAAGAAGAAGACATAAGGAGTTTTTAACTGGGATGATTTAATACTACCATATTTTTGATGCTGAATACTAATTGGAGATTTACAAACTCATTTTTTTTTTTCTAGAAGTAACATTTGAAATTTAAAAAAATGTGTTTCAATGTTCATATAAAGTGGCACTTCCGGTGAGCCGATTTTAACAAAGAAGTTGCTGTCACATCGGGCCCATATACAAACATTAAATACTTAATATCAGTTTCTTACTACTTTTCGTTTATGAGCTAGACTGTTTAAACAGTCTCACACACAGACCATTTTGCGACACTTGGTTATTTGGACTCAGAGGACCTCAAAACATGCATTTCCGTTGAAAACTGAGATTCGAAAATTTTCACGATCGCAATACTAACCCTAGCTATATATTACATATATACATAAGTGAAAGTAAAAAGTGGAACATTACAATTTTTTATTCTGTGCTAAATGTAATGGAAACTACCTTATAAAAAAACAAATAGAGACCTCAAATCAGTGTTCTTTATCCTTAAACACATTCCAGGTAATCATTCTTTTTTTTCACAATTAAAAGGATTATTTATTCCTAGTAGAGTTAGTCACATGGGAAGATTAGACTATTAATTATTTTTTGGGAAGGCTTATGCGGACATGAAGTGCAAAAGTGCATATATTGTAAATAGCTCATTAAGAGTAAAAATATTTATTTTGATTTGATCATATGTTAAGTGTATCGCATAATAAAAGCTATTATTAATATTACTGGGATTATATATGAAGATTACTTATACCATTACTGTAACTAGTACTGATATCTATCTAAGGGATGCCAGTATTAAATTTATTGTATAAGGGGAAGAGGAGGAAGACTCTCCTTCAATATTTTCATCATTTTTTTATCGGTAAATATTCGCCATGTAAGGACCACTACATTGGCTTAGTTACTTAACTACACTTCAGATCTTAGCCACATTAGCAAGTTGTTTGCACACATAGTATGTGTCATTAACATATCAATGCAGATTGATTTTCTGAAGTGTTTTGATTTTGCAACAGTAATTATTAGAAGTGATAAAGTGTTGTCAAAAGAAAAAAGAACTGATAATATTCTCTCACTTGAATAATAACGTAGCAAACCAACATATATGTTATTTATTAGGAACTTATCTTATTTAAAAATATAACACTGCACTCACAATATATCTATACTTTCCTGAACTATGTGTATGTGTTTTGTCAAGATTTTAAATCATCTATGTCCTTCTAATCAGAATAATAATTTTAATATGTAGATGGTAAACACAACTTACAGTTCAAGATACTTCTATACCCTCATTTATCAAACATATAAGTATTGCATAACCTTTATATTGGAAAATCAGCTCATAGTCTAAATATGATGGTAATTAAAAGTACTACACTAAACATAAAAACACCACAGGCTATCTAAAAATGTAGTTTGAGTTTGATAGAAAACAAAAAAAAATTAAGAAATTGTAGTAAGAATGGCAAATGATTTTGAGAGAAATCTGTTTTCAAGACTAAGAAAAAAATGAGACAGAACAAAAAAGTAACAAGATATCAACAATATGAGTTAGTTGTTAACAGTACCGAATATTTAGGGACTGATTTTACTTCTATAACTTTAACAATATCAATATTATTTAAAGTTTTAATACAATGTTATTAAAATGAACTATGAGAATTTTTTTTTGTTTATTATAATGATTTAGAGTTTGAAATAATCCTGTTTCAAAAAAATATATACTCAACAACAGAACAATCTTTATCAGAACCCCATTTCTACAAGTATAAATTAAAAAATAAAAAGGTTCTCTTTAGATAGTAATTAAACATAACAGCTGATGAGTGCAATAAAATATGGAAAAATAAATTGCAAATTGCAAATTGAGCATTATAAAAATACTAATATTTAACAACTTTATGGTAAACCATATAAAGCAAAAACATTTGTGCAAGATAACATGTATCAATGAATTTTTTTGTTCATTTTTGAATACTGATTTGAAATATATGTTGAAGTAATTAAGATTATTGAAGATTGTACCTAAAATAAAAATGATTTCAAAACATAACATCAATAATGCATGTAATTAACAAGCAGCATCCATCTTTTAAATAAGAGGCATACAAAAGTGGCCATACTTATATTCTCTATTCAAAGAAAATTATCAAAATATTTTTAATAAATTTCTTTTAGCTTCTAATTCTAAGCATAATCCGAATTTGTTTAATAGGATCTTTGTTATTCATTTTGAAAGACAGAAAAGATATCAATTTTTGATTAGAAACAAGAAAAAAAAAATAAGGATGGGTCAATTTTTTTTGGCCACTCAGTATGGTTACTTTGTCGCTTTTAAAAACAGTTTTTCAGGGTAAAGAACCTCTACAAAATTAAATATTTACTACTTCTATAAAGATTATAATACAAAAAAAAAAAACTAAGATGAGGAAAGGTGACAAAAATAAATATTGACTCTTTGAAAACCCAAATAAGTAACAAAATATTGTTCTTTAATTTTATATGAATTTGAGCTTATTAAATTTTGATAGAAAAAGAAAACAATCACAAGATTTCTGGCCTTATAAAATTATGATACAATATTTCACACGTTCAATTGTTAAATACAGTTATTGATAATTTCAAATTTGTACTGTTGTTAAAATAGTATTGACCATCTTTACAATACATATAATTCAAATATAATCTGTATTTACATCTATTTACTAGCACTAGATTTTTGAAATCTATTAATTACACACAATTTTTCAAGTCACTTCTGAAACTGTACAATATTTACATTACATTAATAAACATTATATTACATATATATTACAATTAAAAAGTTATCTAACTAAATATTGAAAACGTTATTCTTCCTCCCCATGAACAATCGATAAAAATCGGTCGAGATCAACTTTATTTAGAAGTTTCGCTCTACTGTCATGAGCCTCCTGAAACAATCAAAAACAAATTAATATGAATTAGTTTGAATTTAACGAAATCATCTATTATATAAAAATTTCAGTTGCAAACATTCTCAGTTACAAAGGAAATGTAACACTGATTTTGTTGAAAAATGCAAAACTTAAATGGAAAAACTTGACCATTGGTAGTATATTTGAGTTGATAGTGTTTCAAGTGATAATAACAAAAAAAAAACTTTTAGTAATTTATAATTGATCATTTAATAGTTTTAAAACCAAAAAACCTTACTATATTCTTTGGAGAACCATTGATTTATTTTTATGAATAATCCATGTTCTGTAAAGAATTAAAAAGAATTTCTGAATAAAAATGTGCTACTTTCTAAATATTATGGCAACTAAATATATGTTTTGTTTAAGATAAATAAACATAATATGTATTAAAGCAGTTTTCCATATAATTAATTTTACATAACGTCAACATATGAAATTAAAAAATACGTAAATAAAAAAACTTAAAATATTTACAGGTAGAATTTTGGTCAGGGTGTTGTTAAAGATAAAAGTACAGCCAAAAAGGCTTTATTTTTTTTTTTCGATTTTTGGCCTACACCAGGTTATTTCCGTCTATTTCTTTCTTTAAACACTTTCATAGTTTCAATAATTATTGGTATTGGGAAGTATGTAATATGAGTTAAAATATTATTTACAGTTTCCTCACAAAATTTACAGATGAAGCGTGTTTTTATTTAAATTTATTTTAAAAAATCTGGATATACTTTCATTTCATAGAGCTCAATTAATAAAAATAAAAATTTAATTCATAAATTAGTAATGACAAAAAAAAATTTGTACCAGGTTCAAGAAAAGAAATTATATGAACTTACCAGAGAAATAACAGCACTCCTACTTCCTTCTAAGCATTTCCTCTTGCTGTAAATAAATAAGATAAATAATATTGTACAAGATTGATCCATAATTGTAATGATATAAGAGATCTTGAAATTACAAATAATAGATTTATACAACTTACTTAAATTAATATATATAATTGATTTAAAAAAATAAAGCATGATAGAAGTTTATAATTAGTAATAATCATATTTTTAGCACGGAGACCACAATTTTGACAAATGTATTGTTATTAAGAGTGGGAATAGTAACTACCAGGCATGTAAATATGAAAACCAAAATTCATAAATAGATGGCTTCAGTAGTTAAAAGTAGTTACTGTTAAGTCGCATTATTTTGCTTCTTCGACAGCTGAAGATTTTCAACTCATAACAATATAAGTTTGAAGTAACAGCATTGTTTTAATAATGCTGAACATTTCGAGATTTGTTTCTACAAACTGTGATTTGCTGACTGTATTTGTTTTTAGTTATCATTTAAAGAAAACTGCTGCTACTAATCAAAGTGTTTTAAGTGGTTTAATATATTCAAAAGATGCAATTTTGACATGGGAAATGAATAACGTAGAACAAGAGTGATCTACTATGAGCTGCTAAAACCTGGGGAAACTGTTAATACTGAGCACTGTAGAGAAACGATCAATTTGAATCAAATATTGTATGAAAACTACTCAGAATATAAAGAAAGACAACACAACATGATTTTTCTTCATGATAATGCATTATCACACAGGGATATCAGTGAAGGAAACGATTGAGGCATTAAGTTGGGAAATATTAGCACATGCAGTTTATACACCAGACTAGGCTCCATCTAACTACCATTTATTTGCATCAACGTGACACATACTTGCTCAGCAATGCTTTAATTCTTATGGAAATGAACAAGAATGCCTTGATGGCTGGTAAGCTCAAAAGAGCAACAGTTTTTCTGACACGGCATAAATAAATTATCAGAGGGATGGGAAAAATGTATAGCTAACGATTGACAATTATTCAAATAAAATATTTTTTTAACATTTTTATGCAACAAATATACATTTTTTATTCGAAAATTGCAGGTTCATATTTACAAACCTGGTATTTTAAACTTTAACTAATATTCTAAAGAGTGTTATGTCAAAAGTTAATAACATTTTTAAACGGAAACAACTATGAATATGCATTCTAACAATAGTTATAAAATAAGAATAATATGGAACAGAATTTGACAACATAGCTAGTAAACCAGATCCTGATTACATTATTAGAAATAAAGAAACTGAGAAACTTTTCTCGAGGGAACCAAAATGAAATCTGCCTTAACCTCTGGTATTTGAGCAGACCAAGAAGTACTTTGACTGTGCCTTTGTAGATAAGGAACAAGTCATGGTGAATTGTACGAACCTCATGTAGACCTTACATTTAAAGAAAACTGCAGCAGAATCACTTCTACGAAAGACTACATATAATTCATGTATACCTGGTAACATGAAAAATATAAATAAATAATTTAGTTAAAAATTTAATTATAAATTGAATTTCGCTAGTAAAGTTCTGTCTGGGAAGTACTGACCTCTATAGTATCCTAGATGCATTACTATTAGCGATAAGGGTTTACCAGCACAGGCTAGAAGTTGTTCCAGTAAAAGCATCATGGAGGAAATAGTGAAATGAGTCAAATTTAGTAGAATGTAATAATGGATATAAAACTGCCTAAAAAAGAATTAGAAAAAGAAACATTTATTGTTTAACCTAATGTTACATGCTTTGTTAAACCTCTATGTCTCCAACATAATAAAAGAAATATTACCTTCTTCTTAAAAGTTGATGTACTGTACCAATTTTGTACCTTAAAAGTTTTGTTCTCAGTGTCATCTCAGGAGATTTGGTCGAATAGACAAATTTATAAAAGAACTGGTCTAAACAGTTGTCCATATATTTTTCTCAATCCACAAAAAGTAAATAGACATTTAGTCAATCAAATTAATTTAAGTCATCCAATCCCTCCTAATGTCCTTCATACCGAATTCTCCGAGCTCTTTCAATTCAAATCCTCTGTTTGTTCCCGGGCTTCTGATTTATACATAATGGCCCAACGGATCGCTGCTATAGACAGATTGTTCATTACCCGATCCTCATCCCTATGAAACTTCATCCCTTCCCACATCCGTCAATCTAATACAATACCCTTCCTACCTTTAAATCCTGCCTGTTGAATCATTTCTTGTCCATTCAGTCCCCATAAAATTGTAAATAGATCCAACTGTAAATATGTATATAAATTATTAGTTCGTTCTTCTTATTTTTACTTCATGTTTTTTTTTTCTATTTTTATTTTATATTATTAACAGATTAAAATTAGGAAGTCTCTTTATTTTTGTTTATATATCTCTGAGGCTTCTTAGCCCACATTTCTGTCTTTCTGTATTATCCTAAAGGGAAACGTCCCAGAATAAATAAAGTATTATTATTATTAGTGAGGCCACTTACAAAACATTATGGGACCCTCCTTAACGAAGAAAGAGCAGTTTATTGCATAAAAGGGCAACACACAGGAAAACCCCAAGCCGGACCAGCTCCAGGACCTGAGGGCTTATATATGCAGTATTTAAAGGCCGGTGGAGGTAAGATGACTACGCTTCTTATCAATGTGATGAGTCCGAGAGATGACTGGCTGAGATCTAAAGAGATATCCCACGTTGGAACACCGGAAATAAAATAAAAATTCACTTAGAGAGAAAAAAAATTTATTGAAGACCATACTATACTTTTAAGAAAAAAAAAATTTTTTTTTTGCTCTATGAGTCTGTATCTATTTGACGGTGATATCCCCCGACTTGAGTCTTCAAACTGTACAAATGACTAAATTCCAGCTTAAGATGGTTATTAGGAAATGATCTTTCCATGTTTTCTCCATTTCTAATACCTGACAATAAGACTACCTTCTTCATATCAGAAATATATTCATTATTACACTCTATTAAACTTGACTCATGAATTCACTATTTCGTCTTTGGAATGACTTATAGTCCGTGCCGGTAAACCCTTATCGCTAATAGTAATATAACTATGACACTATAGAGCTCAGCACTTCCCAGACAGAACATCACAAGTAAATTTCAATTTATAATTAAATTATTAACTAAATTATTTGTTTATATTTTTCATGTTACAACCTGGAGTTCTACAAGAACTGATTAGCCGATTGACACAAATGAAAGTTCACCTAGCAGCCATTAAGAAAGCATGCTGAAATTGTAATCTCAAGAATAAAAAAGGTACAGCATACTACAGTGAAAGTAAAGAGAAAAATTCATGACAGAATATCTAGTTGAAAAGAAATTGGAGATGGATAATTGATTCCAAACAATTAACAATAAAATGTGCAGCCTCCAATGAAAGAAAAGAGGGATCAAGAAACATTTTATGAAGAATTAGAGAGAGAGAGAGACCCGAGGTTGTCCCTCCATAAATGACAATAGTCACAGGAGATTTCAATGCTCAAGTTGGTAAAGAATTGTTTTTACTGACAATTTCAATGAATAGTCTTCATTAGAGAACAAATGGTGACAGAGAAGGAATGTTTAACTTGATGATCTCTAACTCACTGGTTATTATGATTTCTATATTCCGGTATAAAGATATGCAAGCAGACATGGCATTTGACTAACCAAATCTTTGTAACTAACTCTCATTTCAATAGTATTTAGGAAATCCTAAAATTCCCTTCAGCATTACAAAATAAAAGAAAAGTCAACAAACAACCGGCAGAGATGATAAAAGATGAATAAAATAAAGGTGTTTCTCCAAGAGAATAGAGGAAAGAATCAGAAATATAAATGAAGATGGGTGGACAAGAGAGGCACATAGGAAGTGTACTAAATATATATATGAGGGACTGCTAACAAATATCACAAAGGGATTTATCAAAAAAGACGAAGTTGAAATAATGAATGTGGAGAGGTAATCTGATCATTTATTGAAGTATGCTTTCTATTTACTATTTACTGCCAGAACAGGTATTCATAATGAAGGCATTGACACCAACGTGTTCATTACCTCAGTAACAATTGTAATGAATCAGTTAAACCAGGAGCTCATATTTAAATCAAGAATCTATGGTCAAAACATTTAATAAGCAATTAAAAATCAAAATAAAACTTACACTTCTGAAGAATCAGATAGTTCACCATCCTCCCTGTCAGCAGCTGAGGGTAGTTTAAAAGTTCTACCGTGCGACTGAGACTGTGACCTTGAGTGGGATGGCTGATCGTCTACCACCAGCCTCTGACTGCTGGTAGAGCACCTTTCCTTCTCACCTATACAACTTCTTTCAGCTGAATATGTACGGTTCACGTCACTATGTTTTTCATCACCTTCGCTACCAGATTTTGAACTCGTAAAACTCTCATTAACATTGGAACACATTTTATGTTTGCTGGATTGAATTTTTTCTTCCAAAGATCTTCGTTCTTCTTTTTTGCTATTTCTTCTAGGTTCAGGAGAGCTGTGTCTAGACCTTTTTTTGTCATAAGGGGAATAATGATCATAATCACGATACCTGCTATCGTGATGACTCCTCATGTCTCTGTACTTTTTTCTCGGAAAGGAATCCCTTCGATCAAAAGTGTTTTTGTACCTAAAAAATTTATCCCTGGCCCTTTCTCTAATCCTTACATCTCTATAACTGCCATAACTTCTATTGTGGTCTCGTTTTTCTTTTTCATCCTCATCACTAGATGCAGATCTGTTCCGTTTTCTATTTCTTGTACTACTCCTAGGACGAATTCTTTGGTCAGTTCTTGGTGGCTCAATCTTCCTGTCATCTTTCTTACTGTGTGAAGCAAGAGGCTGACTTTCACCCAAATGAAATAAATGAAAAATGGGACTCGATTTCAACTCCTTATTTAAGTAGTTCCCCGATTTGTCAACATCCAAAGTAAAAGAATAAACATAACTGTCCAAATATTCTGAAATAGCTTGGTTTCTACTTAGGATTATTTTTTCCTCTGACTCAGACAATTTTGATTTTACAGTTTCACTATAAATATGAATAACTCTTTCATTCATATGTGACTCATGGTCATTTTGGGGTTTAACATTTAAATTTGTTTGGTCTCCAATTTCACTAGTAGTGTCAGAGACTTTCCTTGGATCATTTGCTGTCTCTGTCTTTTCGACACTAACTCGTTCATTGGTCTTTGAAGATGAGGCAGTTGACAGTAACGAACTACTTTTCTTTCCAACTAAGTCATTTCCACTTAGGGGAGATTTTCTTGCCTTTTGAGACTTAGTTAAATGGTTATCAAGTTTCAAACTCTGATTACTTTCTTCACTAAGATGTAGAGTTGGGAAGCTTTCACAACTTTCCTCAATTTCTTTTGATATTACTTTTGAGCTTTCTATTAGCTTATTGCTGCTGCTGCTGCCATCAGTCTGCTTGGAAAAAAAACCTTCTGAATGTTTAATTATCATAGGATTACATTCCACATGCTCTTCCTGAATGGAATGTTCAAGTTTCTTGATAGGTTCACCATCTTTCGACTCTTTTTCCGAGGTATTAAGTTTGACGACTGTTTCATCAATGTCACTTGATTCATCTGATGTTGATGATGAAGAATCCAACATTCTAATATTGACTAGCTTTTGCAACCTTTCTCTTGCAGTTTTCAACTGTACATTGCTTTGATCCAGCTCCACATCATTGTTAATAGAAGAATCAGAATCAGAAGAATTATCCGGACCAAACAGCTTAGCTTTAGTATCTTTTAATAGATGGCGAATTTCAGATTCCATTTCTTCATCCACTGATGATTTTTTAGGTTTTGCAATATTTTGTTTAGGAGACTTTTTTATAGATTTGTTTCTTTCTATACATGTCTTTTTCTTTGATGTTTGTTTCTTGGTTTCTCTTGGTCCCTGCTTTTTATCCATTTTTCCATCAATTCTTTTTTCTGAACTTTTAGTATCTGATTGTATTGAATGGTTACTATTCTCAAGATCTATAACATGTTCAGTGTCTCTTCCATCAAATGAGTTATCTGAATATAATTTAGGCACTCCTTGTGTTTGTTTGGAAACATTTCCCTCACTACTCTTATGTTGCTCTGTAATTTTACCTCTTTTCTTTTTAACTAGTGGTTCATTAATCTTATTTAATTTAGGACTCATTAATTTAATTTTGGGAGTTGCACAAGTTTGTTTTTCAATAACAGGATTTGGCAAGGTCTTTGTATCAATATCAATATCTTTAGATGCTTCTACAAGAACTTTATTTTTTTCACTACAATCATTACTTTTGTTCTTGGAATGATCTATAACCAAAGTTGGAGGTTTGTTAACATTTATATCTGATTCTAAAGGAGTGTTTTCTTGATTCGTTGGTTTATCTTGATTAGTTTTCTGTGAAACAATGCCTTCTTCAGGTTTATCATTTTCTTTACCCGATAAATTTATGGAACCAATAGAACTTTCATCAGTCTTTTGAGGAGTCACCAATGACGAGTTCTTCGGTGTAGGTGGCAAAGTTGGGGTCACTAACACTGTAGCAGCAAAACTTGTTTCAGAAACTAAAACCTTGGTTAAAGGAGTCATTTCGACTGGAGTGCCAGGAGGAACAGGAGCAGACAAGAACTTGGCAGGCGTATGGAATAAATTAATGCTATTCTTACAGACTGATTCGAATGTCAATGCCTTATCAGCGACATTGGAAGAATCTTTCTTTGACTCGGGAGCTTTATTTTGTGTCGTTTGATTGTTACTACAACTGTCCGACTTAGGAGAACTTAACTTTTCTATATCTTGGGCAAGGTTACTTACATTTTTTTCTGTCTCCATCCTTGAACACTCTTTTATTAAGATATTTTCAAGAGAAGATTGGGATGTTGGACTAAATACAGAGGGATATCGAGTATTTATTTTTCCAAGGTGTGACATCACAAGCTTTGTTGTAGGAGTGAGCTGTCCACGGCTATTTTCATTTACTGGAGACATTGCAAGTTTTAGAGGAGTTGAGGTATTAAATTCTTCTGACATAGTGCCATCATCATGTTTTTCAGCATCATTTGTGCGATCTTCATTATTACGAATTTGAGGTTCTGAAGTTTTTTCTGCATCATCTTTCCTTACTTGATCTTCTATTATTTCTTTTGGATTTGTTATTTCTTCTGAAGTAACAGGACTTTTACAAGCCTCACTTTGTGTTTGTTTATCAGCAAGAATTTCCAACGAAGAGGAATCATTTTTTTCCATTTCTTCCATCAACTTCTTCTCTATCAAATTTCCAATCTCACTATTTTGACTTGTATTTAGTGCCATTTCTTCTTCTCCAATAACATCTCTAACTTCCTTTTCTATTTGATCTACCAACTCTTCATTTGAATTCTTCTTTTCAGGAAGCTTCTTAGGCATTCTTTTTCTGGTCGTTTTTCTTTTAGGATTTGCTGACTTATCTTTTTTAGCACCAGTTCTTCTCTTAAGACCTACTGATGTAGGTATATCTAAGTTTTCTTTAGAAACCATGAAATTTCTTAAATCTGAATCCCAACCTTTTTTACTCTTACTTTCTTGCAGCTTCTCATCTTCCTTAGGCATTTCTTTAGGTGGTGAACTGAACATTCCACCCCTCTTAATGAAGTCAAGGGCTCTGGGTTCCTTCTTTTGATGTTGATAGACTTTAGGCGATGTCATTGATTTCCTGAAGGTCATGTTTTTGTCAGGAGTTTCAAAATCTAATGCTCGAACATGAGTTCTTCTAGGAGTACTAAAGCTTACTCTTGGATGTTTTGGAATGGTTTGCTGTTGAGGTGTTGCTTCAGTTAAATCATTAATACAATCTTCTTTGGGCTTTTCTTTACTTTGCTCTGACAAAGAATCTTTTTCTGTTGGCAATTCAGTCTGTTGAGGTTCTTCATTTGATACATTTTGAATCACTTCAGTCACAGAAGGTTTCACAATATCCTTTTTATCTTTTTCTTGTTTTTTTGACATTGCACGAGTTCGGATGCCAGGAGTATTATTAGATTTTTTACCAACACCTGGAGAAGAAATTACCAGAATGTTATTATCAACTGGTTTAGCCATCCGTGGAACAAGTGCTTTCACTCCACGAGTGCCTACTTTTTGAATACCTCCTCTAGTCCGAACTCTTGATCCCTTGATGCCTTCAGGAAGTCCTAAAAAAATAAAATGAAGTTAAGTAAGCAACTGATTAAAAAAGTAACAACCTATTTTTTTTTGTCCACATGTTATAACTCATTTTAGAATGTTTTTTCTAATAATTAAAAAAAAAATTAAGTATTTCAGCATGTATAAGAGAAGTGTCTCATCATACTTTTTATGTTATTTAATTATTAAAACCGGAGAGGACTGAGCATGTTATTTGGAATTACACAACCTTTGAGATAGTGGGGATTAAAGTACTGAGGGAAACTGGCCTCAAGACCCTGAAAGAATTCGTGTACTGGTGGAAAACTACAGCAGGATCAAACCATATTAATCATGGAAGAAGATCGAACACTTGCTCAAAGACTTTACAAAGGTCATAAATTTCAAGTATTAATGGACAACATATGAATACTGCCTAGTTTCCATAAGTTGCCAGATGGAAGATTTGAATTTATCGCATCCAATTCAACAAAAATCATGACTTTATTATAAACAAACAACCTTATATTTTTCTACTGGTCTGCTGAAAATCGGAACATTGTTTATGCCAACTTTTTTGTAGCTCTTTGGGTCAGTACTTTAAATATTTCCCTCTACTTAAATCCTCTGTCAACTTCCGCAAAACCAGTTTCCGATTTTCAGATTTTTATACAAGATTCCACCGAACTCTGGCTTTCGACAGATCTTTCATTATTTGATCCACATCCCTATTGAATTCTATCCTATCCTACATCCGTCACTGCAATACCCTCCCCATCTTTAAATCTCGCCTGTTCGATCACCTCTTATCCTTTCAATTCTCATAAAATTGTAAATAGATGTAAATATGTATATAAATAATTAGTTTATTTTAAATACTTTTATTTAATTTTGTTTTCTCTTAAAAAAATATAGATAAAAAAAATTGTATACTATGCTCATACATATTGTTAATACTATATAATTGTATATTAGTTTCAGAAAATTGTCTGTAGCGATTAATAACTATGCTGTGTTTAAAGCAACCCAATGTAATTGGGCAGCACCCTTTTATGATAATAAAGTGATTCTCTTGAAGATAAATAATATTCTTTTCTTTTACTTATTCAATATATAAACCTGCTTATTTCGTAATTATTCTCTGAGGCTCCAAAGCCCACATTTCTTTCTCTTCTAAAGGAACTTGTCCCAGAATAAATAAAGCATTATAATTACTTACTGGACACCCTGTGCATATATATATGTATATATTAACTTTTTAGACAATAGGTGTATAGGTCAAATAGACAATACCAGTGCTAAGTATTGTAAACCTCATAAATGTGTTTAAGTCAAAAAACTTATTTAATCATGGATGATAGATTGTCAGTACGTAGTGGGGGTGGAGTGACTGAGCTGCCTAATGTGTGTCCACAACACCGTCGTTGCCCGGCAACCTGGATCAAAGATTATTTGATATAAAATGAATACGAGTTCACAATCCCCCAACCTCACTCCCTAACCCCGGAAAACCCCATACAGCCTAACAGGCGAGGAAGGGGATAAAAAAAAAGTTAGGATATCGAGTGTGCTAGCTAGTTAACACAGTAATCTTAAGTTTTATTGAAGGAAGTTTAATGACTGTTCAACATATCTTGGGTGATAGTCAGGATGCAATCAGTTTTATTGCCAAAGTTTCAACCCAAGTTTGTGGGTCATCATCAAGGCACATTAACAGCACTGATGATGACCCACAAGCTTTGGTTGAAACATTGATAATAAAACTGATTGCATCCTGACTATCACCCAAGATATGTTGAACAGTCATTAAACTTCCTTCAATAAAACTTAAGATTACTGTGTTAACTAGCTAGCACACTCGATATACATAGGACATATTAAAGCTGGTATTAATTTCGTAAATGTATGGTGAAGGCTGTAAGGTTTCAACTTCTGTTTACTAATTTTGTTTGAAGTGGAATGAAATGTAACAAAAGATGTGGAAGGAATCCAGAAAATGTTGGACAAAAGAGGGTAATATTCTGTTTTCATAGTTATGGAAAATCTGATAAAGTTTGAAGTGAATACAGACAAGAAATTTCCAAATTTCCTTATAAAATTATGGTTGTCGCATTTCGTCTTAACAGTGTTCAAATAAAAAAAGAAAAAAAAGTCCTTGAAAATTAAAATCAACAAGTTATCAGAAGTGAAGGTTTGGTTTCAACTTATTACAGCTAATACCAATTTAGCAGGATAGCACAAATGATTGTTCACTCAAGATTCAAACCAATTGATTAGCATCATAACAAGTTAAGCATTTATCACAAATTACACCAACACATCTGATATAATTATTCTAAAAGAAGAATTTGGAATGTTCTAGGAAATGTATAGTTTTCAAGAATCTCTCATGGAAAAATACATTGAGTAAAAAATACTTTAAATATCTAGTGTGTCCAGGGAATCTACCAGTTGAAATTCTTAGATAACATTCCCTTACCCCCTTCCCTCGAAAATAAGGCAGTGAAAAAAAAGAAAGAAAAGGAAATGAAATCTATTAAAATCTTATGTCATAATATTACAAAAATCTACTAATTTCCAATACAGTAATATAGAACCGTTATGGCAGTGATTAGCGCACTATACTAGTGAAGATCATAGGATCAAATCTCGGGCCCTACTTTCCACTATGGCTGGTTCCCGTGGGAAGTTAGACCCCCCTTAATTAAGAGAGACCTATAGGTTGTAAAATACTTGTAAGAACAGGCTAGAAAAAAAAAATATAGATCTATTTTTCAGCTCCATTTATTTTGATTAAAGAGATGTCAAAAGAAGAAGAATTTAATGTAAAAATGACAATTTCAATTTTGTTCCACAAATTTATAATAATAAATAGAAATAATTAGGATTAATTAATTTTTCTCATGGAAACTATAGGTTTCCTGAATTTATATTTTAATTTTTTTTTCTTCATTTAATTAAAAATATTTGTTGAAAAAGACATTAGGTAATCAAAGGTCAATAGGTAATCAAAACAGAGATACGAAAGATTCATGTATAGCAGACCATCAAACAAATCTTTATATCTATTATATTTACAGCGACTTTTTAATTTAGATTTAAATTTATCATACAATATACCAGGTCTAATTCTTAGGAGATATTTTTGTATAGTCAAGGATTATTTCGAGATGTATGACTTGACCATATATCAAAGACTTTTAAAGTCTAAATTGAAGCTATAAGCGATATTTTCTATTCAAAACAAAAACAATATTGATATAAAAGATAAAGCTTACCTTTTTGAGGAGTAGGAATTTCCACTTTTACTTCTTGTACTAGATCATCTTGGGTAGGAACTGAAATAACAACCTCTTAATAATATCTGCATTTTATTGGATTTAAGTTTAAATGAAAATATACTTCTAGAATTCAGAAAAAATTAAAAGATTCTAGATAAAGCAAGATGGATTATTTAAATAATTGTAGATTTGTATGAATATTTATACGGGAACAGGGATGGACAAGCATGATAAGTACTGCTCAATCCTCCCTTTATGAAATACATAAGCCTGCTGGAGGCAACTAGGAATAGGAGTGACAATTCTGTTCCTTGAACTTTAATGAGGAATTGTGATGTTTGTTAGGACGTCAGTAGCACCCCACAGATTAGGTCCATAGTTGATCTCTTTCAGGGAAAGTAAACCATGGTTCTGCAACAATTTGTCACCGGTCTTGAACCCTAATGAATCAGAACACCCACAGAAAGGTTCCAAAAAGATAGGCTATGGAGTTATAAGTGGTTTGCCATTGTATCATAGCAACCATATTCTCTAGCAATGTGAAGTTGGATTGCTCCTCTAGGCTATCTGTACTCCTACAAGCAATGTATGTCTGTAAAAAGACTACCTCTTGAGACCAAAGATCTAAATTCTGTAGTACTAACAGAAAAAAAAAAAGGTATATACAGAATGAGCCAGGAGAATGGGCCTAACTCCAGGAGTGGGTAGCACACAGAAAAATAATGAAAAAAACGTATATCTTCTTATCTAATTTTTATATATTTAAATTTTATTGGCTAATTAGGAATTAATTATATTATATACACGTATTAGAACTTCAGTATTACCTCCAGTAATTTTTTTTACAACAGATTGTAAGCAAGTTAAAATCAGATTAGAACATATGCTAATTGAGCCATTGATCATCAGAGTGATTCCATTCTTATTTAAGTTTGTATTATTAAAATTTTACAAAATGCCAAACACCCTTATTCATGAAAGATTGGATATGGGAAGCTTTTGATGGTTTTGTGGATTCTCAAAGCTCAATTTGGTATGCCCAAAGGGGCCTGATAATATCTGTGCATCTGACTTTTTGTAGTATTTTAGAAATTTATTGAGTTTTTCAAGTAAATCTGGCATTAATGTAATCAGAAGTTAACAGAAGTTTCTTGTTGTTTCAGTCTTATATGTGAGGATTCCAAGAAAGTCACTAGACAAGATATAGTCCCGAGGATGTGGATCTGTTCGACATGGATAAGGGGAATATTATTAAAGGAACTGTAAGACAAGATGTAGTACGTTTATGATGAAGAGTAAAAGTGATTTGATGGGATTCGTTTTAATTCATTAACACTATTCTTCAATAGCTGGGATGTTTGACAGCAGAGATTGGGATGCAACAGTAACCATCATTACTGATATATTAACAGTTAGTATTAAGGACACCACTAGGATTGGCCTACAAATTATAAACATAAAAACACATACAATTATCATCTGTAAAGAGAATAGGGCCTAAGATGCTCCCTTAAAAGGTACCAGCAAAGCTTAAAATAAAATAGGATTCTAAAGTAGATTTAGAAACGGGTAAACAATATTTTGTCAAAAGTATTTAAGATAAAAATATTGTTGATTTATTGCAAAAAGTCACAAAGAACACTTTTGGTCAATTTGAACCTGAAAGTACGTTATTGATTTCTATCATATTTATCAAAAGAATAACTCAGTTAAGAGCATAAAAATAATACAAATTCTTTTATATTAAAAACACAGTTTCACTAAATGCACAATGTTCTGAATATACATACCAAAAAGACATCAAGTTACTTAATGAAATTCTTGTTGTCTAAATAAGGTTAAAATAGAATGCCGAAATTCACTATCTTGTACTTAATGACTTCTTTCACTGGATTAATTGATGGTTGATATAATTAACTAAGTGAGGTAAATCTAACCAAATTTTATGTACTTGTAAGATTATAAAAATAAGTAAGTGTTTTGTTTAACAATGATAGTATGCAAAAAGTCACTATATGCGTTATGGTTTCAGTTTTTTCATTGTAATGCATATATTAACTGTTTTAATCAATTGTCAGAAATAGAATACATATTAAGAATTGCAAATAACAAATACTAGCTGGTCTGGAATAATTTGCATAAAATATTAGTAAGAGAACAACCGATATAATTGTATGGAAATATGTTAATGCAATGTATTAAGAGTTGGAAGAATTCATTTTTCTTTTCTTTGTTGAATTAAAATGGTTAATTCATAAAAATAAAACAAAACATTTATACTATTTACTGTAGTCTATATCTTTGCTCATATTGGTCCAATTTCAATATTTTTTTTTTTTTGTGGGAAATTTTCTAACCTTTTAATTATTCATGGATTTAATCCACCATAAATTGCATACTTTTTTGGTTATGACAAATTAAGTTTGTTTGTTTTTCTGAGATGTTGGAGGTTGTGTTTAGACAGTCTTTAAAATGATGGTCCGATAATTGGAACTAACGAAGATATGGCAAAATAAAACACCAGTGAGAAAAAATAAATAGTATATATTGTATTTATTTCTAACTATGGGGACTTTCACCACTCACGGGCCATTTTTGCTCTTACACGATATTTATAATATAAAAAATAACAGTAAACTTGAAGGTAGAAAACATTAACATTTTCAAAAAATGAAATTGTTATATAGTTGTGTTTTTTTAATAAATAAAAACAAGTTGAAGCCATCTTCGTGTAGTATTTCAAAATTTCAACAATATTATTTTCAAATTCCACATCACTCCAATGTTCTTTATAGGCACAACGCTCAGTCTAGATGTGCATCACTGTGATATTTACCACGCAGGAAAGAAACTCAAGGTATGCCCCCTGTGTCAATAAGTTTTCATGTTTAAGCCTTGAGTATCCGATTCGTAGTTTTGCTAGGCTGATCTCTTTTATTCTATTCAATTGCAGGTGCACTCGATTTGTATCTACTGGAAATTGTAATTTTTATAAGAATCAGAATCCATAACAACAGTGGCATCAAGATTTCCTATGAGAGATATAAGGTTGGGCTCAAACGGAAACTGAAAAACTGTACATTTTAGGGCTTTAAAAGGCAGTTATTTAATCTTAAAAATTGTCAGTTATCCTTTATTAAATAAAAATCAGAAATTATGAAAGTAGTTTTCGAAAACAGTACGTGTCAAAACGATAGTTGATATTTTGTAACACTTCTTTGAAAACAATATTAGAAGTAAATTACAATAGGCTGTATCATTGATCTTTGTAAATAATGGTCCGATTTCCCTGTTTTTTTTTTTCCTTTTTGTAGAGAATTCATTACACTTTCAAATAATAATGGGTCTAATCAAGAAAAAAATGTCTACTTTTGAAATAATTCGCAAATAAATTTTCTTTTCATTCATAACTTTTTTCCCAATTCATCAAAATATATCGCTTCTGAGAGGCGGAAAAGGGATTGTTACGGCAAAAAACTGTCGTATTAGATTAAAAGATAGATGTTACTTAATGACATTTTGCAATAAACCCATGATATAATAATAATGTTATATTCAATCAAATAGAGATTATTTAACGTAATATAACATGTTCTAGTACTAATATTTACTTTGGATAACAAAGCTTTCTGTTTTTGGAAGAATTCTTCGTCTGCGGGGTTGAAGACTACCACGAATACTCACTGCAAAAAAAAAAAAAAAACATATTACTAGCAGAAAAAAACAAAACAGTATTGAGTAAAACAACCTAGTGATTGAGTAAAACATGGAGAAGTGCAGATGTTCTGCTTAGAATGCACTATGACATTGAAGAGAAAAAAATATGAAGCTCCCAGCAACTTGTATGACCTCTTGAGAAATTAACTAAAGAACCGGAAATTGAAGATACAAGATAACTTCTTTGAAATGGCTAATTCTGTAAAAAGAGGATTCCCACACAACCCAGTCCTATAGAAATTGGTATTTGTCGAGCTACTGGGAGTGCTGGATGAGGAGAGGTTCTCTGCCATGACTTATGTAGACGATTTGGCAGTTGTTGTGGCCTTGAACAGCAGAGCCAGGTTAAAAAAAGAAGCTGAAGATAGCAGCTGCCAATAATCAGTCCACTCTTTTGAGGTGTAAGACTGACAGAGTCCATCCTATTACTCTTAATTTATAAGAAGGAACCATAGTCCAAGTGAGGCTGTCATCTATCTTGGGTAAGGACTAGCAGAAAGTTTAACTTTACTTCTCATTTGGAATATTTGAGAAGTAGGATTGCCCTGGTCCTTAATGGACTATGTCACATCGGGAGCACCTTATGGGGTCTCAGATTTCCAGCCACATTGGCAATTAATAAAGGAGTAATCTTGGGTATCCTAACAGCGTTCCCTGCAAGGAGTCAGAATCCCTCACATCAACAGAAGAGAAGGTGGACAGTGGATGGCTCTGCTGTGAGATACTGGAGCATTCAAGACAGTGTCTCATGAGGCTGTACAAGTCTTAGCTAGAAGTATTCCAATTGATATCCAACTACGTGAAGACTATTTCTAGCATAAGATGAAGAGAGAAGGTTTAGTGGATCTACTGGCGTCCCAGGCAGATGGAAGAGGATATTCCGGGAGTGCACGTTAGAAGAATGGGTGATTGGTGACAATAGATGCCCAAAGGATCTACCTTAAGGAAATTGTTTCTCACCGGCAGTTCGAGTATTGAAACCAAATGGGTTCTTCCGGACTATTGGGTTTCACAATTCCTCATGGGGCATGGGGGCTTCTGAACAAAGCTTATTAAACATGGAAATAACATCGATTCCCTATGTCCAAGTTGTAGAGACTGCCAAACATATCTTACTTGACATCTATGAGGCACTGAGGGCCAAGTTGCTAAGGGAGACAAGGCTCTACAGGAGATAAAGTTCTATCGGAGTGTGATCACCCATAGCTAATGAACAAAGAGAACTACCCATACAACAAGGCGTACGGATGGAAAGAAGTAATTGGCCCAGCCCACTTCTACGTGGGTAGAAGAGAAGAACCTCTACCAGAAAGGAAAGGAATCATAAATTTTATGACCGGAACATTAAGTTTGTTCCTTATAAATACAGATCAACTCCTATAATAGAGATATGGGAGTATCAACCATTTTATATGAAAAATCACTATTTTCAAATTTCTCTTTTTTATAAATACAAAGTTTATTTAGACAATTATGATTATTATAAAACATCCCAGATCATGGGAAAACAAAAAATAAAGCTTTGAAACTGCTATTTATGGTAATTTTTGCTGAAAACAGGGGTACGTTTTGGTGTTAGGATAAAAAAATCACATAATTTGTTTGCACATGAGGTGGATCTCAAGTTTTTGCCTACTAAAACTAAACCTAATTAATATGTACTTAAAGCATATTAAACGAGGAAGTTTTTCTAAAAGTAGTGTATCTGTAATATAGTTGGATGACAATTAAAAAAATCGTAAATAATGTATGACTTTTTAAAATACAGAACTTAACTTAGTATAGCCAGTTGAATCAGTTTACAATTAACAAGATAAAAACACTTTTAAATTTCCATACATACCACTGTATACATAAAAGATTGCAAAGAAATAAATATATATTCTGCATAATTAGTATAGACTTAAAGAATTTTTTTTTTTAATTTGGTGATCTTACCAGATTGTTTAGCGACACCGGCTGGCTGGGGTAAAATGGGAGAAAGATGACCAAATGTGGCAATGTTAGCCACATTTATGGGTTGCAATGGTGTTGATATTTGGGAGGCGGGGATCACATCAGTAACTTTATAGCCAGCTGGAATGATGAAACTCTGCTTGTAGATACCGCTGGAAGTTGCAATGGCCTAAAGTTTCATAAGATAAAATGTCAGTTTTTAGTTGGGTGTCAATTAATAAAATAAAAAAATTATTAATAAATTTAAATTGGCTTTATCTTTGAATTTTTTCTTGATGAGGAAATGTTTCATTCTTCATATCAAGATTATATTTCCCAAAGAAATTCATTTATTACAAAATTTTATTTTTCTAAAAAAAATCAAAGAATTGGCATTGAATATAATCTAAAAACTCTTACAGAATTTCCAGATTCAATAAAATAATGTTTAAATTCACCTAATTGATTTTTATAATGTAAAACTTTTCAGTGAAATAAACAAACATATAATATTATTCATGTTTCTTTAAGTTTTACTATTAGTTGACATCAGAAATATATGACAATTCACATAAAACTAACTAAGAAGAGACAAGGGTGTACAATAATGTTTTCCATCACTCCAGAAATATTTCAATAAAAAAAAAACTAGGTCATTCCCTTGAGTATACACCAGACCAGTAGCATTAAATTGATGCAGCAGGAACCAACTGCTTTTATTTTAATCTTGGCTCTAAAACCTCAGCTTCATTTTTGAAATTTTTTTATTGACGATTTTCAGAATAATTTGAAAGAATTACCTCTTTTATAATAATTTAATTCAGATTAAGTGAAAAACTAAATACTATTTTAGCCAAGATCATGACATTCCTCACTGTTATTAACACCGCTGCCATATAAAAATGAATCTATGCTGTCCACAATATTTTCCAGTTTCAAAGGAAGAAAGGGGACTGATAAATCAATCCAATAGGAACAGAGGTGAAAGGATGTTGTGATAGAAAATTTCTTTTTTGTTTTTTTAAATAGCTGTTGCTTTAAGATTCCCTTTAATCCATAGGTATTTTACAATGAAATGATTCCTTCTTATCCTGATCCTCTAATTTTATGTGAGCAAAATAAACTATTGAAAAAAACATAAATGTTTTTAACTGTATATATTACATAATATAGCTGAAAAACTATGCCAATTAACACCTCTTCTAAAAGCCATTTCTTTTGAAATTCACAAAAAATAACAATATTAAAAAAAAAAAATCAGTTATGGTGTACTGTATGTTGCAATAATTGGTAACATAAGTCAGCCTTACATTTTATTGCAACATACAATACACCCTATGTTACCATCCTGAAGTAGTTTCTAGTTAGCTCATTAGGTTAACAATTTAACGTTATAAAAACTAAAAATACTTGCTTGTGTGTATGTTAGAAAATCTTTTTGTATGTGATATCATAATAAAAAAAAATATACCTGTGGTGAAGAAATTACTATAGTTTCCGTAGGTTGAGGTTCTTCACTAACTTTCTCTTCTTGCATCTTCTTGTTACCAGCAAGTATGCCCTCTATAGCAAGGTTGGATTCTTCTTCAATTTTCTTTGATGTTTCTGGATCTAGAAATGAGAATTTTAATAAAAAAACCATTACCACGAAAATTCAAAAGCATCAAAGTCAATTAAATAAGTAATTTATATGCATCAATTAGCTTTTCCGATAACTAATTTATTTCCATGCAATGTATAGAATTAAATCAAATTTATACTCTTGTTAACTTTATGATAAAATTATACCAATGAGCAATTTACTTTTTAAAATAAAAAATGAGTAGAATAAAAACAATCCTCTACAGCAGTCAGAGGTTTAGCAGCTAATCAAATAGTTGCAAAAGTAATACATGGGATGCTCTTGACAGAAAAAGTGAAATAAGCCAACACCACATTGTCTTGGTGAAGAAACCATGACTTGTTCTTCCACTATTTCAGCCATTTTTTCCATATTCTTTCACAGAGTAATTTCAATCTAAAAAACCTTGTCCTTTTTTTAAATATGAATTTTCATTCAAAAACGCTTAAAAGTCGTTTTGGGCATATATATCACAAAAAGAACTGAATGAAAAATTATGAAATTGATACAGTTTATGCTTCTTAATGATAGGAAGGTGATTTATAGATCAACAGAAATGTAGAAAAAATACTCTTAATTATTTCAGTTTTTATTTTGGCTTGATATCTACAAAATAACAAGAGTTACAGGCGTTTTCCCAAAACATGTTTTCAGTAGAAAAGAAAATTAAAAATGGCCACCGAGAAAAAACTGTGAGCCTCAAAATTTTTTAACTATGGTTTTGAACTCTCAAATAAATATGGAATAACTGGTAAAAAATATATAAAAATCAAAAATGTCGAGCAACATGGTCTGTGTGATTTCGAATGGATTGACTCAGTAGCTACTAAGCCTATTAAGCCAACCCTTCATAAGATCACCTCTTGATTGCTATTTCATAGCGAACCAACAATCACCTCGGTCCCTCGCTTTCTATTTCTGACACTACATCTTATATACACCAACTTTTTCTTTAATGAAAACAATTTCCTTTGGTTCTTAAAAACATTAGATTTATGCCAGATGTAACTACAATAGATTACCTAATTTAGTGTTAGGAGAAAAATTAAACTGAGCTTAAAGTATTC
This sequence comes from Nezara viridula, assembly GCA_928085145.1. Classification (NCBI taxonomy): domain Eukaryota; kingdom Metazoa; phylum Arthropoda; class Insecta; order Hemiptera; family Pentatomidae; genus Nezara; species Nezara viridula. The sequence continues at coordinate 61,693,317 of OV725080.1, read as the reverse complement.
TCTAAGATGATAATTAGATAATACTACAAACCAGAGATGAGATACTCAAGGCCCAATATCGATATTGTCTGATATTAATGTCAGCCTATAAATATCAAAATAATGGACTTGAAATATCATTGGCAGAGATTTTCATTGATATTATAATCATTTTAGAAATATGAATATCAAAGTAAATACTGATTCTCTAGCACATAGGCACATAAAAAAATATGTTATTTTCCTCTTTAAATTAATTAATGAAAGTATCAATGCTTTTGATCTCCTAGTTCTTGTGAATCTTTGTCATCTGCAGCTTTTTCCAGAAACTTCCATTCAACCAATTATATGCCTTCCATTCACTCATAGATTGGATTCAACAAAATGCTAATTTATTTGCATCCAACATAAATTTCTTTGACAATTCGTGGCCTCGGTTTGAAAAGGTTCCAACTAAGAAATTTGGGCAAATTAAGTTTACTGAGTGAGAAGGATTCGAAACACGCTACTTAGCTCTACTTAGGGATGGCCGTTAATAGTTGATACAATCGATATTTTCCTTTGCTACGCAATATATTCTATATGAAACAGACAAGCTGAGTATAATTTTTTATTAACGATCAGATTCATATATAATTAATAGAGATTTCCGAAAACAATATTTTTAATTTTAATTTTTAAATTAAAATATTGAACATTGGAAGGAAAATATTGATATTTGTGAAGAAAAAAAAAATGGATGGATTGCATTAAATTGAATTGAAAAAAGTTATTTATTACATTAGAGATAAAAAATTATTTAAAAATTAATAACTCTAAAAAAATTATCTATATTGATAAATTGTCTTTAATAAAAATAATTATAAATACCCTCATTAGATAAATGTCCAGAATCCAAATTAGGAGCTGGCCTTTTTTCAGCTGGATCACCATTCCTGAAAGTTCAACAGATTATTATGGTTATTTATATAAAAACAAGTAATCATGAATAGATAGTGAAGAAACAAAACTTTATTACAATCAAGTAAGAGAAAGGAAAATATTTTGATACCGAATTTTAAAAATAAAATTTCTTTATATATTATATATTTTCATTTTCATACTATATTCTCATATCACATAGAAAAAAAAAACTCATGTTTTATTAAATAACAGAGTCCTAATAAACTTAAGAATGAAATTTCGGGCTATTTAATGTTTATTCTTCTCCATTTTAAAAATAAAAAGTGACAGCTTCCAATCTGCAACCGGGATGCATGTCATCTTCCAGTAGAATATGAGGAGGAGAGCGGTTCATACAGACCATCTAAGCGATAAATTGCGCAGGAGTAAGGCCCACTTTACAAAAGAATTTAATAACCGCATGGTATTCAATCTTGAACATTGTAAAAATGCAAACTTTTCTTCAGGATTAGATATTGACTGACAGGACTGAGGAAGTGCAGATGATGCAGAAATGCACAGATGATACATTCAGATCTGGGCCTTCTTGATGTAGAAGTAGGGAAGGCCGGATACTTATGGACTGTATTATTTAGATGACCACAGATTGTAGGTAGTTCAGGGTCTATAGGAGGCTTTCATCACATTCTTTGAGTTGTCAATCGACTGGATTGTCATCAGTAATACCAAATACAGTAGTGTGAGCAATTGAGATAATTTTCAATGAGATTGTAATTTAAATTAAATATTTTTTAAAAACAAAGGTTATTTCACTGATGTGATTTATTATATATTGAGTTGATTTATTTGCAAAAATCTGAAAAAAGGAAAAAATTAAAGCACTATAAATGGCTTAAACAAACAACTTTAGAGGTGATACATTAATTACATTGAGCAGTTTATTTGTTATAAATGTTACACTCCACAAATCTATTTATGGCCTTACTCCTCGAATCCTCTTAAAAATTCTGCTTTAATTATACATAAACAGGTTTGGATATACGAGAAAAAAAAATGTCATCTATACAACAATATTTTTTACTTATAGAAAAATATCACATGAGAAATTTAGGAGACTTACTCTTTATCTGTGTCTTCTGGTGTGGTTGTGTCTTCAGTCCGTGGTGCTGCAAAATATTAAAAAATAAAAATTAGTATTCATCGCCATAGTGTTGAATATATTTCACACTTCTAAATTATACTACTGGTTAAGAGTTGATACAGACTAAATAAACATAAAAACCCACTGGATTATTTTAATAATGGTAAATTTATTTATTAATTTTAAAAAGATTTTTAAAAATATGTAAAGCAAAATCCTCAATAAAAAATAGATAATTAAGAACTTAATGAATTCTAATCTCCTACTAGATGAGAACTTCATATACTTTCATATCGTCCTTATCTAACATTTCTGAAAATAAGAAGTTTTAACTTATTTCAATACAATGCAACTATTAGTATAAATTGTGGATTGATGGTTGACTGTAGTGAATAATTGCAGAGAAGGATGGTTGAGATGATCAGTCAGAATAAAAAATAGTACAAATAAATAATTATATTAGAATAGAATAGAAATAAAATAGAAAATAATTTTATTCTGGGATGAAGTCCCTTCAGAATAACAAAAAATTACAAAATTAATATATTGATTTTTATATTTGCCGATGTTTCAGCCTGAACTTCAGATCAAAGAAGCGTATGTTTATATTAGTATAAACATACCTTCCACTAAATATAATCAAGATGAAGTCTGAAAAAAACATTATATTATTTGAATTTTTTAATTATAACCAATAACCCTGCTGATGTTTTGGTTTAAGCATTTAAATTAAAATCAAATTAAAGTTATAATAGAAGAGTTGGGGTGATCAGTAAAAAAAAAAAGTAAAAATAAATAAGTATATTTATTTTTATTTTTGCCGGCGTTCTGGTCCAAAGTTCAGCAGGCCTTCATAAGGACTAAGAAAAAACCAGAAAACCATAGGTATGAAAAACTATAAACATTAAATAATAGAAAAAAAAAATATGTAAGTGAAAAGTATAGACTAAAAAATTAGGTAAAATAAGCTTTAAGTAAAATAAAGCAATTATGTCACCCCATTTATTTTTTGTCTACACTTACGTTTTTTATCTCATACATTCGACTATTTTTCGTTGTTAATTCATTTTTCATTTCTTATGTTACCTTATTTAGATTATGTTTATTTCATTAGAAGGGAGCAGGGTAGCTCAGTGGGTGAGCACTGACTTCCAGAGCTCAAGGTCCTAGGTTCGAATCCGGTTAATGACTAGTAATTTTTCATTAGCCTGGATTGACCCTAAGATCGGGATACTCTACTGGGGCACACCCAGCCTCTATAAAGTGGGTACCCTTAATTTAAAAAATAATTAAGGGGAAAAACCTGGCGGTTGAGCGTGATATCGGCCCCATCACCTCCCTGCACAACCGTTGGCCTAGTAACAGTACTTCCTCACATAGTATTGCACCCAAGACCCTTCATGGGTTGCTGTGGTACAGGTTTTTTTTTATTTCATTAGTTCCTAATTTGTTGGAGTTATTATTTATTTCTTAGTTCTCTGTTGCTGTTATTATTCTATCTACTTTATTTTACTTTAAGTTCACTCTACCTACTTTATTTTATTTTAAGTTTATTCAACCTACATTTTTTAGTCTATACCTTTCACTTACATATTATTTTTTTTTTATTATTTAATGTTTATAGTTTCTCATAACTATTGTTACCTGTTTTTTTCTTATATAAAAGAACTATATAACTGATGAAGGCCTGAACTTTGGGCCGAACGACAGCAAAAATAAAAATAAATAGTTATTTATTTTTACATTTTTTTTTTTTTTTTTTACTGATCACCCCAAACATTGTTTCCTTCAATTATTCAGCCAACGACTAACCCATAATTTTAAAGTTATAATAATATCAATGTCGTTAAATATAACTGATCTGATGGGCCCAGGAAAGGCTATCACCATCTCTTAAGAGAATGCAACAAGCAAAGGAACCAACATTTATGATCTATACAGGTTATTCCGTAAGTAGAGAGAAATTGATATAGGAGGGATTGATAGCAGACCTGAAGATTTATAAAAAAAATTATATGAACAATGGCCCAATTCCCAACAGAAAAGTAGAAAATTCGAGATTAGTGATTTTTTTTAAGTGAGTCTCGTTTTTTGTTGAATAGAAAGCGATAACAACAAAAATATTTAATTCAAGTGATTAACAATTTCTGCACTGTGAAGTAGACGACATTTATTACTTCAAATGACAATAGAGTTTGTCTTTGTGAAAACCATGGAAAGAGGACGAACCCAGCTAAGTTCAGTTTAAAAAAAATAAAAATAAATTATTTGCGATTTTTTTTTATCACTCTCAAACTATACTACAGATATTCCACCCAATTTTAGAAAAACTATCTCGTTTAATCAACTTTAAGTCCATATTAATTAGGTTGAGGTTTATGAGAAAAATTTTTGAGAATCGTATCAAGTTGTGTAAAAAAATTATGTGATTTGATATCCTGTTACCTAAAAGTAACCATATTTTCAGCAAATGTCTACATAAATTATTGAAAAAGTTTAATTTCTTATTTTTCCATGAACTAGGATGGATTGTATTAAGGGATGGGCCGTTTAGGACGGAACAAATTCCACCACTAGAACGGTTTGGAACAGAACGAGACCCTTGGAAACTTCGTTCTTCAGGAACGTAATCGAAGCAAATAAACGTCTTTAGGTTTCGATGGGTAAATGTTCGGCAGAAAAGTCAAATAGGTACAAAAGGGATTTGTAGCAATTAAGGTTAGTGCGCTGATGGCACCGAAGTGGATTAACGGAATAGTCGAATAGATTGTTTGCTTCATAAGTGAACCATAACAACTAAATTTAATTTAATGTTTGATTAAATATAAAGAAATAAAATATAATAAGATCCTAACCATAATTTTAACATAGAAATTTACAAATATTAAAAATATTAATTATAATGCCAAGATTCTGACAAACTATTAAAGCAATAATAAACTAATTATAAATAATATTAAATAAACATTTTAATCAAATTGTATTATTATTAAGACCAATGATAAATATGTAGTTCCGTAGTGTAAATTAAATTTAAATAATAAACTAATTATAAATAATATTAAATAAACATTTTAATCAAATTGTATTATTATTAAGACCAATGATAAATATGTAGTTCCGTAGTGTAAATTAAATTTGTCATAAAAAATTTATATCATTAGTTTATTTGGATTTAGGAGAGATTTTGCATTTTATTTTATTTTACTTTTTTTTAGCTACCTATAAAAGTCATTAGAGATATCAATATTGTTCAAACATTTTATAAGTTTAAAAAAATATTGATTTTTATTAAATTTTGTTGTTTTTTTATTTTTACCCAACAGAAAAGTTGAAAATTCGAGATTAGTGATTTTTTTTAAGTGTGTCTCGTTTTTTGTTGAATAGCGATTGCTGAAAAGCAATCACAACAAAAATATTTAATTCAAGTGATTAACAATTTCTGCACTGTGAAGTAGACAACACATTACTTCAAATGAAAATAGAGTTTGTCATTGTGAAAATCACTGAAAGAGGATTTTTAATCGGCTGAACCCAGCTACGTTCAGTTTAAAAAAAAATTATAAATTATATGCGATTTTTTTTATCACTCTCAAATTATACTACAGATACTCCACCTCAATTTTAGAAAAACTATCTCGTTTAATAAACTTTAAGTCCATATTAATTAGGTTGAGGTTTATGAGGAAAATTTTTGAGAATCATATCAAGTTGAGTAAAAAAATTATGTGATTTGATATCCTGTTATCTAAAAGTAACCATATTTTCCACAAAAATGATTACAATAAATTATTGAAAAGCTTTTATTTCCATGATCTGGAATGTTTTATAATAAATATAAATGCATAATTACAGTTTTTATTTATTTAAAAATAATGTTTTTTCGAATATTTATTATCTAAAGTGATAATGAAACTGTCTTTTTTTAAACCTAAATCTCTATTATAGGTATTGATCCGTATTTTTAAGTGCCCAACTAAATGTTCCTAATCCTAATATTTACGGTTTCGTGAAAATAATTGAAGCAATCTACTGATTTTTTTCTTATCTTAAACATAAATATTAGGATTGGAAACATTTAACTGGACAGTTATAAATATGGATCAATATCTATAATAGAGATTTAGGTTAAAAAACACAGTTACGTTATCACTCTAGAAGATAAATATTCGAAAAAACATTATTTTTAACATTTTTTTATTAAATAAATAAAAAGTGTACTTACGCATTTATATTTATTAAAATTAGGGATGGGCAATTTCGACTACAGGTAGGAACGGAATTTTCCACCACTGGAATTCATTCCAGTTCTCGTTCCGTTCCATCTTCGTTTCGAACAATACATGAACCACGATAGAGAATAATGAAGCAAATATTTGTAATTGAAAAATCATTGAGGCTGAGGAAAATGAAGATAAACGGAGAGGAGTACAGCTGGAGAGGAGTACTCGACTATCAGCTGGTAAAGTAAAAATTACTGTTTTGTTTTTTTAATTCATCCTAAGTTTTATATTATAGATTTGTTTGTTTTATCTTTATTTTTTGGTTGGTAAAATTCTTATATTTGTCTTAATTTTCCGTTACCCCAAGTTACAGAAAATCAATAAAAATCCATTTCTGTTTTCTAATTTGCTTTTTTACTTTCACTCACCTATATATGAAATATATAGTAAAGGAAAGTATTGCGATCATGAAAATTTTTGAATCTCAGTTTTCAACAGAAATACACGTTTTGAGGTCCCCTGAGTCCAAATAACCAAGTACTGCAAAATGGTCTGCGTGTGTGTGTGTGTTAACAGTATAGCTCAAAAACGAAAAGTTGTGTGAAATTGAAATTGCATATTCAAGATTTTTATATGTTATGGATGTTACAGCAACTTTTTTCATCACAACCAGCTAACCAGAAGTGGCACTTTATTCGTGCAGGGAGGAGATCGGGCCAGGATCACGCTCAACGACCACGTTTTCTTCCTTAATCAATTATTTAATTAAGGGTACCCACCTTGTAGAGACTGGGTGTGCCCCAGGAGGGTCTTTCCTACCACAACCAATGAAACAGAATAAATAACTTTTCTGCCATGAGGGCAAACATTAAATTAAATTTAGTTGTTATGGTTCACTTTTGAAGCAAACAATCTATTCGTCTATTCCGTTAATCCACTTCGGTGACATCAACGCACTAACGTTAATTGCTACAAATCCCTTTTGTACCTATTTGACTTTTCTGCCGAACAGAAAAGTCAAATAGGTACATTGAAACCCATCGAAACCTAAAGAAGTTTATTTTCTTTGATTACGTTCCTGAAAAACGAAGTTTCCAAGGGTCTCGTTCTGTTCCGAACCGTTCTAGTGGTGGAATTCGTTCCGTCCTAAATGGTCCATCCCTTGTTACAATACATCCTAGATCATGGAAAAATAAGAATTAAACCTTTTCAATAATTTATGTAGACATTTGCTGAAAATATGGTTACTTTTAGGTGAATGGATATCAAATCACATAATGTTTTTACATTGCATGAGGTGAATCTCAAAATTTTCCTAATAAACCTCAACTTAATAAATATGGATTCCACGAATTCAAGAATGGAAAAACGAGAAAGTTTTTCTAAAAGTGGGGTATCTGTATTATGGTTTGAGTGATAAAAAAAAAATCGCAAATAATTTAATTTTTTTTTTAAACTGAACTTTAATTCAGCCACTCAATATTCCTCTTTTAAATGGTTTCAACAATGACAAACTCTTCTTTCATCCGAAGTAAGTTTTATCTAGTTTACTGAGGAACAATTGTTAATTACTTCTTGTTCTTATTACTTAAATATTCTTGTAGTTATTGCTTTCTATTCAACAAAAAATGTGACTCATGTAAAAATCACTAATCTTGAATTCCTACTTTTGTGTTGGGAATTGGGCTATTGTTTATATAAACTTTTTTGTAGATCTTGAGATTTGCTGCCATTTCTATAAAAAATTCCCTCTACTTATGGTCAGGCTGTATAGTTATTGTAATATAAATAATCTATAATAATGAAATAAACACAACTTATATTCTGAGAGCTTCAGTTAACAAAAATGGAACATTTTTTTTTTTTGTAATTATCAAACTTAGTCTCTGGGGTTTATTTTAAAATGAATTAGAAGTTAATGGATGAGATCATAACCAATACCTTGCAAGGCTACAATTTAATTTAATACATTAAGAAGTTGTCATAAACTACTTAGTAATTATAAATTTATTTGAAGTGTTTGGATAAAAATACCCAAATTTCATTTGCATGTTGCTGGATAAAATAATTGTAAGAATACATAAGTTGAAAAATGAAATTTTCTATTTAAAAAAAAAAATATATTTCAAAAATAATTAATATTAAACTGTAATTGAATTCAGTTGAAATAATTGGTAACTCTATCCATCAATAAATATGAATATTTATAAATGAAGACGCAATATCTTCATAACATTTTAAAACTAAAACCACACTAGGGTGCTTTAGTTTTATCTTTTGGGATGATCTTATAGATGATTGTAATCCTAAAGTACCTAAACTATGTAAATGATCGCAACTTTATACAGTTTTTATTGATACATAGCTTTATGAGGAAGAATCATTTATTTAATATATAAATAGAAGTATCAAGGTCGATACTTTATATGAATTATACCTTTTCCACTATGGATGCTTAATTTCAAAACAATTTAATAATTTAATTATTCGTTTCTTGAGCAATGACTCACCGACTAACTCATCCAACAGGTCGTGAAAAATAGGATCAGCTTCAGTATTATGTAAAATGGTTTCAATAATCTTTTTTTCATCTGTTTTATTATGGTTTGATGTCTCACCACTTGAATCAATAGCTTTATTTATATTTTCAGCAAGTCTTTCGTGGAGGGCAGTATTGTCAATCAAAGATTGTAATATCTGTGTTAAATAAATAATCAAGGGTGAATCTTTAATACACCACATGCTTACAACAAACATTCATAAAAACAAAAAAGTGAAATGGATTGATCACTTCATACCTACATTTAAATCAAAATCATCACTGCTTGAGTTAGTATTGTTCTTAACAGGAACAAATTCTTCATTAACATTATTTGTTTTCTCCTCACCATGTTGACTTTCTTTTTCTGATTCATCTTCTTCCTCTTCCTCTTCGATGCTTTCCAGGTGTATTGAATTTCGGCGAGCATTCTTCTAAAAATATTAATATTAAATTAACGATAGCAACTTAAAGGATATCTGAATATATTTCCTAATTTGGCAGTGTATTGAAAAATAAAAAAGAATAAAACAAAAACAAAACAGTCTTCTTATATAGTATAGTGGGGAGATAGAAAGAAATAACAAAAAAAAGAAAAATTAAAAGACCTAAAACATAGGTCAAAACGTTGGATAATGCAATAAATATACAATTATATAATGTAGTATTTTTTGTTAATTAACGAAGGGCGCTAACCTTATCAACCAGTAGTTTCTACATGAAAATATGGAGAAGATATTTTGAAGACCTCCTTACTGAAGGATTGAGAAATCACAATATTGATGAGGATGCTGTAACACCTGGTTATAGTCCCGATGATGATCTCGAACCACCAGATAATAAGGAAGTAGAGGAGGCAAAAAGGAATCTCAAAAACAATAAGACCCCTGGATTTGATGGACTCCCAGATGAACTATAAAAATATGGTGGTACCGAGCTAATAAAATTCTTATGCTAGTTATTCTTAAGTATCTGGACAGAAGAGAAATTACCTAAAGATTAGAACAAATCTGTGATATGTCCTATATACAAGAAAAGGTGATAAACTTAACTGTGAAAATTATAGTGGCATTTCTCTGCTCTCCAGTGCTACCAAAGTTCTATCTAACGTGCTCTCTCAAAGGCTTTTGCCGTTTGCAGAGCAAATATCAGCAAATACTAGTGTGGGTTCAGAAGAGGAAAATCGACAACTGATCAGATATTCACCCTTAGAATGCTGCTGGAGAAAACTATGGAGTATGATGTTAAAACCCATTATCTCTTCATAGATTTTAGAGCTGCTTGTGATAGCATCAAGAACAGACATACAAGGCTATCAGCATGACCATGATGGGCATAGAGTGTGTCGTCCGAGGGGACCTATCACAGAGGTTCATGACAACTAAGGGACTCCGCCATTCAGACTACTGGTAGGCTATTGAATAAGAACGTACAGCTATTTTCATATACCAATGACATCGACATAACAGCCAGATCGATAAATGCTATGAAAGCAGCATATGTCCAACTAGAAGCAGCAGCTAGATGATATCGTTAACGAAGCAAAAACCAAGTACATGTGTATTAGAGGTAATGCTACCACCCAAGAACAGCACCTGGAGATCGCTTACTTTAAGTTCAAGAGAGTTAATGAGTTTACACATTTGGGATATCTGGTAAATAGAGAAAACAAAGGAAACTTAGAGATCAAGAGAAGGATAGTAGCGGCAAACCAGGGCTATTTTTGCCTCAATAAGCATTTCAAAACCACTCATCTCTCATAGCACAAAGACACAGCTTTATAATACGCTCATTCATCCAGTACTGCTGTATGGCTCCAAAGCGTGGACCATAACGCAAGCAGATTTGAGAGGAAGGTGCTCCACAGAATCTATGGTCCAGTGCGCGATGAACAGATTTGGAGGATTAGACATAACACAGAGTTCTACAATCTGTTCAAGGAGTCGCATTTCATAAGAATCGTAAAGCTTGCAAGACTGTGATGGATAGGGGACGGGACGAGGATGCAAAATGATGAAATTCCCAAAAAACTATGGAGAGTAATGAGCAAGGATCTGGCAGAGTAGGAAGATCACGGCTGTGATGGCAGGATTGTGTGGCAAATGATGCACGAGCAGTACTCTGTGTACGCAACCGGAAAGCGCCTACGCAGGATAGGGAGGCCTGGTCGACACGTCTTGAGGAGGCCAAGATTCTTCATGAGTTGTAGTGCTGTGGAAGAAGTATTTTTTGGCCACACCCCCGACTAACTTCTGAAAGATGACATTTTTTTTAATTCATACTTATAATAACACAGTTGCTGAATATTTGTAGACAACCAGCATTTTCAGATGTAACGGCTCAAACATTTTTGTCCATTTCTAAATAATAAAGCAATAATCTTTGAGGTTCCCTCAACAGAAGAGAGGTGATTTAAAAAAACAAAGCTATCAGTCTACAAGTCAATGTTCTTACCCATCCTATTTTACTCCTCAGAGTCATGGACCTTAATACAAGGAGCAGATCCAGAAAATAGAGATGAGACACCTAAGAAAGGTTGAAGGAAAGATCAGGAGAGATAGGACCCCCTACTCAACAATAAAGTCAAACCTAAAGGTACGGCAAGTAGAAACCACTCTAGAAGAGAATAAACTAGGATGGTGTGGGCACCTTCTTACCATGAGTACAGAAAGAACGGTAAGGATAACATATGAGAAATAAGTGGAGAAAATAAGACCATGAGGAATACCAAAGATCACGTGGAAGGCGTGTGGGAAACATTCAGGAAACGAGGGCTGGACTAGAACTGAAGAAGAGAACTAGTACAGGAGAGAGGGCACTTGGTCCAAGTTCTACAGATATATTATTATTACACCTACGTATTACAGCAGTGACCTATTACAGTGTCACAATCATGTCAACAGAAAATGCTAGGTATGTTATTAGGCATTATGCTAGGTAATATTGATTACTTCAGCATCATCCTTATTAGACAAATTTTCACTAACATTTAGATTGTTCATGAAATTAGCAAATTTCATTCCAGGGCCAAAGAAATTATTTATATACTTTACTTAGGATAATAATTTATATACAATGATTAATCCTGTTCTCTTTCATGTAAAATATAATTTCTCAATATGTGAAGAGAGTTAAGAGGAAGAAGGAAAGTGACCTGCTTATAATATATAGTTATATCAAATGTTAAATTTTGCGACAACAGAGGTGAACAATATCATATAAGCATAAACTTAGGTACTGATACCTTAGATCTTCATATAGATTTTAATTAAAATTATGGAATTAATATCAAAATCAGTCATATTATTTCTTAATAGCCTTATTCTAATACAATTCTTTGCAAGACAAAAACATTTGTTAAAAACACCAATTTCAATAACATTGGAGCGGAATAGTAACCATATAAGTTTAATATTCCATTTATATTTTTACTAACCATTTAGATTTAAAAACACTACAATCAATATCCAAGAGATAATTCGTTGAAAAACTAAATATCTAAATTGAAATATTTATAAAAACTAGAAGTAGTTATCTTTGTACTCTTATAATAACATAATCTACCTTGTAAAAGTAATATATACCTTGTTTGGAACAGATATTCGAAGAAAAACAGTTTTTGAGATGTTGCGTCCACTATCATGATCTATAACTAAAATATTACCTAATTCTTTAACAAATTCACTTAAAGCATGATTCAAAGAATCTTCCCTAGCCAAGTAATTTTTCACTGGAACAAAATAAAGAAGTTATTAAACTGTACTGAATTCATATCTCATAAATGGAACAAGTAACTAAAAATTTCTAACCTAAACAAATAGCATCAGTATACAAATTTAAAATATCCACTAATGAGAGTCCCAACACAGTGGTGTTAAATTTTCGGCCTTTCTTTTGAAGTGTGAGACATTCCTTCAAACTGGAAGAAGTCTCTAGAAATAATTGTGCAGCAGCTTCACAGTTTTCCTCAATCAAATATCCTGATTCATGAAAAGTTATTTGCATCAATAATTATTTAAAACTCATTGAATGTTTATCACATATCAACAACTGATAGTACATACCATAAACTAGTCTAGCAATTTCTGATGGTACCAATGATTCCATTTCCAATTACTAGACTTGGGTATAAAACATTTTTAATAAGCCTGAACACTTTAGATTCTATCCTACACAGAATAATTCATCCATTCCAAGCGTTGTGTAAACAAAAAACTTCACAAATATAACCAAGATGTTAGCGTTACCTCCTACTCCCGCCAGGAAACGATATCACTACATTTTAACAACTTTCTCCAACATAAGAACAGTCCACGATAAAAATTCTCAAATTCTGAATTAAAATAAACACTATGAGGATAATAAGTATATATGTTTGAATCTTGCAATACAATAGTAAATATAGATAAGGTAGATACAATTTATTTATCAATAATACAGAAGTGGTCACAGTAAAGGGGGGGGGTAAGGATGCAAACCTATCCTTAGTAATTAAAATTTGGGGGAGGGACCAAAATGGAATTTTGGATTGAATTGAAAAACCCATTTAGGGTTGTTCAATGGGGGATGCGATTCTTTGTTAAAGAAGTGATGTAAAATTTATGAATAATTGATATTTTTGTCGTTCATTACCTATCAACTATCTTGAAATTCAAAACGGGGTAGATGATACAAATAACCAATTTAGCTTAAATATATGCAATATTATTTAAAAATGAATAAATATTATTGAAGAAATATTTAATTTATCATTTTTTTAAAAAACTTTGTCACCAAACTGGAAAACAATAACCTATTTAATATGTAACCTTCCCTTTCCAGCGTTGGGGGAAAGCTTTAGTTCATTGTTGTAGTGTGCTGGGGAGTGACTAAGGACTTGTTGTCTTTTTGTGTGTTCGTTTTTTCGTTTGTTTCATTAAAATACACCAAATCTTATAATGGCTGATGAAGAATTTGATGGTGATGAGTAAGTTTATTATAACAATTTAACATGCCTGTCTTAAAAGATGGTTACACACTAATAGTAATTACTATATAGGTATTAATTCCTGTCCCTTTGTTAATCGATGTTATATTGCGTTTGAAATAAATTCGGACTATGTAGCTATTATCTCTTGAGATGCAGTTTAATTTAATTGTAATGGGTTCATCAATACTACCACATGTTCATCTAATTTGTTGTTAGGAGCTATTTAGTTATTGTTATTGTTTTTATTTTACTTACTTGCTTTTTACTATGTACTACATACTTAGAGGGTAACTAGTATGTATAAACTGCTGGTACAAAACGTTGAAGTCTTAAAAACAGTGTTATTATTGAAGTCATAAATTATACGTCAAATTCATCATCAAATTATTCACTCTCAAAAATACCTTTAGAACAAAATTCTCAAACTTACTTCAGCTGAATACTATGTTACTTGATTAACATTAGCACCAGATTATCAGTATGCAGAATTAATTATTGTAACAACAAATTGGGACTAGTCAGGACTTGATGAACCACATTTTTAATCATGAACCTTCCCTTCTCCCCTGGTCAATGATGTCCCGCTTAACGAATGTTAAAATCTTGTCACATTACTTAAGAATAAAATTAAAATAACACATAGTGCCCAAAACTGAGATCAAACAATGATCTCTACCCTGTGTACTTGTTTCTATTTTATAGCTCAATAAATACATAGTCAGGAATCCAAATATTATAAAAATCACTTTTATCATTAGTAGATTCATGGTTATGAGGCAGAAACCTATAGAATTTTATTGACTTGTTTATAAATAATTATTTACATATTATCAATTTTGGAAAAGTGGAAATTTCGATGTTGAGAGATTACCAGAGACTATAAAAAAGTGGTATTCATTATAATTTTTCAAAAATAAAACATTGAAAAATAATCCTATCTATTATAAGCATTTAGACATTGAAGAATAAAAGTGCATGAAATGTAATAAAACCTCAGCTATGTCTCGGGAATCTATGCACAGTGTGATCAAACTGATCTTGATCCACATATTACCGGATATGGTCCTTTTGAAGTAGTACTTGTTTTCCCTTTTGATTATAACATATTATATTAGAATGGCCTATATTTAGAAAGTTAAGGTTCGTTTTTAATATACTTTTCTATTTTGATTAATAATTACTTTTATTAACTTTTTATTTTGTTTGTTTGTAATGTACTTTTATATTTTGACTAATAATTGCCTTTATTAACTTTTTTTAGTGTTGGTGAGGACTTCGATGAAGTTGATGATGATGCTGATTTGGAAGATATTGATCAACAAGAGGTCAGTTTTTAATTTTTTTCGGAAATATTTCTTCAATGCTTCTTTGTATTATACATATAATGTTTTTTGTTTCATTTTTTAATTCACACTATAATTATAACTGGTAATACCCCCTCTCCCCTCTGAAGTAGACCAAGCATCCAGTGACAGTTGCCTTCAATACCTTTCTAGCATTAAAAGGGTATGTTTTGTTTAAAATCTGATGATTTTATTTAAGAATGTTCAAGTTAAATCATGAAAAAAAAATCATTAAGATTGGTATGAATTGCATCAATGTTACAGAAAATTTGCTTTTTCTTAACTTTTTAAAAATTACAGATGTTCGTCTTTCATATTAAGCCACTCATATGATTAATGTGTTTGTCACAGCTTTTATTTTATAAATTAGAATCTTTTTAATAAATTTTTTACTTTCCTACCTATACTAGGTAAGGAAAGTATTGCAATCGGGTCAAATTTGCGATATGCGGTTTTCGATGGATCTATACGTTTCAGAGTCTCCTGAGTCCGAAAAACACATTTTTAGCCATTGGTCTGTCTGTGCCAAGATTTTCTTGGGAACTACTAAACCGATTTTGTCGCTTCTTTTTTTATTTTGTAGGGTTTTGATTACTGATGTCTGTGACAGAAATTCGGTGCTCCATCCGCAATAGCTTGCGTGCAATAAATGAAAAACATGTTTTTCTATAGACTGTAGCGCGAAAACGGCTCTAACGATTTTGATGAAACTTTCCTATAATGTTCTAACCCCTGTCCTTTCAATTTTCGTATATAGATTAAATTCCCAAAAAAATTTAGGAAAAAAAGTTATAAAGAAAAGAACTATTTTATGAGGCCTAACTCCCTAAGTATATATTATACGGTAAAATTTATAATAAAACTTTTGAAAGGTAATTAAATTACCAAAAAAATCATCGGAATCGAACCAGTATTAGCGATGATACAGCTTTAGCTGTTTAGCCTGTCGTTTGAAAGGTAATGAAATTCTCTGTAAAGCCATATAAAAATCGTTCATTTTGGACAACTATTAGCGAAGTTACAGCTATTCAATTTCCAATGTAAGATTACGGGTTCATATCCTGGTATCAGAAAGGGATGAATGAGAGAATTTATTATTATATGATTAAAGAAGTCATTTTTAGATGACTAAGTGAAAGTAAGAAAATCTGTTGCCCGCATCACACAATCTTCACTATTTCCTCCACTTTTAACAGAAATTATTGTTTGACAATACTAAGCTATGGCAAAAAGTTTTTGATCAGCAATATTAGAGGGTATTGAAATTTCTATACTGGTCTACCTTAAGCGGGTTTACATTGCTTTAGTTTATCAAATAAATCATATTCAAATCTTTTGTTTGATCAATTTTCAGGAAAATAAATTAATTCAATTCGTTTTTATTTTCTCATGAACATATGTAAAGATGTAAAAACTTTTCTGAAATAGGTAGGAAAGCCGTGTGAGTGGACACACCAGATGTTTTTTTTATTTTAATGTTTTCAAAAACCTTAAAAAAACAATAGTCATGAAGTCATCATTAATAATGTCTTTATAGTTTACTACTCCATGGCAGCAATTGTTCAGTTAACATTTTAAAGTATTTTGTTCTTGTTCTTTTCACAACCACAGATACTTGAGGTTTTTTTTTCCTTCCTCATGTCAAAAACATTTCTTTTTTTCTGAGAAGGAGATGATCGGGGGGTGCGGTCAAATAAATACTAAATTATACAAATAGTATTATTTAATTTTTTCTGATGTTTCACCCCCCCGATCAACTCCTTCTCATATTATATCACGGTCAACCATCTCTACATCATTTTTTATTTTCACTTCTTCTATACCATAGTTTTATCTCAATCATTTGTGGGTGTGAAAATAACAAGAAACAATACAATTATAATTTTAACTAAACAATTGCTGCCATGGATTACTGGTACTGGTGGGAGGACTTGGGCTGCCATGGATTTGTAAACCACAAAAATAATTTTAAAGATAATTTTATGACCATTTATAAAAATTTTTTTAAGGTTTTTGAATATGGCTTTTAGGGCTAGAACTTTAAAATAAAAATAAAATAAATTTTTTCTTAAAAAGATTTTTTATTTATAAAACAAAACTGTAGGATTAAAAGAGGTCTTGTTTGTATATCCATTTAATATAATATATATTTAAAAGTCCCACAAAAAATGAATCACCTAATATAAAATAAAGCTGTTTTTACTTCACCACATTTATTCCACTTTTACATTGGCTCCGTTTCAGTTAGTAAGCAATTTTCAAATCATCTTTTACAATTTATCATTTAAATTGGTAAAAAGTTTGAACTAAATCATTCTGTAATCCACTAATGGTGCTTAAGTCTTCTTTAAATAATTTCCAAATCTCCTTAATCCTTGACCGATTTAGCCCACTTTTTTTTCTTCATATTTTTTCAAAAATTACAAAAGTCGCAATAACTTCGACATAGCTCCAGTTATCCACACGAAAATTAGCATGAATTTATACCCAATATACACAAAATGGCACAAACCAGAATCCCATAAATAAATTAGGCTTGGAGATAAAAAATAAAAAACGTTTAGGTAGTTTTTATTTATTCTATATAAAGACGGGAAATGTAAAAGTTATTGATATAGTTATTAAGAGCGATAATTTAGCTTTCTAATGGTTGTAGTAACGTTGACGAGAAAACTCTGAGGAGTTATGAATATTACAGCAAACAGCATAAAAAAAATCCAATTTATATTTTTTTATTTCAAAACAAACTCTTATTCAAGAGTTTTAGTAGACCCTAAAAAAAAATCTGAATCATTTTTTCATGACAATAATTTGCTTGTCTTTCTTTACTGGAAGCGTCAATGGGTTTTTGTAATTTATA
Source organism: Nezara viridula (assembly GCA_928085145.1). NCBI lineage: Eukaryota > Metazoa > Arthropoda > Insecta > Hemiptera > Pentatomidae > Nezara > Nezara viridula. The sequence continues at coordinate 61,675,360 of OV725080.1, read as the reverse complement.
ATTATACCTTATGATTCATTTAATACAATTAGAAATATGTTTTTCTTATTTATGTAAAAAAAATAAATCGATTAATATATAATAATTTATAAATTCATGCAGAGCAAAATTATAAATTTTTTTTTTCTCGGCTCCTAGGACGCTGGGCAAGAACCCTCAGACATGGGGTGAATATTTTTCGACCTAGTATTACCAAAAATAGTTTAATTGAAATCGGTGACCCCACGTCCCTAATTTCCCCTTGTAAGTACTTTAACATATTTCCCTTCTCTAAAATGACAATATTGCCTTGTGTAAATATTATTAAAGAGTTTGTTTAACGTGTTGTTTAGTGTGTTTTTGCAGTGATGAATAAGATATAAATTGAAAAAAAAAATACTTAAAAATTTAGCTCCATGCAAATGCAATTATTGACTTTTTACCAGAAACTGATAATATTTAATAAGTGATATGACATTCAATAAGTGATGAGTTATTCTTGTGATTCTATTTAAGTTTTTAACTTTTAGGAGGAAGGTGAAAATATTGAATTATTGAATGTTGGAGATGGTCGAGCTGGAGGAGGTGTGCAGAAGCAGAACAGAATAACTACAAGGTTTATGACCAAGTGAGTTTAATTCTTGAATAATAATAATAAAATACAAAACTTAGTTATTTCCTGGATCTGTATTGTGTTTTTGAGGCCGCAGTTGTGTTTGTTTAATTTTGCAAGTTGCCAATATCTTGGTTTTTGATCTCATCCATAATGTTTTGATAATGTAGTACCCGGTAGTTACCATAAATAATGTAAGCTCCCTTTCCTCCATCCCATAGGTGCAAGAATACTTATAAAAATACATTAGTTCTTTTTGAGTTGTCTTTGTAACAGCGTCCACCGGATCTAGAAATCCTAAAAGTCAAAGAATTTTACAAGCTACGGTTTGCGAGTGTGAATTCATGATTCAGAACACTTTTGCTCATCAAAAGTTTACATAATGTTAAACACAAAAGTATACATACCATACGCCAAACGTATTAAAGTGTATTTGTTAATCAATGTTTTATTTTATTTTTAAAATAAATTATTCTTTAGAATATGATTGGAATATTTGGAATTTATCTTAGTTATTATATCCTTTGACAGTAAATTTTAAACTATCATTTAAAATCATTTGTCGATTGTTTATTATTCCATAATATTTTAGAAACAGAAAAAATGATGACTTGAAATTTTTCCAAAATGACCTGGAAGTCTTGGAATTCCGTAAAAAGATTTTAGTAGACTTTCTGTTGTATTTATGGAATGGAAAGATATATCTTCTTCAATGATTAGTCGCCAAATTCCCAAGATAATTGTGTGAATTTTGCGAACATAGGTTAGAGCCTTTTTTTTGTCCTCCCCTCCCTTTTACAATTTACAAATCTGGGTTTTCAACGGAAATACACGTTTTGAGGTCCCTTGAGTCCAAATAACCAAATCCTACTAAATAGTCTGTGTGTGTACAATTTTCTCGAAAACGGCTCTAACGATATTGATTAAATTCATTATGTCAGTGTAAAATCAAGCAATTTTTAATATAATGTAGGTTTCATTCTCATTGACTTAGATTGCTAATTTTTAATATTAGCTTCTCCTAAAGTACCTTTAATTTTTATTTGAAACAATTAATCATTCCACATTGATTTCTGTGATAAAAAATAGTTAAATATAAAATATGAAAGAATTTGATAATTAACTAAAGGAGAAATAACAGATCGTAACAGAGAATAGTTGTAATAAAGAAACCAAAGGAATACGAGTGCTCCAGAAAGATTAGAACAGGCTTCCATATGTTACATGAGCTTAATATAATACGGACTCTGACAATATTATGTATATATACATATGCGGTTTTCATAAATGCCATTGTTGGTATTATTTAATATTTAATTGTATTGATTACTGCAATATAAATATTAAAATTTGTATATATAAGGGTACTTAAATAAATACAAATATCCACAATGAAATATAAATAAATGCACAGTCTATAATTTTTACTTTCACTTACTCTTTGTCTGGAAATACTTATTTCTGCTAAGAAGAGGGTGGTAAGTCAAAGTTGAGTGATGCGAACACCGCACCAGATTTTTTATTTGCTCTTATAAATTAATCTTACATATTTTAATGTCATGTAACAAAATGTTTAAGAATTGCAATTTGTTCCAAAACTAATATCGTAAGAAAGTATACGTAGTAAGAAAGTATTTACTAATTTTTTTATTTTATGCTTAATGGTTCTCTGACCACATGGATTAATCTTATTTAAAATTTATTAACTTTGAACAAACCTAAGCAATTAAAGTTAAATAAAATGGCTTCTTGTGGATGTTGTTAAAAAGCAAAAAGAATGTTAGACATTCTATTATTAATTTCTTATTTTCTCTCTACCTATTAAATTTTGTTTTCAGGGTAGAAAAAATTCTATATTAATGAAAATAAATAAGACCTTGCATGATATGCAGTGAATATTATAAATTTACATTTTATTATTTGTTTATAGGTATGAAAGGGCGAGAGTACTTGGTACAAGGGCTCTTCAAATAGCTATGTGTGCTCCGGTAATGGTTGAAATAGCAGGAGAAACAGATCCTTTACAAATAGCGATGAAAGAGCTCAAAAATCGTAAGATACCCATCATCATTAGGCGTTACTTGCCAGACAACAGTTATGAAGATTGGGGAATAGATGAACTTACGATTAATGATAGATAAAGACATTATTCAACATTTAAATGTTCAAAATATTATAATGTATATTTTTATGATTTGAGAAACTCTGTGACTGTAATTATTTTTTTATCACTGAGTCAATTTGTTTAATGCTGAAGACCTTCAACATTTTTGCTGTGACCTGTTTAATTTTTAGTTCTGTAAATATTAAATAAATCTTTTGTAATATATATATATTTTTTATACCTATGCAATAATGACAAATTGTCCCTTTCTGTATAAGTTAATTTTATAAACATTTTTTGTATTCTGTTATAAAAATTCAAAACTCCCAAGTTCTAAAATTTTACAAAAGATAATAAATACAAAAACGTGTTCAAGTTTACCATGGACAGAATAAATTCCTGACCATCCTGCGTTCTAAATAAATATTTATTTTGGCCATATTATAAACTTTACAAAAATTGTTGTTTAAAAAAAAATGAATAAGTAGTTATTTCCTTATGTTATTAGATGCCTGAATTATTCTGCTTTTTTTTCCTCATCTGATAACATAGACAAAAAGAACAAACATGTTACAAGTAGAGCTGCTAAGTTAGATCAAGTAGACTTCATTCACAAGCTGTACACGTACACTTGTTTGAAACTATGTGTCATTTTTGAAGAAATAAATATATTCTGTCTAAAAATATATATCTAAAAGCTGAAGAATGGGATTAAAATAGAAAACAATATATTTGTAGTATGTTTTATATTTTTATTTTAAATTTAGTATAAACACATTACACAATGCCGCTTCACCTACTTAGTCTAAAATCATTAAGAATAATAAATAAAATTAAAAAATGCATTCTCCATGAGGCACATATATAAAGCACTTTCATTTATTTATTTTTTTTTGTTGAGAATACCATACAATATTAATAAGAGCTATGTATCTATGCTAAAAAGTATTACTCACACTTTCTATAATCTAAGAAATTTAGGGTAATGAATTCTAATTCTTTTAATAATGTATATCTTTGGAACTTCGAAACTTACTCTTTAAATAGAAGAGGAAATTATATCTATTTTATCACATAAATTAGAAGTAAATCAATAGATAGCTGAGAAAAAACTCTTACCAGTATCTAAATTATAATTAAAAATTAAAAGTAATATATATTATTTACAGGAGTTGAAAAAAAAAAGAATTATTTATTGGTTTTCCAAATATCAAATAGTGTAACAGATAAAATTTTAATGTAACAATATTAATTCAATTGGATTTGATAGTTAAATGTGACTGTGTGTCACACACACGTATATACAAAGAGTTAATATTTAAATACAATAAGTAAGTGTGTTTTACAGAATGTTACACAAAACATCTAGTTTATTCCAGAGATTATAGTTAAGATAGACATTTAAACACAACGTTACACTAATGCTGAATAAAATATTTATTTATTATTGCAATAAAATATATTTATAGAATAAACATTTGTATAATCTTCATTTTAGATTTCTTCCATATGGTAAAGTTATTTGTTTTTATATTATTAATATTTTATTGAAAAGAAGGTGAAAATTCTGCCAATGTACATGTGGTATATTAAGCAGCCTAACGAGTTGCCAGCAGAAGAGCCACTGCAGGCACAAAAACAAATGCAGCAGCGTGGAGTGCACTGCTTCCATTGCATTCGTCGGTGGAACACTCACCGCAGAATATGTCTGTCTGTTCTTTCTGTTGTCCTGTGATAACATCACAAACTTTTGTTTGCTCCAGGGTACAACCTCTTTGGACGACTTTCTTCTCCATATCTCCATTTTTAACTTAAAAAACAAAAATCAATTTAGTTAACTTGTTCAAAAATAGTTAGGAATATTAAAACATGTTAAATTATGATCAATTATAATATAATGTAATTATAAGTTGCTCCACAAATAGAGTGGTATACTTTGCAAAAAATTATATTTTTCAGAATCATTTTACTTTCAATTAAATGTTTATAAATTGTTGCGAGTCAAATTCAAACTAGAAACAACTACATCTGTATAGTGTATTAAACTATTTGAGACAAAAAGGAGGATTAATTGAAAGAAATATGGAAGTCCTTTAGTTTCCTAGATTTTGATACTTTTTTTTAAAATATAATTTTTACACCACTATATCTCGCACACCAATAAATGGGTAGAATTATCAACAGACATTAAATTATTCCTAACGTTTATAAAATTTTAAATTAATTTTGTGTCTTAGTAGAGGACACAAAGTATGGATAATCACTAGGACTATTGATATATTGATAGCACTATCCTCCATTGCCCAACCCTATTCTAGGGATTAGTTTCTTAGAAAGAGTTCTTGCTGGTTGTTGTTCATATTAGTCCAAGTCCAAGTATTTTACATTCCTTAAGTGTCAGTTGTACACAAGAGACATATCTTTTTTGTTTAAGAGGTATTGCTTTTGAATTTTGATGAAGAAAGAGGGTATCCTTCAGTAATATGAAAATCTAATTTTGAGATAGCTTTTAAGAAACTATTTAGAGGGAATACCCACAAGATTCTATTATTCACCTTGATTTTTGGAAAATTGGTCTAATAAGTTGCTGGGAATGCTGGAAGAGGTGCTGTTCCCCACCTGTGAATATGTCGATGATCTGACCGTTATGTTGGCCTCGAACAGCAGAACCACTCTGAAAGATTAAGCTTTTTTTATGTTCTTCCCTATCTCGCCTTTTAGGCTATACGGGGTTTTCCCGGGTCAGGGAATTTGAAATTCTGTCCGTCACTGGTTGCCAGGCAACTCGCAGTGCTGTGCACATGTGTTAGCCCATTCGGCCACCCCGCCCCCCAAAAGATGAAGCTGACCAGTGCGAACCGAAAGAAAGAAGTTGAGGATGGCTGCTGCCAATACTCAGACCATATTTCTGAGAGGCATGACTGATAGGGCTCATTCTTTAACTATGGTTATATATGGTATATGGTTTGGAACAAATTCAACATTGAAAAAAAATTCAATATACTTCACTTGGATTATTTAAGGAGCAAGGTGACCCTTAATGGACTCGGTCACCAGCTTTAATGACTGGGCCAGTGAAGAGCCCAGCAAATGGAAGAAAATTGTAAAGAACTGCCTTGAAAAATAGAGCCAGGAGTTGGTATCAACCTCTGGAGAGTCAACCTTGAGAAAATATTTTCCTATAATTTTGTCGCATTGTGATTAGGGTCTCATAGCTACTCATGGGGTATGGGTGTTTTAGAGTAAAGCACTTGGAAAGAACACCAACCCTGTATATCACTGTTGCAGGATACCGGAGACTGCCAAACACATCAATATAGCCGCTACGATGATATAAATGATTTTTTCAGTGTGCTGCATTCTTTAATAGGAAAAAATAAAGTATTTGATTTTTGAAAAAAGTTAAAGATAAAGACTTTATCTTTTAAAAAAAGTTAAAAATAAAGGCTGAATAAAAATCATTTTTATTCATTTGGCGATCTCTAGATGACGAAGCTTTTCATTAGACATTAATTTCAATTATAAATATAGATTAATATAAGACTGTATCCAGTAGCCTGTCCAGCTATTATCAAGGAATTTCAACTAAAGCAGAAATATAATCCTTTTACAGATGAATGTAGTGCTACAAGATCTCAGAGCAACTGAAAGGATTTAATCGAAATCAAATTCTCTAAAGCGTATGCAAATTTTTCCTAATAGCAAATTGCTGCGCAGATTTTATATCAATGGTAAGGTTTTTCCCTCTACGTTTAAACTACCCTTAGGATTTAAATTTACATAAACAGTTTTTTAAAGTAGATCTCAACATCTGTATCTTCATTCAGTCTGTCATTCCAAGATGATACTGTGAATGTTAAAATTTTGAAGTTCTAGCTGAAGTACAAAGGCAAAAGAATTTTTAAACATTGTTTTTAGTGTTATTTAAATATTTTTTAATTTCTAATATATAATTTCAGATGAAAAATATTAAAAACGACAACACTATGAATTTTTGCCTTAACTACAGCTTGATTAATAGAACAATTGCTTGATTTTTTAAATTCTCTTTTCAGCCAAAATAGGGTTATTATAATTAATAACATTTAATTTATACATTTTTATCATTATTAAATTTCTGAATATTTTTTAGTATGAATAAAGTTGCAATATACATTTGAGCAAAACATGACCATTCTGAAAAACTATTGGTAATGAAACCAATAAAGGCCAATCTATATCTATCTCAATAAACACTTTTTATAAATGAACAATAAAAATAATTAAAACTGGTATACCTGTGTAAGAGGCCTTAAAGCAAGCAAAACTAGCTACTGGAGGTTTCTCCAATCCCAGAATATTAGAAACTCCCTTAGAAACAGCATTGAATGCATTCATAGCAGTATCTGTTAAGTCGCTATTACACATTTGAGCTTGCACACCACCATCTCCTGTCTTAATTGGGTCTGCACAATTTGGATTTTGTTCTGAGTTGCATATATAGCATGAGAGTTTGTTGGCAGCTAGAAAAAAGAAAAAAATTAAAATTTAGAGCATTGAAAGCAGTTTAAAAAATTAAGTGATTATTTCTAAGTAAATTAATTTATTTACTTAAAAACATTTACATTTAAAGAGTGTTTATGAATATAAATATCTGAGTATTGTTTTTGTATTGTCTTGTAATGTAACATAAATAATTTATGATTAATTTTAAACAACATATTTTGGACCTCTAGAATAAAAGGTAAAAATGTTGGACAGACCTTGGCTACACCAAGTCCAAGGTCTTATGAGTGATCTTTATTTTTTTTTTTTTACATTTTTGTTCACAATCTATTTTAAGCCATGATTTAATAGTATACTTTACCCAATAAACCCTAAAAAATATGGCTTTCTTTAGAAAAATTGGAAAACTTAGTCTTACGAGTAGTTGATGAATGACAAAGCTGTCTGTGTAATGTATTTTTTCATTCCTGAGAAGCTGGCATATCTTTAATTATGCTGTATTGTTTAAAATGCTATACTTTAAAAAACATGATCAAATATTCAGGATCTCTTCATTGTCATATTCCCTTCATTAAGTCTTCTAATTATTAGTTATACAATTGAAAATGTTAAGTAATAAATCCAGAGGATGAGATATGGATCCAAATTGAATACACAAGATTTTCTGTAATTTTATTAAAAATAAGAAATAATTCATATAATTTATTATTACAACTAATCCTCAACTGAACAGCAAGAATGCGGGGAGAAAAAAATAAGAATTCTCACTTGTTGAAATTGCTAGAAAAAAAGTTGCAAAAGTATGGCCAAAGAAATAAGTTCAGTGGAAGGTAATGAGGTAACACAATGTAATAAAGTTTCTTTAAATTTGAATAGGATGTTTATAAAAAATATATTACATGATTGATACATTAAACTATTTTTTCGTTTTATTGTGTAACATAACCCTAATTACAAAACATCTTAACTTAATTTTTATTACAAAATAAAGTTATGAGAAAATTTTAAAGTTGATGGACATATCATCTGTAGGCTGTTTTCAGAACTAAACAAAATGTTTATGGAGGAAGTTTTGGAAGAACGTTTTTGAATTTTATTTTTTAAAAACAACAGGTAATAAGTGCATTAAAGTTCAGTACACTCAAAACTTTACAGTTAGGAAATATAGGTCGAGATATCTAATATATTATAAACGATATATTACTATATATATATATATATATATATATATATATATATGATATACTATGAGATATATTACTTTCACTTATCTATATATGAAATATATAGTAAAGTATCATGAAAATGTTCGAATCTCAGTTTTCAACGGAAATACACGTTTTGGAGTACCCTGAGTTCAAATAACCAAATCCCGAAAAATGGTCTGTGTGTATGTCTCAGCAGTCTAGCCCAAAAACGAAAAGTAGTGAGGAAATGAAAATGCATATTTAAGGTTTTTATATGCCTGAGATGTTACAGCAACTTTTTCATCAAAATCGGCTGACCGGAAGTGTCACTTTATATCATCGATGTAACACATTTTTACGATCTTCTAGAAAACGGATCCAACGGCTTTGATTAAATTCATGACATCAATGTAAAATTAAGCAGTTTTAAATATAATATAGATTTTATTCTCATAGATATTCCCTAACAGGACTTAAATGGCTAATTTTCAATATCAGCTTCCCCTAAAGTACCTTTAATTTTTTTTATTTGAAACAATTGACCATTTCACATTAATTTCTAATATAAAAGATAGTTAAATATACAATATGAAAGATTTTGATAACTAACTAAAGGAGAAATAATAGATCGTAACGGAGAATAGTTGTAATAAAGAAACTAAAGGAATACGAGTGCGCCCGAGCTTGCCCGAAAGATTAGAACATACTTACATACATAACATGAGCTTTATATAATACAGACTCAGTCTAACTCTAGCAGCCGCCGAGTAAAGACACTATAACCTGCGTTAATTGATTTGTTTCGTTTTAATTTTATTTCAGTTTTTAGTTAATATTATTTATAATACAGATTTATTTAATAGTGATAAACTTAGAACTTTCATATTATTTTCGGTAACAATTTTTCAAGTAAAAATGCCCTTCTGGGGAGCAAAGTGAACATGGAAGACGAAGAAGAAACTTCTAGCACTTCAAAAAAAGATGGACAGACAAATTTAGCTCCGAAAAGAAGAAGAGGTGAGTCAACCTTATATAACATTCCTATTAAAAATAGTTACTCGGTTTTCTCCGATGAGGAAGAAGATGAAGAGATCTCTGTCCAAACTAATAAAAATCCTGACTTACAACAATTTCCCCCAATAGTAGTTAATTCCTCTTTCTCAAATCACAAGGAAATAATTACAAAACTTAAAAATTCAGTCAAAGATATAAATATCAAATACGGTGGAAATAAAACTATTTTTTATGTACATAATAATGAAGATTTCATATACGTCAAAAATTAACTTAAATTACTTAATCATAACTTCCATACCTATACTCCTAAACATGAGATTAAGCCTAAAGTGGTATTAAAAGGCATGCCCCCGGACTATCCTATCGAAGACATTCAGGCCGATCTAAACAGACAAGGCTTAGAGATTTACAAAATGTTTCAAATGACTAAAAAACTAGATGGTGTTGAAAAAAAAATTACCATTATCAATCATTATACTAAATAATAAAGAACAATTGGTAAAACTTAATCGCATAAAATATTGCGATAATGTTGTTATATCATGGGAAAAATATGTGAGCAAAAAAGTATTGACACAATGTTATTTATGCCAAGAATATAATCACGTTGCTCGAAACTGCTTCAAAAAACCCCGTTGCCTGAAGTGCTCCGAGAAACACTTATCAAGAGACTGTCCTAATATCATACGCGAAGACTTCGTTCCGAAGTGCAGCAACTGCAATGAAAGTCATTTCTCAAATTACGAAAAATGCCCACACTTCATACGAAACCAGCAATTGAAGCTCAGTAAGCAACGACCAACCATCCACCCTTCACAACGAAAAATATTCAAGCCAAGACAAAATGATTTTCCTTCCTTACCAAAAACAGACTCAAAATGGTTTCAAAAAACATTCTCAGACAATATTAATGGAAATAACCCTTCTTATAATGAACCATCTATTATTGAATATTTTAAAGAAGTTAAAAATATTTTTAAACTTTTTAACTTGAATAAAATAATCAATAAATTTAAAAATATTGTCTCTGAAGTAAAATCAGTAGAAGACAGCATGTCAAAAATATTTATTGTAATAGAAGGGTTATTATCATTAATTGATTAAGAGTCAAGAGTTTAAAATGCTTAAAATAGGCTTAAGATGCTATTTATGTAATATTTTCTTATCTATTATTTTAATATCACATATTGTATACTTTAACTACAACATTCCTCTGTGTACTCCTGACCTTAAAGTGAGTACAATCAAATGTAAATACACACCTACCACGAAAACAGTCAACACTTTCATATCAATTTCCGAACCTATGTATACTAAATTGCTATTGTTTATATTAAGCAAAACATGTCTTAATACTCAAACAAAAACAATATTACACCTTATATATCGTAAACTAAATCATTCTGATGACTTATTAATATTCACGTATTTTTACCCATATGTTTTGTTTCTTCCATTTATATATTATTATTTTTTTTACTATTGTTTGTATATTAGAGATTACGTAATATTTTTTTTTATTCATAATGAACAACGGTAGACGACATTTAAAATTAATGATGTGGAATGCCCAAACACTTCGCCGAAATGATATAGAATTCAAACAATTTCTACATCAAAATCAACCTCATATAGTATCAGTAAGCGAAACTCGTTTATCTGCTCAAGACAGATTCTCGGCCCCTGGCTACACTGTTTACCGTAAGGACAGGAACGGAGCAGGCGGGGGGGTTATGATACTGGTGCGTTCAGATCTCCCGCACGTTTACAGGCCGATTGATAATTTAAAATACGCGGAAGCGACTGCAATTCAATTTAAGGTCAAAAACAAAATTATTAACACAGTTGCAGTTTATATCCCACCGAATAAAATAAATACACATGACCGTAGAGTTATGTTTAATATCGGTAAACACACACTCATTTTCGGGGACTTAAATGCAAAAAATTTACAATGGAACTGCCATAATACGAATAAAAATGGAAAATTATTATTAAATTTTATATCACGGAAAAATATAGAATTGCATGCTCCAAACGACCCAACTTACATACCAACTCAGAAAAGATTCAAATCTAGCATTATTGATTTAGCCCTCACCAAAAATATTTCTGATGTTTCTCGGCTAACCTCGGTACCATGTCTCAGTTCGGATCATAACCCGGTGATCTTTCGATTGGAAAATAAAACCATAAAAACCAGCACGATCCCAAAATTCAATTTCAAATTGGCTGATTGGGAAAAATTCCGGAAAATCGTAGATAAAAATCTAGATATTAACCAGTTATAAGAAATAACTCCGATATAGATTTGAACATCGATAAATTTATGGAGACTGTCAAAACTGGCATGATAAAATCAATTCCACTGGTATCCTGTCAATACAAACCCGACAACATACCTCCCCAACTACAATTTTTTATTTTTATAAAAAATAAATTCCGGAAAAAATACCAGCTCACCAGGAACATGAAGTATAAATGCCTCTTTAACAAATTAAATGCCTACGTAAAAACTCGTTTAAACAGTTGGAGGAACTTAAAGTGGCAGGAAACTCTTAGAGAACTGTCCCCTGGTAGTAAAAAATTTTGGAAAATACACAAAATTCTAACAAATCGTCCCCACCATATCCCTCCAATCAAACTATCAAACAATTTCGCCTATTCTAATATAGAGAAGGCAGAAGCTATGGCAAACTATTTCACATTAGCATCTAATATTTCGGCTGATCTAGGCACCAACAACCACAATCGAACTATCATTAAATCCGTAAAAAGCTTTCTCAAAGAACCAGTTCCAAATACATTCCCTTCAATCTCATTCAAAGAGGTGAAACAGGTTATAAAGCAGTTAAAAACTAAAAAATCGCCCGGTCCAGACTCTATACCTCCAATTGCCATTAAGAAATTAAGCAAAAAGGCTATTTTATTCCTAACAAAAACGTATAACTGTATGCTTCGCTTTAGATATTTTCCGACGGCTTGGAAAACAGCAAAAATCATAACGATTCCGAAGCCAAACAAAGACCCAGCAGATGTTCGTAGTTACAGACCAATAAGTCTACTTAACATAATTTCAAAACTTTTTGAAAAACTACTTTTAAAAAGAATCCTGAGCCATATATCTCAAAACAGTCTGATATCTAACGAGCAATTCGGGTTCAGAAAACAGCACTCAACAGTAGCCCAACTAGCCAGACTGACCGACTATATTACCAAAGCGTTCAATGAAAAGAAGCACGTCGGTATGCTCCTCCTAGACATAGAAAAAGCTTTTGACACGGTATGGCATGAGGGTATTATCCATAAACTCATTTTATATAAATTCCCACCTTACATAATCCACCTCCTTCACTCATATCTCAACAATAGATCCTTTTGCATTACAATAAAGAATGACCATTCCTCAATCCATTTCCTATCTGCAGGTCTCCCTCAAGGCTCCTGTCTTTCTCCTACACTATTCAACCTATACATCTCAGACCTCCCTTCCATTCCTTCAATAGAATACTCCTTATATGCAGATGATACAGCTATTTACACCTCTTCTTTCAGAATCGATACTATAACTAACAGGTTACAATCCCAATTCATAAAACTCTGCAAGTATTTTGAAAAATGGAAAATAAAAATAAATGATAATAAGACTGAAGCAATTATTTTTACAAAAAGAAGACCACGCATAAACCACAATATACACATAAAAGAAGTTGATAGATCTCTAAATTTTACTCAACATATTAACAAGTGCAATAAAGCAAAAAACATGATCAGCAAAATGTCACCATATTTTAATAGATATTCACAACTAAATACAAAAAATAAACTAATTTTATATAAAACAGTAATCCGCCCTTTAATCACTTATTCTGCCCCAGTATGGAGTTACACATGCGAGACTAATTACAAAAAACTCGAAGTAATTCAAAATATGTGTATGAGAATCATAAACAATTATCCACGTTATACCAAAGTATCTATTATGCTAGCAGAATTACAGCTTCCCACAATAAAAAAATATATTTATTTTAAAACACAAAGATTTTTTGAGCTAACACCAACGTCTGAAAACCCTATTATCCGAACAATAGGAAACTATGACAAAACATCTTTGAAACGGTATACACACAGACGGACTAAACACATACTACTAAACGTCTAAATCAATCAGTTTATTTGTGAAAATTTAACGGTTTCTTATCAATCACCAAAAAAGTAACAATAAACTCAATCACCACAATCAACAAATTGTATTTATATGATGTGTGTGTGTATGTATATATGCGAGTATGTTTGTATGTATGTGTGTGTTGTGTGAGTAAGTATGTGTATGTGTGTATGTGTGGATGTATACATATATATATGTACATATATATATATATATATATATATATATATATATATTCCTTTTGCACATAAATTATATTTAGTTTTCTTGCACTTTTAATGATTGTAACATATTTTTTTTTTCATTTATATCTTATGTAGGTTTTTATGAGATTTTTCCTACTGTAAAAAATTAATTTCAATTTTCGAAGCAGTATTCAAACCACTGTTATGTCAAGTGTAAGGTTACTACAACCATAAACTTGTAACTTATCTGTATGACATGTTGTAATATATAAAAAAAAAAAAACAAATATAAAAAAAAATAATACATTATGTAAATGACTCCGACAACATTATGTAAATAAACATATGCGGTTTTGATAAATGCTATCGTTGGTATTATTTAATATTTAATTGTATAGATTACAGCGTTATAAATATTAAAATTTGTATATATATATGGGTACTTAAACAATTAAAAATACACAAAATGAAATATAAATATATAAGGTTTCAATAATTTTTACTTTAATTTCCTCTTTGTCTGAAAATATTTATTTCTGCTAAGAAGAGGGTGGCAAGTGAAAGTTTTGTGATGCGCGCACTGCACCAGTTTTTTTTTGTTATTAAATATATTTTTGTTTAATCTGAACCTCTTCGATTATCCTTTTCTATGTTATTACATTAACTATATAAAGTATTTTTGTTAGACTTTGCCCGTGATTTCATTAAAATACTTATTAGAACATGTATCACAAAGCGATGCATCTATCAAACGCCAAGATCACAAAAATGATCCATTATTTCATTCGGAAGTGAAGGTCGATTGGTGATTTTCCATCGTCGATAAGTCACAGCTCGTTTTAAACGATCACAATAAAAAGGACTTAAATAAATGTCCCATGACGTGATTTCCTAAATATTCTGATGATTACATCCAGGTGATATTTCAAGGTGAGGTCGGCTCCGAAATCTCAATAGCTATGACCGGAAGAGTTCTCCACAACCACGTCTGAATAACTAATAAATGTTAAGGTCAGAGCAGGTCGAAGGTGGTTAAGTGAATGTAAAACGTTTTAAGGATCTGAAATAGAAGTAAATTTATTTAGTTATATTCTATGCAATTTGCAGCTGCGCGGCAGCGCATCTAGCAAATGCTAAAATTTAAAACAAATTTAATTTTGAGAAAAATTCAATTTAAAAAAGAATTTTTTTTGGCTCCATTTCGTCATTTACACCTGTCATAAGCAATGACAATCAGGGGGTTTGCTGTCGGTGTGAGTACAGGTAGTGGCTTGATAGGCGTGATGGAGAGAAGTGCCCAGCGGCATCCCTTGCTTTTTTGAATTTAGCATCTTTTATAGTCCTTCGTGTACCACTTATAAATCAATTTATATGATTTGTTTCTTCTTCGTAAAATAATTACTGTTATAATTAAAATAAAAAAACAACCTCCCTCCCCCAAATTTCATCCTGTGTCCACTATTGACCAACAGTTACTTAATATCAAATATATTTTTTATCAAATGACATATTTAAACGATTTATTTTTATTAGCAATAGGAATTCATCATGGCCACCTAAATTGTGAAGAATCATACTGAACCAATCCATTAAAAGAAATTAAATGTTGATTAAATTCTTTCTTGGGCCATATAACGCCCTTTTATACTAAACGGCCCTATTGTCGCCACAAAGGACATAAATCCTGAGTTCCTGATTCCGAGGAGTGGGGCGTTGTGCCCCCTTCATCTTCCACCGAGTCTGGCGCCTGGAGTTCGATCCGGGTGCTTCGGCCCCATAGCTTACAAACTTCCTCCAGGGAACGAGCCGTTGGATAACTGAGATGGAAAAAAAATAAATATAATTTCGGCATTCAAGTTATAGTTGCAAATTTTTTTACATTCAAAAATCTATTTTACTCGATAGTTAACAGCGCTAACGGATCCAGGATTTAATTTTGGGAGGGCTTCAGCCCCAATTTTTTTACATATATGTATATATATCAATAATTACTTTGAGATAAAAAAATATATATGAACTGGTCTATTAGTAATTCTTGAAGTGCTATTAAATGAAAGTACACGAGTAATAAAACTTTTAAAAATAACTTTTTTCATAAGACATAGTTATATTTTACCATTTTTTGGGGGGGAAGGAGAAGGAAATTTACAAAGCATCTGAGAATAAATTGATTCGCTCATTTACGACGCGACTTAATCAGAGACATATTGAATTGAATACAATTAAAACATTACTACTTCATATAAAAAAGTTTTAGAAATAAATTATTTTTTGGGGGAGGAGGGGGTAGATGGACGATGACGTCATTGTCCGGGGGGGGGGGGGCGACAAATGTCTAGGGCCGGCACTGAAGGTCAACATTCTATATCATCGTTTTAGGTAATATTTTTCGAAATAAATAACATCATCAAGTAATATTAAGTTGTGCTACTGGCTGAAATGAGGTCAAAACAAAAAACAAAAAAAATAGATAGAAAAATAAGTAAACTTTTGCTTAAAAATCTCTAGATCTAAAAATAAAAAAATACAAATCGTTTAAAGTCGGACTAATATTAGATTATATAATTTAAAAAATATAGAACTATTTTAGTTTGGTGAAAATACAATTTTTGCGAATGGAGCCGCCCGTAACAGTATTTGTATTCTTAATAATTTAAAAATGCGAATTATTAAAGATCAGTTTCAACGGTAAAAGTCCTTTAAAATATAGCTAAACTTCCAAAATATACAAACACTCTAAAAAAATGTAATAATTTTTTTGAAAAAAAAGTGTTTTTATACTTCCTCCATAGAAAAAATAAATAAATATAATTCCCCAATAATTTTCAGAAGGACAATCTGTGATGTCACTGGAATATAAAGAGGTTTCTTAAGTGGGCAAGTGAAAGAAAAAAAAATAAAGTTATCAAACTTATAAAGGTAAAATTTAGGGTACGTTTAGACATTTCACAAACTGCGGGAAACTCAAATGTTGAATTAATTGCTTCTTGAGCCTAATTTTTTTGTTCCTTGTTTGTGTCCGTTCCATCTGCTGTCAGTTTTTCAAGAGAAATCAAAAGGGTTTGGTTAAGTTTTTAGACAAATTTCGCTTATAGACATTTGTTAACTGTTTTTTTTTTTGTTTTTTTTTTGTGTGGAGATATATTGAATTTAATGGTTCCTGGTAAAATTAAAACGAATTTTGTTCATTTACCATCCCCTTTGACGAATTTTACGGCTAAAAATACGATTCCAAACGTCCTCCATGTTTGTTTCTCTGGAAATATAAAAATGTTTCTGAATGTAGTGTTTTTGAAATGTCTAGTTCAGGCTTTATATTTGTATTAGTGATATTTATATAATGATCTTTTTAGCATTACTAACATATATCGTATACACACATTTAAAAGTATTTCAATTAAATAAATAATAAAACAGAACAGACACTCGCAGAGAAATATTTATTAATATTAAGAATTAAATCGCAAATAAGCATTTCCGAAGTGAAATTCTAAGTATTTGTTGTACTTTTCTCATCATTTTACAGATAGTAAATTATTTTATATACTTTCTTAAAACTATTAGAATTTTAGTAAATTATCGAATAATTTTCAATGTAACATCAAGCAGCGTTATTTATTTACGAATTAATTTTAAAATTTAGCTGTTAGTTCATAATCCTTGTATTCGCCTATATTCTTTTCTAGAATCTAAATCGTAGCTGCAGGCAAAATTAGATATTATGAGGCAAGGAGGTCTAACTATTTTTAGACTTTTCCAGACTCGAAACATCTGTCTGAGAAGTCACCAACTTCCTCTAAAATACACACTCATATATATTTGTGTGTGTATATGTATGTATACATGTATAATAACAATACGCATTAAACAATCCTTATTATATAAACAAGACAAAAGATAAATACACAATTTAGTTGCTTAATTTAACAGGACTTTTGAAATCTTATGAAACACTGTTGTTGACAATAGAACAATGGATAGTTCGTTATATCACAGAGAAACCGGTTATCCCCAGGGGGTCCTCAAGTTACAACGCACATTTGCATCCAACACAATTCGCCGAAGTAATATCAATTTTTCAACTGGAAAATTTGGATAATCTTATATTTTTAGTATAGTAATTTAATTAATCTATAAGAAGAGACCGTTGCAAACGTAACAGGTTGCAGTGCCGTTTAAGTTAATATAAGTTGAAATACTATGGTTGCAGGGCCATACCATTCTTCTGTACTTGCTACCGTTATTTAATTGTAAATAGTTCGCTATAGTAGGAGGAACTGGGTAAGGTTTTGACAGTTGTCATATTAGGAAACTATAAGGCATTACCGATAGGTTTATTAGGATAAAAGGGACAACTTGCCTGCCTGAACGTATTAAGCAGAATTGCTAAGGCATCACACGGCATTATGGCTGGTAGAGGCCTTAATTACTTTTTAACAGACAAAAGTAACAATTTCTTTGAATAATTGTTGTTATATATGCACAGATAGAGTGATGAATGTTTTTTTTTCTCGCTACAAGTTAAAGATTAGTTGTTAATTAGCAGTTACTTTGTACGTAGATAATTCTATATTGTCGATGCGACTGTTTGGTAGGAGTGCGTTGGGTACGGTTGTGACATATTTCCTGGGTGAGGTTATGACACAAGTAAATTTTTCCTAGACAATGAAAAAAATATAAAACATATATGACAAGTTTATACTCCTTTGCAGATTTATGTATTATTTCTTTTTTGTAATTTTAAAAGTTCATTGATTTATTAATTTCACTTCATCTATTGATTTTATTGCTATTTTTCTTCAGTTTCTTTATTTATATATTCTATCTTATTATCTATAAGTGTCTATTATTATCATTATGTATTTATTTTATTCTATTAATTCTTTTATTTTTTTCCTTTTTATTTTTTGTACCAGCCACCTAGACAGTATAAAAGTAGTGTTATTTAGTAGACATGTTAGTAGACACATGTAGACATGTGTTACTTAGTAGACATCGAAACAAACAAACAAATAATTTTTTTTTTTGCTTTTAGATACTTAAAAAACGCTTCGGTACCAGAGGACCGAAAGTTTATTCTTACAGAAATGTTTATACCTTATTAGTTATAAGCATTTAAATTGTTTTATAATTTTATATAATACAATAAAATTGATTTTAGACTATTTTGTTTATTTTTAACCTGTCACTGCTGATCTCGAGCACTGTCACAATTTTTTCCCCTCTAATTTGTCCCTATGAGATGACCATTGTACACACCGACAAAGCTTTAGGATTTACAATTTAATATAAAAACTACCTTTCTTCTATCTAATTGTTATATTAACAAAATTGAGGACGATTAAATGAAAATTTTCACAAACTCAGTCTCCCCTAAGTTATCTGCATATGTGTTAGTTAATATTACTTAACGATGATTTTTTGTATAATGTTTTTATTACTTCATTTATAATATTATAAATGTTGAATTAATAGAATATCATTTCCGAGGAAGCGAAGCATACAAATTTACTTATATAATTATGAACAAATATTATAGTTTTATTATAGATGAAGGGCAGCTATAATAATGGGTTGGCAAATAAGTCCTTTTGGTTTTTCTGATTATTTTTATTTCACTATGATACATTTCTCATCAGATGAATTAATCCCTGAGGTGAATTGTTTATCCTATTTGTAATATGTCAACAACTATATCTGTTAACTCTTGAAACTATCTTAGTATTGTGTTTGCTATTGGACTGTGAATATGGAAGAAAATATCATTCATTATCGGCATATTTTGTTGTAATATTTTAAAAAAGGTAAGCGTTCATAGAAAAATTCGCAGTATGTATGGAGATGATGCATTAACCGAACGCACCTGTCAAAATTGAGTGATATTGCTATGGCCCTAAATGTGTCGCACACAAGCGTAGAAAACCATTTGCACAAGCTCGGTTATGTTTTCTGACTTAATGTTTGGGTCCCTCACAGGATTTTTTTTCGAAAATCACAAAAAAAAAATGTAATAACTTCAATACAACTTCAGCTATCTACAAGAAACTTAGCAGGAATTTAGGGCCACATAAATTACACAAAATGACATCAACAGGATCTACGTAAACAAACTACAATTGGAGATAAAAAATAAAAATCTATAAGGAGTTTTTATTTTATTTATTCCTTATGCAGACATTAAATAAAAAAAAACAAACATTCATACAGATTTTTTCTTCTTCTTTTGCCACTTCCTTAGTGCCATCGCCGTGGAGGAACAGCAGGAATCATACGGATGAATTATTGAAGAGCAATAATTCACCTTTCCAACGGATACAGAAACGTCGAATTTGGAGAACATCCTAAAGAGTTATGAATGATCGGAAGGGTGTTGTGTTCCACGTTTTCCATTCCATGTTCCACGTTTGTCTTCCATGAAAAAAATCCAAAAGGAAGAGGACATAAAAATCCACTTGGATCAGTTTTTAACAATAAACTCCAGACATTCTATGAACATGGCATTATGCAGTTAGTGGAAAGATGGGAAAAAGTCATATTAAATAATGGTCAATATATTGTAGATTAAAATAAATTTTATGTCTATAAGTTTTATTTCGTCCTGAAAAACCGAAGGGACTTATTTGCCATCGTTATATAAATGTATGTAATGCTTTAATATTGACGATATTAATTGCGGCCTATCAGAAAATGAAATTGATCTTACTAATTTTTAATGTTTTTGCTGTAATACGAATTAAGATAATTAATGATGTGCAAACAATGATTTTATTTAAAGTGGTTCCTATGTTTTCTAGATTGTAAGATTTTAAAAAATGGATGATTAACTCGAAACGTTGAGCAGTAATAAAAAATGAAAAATTAGTCATTTTCATATCCTATACTATTATAGATTTATTATTATTATTATTGTATCATTTATAATTAGTGACTGCTTTAATGACAAACGGAAACGTTATTGATTTTGTAGAACTTTCGAAGAAAGGTCATTGTTATCAGCATATTCAAGAAGTTAGAATAAAGGGCATGGCAAACAGGATATCTCCTTGTAGCTTCTCCTGGTTAAAAATAAATAAAGTTGAAGGACGACGCTCCTTATGAATAATCATATTATTATTATTAATTTTTTTACGATAAGCTATTGGTATTAAAATAATAGGTATCCAAAACATTAGAGATACACACCATACACTTGTTTTGAAACACGAAAAAGGTTGGTTGGTCATTGTATAGTAAAGGTGTAAAACCTATTGGACATCAACTCCGTTAATTAAAATTATATATTATTATATCTTCTGATTGTGAATAATAGGAATAAAATAAAATTAAAAAGACGTAAAATGCAAGTTAAGCTTAAAATTATTTAAGGTTATTAACGTTTAATTATTTAAAGGTTCATTTAAAAATAGGTTTAAACTTAGCATGTTAAGTTAAGAGAGGTGGGGAACTGCGTGAGTGGTTTACAGATTTTTTTTTTTTTTTTTTTTTTTTTTTTTTTATTTATTTATTTTTTTTTTATTGAGTATTATAACAATCTGTCTGTTGGACATTGGTTATAGTGAGGTAGGATGACATTCACACCATATGTACAAAAAAATAAAATAAATAGAACAAAATAATAATCAAAAGTATATACAATAGACGATAAATAACCTAACCTAAATAAAATAACCTAAAAAATAAGAAAATTAAAACTAAGAAAAAAAAAAAAAAAAACACATGCATACCTATATACAATCAGGCGAGGGAACTCCAGGAGAACCCTGCGCCACTCTCCCAACCGCGTCACTGGTACTAAAGCCAGCGGAGATTGGTCGAGAGCACTAGCCACATACACACATGTCTTGAGTGAAGAATCTGGCCATTGCCAGAACTCCAATTTATACAAACAGATTTTTAAAGATTCCTTCTTCAGAGAGAAAACATATGATGTTACTCATGATTGTTTTTTTTTAAAGTCCTCAGTACAATAGTCGATGCTCCCTAATTTGTTATTGTATATATTGGAGTTCTGGCAATGGCCTGATTCTCCACTCAAGTCATGACTGTCTGTGGTTCTATCGCGTAAGCGTAAGTGGTTGAGAGAGAAGCGCAGGGATCTCCTGAAACCTCGCTTTTCTCTCCACAAGTGGGGGACAAGTCTGGTTCGGAGTTCCCATGGCCGATTGTAAATAGGTATGTATGCGTCTACGATGTTTATTTTTATTACTTTTTTTTTAAAGAACATTTTAATTCTATTTCATTAATTTATTTTTATTTTATTATTACCATTATTTACATTTTCTTCCATCCTTATAATTTTTTATTTTGTTCTTATTTCGCTATATATTATTTTGAAATCACCTTATTTATTTTTTAATTTTGTAAATATTTGGTGAATGTGCTCTCTGAACTCTATTATAAATGTCCTTTATTGAGACAGATTGTAATGTTTATCAATAAACAAGTAATCCATAAGTGCCTGATTAAATAGACAAAGTTTGTCCCCTCCAGATTTAAAACGCCCCAATTCCAAGATTAATTAAATATTTAATTAAAATATTTGTAGGTTTACGATGAGATGAAACTATTTACGAAGTTTCAGGCGGATGTTAATAATTCAACAAAAAGGGGTCTGTACCACGGACTATTAATAAAACTCTAAACACAGAGTTACGCTGTTTTGGCTCCTTTATATAAATGTTTAGGATTTTTTTTTTTTTTTATGAAATTTAGTTCATAAGCGTAGAGGTTGTCCTGGTTATAAACATAAAATACTATGTAATTATTTAAAAATAAATTAATTATGTCACTTGAATACAATTCTTCACTGCATACCAGATAGAAATTAATAATACATACACAGAATTTTGAAAATATAGTGTAAAGTTTCAAAAACTTATAAAATAAACTTAATATTGAAAAAAATAAATGGAAAACACATAAAAAGTATAAAGACTATTAATATTAAATATTATTATTTTTTTTTATTCATTATCTGCAAGAGGAGTATACAATTAATAAATATAAAATTCATAATAATATTTTCATTTTACTTAAATCTAAACTGAGAGCTAAATGTATCACGCATGCTGAGTACGTAATGTAAAGCACGAGAAAACGGGTATGAATGACTCTCATGACGTAATGCTGATTACGTAATCCACGTACGGTAGAGTACTCGTTACATACAATTAGTACTTAACAGTCCTGAGAACAGAACATCACGTGCCCACACATGGTACCTTAGTCACCAGTAAACCTCTTGTTTATAAAATCGATAGAATATGAATTCAGCTCTTGGTGGCTTTGTGGTGAACCGAAATGGCGAACATAGGAATCATGATTAGATGTTCCTGTACTGTAAATTGATCTTTTAAGTTACTTTTTATATGCGAACGCAGTCGCTATGTTACCATAATTCCTAAAAGGTTAATCGGCATTGTATCCGACTGGTTAAAGCCTGAGGGATGTATCGAGACGTAAACGGGAGGTTTACATCTGAACTTATGGACTTTCGGATCCGAGTTTCATAACTTGTTTTAAAAAAACTCATACGAGAAGTTTGTAATAATCATCTTTGTTTCAGCGGTTAGAATAAGAGGTGTGGCTGTAGTGATAATGAAATCTTCGTTTTTTCTATATTAATGGGATTGAGCTCCTTGGGTAGCTGAAGGTCAAACTATTGATCAAGATTACTATATTTACGTTCCTCCTGAAAGAGAAATGGGCATGCGTCCTTAAGGAGCTGACAAAAGACTTTCAGCCAGGGGTACCCATCCCCCAAAGTCAATGGCCCAAGAATCTACACCCTCTTCCTCATCCCAAGATATTGTATTAGTCACCTTTTCTTAAAAACAAAGCAAGCAGAAATAGAATTAGAAAAATCGTAGATCGTATACAATTACACTTGCTGCGGTCTGTTCCATGTTTTCCGTTTGTCCCTTTTTCTGAAAATTCGTAATTCCGTCGAAAATTTCAAAATTCCCCTAAAATTAAAAAACCTGTCAAAATATGCCCCCTTCAAAAAAATTTATGGCGATGGCATGAAACTTTCTTCTGGGCACCTCAGCTTCCAACGTTGTTTCTGACAATTGGAGATTCGCATGAAGGAAAAAGTAAGGTTTTTAATTACTATATTGAATAATTACTATATTTAAGGTGTTAATAAAGAGAATAATTATGAAATCAAAATATATTTAATGTCCGCACCTCATAGAGGGCGGGGTAGCCGAGCTAGCTGACGCGTGTGCATCACACCCGTTGCCGGCAACCTATTATCCTCGATTTAACAATGAAAAAATAATTAGAGTTAAAAACATGTTTTTGAAAGACAGTTTCTATGAAAATATTGAAACTACATAGCATTATCAGGACTCACATTCGAAGCTGATAGTATGCATCACACTGTAGTTTATGTCAATGTTTCATTGAAATTTATAAAAACCCATTACCGGGTGAAAAAATGTGGATTTTGAATTTTTTTCTTTTGGTTCAACGTCTATCCAGAATTGGGTAGGCGTTTTTTTCGGTATTAAGGGGCTATACAGGTTCATGTTGGCCTGAAACAAATGATCTTCGAATGATGCAATTTTTACGCATTCGGGTCTCTGTTTTTCCGAGCGTAATTTGAAATGCTCCCACTTTGAGCTGGGAGATTAAATTGAATGTTGACGAACACTTCAACGGTGTATAAGTGAAGGTTATCTTCAAACAAGTCACAAAATTAGGACTACTGTTCCAGAGAATTCCGAAAGCATCGATTATTGGTGGGTTAGGCACACTTTGGTGTGCACAGTTACTTTCAGAAACTATTTTATTATATACATTGATCTATTGTTATTGAAATATCAAATTAAAAAATGTTTAATACAAGCAGTATTACTTACATATTAAAATATTACACTTAAGAATCACCAGTTAAGTAACACAACTATGTCAAGGGTTAAGTCTTTTGATATTATTATAGGCTACTGAACCACAAGTTTGCGGACAATTGCAAAAGTGGTACTGGGCATTTGCGCAACATGGACAACAGAGCATAACAATAACAAATATCCTTGAGCAACTTAGCTCTTATGTTATCTTAAGCCTATGATGCAACCGTTGAGAAAGTAGATACTCCGGAAGACGGTTTCAATTTTGTCATAATTATGCTTTTATTCCAGTAAAATTAAGTTCATATGGTAAAGGGCATGGAGTGGAAAATTCAGGTAATATAGTTTTCAGTTCTTTAATTTATATTTTTTTTTTGTTTTGTTTTTTGTGTGCTGAACAATAATTTAACATAAACTACGATTTGGGAAATTGGATCGGCCGAGAGGAAGAGAAAGGCCCCAAGGCTGAGGTGAGATGATTTTGCCACCAGGGATCCTCAAATTCTTCAAGGCGTATGTAATTAGAGACCTAGCTGGCGAAGGATCTTTGAGGAGGCCAAGGTTCACACCGGTAGAAAGAAAACAAAGAACACGAATAAAAACTCCAAAAATCACTATTATTTTTGTGACAATTTTTTATTTTGTACTTGTGGATTGACTGTAGTGAATAATTGAAGAGAATATTGGTTGGGAGGATCATTAAAAAAATAAATATACTTATTTATTTTTACATATTTTTTATTTTTTACTGATCGCCCCGACCAATGTTCTCCTCAATTTTCTATTTCTAAGATACAAAGTAAGTTTTAAAGTTAGGGCTTTCATTTGACACAAATCTATTTATAAATCAAAAATAGTTACTAAGTGCAAAATGTTCTCGTTTCACGAATAAATAATTCATCAAAGTATTTAGTGATTTAGTTTTTGAAATGTTACTGAATGTCTTTTGCAATAAACCAACGATATATTGGGTATTATTATAGGACCAATTATGAACATACATTATAGCATCAGACTATGTCCTTATTTTTTTTTTTTTTTTTTTAATTTGTTACTAACTTCTCTTCAATTATTCATTACAGTCAACCATCACAACACTATTACCAATTTATGTCTACTTCTAATACTCCATAGAAATATCATATAATTGTCTTCAAATCACAAGATGATTACTTAATAATTTTTTTCTGTATATTCTGAGATTTTCTTCCCATTAAAAAAAAAAATCGTGCTACCTGTACACCTTCGAATAGCATTTTTTAATTTATTTTTTTTACAAGTAACATATACAGGATTTTATAGTATGAGAATTTATAATTTTTCGTCAAGAGAAGGTCTTCCGAATTAAATTCGGAATTATTTCTGCTCTATTTTTGGAATTAGTTTTTAACATACAATTTTTTTTGCTCATAAATTCTTCAGCTGATTATCAAATTGTTTTATAATAACCAACAAATTTGTATAACTGCTGATAATAATAGAGTTTTGAGTAAAACAAAAAAAAACACCTACAGTTTTGGTTAAAAATTAAAACTGCTCCCAGTTCATTCACTTTCAGAAATAACACTTGTGAACTCTTGACCTCTGTAGGTTCTTGAAGGAAGTTCTTAGGTTACAACGTATATGGAATTCGGTATATTTAGTCATTTACGTTTTTAAATTATGATTATTCATTACTTTAAAAAACGAGATAAATGACTGGAACAAGAAAACAAATGTCGGAGTAGAATAGGTTCGAATTACTCCAGTGCAGCGACACATTTATTTATTGAGTGCAATATTCGTCTTGATTTGAAAGAAAAAAAAAAACGTATCTACCAATACTCATGCTAGTAGGTACAAAAGGTGCTAGATATTTATTCAATAATAAAAAAATTAAGGATCAAGAGGACATTAATATACTCGCTAAGACTATGAGAAGCAGAGCAAATCGGTCCACAAACAAATGAAGATAAAACAAAATATATAATAATAAACCAAAAATTTCACAGCACCAACAGTGGCTGTATAGAAGGCATCTCGTTCCCGAAAGTAAACAAATTCAAATAAGTTGGTTCCACAATAAGCTCAATGAATGAGTAACGGCTGGAAATATACCAGCGTCTAATTACCGCAAAAAGAGCTTTTTTTCTGTCTTAAGCTAAGGGTGAACAATGCTATGACAAAGCCAGTTATGACATATAGCTGTGAGGCCTGGACAAAAACAAGTAGAAAATCCTCCTGAGTGGAAAATCTCCTTCATGATACCAGAGCAATCTGGGATCAAGTACTAAAGCATGGTTGAAAAGGTCCAATAAAGAACTGCTTACAGAAACTGGTTAATCAATATCTCATATAATATGATGGCAAGAAGGTTGAGATGGGCGGGCATATAGCTTAGAGTAATTCATCAGAAATCATCTACACAACAATGAATGCCTCATTTATAGGCAAGAGACCACGTGAACAGCCAACAACCAGATGGATAAGTCGAATCAACAAAGCTTGCAGATAAACGGAAAGAAATGGCCCAAGATAGGCAGAAGAAGGCTGGTTAAGGCAGGCCAAAGATCTACAAGGTTTGTAAAGCTAATAAAGGAGAGGGGAGGAAAATTGGTTCTATTATTTTTACAGTTACAATACTTTTTTTCTGTATACTTATCATAATTTTAAGTACATCTACTACCCTTTGCTGAAACGAGAGTCGAACCTTAGTAGCATCAAAACCATCTGATTATTATTTTAAACCTAACTCGGCCATTGGCACGGTGAGATATTACTGGAAGAGCGGCAAACTACTAATTCTCATCAGCATCTACTGCCATGTTCGTGACATCATCAGCGGAAGCCGTTTAATCTCGCTAAAAGCCTGGCGTTCCCTTCCTCCTGGGCGGGGCAGAATCGATTAGATCTCATCTTTAATTATATTTACCTCGATTAAGGCTAAATGGAGCCAACGAATCGCTGCCAGTCAGATTTGGAAGGCTCGAAGAAATATATCACGGATAAATTGTCTTCAGTGATTTTTTTCGGTGGGCATAGGCGCCGCACAGTGGGATATATTAATAAATAAGTAAGCATCGATATTAATTTGTTCGTTTATATAAATATATATAATACTTGTTGACAATTAATTCGTTCACTTAGTCTTAATTTAATGCAACAATATATTCAGTATGGGTACCCGCTTTTTAAGACACTAAGTCCGGCGGGACGGTCATAGAGATGGCAAACGCTTACAACCTTGACTTGAAATGATTTGATATCTCAAGCTCGAAGTTGAGGAGCTCGAAAGTTGTTGAGGAAGCGCTGAGGTTTCATTTATTATTTAAGCCAGGACAAGATAAGATAGTTAATCTCCTGGAGTTTCTTTGATATCAGCATTTTCGGAATCAAGTCGAAATAAAATAAACTATTTTTAGGGATATCTACTACTTACACGGTCTCTTAACGAAAAAGATATGAAAGCAGTGCGCGAGGACGTTAAGTTGAAACCAAGCATAGATAAACCTCGTCTTTGGACCTCTTATCTAATATAGCTTCCTCTTGCCACGTTACAGTTTAGAATCTTTTTTTAAATTCTAAATTTAAAATTTAAGGTCGATATTGTTTAACAACACACTCAAGAATTCAAAGAAAATTTATCAACACACCTTTGTAAATTTCAAGTAACATTATACATAAAGACTTGAACACCCAAACAATAAACTCCTACACCCACGACAAATACGTTACATTTCATTCTTCAATGCATCAGTTCTTTCTATTATCGGCTCTCTGTTTACCAGATCGACGCAGATAACCAATAAATCAAATTTGCTAGATACGCAGATGCAAGTGGCATAATAAATTAAAACAAATAATAATAATTATTTATTTATTTGGAAATATTACTAAAAAAATACTGATCTATTATAATAGACTTTCCCAAGGCTTGCAACATTATGTAATTTAGAAACTTAAAACAATAACTTGGTTAACAATAAACATAGCTGTTTTATAATAATTAAAGTCATTAACTAACAAGAAATTACCCAACAATTAAAGTCATTAGCTGTTCGTCGCTATCCATTACTTTCTACGACTTCATATCGTAGATTTATTAGTAAAAATTCATTAGGTGACATTTCATAACGTTAAATCACTAAGAATGATGGATTTTCTCTTTCTGCACAATCAGGAAATTGTGCACTTGATATAACTACGTTTGATATATAAGGGAATTTGTGCCGTTTTGGTACCTTTACTGTGTTTGTTTTTTTAATATTTTTTATCAATAATAAGGTCTAAATTTACAAAAACATTCTTGAAAGTCCAGCTCCATCAAAAATGAACTTAGTGATTTTTTGCAATAAACCGACAATATGTCAGGTATTATATTTCTATCTCCACATTGTAACATATGTAATTCGGGAGTACATATATATACGGGACGCAGGGCATTTAGGTGGATGCTCGCGCTTGTTGAACATAAGAGATACCACGCTGTATAAATCGTAATCGTACTGAGCTGGAAGATCTCTAATGGTGAAAGCCGATAAAGAGAGGAATAATTAAAAAAAACAAAATCAAAGATGCTTCTTAGCCATAAGACTTCAAGCAAAGTTTAAGTTCAAGTAAAGTTTATATCTCCTCCTATTAGTATTGTCATTTATCTTTATCTTCCTTATGTCTTCCAAGTCAAGTTCAGGTGTCGCCATCCTTGCATGTTCATTAAATCTTTAATTTTTAGTCATTTTTATAAATAATTCATTTGCTTTCTTAAATCGCCACATCATAATTATTGAAATTCCCATCTTCAAGCTCAATCACTTGAACTTCTGAAACAGATTGGTGATCAGTTTATAAATATTTTTTTCCCAATCTTGTATAAACACTCTTCATCAAAAAAATTCCATATGAAACGCCATATTATTAACATGATTTTATTTATTTTTAACCAGACTAAACATTGGTTTGTGTATATTTTTGGTTTATTATTTTCAATAATGAACCATTGTGATCGAACAAACAATTCAAAAACCTAAACCTCCCACAAAATGTGAGGTTTCAGGTTTAAGGATACGTAGAATTCGAAAAACGAATAAAAATGTTCTTTGTCTGTCTGCCATCCGCGCATTTTCTCTGAAACTACTGAACCGATTTTTTTTTCAAATTTGGATTTAAAATTTGAGGTCACCCGAGGATGATCCTCCTTCATCGACATTTCTATCCGTCTCTTCCTTTCCAGATGGCAACCGAAAAACCTACGTTGCTTTAGACTGTAGTAAACTAATGTACCGTTTTCAATGAAACTTCGCTAAAGTCGTCTTCTCGCTGCCCTTTAAATTTATCTTCAACGAAAATAAGCTGGAAAAAAAGTTACGAGGGATGGTAAAATTAGATTCCGAATAACTCAAAAAGTATAAACTTTTTGTCGATATTGTATATATGGTTTTTGTCGATATAGTTATTTAAAAGTTTACGGAATTTCCTAAAAAAAAAAAAAAAAAAAAAAAAAAAAAAAAAAAAAAAAAAAAAAAAAAAAAAAAAAAAAAAAAAAAAAAAACGTTGAAATCGGATAATTAAGAACAAAGATATGGTCTCTAGATATTTTTATATGTTACACTAAATAAAATAATGCTATTTTTTTTTTTAGCATATTACTAATGATAAAAAAAAAAAAAAGTTTAGTCCAATAATTCAAATCACCTTTTATTCCCTTTTCATTGTCACTAGGAAAGTAATGTTGCTGTAGATGTATAATTGTTTGGAAATAATAAACCATAGTGAAATAATCTGCAGCGTTTTTGTTATTGTTTTTAAATAAAGAACTAAATTATCACACTGTGTGCTGTAAGGACGGAGCAGTAATTAACAATAAATAAAGCGCAGTGACAAACTCTAAAGCATATTGGTCGCTCCATCCAGAACTTTCCTCTTTTGAATTCACTAATAGTCAAAGCACAGACCTATCGGACCAACTTCTTCTTTTTTTTCCGACAAAAACTTTTAGTGACTAGGTTTTTTTTTTTAACCTTCTCTCTAATTTAGATAAATTGGAAAACTACTAAATGAAATGAATTATTGTTCCGAACTAATTACTACACACTCCTAGTCAATAGAATATTAGTTGAGGTCTAGGAAAAAAAAAAAAAAATGATGATATTACATTTTTTAATATAAGAGTCTCGAGTAAAAATTGAGAAGAATAAAAGTAACGAAAAAATGGAACGTAATTCGGTCAATAGTTCATTCGGCTTTAACATTTATCAAGCAGACAAACTGTTATTATACAATTTTTTATTTAAATCAGAATTATATACCATACCATAATTATATCACTATTGTTCAAACTATGACACAACAACTAACAATACCGCATTGTATTATGCATTAATTCCGTAGACAATTGGTTATCTAGGTTTAACTTAATTATTCTGGTAATTTAATTATTTCAAATTTGCTATAACTTAAGCAACAAGCTTGCAATTGTTGCTGGTTATTGGTTTGCTTGGAAAATATTTATGATTCGTTAAAAAAAAAAAAAATTGAGATTCTATTTATTCATTTTTTATTATATCAACCTCATACTAAAGAATATTTTTGGCCAGTGAAGTTATTCAAACTAAATATCGTCTTTAGTTTGAAAAATCTCTAAATTCGTTGTTGGTCTCGACAAGGTTGTACTTTCATTCAGTCTTAGGAGATTAGAAAATTTGTTGCTTAAAGCGTGGTATTGGCTTAGCTATTATCTTTTTCTAAGATGAAACCCTTTCAACAACAACTGTCTTATCTTGTTTATTTCAATTACCTTCAAACTTTCGAAGCAAGCTTTCATTGACCTTGGTATAAGAGAGATAACTATTTTATCATCAAGTTTTTACAGGTAAAAGTAGAAAGTATCATTGCTTCTCGAAAGTACGGGTGATAAAGGCAGTTGCTTGTATTTTTTACTTTCCCTTACCTATATTGTAAGGATAAGTATCGTGATAAAGAAAAAATTTAAATCGGAATTTTTAATATTACCTGAATCCAAATAATTAAGTTTTGCCAAGTAATAAGTATGTGTGTGTGATTAGTTTAGCTCAATCGTAGAAGAAAAACTATAACGAATTAATTGCGCGAAAACATATGATAATTAATTGTTTTAAATGAATATGCTATAGCGTATATAATTTTTACTTTCACTTCTCCATATATGAAAGTACCTATTTCAACTTGAAGTATGACGGTAAGCGAAAGTTGGGTAAAACGTGCACCTTAGCGGATTCTTATAAATGTAATGTGTCATTAACCAGGAAAAATGAAAAGGATGATGTGAAGATTCCTTCTAGTTTCTTTGAGTATAAAATATAAACAACTGTATATAAATATATATACAAACTTGAACTCGAAAAAGCCTAGAATAACTCTTTTATTTGATTTTATGGTATTTTTTGCAGTGCAGATTCCTCTAGGTCTTAGGATTCTAGGTCTTAGGAGCAATATATTTTGAAAAATGAGGCATCAAATGAAAAGGGATTTCATGGAGAATTTGCCAATTATAGACACACCTTTCCGAAATTTCAGAAAACAAGTAATGAAAGAAAATAAATTTTATTTGCGATATACTCGAAAAAAAGTCTACCTAATAAGGTCAGTATAGCTTCCTCACCGTTTTCATTTGCTAAAAAATATCCATATTAAAAGATCTAAAAATTTTCTTATGAGAATTATAAAATATCTGGAAGAAGCCGTTTTCGGAAATTCCTCAATATATACAGACAATAGTAAAATATTAGCAAATAGTAAAATGTGAAAATGTTCCGCATTTGCAGATTGCATATTTGATAATTTCTAATTTAAAAAAAAATTTCAGTGCATACTGAATATGTATCTCACTACTATTGTTATTTGTTGTTATGTATCTCACTAACTAATCATTTCTTTATGATTTATTAGTATAATTTTATATTTTATTGTCTTCTGTTATTTTTAATCGTAATAGACAACTTATATCAATTGCAGACTACATAATGTCAAAAATAGAATAAAAATTGAAAACTTTTACATACGACCTTTGCACAAACAGTAGTGATACATAATTAATAGGTAAATTTTCATTAGTAAAATGGGTGGAACAGAAAATCCAGAGGTAAAATTCAACTTTTTGTTTGTTCGGAGTTAAGGAGACCAATACTTTTGTTCAGTCAGAACAAAACTAATTAGGCTTGAATATAAAAATATGAGTGAAATTGACACCATTTTGATATTTTTTTTTGTTCTCCACAAACTGTTCTCCAAATTTCCTTCAAGTTTGAGTCAAATCGAATGTTCCGTTTTCAAACTATAGGCATATCAAAAAACATATTTCCTGATCTGAAAGCGGAAGTATTTTTTTTGGGGGAGGGGGAGAGAGTATAAGATAGAATTTGATAAAATTTATGCCTATTTCATTTTACGTTACCTTCCTAAAAATGTCACCCTTCCTTGGCAGACGTTTTGTAGATTGCACCGATGATTAATAAATTTTCTACAAAACTAAAAAAAAAATCATGTAAATCGGACAATTATTAGCTAAGATAAAGCCGATAGTAACGTCATTGTTAATTTGTCAATGAACGAATTAATGTGATTCGACTGAGGAAAAGAGAATTATTTCCTCTATCTTCTAATACATATCATTAATTTATATTATATTGTCAATTGTTCGCTATCCAATATACTATGCGAATTATTCTCATGGGCCAACTGGAATTACATATTTGCTCCAGGTCCATTTTACAAATAAAATCAAGCCCAATTTTCTAATTCCTGAAATACTTTTATATTTTGAATACAATTAAATACAAATAAAACATAGTAATGTGATAACGGTTTATCATTTAAGCACTGTAGTGAAGTTCAGTTATGATTAGAATGGACTGATGTTGATAGTTAATTCGTTAAGCACAGACGATGCAATAGAGTAGAATAAATTCGAAGGTTTTTATAGACTGAATTGATAAACATCAACTGTTATCTATAAACATTTTGGAAAATGATGAATATTCTCCAAGAAACGTTTTTAACGATTTTAGCAAACATTCGATTGATTTTTTTTGTTTTTTTTTTAATTTTAGAATATATCCTACATTGCCCAGACCTATACGATATTACCAAATCCTACATAATAATGATGTAGGATTGAGGGCGTAATAGTTGTATTTCATTTAAGGTTATACGACAGAGACAATCTCAAATATAAAATAAAAATTCATTAGTATTTAATAAATAGCTTATTTATTTAATTTTAACGGTTATATCTCCTCCCCCCCTCCTCCCTTCATCCTATGGATCCAGCAATACATGAATGAATTTGATTTGGAAGTCAATTTTGGAACTTTTTTTTTTTTTATCTTTAAATTTCACAACTTATTTTCGTCTATATGAATTATTTTTTAAGTATATTTTTAAGTTCGAAACATATCGATAAAAATACTCAAAAACTTCTGAGGGACATGAAACTAAAACCATCCTTAAATTTGAATGCAGTAATCTGAATACCAAACACCGGACATAATACTATATCGGAACGTATCTAGTTATATAGGTTACAATGAAAAATTTGTATCTATAACAATTACGCCATCTGAACCTTTAAGATAACCTTTTGCGCTTTAAATCAACTGCCCTCATCGTTATGGCATTTTCCACCATTACATGAATCCATTTCGTTAATGGAACCATCCTATTAATATTTTTATAGGATACTGAAAAAATACAACCAATATATTAATTTGTTTCTTAGCTCAGCCTAGAATCGAAAAATATATAACAATATATATATATATATATATATATATATATATATATATATATATATATATATATATATATATAAATATAAATAATATAATAAGTATATATACAACGATATATAACACTGTCTGTCTGCAAAAACTCCATAAAATTAGATTACAGATATAATTTATCTCAAACACCCTGATTCTCATATAAACATATACTGCCGAATCATCATTTTTAAAATTTTCGTTTTTGCTAAATGAATTGCTTTAACAGAACTTTTAATAATATTTTTTAAAGTAAAAGCTTCATAAAAATTTTTATTAAAATTTTCAAAGGAAAAAGTTCTAGATTATTATTGCTCAAAATAAAAATAAATTTTTAAATATACACTCTGACACTAACAATAAAACGAAGTTATATAACAAATTGAAGATATTTGAGAAAATGATGTATAAAAGTCCTTTTTTTTAAAGAACTTACAATAGGTTATTAAAACTAAATATTATAGGACTGTGTTGTGTTTAAAAGCTGTTGTTTTAATATTTATTTTTAATAAAAATAAATCCCTGAATTAAAAATAAAAACTGTTATCTAAATACTGAAATGTATTCATCAATCAACAGTTATTATTATGCAGATATGCAAAACCGTTCTTTTCATGAATAAGATCTTGATGACAACTCACTCCAATGATTTTTAAATGGCTATGTAATTGATTAAAAATACATTAACATATAAATAATCACTAAAACAGTTCTTTGATTTTATACATCTATATCATGTTTATTACAGTTGATTTTATGTTTATGCTTCAATGTATTAAGTTTGTATTGATTATAAGTCATATTTTATCACCTCTCTCCACTGAATCGACTTGCTCATTTTAGGAAATGAGTCGTACGGATATAACGTCGCCAAAATGAGGGTGAAGAAAATGAAAACATAACTGATGAAGTTGATTACTGAGTCAATACGCCATGACTCATGTGAATTAACGGAAGGTCTTATCGTGAGTCAAACGTTTTTACGAATGAGTGTGTGTTTCCTACCTCTTTATCGTTTGTCTATCGATGATAGATAATAAAGGAAATATAATGAGTCCTAGGGGACTTTTCTTCAAAATAACATTGAAAATATTCTGTATAACTTTGACAGTACTGTAATTATTTAAGAAAACTTTTAGAACCTTTAACATAACAGTAGACATAGTAAATATCTAATCACTTTTCTGACATCTATTTAATAAAAAAAAACAAAAAAAAACGCTGCAAATTATTTCACAATGGTTTATTATCTCCAAACAATTATAAATCTAAAGTAACATTACCTTCCTAGTTACAAAGAAAAATAAATAAAAGATGATTCCAATTATTGGAATGCACTTTTTTTTTTTTTAGTAATATGCTAACAAAAATTAGCATTACTTTATTAACACATCAAAAATCAAAAACCAAAATGAAGGATATAACCTTTGCAATATAACAAATAAAAAACATCTAGAGTCCATATCTTTGTTCCTAATTATCCGATTTCAACGATTTTTTTTTTTTTTTTTGTTTTTAAGGAAATTACGATAACTTATAAATTATCAAGTAAAAGTGAAAGTACAAGGCAGACAGTAATGTAAATGAAGGAGGATCATCCTCGGGTCACCTCTGATTTTAAATCCAAATTTGAAAAAAAAATGGTCCAGTAGTTTCGGAGAAAATTCGAGGACGAACAAAATCTTTTTTATCGTTTTTCGAATTCTATGTATTCTGAAACGTAAAACCGCAAATTTTGAGAGGGGTTTAAGGTTTTGATTTTTTTGGTCGATCACAATGGTTCATTATCGAAAATAATAAACCAAAAACAACAATAGAAGTTATTGTTTTGGGAATATAGGCTTAACATAATTTTAAATTTTAAATAAATACTTATCGTCGAAGAATGAATGATATGATCTGAGAGTTCGATTAAAAAATTTTATTGAAAATTTTTCAGAATTCCATTCCTTCGTTCGTCTCTCGCTTTTAAACCCTTCCCTCTTTCAAATTCCGCCTTTTCGGCCATTTCCTATCTTTCCGGTTCTCCATGAATAGTAAATAGAAGTTTCAAATTTTCTTATTATAATTTAGTAATATTTACTAATAAAATGCTAATTTAGCAATTGTTTAAATTACATAAATATTATAATTTCATTATTAAACTCGTCTTTTAAAATTTTATTTTCGTTTATCTAAGTCCATTTTTTTATTCTGAAGCAATGAGTTCCAAATGAAATTGTTTAATTATTATTACTAATTGTATGTTTGTATTTTGATTAGTTTAGTTTTTTTTGTTGTTTTATTATACATTTTGTTTGAATTATATTATTTTGCTGTTCAAATTATTTTTATTTATTGTACACACAGAGTGAATGTGCTCTTTGAACACTATTTTAAATTTACTTAATTACCAGACTGAAACCGCTCGACGTTTCAGACTACTGCAGCACTTTCTAGACAAGCGCTCTTAACTTCCAATTAATTACAAAAGAGTATAATAAGGCCTATTTGGACTAGAGGGGGTTGAGCTATGGGGCTCCACTAAACCATCGAATTCCTCTCGTATCCTTACAATCCAAATACCGTTGCTTACAATCCAAAATCCTTCGTAAAATCCTCAATGCTCCCTACTCTGTTACAAATAAAACCACCCATAATGAGATTAATGTTTCTTATGTTTCAGATCTGGCCCGATTCAGATACCTATCCTTCCATAATAAACTTCGGAATCATCCCAACCTTCTCGTTTCTAACCTTGCTTCCTCTCCGATTCCTGATAACCCTCCAAGGCGTCTGAAAAGAAGATGGTCCGGTGATTTTCAAATGTAGACATATCATTAGAATACCATTGGATAGTTGGGTACCATTAACTACCATTGGGTAGTTTTTCATCAAATGTTTTCACGTCATTATATCCATATGTTCAAATTTACTAAATGTATTTCTTTAATACAGTTCTAATATCATTAAAAAAGAAAAAAAAAACTACTTAATTGAAATAGGCTGTAATATTTCTCGATAAACAAGCACTGAAATTAAAAAAATAAAAACAACTTCTATAAACATGCATACGCTTTATACATACAATATTTTTTTAAAATGTCAAGAAAGTGATTTAAATTCGTACACTATTTTTATGCACAATATTTTTCTGGTATATTTTTTACCTATCTAAATACAGTTACGTGCACTGAGAAATAGTACCTTGACTCAGATTTACCAATGAATCAACCTTGCAACCGGTAACAGTTCTCACATTGGAACAACAATTATTTTAGGTTAGATAATTCACAACGAAAACAGCCTTGAGCTGTTCAATTTGTAGCGCATATAGTAACTGATGTAAAATGAGCTAATTTTAGAATTAATTTTTTCTTAAACTGGTTAAAATTTTCGTTCCTAAAATGGAAGGAGAATCTATTTAGATTTATGAAATTAACTGGATGTTACCAGTGACTACGTTCGTGTAGGTTCGAATTAATTCGATATTTAGTAATAATTTTTAACATGATGTGTTAGTTATAATAAAAACGATACTATTTAATTTTATCGCCAATGATAAATTAAAAAAAATATATAGTTAATTAATAATTGTGAGTTGATGGTTGGTTGACTATAGTGAATAATGAAGAGAAGGATAGTTGGGTTGATCAGTCAAAATAAAAATGACAAAAATAAATAATAATATTTATTATAACATTTGCCGACGTTTCGACCCTAAGTTCAGGACTTCATCAGGGCTGAGAAAAACAAATAAATAAAATAAACAAATAATGATAAAGGTAGAATAATTATTGTCATTATTCTACCTACTTTATTTTACTTTAATGTTCACTTATCTACTTCATTTTACTTTAAGTTTTTTTACCTACATTGTTCATGTTTCTCATACCTATTGTTATCTGGTTCTTTTCTCAGCCCTGATGAAGGCTGGAACTTCGGGTCGAAACGTCGACAAATTTTAAAATAAATATTATTATTTATTTTTCCATTTTTATTTTGACTGATCACTCCAACTATCCTTCTCTTCATTATAATTAATTAAAATTATGAAAAATAAAATAATTAATTGCTTATCGTTTTACAAATTACAGATAATTAGAAAAGGTTTATTATTATTATTATTATTTTTTTTTTTATACAAAACATCAGTAGAGTCTGAATACACCATTCAACATCTTCTAAAATACCAATACGATTCAAATTTACTACAGTATTAAGCCGGGTTGAAGATAATTTTGAATATTTCAGAAGAACAAGTCTGATAGTAAGGATCTGGGGTGGACAAAAACTACTTAGTGTACTAAGGATGATAATTAGTAGTTATGAGTAATTATACTCAAATTTAATTATTATTAAGAATTTAATCACAACTTCAGTCGATTGTCAATCATATATAGTGAAGTATTAATTAAATTTCTTGGGAATCGGACTGGACAGTTCCTGGATCGAAATACTCTGTACACGGGATAGTTTTTACCATCACTGGCTCGGATACAGTTGATTATTTTTTCTTTAAGACGCTTTTACAATTAGTAAAGTCATTTCGTTATATACACCATTACACTCCTCACTTCTTATTGATATCTGATTCTGATGAAAGATAAATATCCTTATATAAGAAATTGAAACACAATTTCATATTCTCCATCAAACCTAGCTGCGCAGATTTTTAATATTCCTTATCTGTGGTTGGGGACAACGAAAAACAATAGTATTTCTTACCTCAAATTGATTGTTTTTGTTCATAATTGAGGAGGGGGTTTAATTCAAGAAAATGACGCATAATATTTACTCTTCCATTATAAACTCGCCGATATGCAATCTTCCTTCTCAAGAAATTAGCAATTGTCCTCCAAGGGATCGTCTTATATAATATACGAATGGAGTCGACTTTAATTAAGTCATTCTCATATTACATATCCATAAAATATTAAGATTGGACATCAATAAAAAAAAAAAAGAGACAATTTTAGGCAAGCTGAATGTGTGCCACAA
Source organism: Nezara viridula (assembly GCA_928085145.1). Lineage (NCBI taxonomy): Eukaryota > Metazoa > Arthropoda > Insecta > Hemiptera > Pentatomidae > Nezara > Nezara viridula. The sequence continues at coordinate 61,636,016 of OV725080.1, read as the reverse complement.
TTATGAATAGTGACATGACAACCAACATTAATGATTGTGGCTTTCAGTCAGTATTTAGGTTGTTGGAGCGCGACTACAGTTGTATAAACCAAGTTTATTTGGCACCTAGAGTTCGATAAATAAAAGACACAAATGGGTATATCTAGTACTTTTTTTTTTTTTTTTTTTTTTCTAGTTTCGATTTACTGTGACAAATTGTAATATTTCTGAATAAAGTGTTTAATAATAAAAAAAAGAGTTTCGATTTAAATATAGAATATATGTTTAACCTGTAACTTTGTGAGTAATTATTTACTTAGCTCTACTATGACGATTTAACAATGTAATTATGTTACCCAAAAGCTAAACGTTGTCAGGAAACTTTTTTTGTTGTTAAAGATATTTTTATTGAGAAATAATGCATTTTGCCACACTTAAGGGCACTGATTACTAAAGCTGAGTGAGACACATTCATTCCATATATACAATACAATAAAAAAATAAAATATATATATATATATATATGTATATGTATATATATATAACAAAGGCGAAAACTAAAATAAAAGCAAGGAAAGGTAACTTAAAGTTAAAATTAAATAAAATACAGAAATTCGTAGCAAAATTAAATAAATTATTAGTAAAAGAAATAAATAGATAAAAAAAGATTAAATTTTATTATTAATTAAAGATTAATAGTTGCAATCAGCCAAGAAATCTCCGAGTCCCAGCCCTTTTCCCCACGTGTGAAGGACAAAGGGAGACTTGTTTTGAAACTAGTGCTTATTCTTAAAATGCCATAGGACAGTGCAAGGACAAAGGTATATAAGCCTGACAAAGATATATATATATGATATTATTGTATGTATTTTTATAAGTAATTGATGAAAAATAAAATGGAGGATCAGAAAAAAAAACTAGTGATTGTTAACATTTTCTTTGTATGCTTACAGGTTTCTTCGACTTAATCGAATAACTAATTTTGGTCTCAATTGAAATAACGTTTGCTCAATCTAAAAGGAACTTCAACCTATCTCGTGTCGATACGGTACTAAGCAGTTACTTACACACAATAGCCAATTAGTTCTACCCTGAGAACATCCATTCAATGAAATTTGCCAACTCAGGTCGGCAAAAACTTTATGGGCGATGTCAAGCAATCCTCGCATTAAATAGGAACGCAATATCCATGCTCTAATAATAGTTATGCTTTATCTCTTAATCACATCTAAAGTAAAAAAATAAAATAAATAAAAGGTTCATAACGATTTATTGTAATTATTTTTGCTAAAAACACTTGATACTTTGGCTAGGAAGAATTCCACATCACATTTTTTTTTCAAAGAGATAGCAAATATTAGCTTATTCAGTGACAAATTTTAACTTAATTATTATGTCTTTATAGCTTATAGAGAAAGAAAGATTTTCCAGAAGTGTGATAACTGCAGTCCAATCGATGGACGATAAATAAAAGTCGCGAATAATCCTGACAATTATGATATTATGATATATAGAGAACGTACTTCAGCTATTCTTCAAAAGACCGTTTAAAATAGTTTTGACTAAGACAAATTTTTTTTCACGTGAAAGAAACTTTGTTTAGCCTACAATGAAGTAATTGTGAATTACCTAAGGTAAATATTTTGTCGATTATCTCCTATCAGAAAGAAAGCGTGATTTAGTAGCAAAAAAAACCTAAAAAAAAATACTTTGGTTTCCTACTTTTCTGTGTGAAATTAGACCATAGCCTATATGATATTTTTTGTAGCTCTAGAGGTCTACTATCATATATCATGATGACTAGAGACCGGATTTCCGTGTTTTTGCACTTTTTATTCGTTTGCGTGTAAAAACTCAGAACCTGAACATCTATCCATTTCCGAACCTATAGAATAACATACTGAAATTTTATATATTACGTTTTACCGTTTTTGTTTTAAATTGCACGATTTTGATTTTTGTTGCATTAAATTGCACATTTTTGCACTTTTGTGCTAAATTAGACGATTTATAAATACAAATGCATAAGTGAGTATGTAAATATTTATTTTTCTCTTAATTTTTTATATTTGATATATATATATATATATATATATATATATATATTTTTTTTTTTGTTTTTTTTTGGTTGGCACTACAGACTATGAAGATCTTTGGCCGAGAAATGTGGTCTCCATACAGACGTGTGATACTTGTGGGAGCTCAGATAGCCTTTAGGGGGTCACCCAACCTCACGTCATGGTTCCCATGGTGCAGCGGCAGGCCACCAGTAGCTTCATAGCCGATCCCTTTGGGAAAGTCTGGCAATGCCCTTCCCACCGACTTTCTCGGGTTAAGGATAGTGACAAATCGGTCTAGATTCATGGATTATGGCTGCTCGGAGTCAACAGGCGCACGAGGACCTATATTTCTTTCTCCGAAATAGACCGTCCATGGACCGAACCTCAGGGGGACTATTAACATCCTGGTAAACCACATCCCGATTCCCGATTTAAGTACACGGGGAAGGGTCATCAGTCCTACGCCCAGTCGATGTGAGTTGCCACCAGTAGCCTGACGAGCCTCACATACCCGGGGGAGGGGAGAGACTCAGGCAGGCTTTCCCTGGTGGACGGTCACACAAATCGGGTGGTCACCCATCCAAGTACTAACCACGCTTGACGATGCTTAACTTTGATTACCTATTGCAAGCGCCTTAGCCCGTACGTCTACCCCAGCTCCTATATACTATATAATATCAAACATTTCATTTATTATTTTTCTAGTATTACACCGATTTATAAATTACTTTAAATGTTTGCATCATAGTCTTGTTTACTACAGTTTTTACTTTCTATTTGAGTATCGAAATGGATTTTAATTGAATAGCTGGCTTGTTAAGTATTGTTATTCCTAGTTATTGTGGATAGTAATCCGAAAAAATACAGGGGTTTGCGGTTATGGTGGCACACGCTTTAGCCCATTCGGCCACCCTGTCTCCCCTCCCAACAAGTTTTTTACTTGAGAGTTTAAGAATAATGGTATTAGAAATAATACAATTACAGATAAAGTGTCTTTGGATTTTTCCACTTGGGGAACTCATTTCCCCATTCCACTAGCGGATCCAGGATTTAATTTTTTGGGGGGGAGTCTTCAGCCCAAAAGCTTTTTTTTCCATAAAAATAACGATAATTACTTTGGAAAAACAAAAAGAAACTAACTACCTATATGAAATGGTGTTTAAGTGATTCCTTAAGTCCTTTTAAATGTAATTACAGGAACAATAATACTTTAAGAGGGATTTTTAAATTTTTTTTTCCCATAAAACATGGTTATATTTTACCATTTTGGGAGGGGCTTCAACCCGAAAGCCCCTCCCTCCCCGTAGATCCGCCCGTGTCCCATTCAGTAGTTTGTCCCTGTTTTCGACCAATTTGGTGAAAATGAGCGTTGATTGACCGCGGTTTTATACCTTACCGTGAGACCAAATTATAAAGTTTGTGTACTCACTCAACGCAAAATTTAACGGCCTTTAATCTATTAAATAATACATTTTTCACTTTGATGCATCGTTCAGGAATAATTGGTGAAAAAACCAAAAATATATCGAAAAAATCTTACTTTTTTGGCTGTAAAAAGTTTTCCCTTAGTGTCCCGCGTTAGCAATTTTGTTTTTTATATGTCTAAACCCATATATACAAGTTAAAAAAATTAAAACTTTTCTCACATTTTTCCCAATGGATTTCCCGTTTCGATCCTCTAATTACTGGTCTAATATTCTCTAAATCAGTCGTCATTTTCGAAAGCAGCGGCTCTGCTGAAGCCTGAACGGCAGGCAAGGTTCTTTTTACTCAGAATAACATACAATTTTATAATTTACATTCAAACCTTCACCTGTGATTAGGTCGATTTTTGGGCTCTGGCTCCAGGGCCATCAGGTTTACTATGCTTCGGGTTTCGAGTTTACTGATAGAAAATGAAATAGTTTCCGAGTAAATTAGCGTGACTCATCACTGATTGTTTATAATTCTTACAAAAATAGAAAATAATTTTTTTGTTTAAGGCCAACCGGTGAGTAAAACAAATAAGGCCGACCTGTTTACCACAATATTGCTTATCAACGTTGGAGTCAACATCGTGATTCATCAGTGCTTTTCCAAGAGCCCGAGGCTGAAATAAATTACAAACCTGTAGGGTTTTTTAATTGTGGATGATAATTCATTTTTGCAACTAGAAACGCTGAGCGTAAACAATCTTTGAAAATTGACTTTCTATAAAACAAATCATTACTGTTAATGCAAAATATCGTATGTAAAAAATGTTCATTAAATTATTAAAAAATGAACCAACAAAAAGATGACTTTAAGAAATAATAAAGTATTTAACATCCAGGAGAAAACCCATAGTATAGTAGAAAATGCAATACCTTCAAAGAGGAAAGTATTAAGTATACCAAATCGAATGGATTGTATCTTTGTTAATAATTGTCCGATTTTTACGATTTTTTTTTTGTTTTGTAGGGAATTTCTTCTTATAATCATGGATACAAACTAAGAGCCTTGGATCCAAATTGTAGAAAAGAAAAATTATTTTTCCATTGCGAAGTACAAATCTCAACTCTGTTTCTCCTTAAAAAACTATTTGAACATATTTTGCTCCTTTGGTCGGTACAAATTGTTTCAAATTTGTAATCTATTTCCATGATTTTTTTTTTTGAACAGAATTTAGTAATCATTCTAATAACAATAGCACGCAGCAATACAGACATTGGGGCTTATTGCGCTCTGTGTGTAGCAGCTTTTCGTCCGATAAAAGAAAAAATACTAGTAATTTTTTTGCAATGATGTTATTATACAAATTAAAATAAATATTCATTGCTGTGGGGTCCGGTTCTTGGTGAGGCCGGCGGCGGGCCAATTTCACTTTCTAACCTTTAGTCAACTATTCATTAAAAAGATCAAATAAATAGATATCGTCATATTAATTTCTTGTTTTAATGTCTCTGTAAAAAATATCTTATAGGTCCTTTAATCATAAATCGCATAAATGAAATTATGGATTTAAATAAAAATATAGATATCCAAGTCTTTTATCAAAAGCAAAATGAGTTATTATTTTTAAGATGTGTTTCTCAGATATAATTTTCAACGTAAAAAAGTGATTTCACATTAAGCAATATTCGCGATTAATAAACAAGATAACATCGAAATTAATTTATAACAACTTATTTTTTCATAAATCATAAGCCGTAAGAAGGTGAGCATGAAAACATTTGCGAAGGTGTTGGTAAATGATAAGGAATCCTCTGTCAGTCATCTTGTCACATGGAGAATAGGATTAAGGTTGGTTGGTTGGCAAACCTCATTAATTTACGAGTCGTGATAAGATGTTTGCTAAAGCATAGCAGGATAGGATGTGGGTAGTGGTTCCCAGATAGCGGGCTAGCTATTGTTCTGATCCTAGGTAATCCAGTCATCCGGCGCGTAGAGCGCCATAGCCGACCGTGAAATGACGGGTTAGGTTCGGAAGGTCATGCTGTTATTACCGGATAGATGGAACTATGCAGGGGCGGATCAATACAAGCGAGGGAATTCCCAATGCGGACAAAAATTTGTAGTCACAACGCTGGAAAAAAAAAATCAAGAACATTCAGACTATAATGGAATAGATAGTAATACAATATGTCGGTGGCCGATCGCGTAGAATTCACTCATTTACTCAACTAAGTAATTTGCAGGACCTTTGATTAATTATTGAATAAGGGAATTGGTGAGGTAGCTGTTACAAGCCCCGTATTTCAAGTGTTACATTCGAAATGTACAAGTTTTTTTAAAGAATTCTGACGGTAGCGTGATGTATGTAAAAAAATATTTATATTTAAAAAAAGAATATGTGAAATTTCTAAGATACAAATAAACCTATACATTTAGGTCTACAAGTAATTCCAAAAAGAGAAAATCTTATTTGACACGATTTAAAAAAAAAATATCTGCATCTTGATTTATTGTTTCCAGCTTTTCTTGGAATACTTTTCTATATCCTGATATTGCACAGCATATTTATACAAGACTTCATCGAATGGTTTAACGGACAATGAATCTTAATAGAGCTTCTTGACAACAAAGCGCAGAGTTCGTAAAAAAATATTTATTTCTAAAAATGGTACCGTAATAATGAGTAATTTTTGGACTGAGTGGGTAATTTTCTGACAGCTGGTAAAATTTAGTTGGTGGTGTATACACTGGTTGGTTCAGTCAGCATGGGCAGCGCATGTACAGACTATCATGAGGTACAAGCGAAAGTTTCATCAAAACCAGAATATTGAAAAAAAAAAAACAATGGAAATAAATAAAACCTAACTGCACAACGAGTGTAGTGAACTAGGGTTCTTAAACTGCCGCAATGTAGTAGCGTGGTACATGCCAACACAAATCACGTTTTTGCAGACTGAACCAACACAGTGTATCCACCACAGTGTCACCACAAACTAAATTTTACCCACTGTACCAAAGTTACCCCATCTTACGGTACACGAATGGGCAAATTTTCCAAAGCTCAAATAAAAGTATACTCTTACAAGACAACATCCAGAAGAAAAACTGATTTGATATGATATTTTTTAAAAACTTGATCTGAATTTTAATTAGAATCGCATTTACGTTCCCATACATTGTAATAAGCGTCTTAAAATAGACAAAAGGAGTTTCGATAATTTTAGATGTCAAACATGATAACACCTACTCACAGCTATAGATCTATAGCAGGATGAAGAGAATTGCACTCCGTAATTTTTTCTTGAGCGACATTTCATATAAAAAAATACTCGATTGATATTAACTTATAGCTGTATTTATCTCTTAAGAGGATTTCGAATGAAAACTATCAGAGGCTGATAAGCCCGGATGTATGTTAGATAAAATAAACATGAACTTGAAACTATTTTGAACAATTTACAGTTTCGACTCCCCCCCTCCCTCCTAGATTTGATTTTTAGCCCACTGTGCGACCCACTTCTAGACTTCGTAAATGATTTGGACGTTAGAATAGACAGCATTTTTCAATCCCTTAGATATTGTGGTATTCGATAGATCTTCCATCTCTGTCACAAAGGTTAATAAATCAAGTTAATCGCCAGTTAATTCCCTTCTTGATAGGCCCTTAAAGTACCCCATCTAGTAGGGTGGGAGACAGCCGGCGCCCGTGGTGGTGCGTACACACACCCCTTTCAGAGGAAAGGAAAATCCATTTCCTCCCCGACGGGCTGGCGCCGGAGGGAAATCCTATTATTCTCTCTTATCTCTTTTGATTCCGTGTAAAGCAAAATTGCATTGTGTATATTGATGGTTATTTCACACTATTAAAATGATTTATTAATAAGGTATTGAGTAAAATAAAGATCACCACACAATAGGCAAACTAAAAATAGTCAGGATATGCAATGATTAATGGTGTTTATTTTTTTAAACTTATTTTATTGAGGAAAAAATATATTTTGTCTCAATTAAGGACATTTCGTATTTAGGATGTATGAAACTCTATACCATATCTATATATATATAAATGAATGTATGTCTTTCTGTCCGTCTGTTTGTCCTTAGTGCATTACTAAACCATTCAACCGATTGCCATGAAACTTTGGGAAGTTGTTCCGTACACTCCTGGGAAGGTTTCTGGCACAGTACTTCTGTCTTACGATAATTTTATATATGTAAAAGAAATGAAAATGTAAATGTTTTTCTGTCCAAAGCCGCAAAAAATGTGTCGCTATAAACTGTAGGGCCAAAACGGCTTTATACCGATTTTAACGAAACTTGGCTAAAGTCTTTCCCTTGAAATCCTTTTAATTTATGTGTATAACATACTTTCCCGAAAACGAGCTGCAAAATGTTACGATGAATTCAATATTTTATTTGACGATAACTAAAAAAGTACACAATTTTTGATTGATAATACCCATATTTATTTGAAAGTTTCCTAGTTTACCGACAAAGTAAAACACAAAACAAAAAAAAACATCGAAATCGAACGGTTCGTTGCAGAGTTATTGAGTTTTAAACATTTACTGGTTTCTCTTCAGAAAGGCCGTTTCCTTTTGTTCCTCACTACCGAACGTCGGCAAGCATTTTTTTTTATTATTATTTTTTTTTTATTGATTAATCGAATATTTTATAATTACTACAGTAATTGAAATTATCATTTGAAGAAGTTATATGATTCTCCTTATGTAGGTCAATACTATTATGCGTGTTTTTTATTAATTTTTTAATTTAGTTTTTTAAGTTCAACTCAGACTGTTTCTGATGATTATGAATGACGGCGTATTCACTCAGATGATTATGAATGTTCAATTTGAATCATTAGAAAAAAAAAATCATTAGAATTAGTTTAAATTGAAGCCATTTTACAGACAAATTTGTTTCCCAACTTTTTAAAAATTATAGATATTCTTTGCTACTAATCTACTCCTATGTGCTTTCTATTTTCTTTCTTTTATTATTTTGCCAGGCTAAGCCACAGCAGCGCGTGGCCGGGTAAAGCTAGTATACAATAAAACAAAAACAATAAAAAAATTAAAAGAAAAGAAAAATATGGGTGATAAGTATTGAGGAAGCAGTCTTTTAAAAAAAAAATTATTTTAAAATGTTATTTTTTATTTGTGCCAACGTTTCAACCCAAACATGTGGGCCATGTTCAGTAATCGAAACAGAAAGAAATAAACACCATCTTGGGTCATCCAAACGTTGGCACAAATACGAAATAACATTTTTTTTTTTAAAGATTGCGTCCTGAATATTTATCACCCTATGATATGTAGATCAGTCCACTAGCTTCCCTAAAAAAAAAAAACTTAGTAAAACAGAAGAAATGAAACATGAGATAACATTAAATATAAATATAAAAACCTCTTCATACTTAGGGTATTTATTAAGCTTGCCGACGTTTCGACACAATCACGTGGGTGATCATTACAGCTAAAAAGTAAAAAAAAAATTCAAAGTTATATCAAAAAATGATATGGATAAAAGTAAGTAAATAAAAGAAGAAAAAAAAAATTGAAAATAAATCTGAGATAACGGTAATTATGAGCCTTTCAGTTGACTGAATGACTAACTCCAATTTTAACGTTCTTAAGTCAAGTCATTAGGCGATTTACAGTTTTCAAATATAGAACTGTGAATAAAGGTATACATTTTCCTACTAGAAATATCACTAAAATTAATATTAAAAAATGTTAAAATTGGAGTTAGTCATTCTATCAACTGAAAGTCAGAAATATCTGAAAGATAAATATACAGTTCGTCGACAGATGCAGATAAATATTTGGAGTTAAAAAAAAGAAAGAAATAAAACAAGCAATGAAAACACAACTATACTGATTGTTTATATTACCGTTACGTTACCTCATCTTTATATTCCATTCTCTTGTTTAAATAATTTTATCTGTACAGTTTTTCTGTAACTTTTTATTTTGTAGCCCTAATAATGAACCTCATTCTTGGGTTGAAACTTCGACAAACTTAATAAAGACCATTAATCACTGCATATATAGACTATTTATCATCCTTACCATTTTAATAGACATATACATCACTATCTCCAAAACTGTTTTCAACATGATTTTAGTGGCGTGAATACTTCGGATCCAAATGGTATTCTGCCCGTACATTGATATATAGCATACATAAAATATAAATTTTAAAACAGACTGACTAATTCTGCGATTGAGAAGCATTGCATAAGCCATCAGTCGTTTCACGTAAACAGACAAAGGAACCAATCAGTCTTCATTTTTTAAAGTTTGACTTTTAAGGTCGCCAACTAATTACTCAGGGCCTAATACTTCACATTTATATTAGTTTCTGATGTTTTCTGATGCCGGGATTGAATACGATAATATTAACAAAAGTAAGAAAGAAAATCTAGTAATCCTTGGTAGAGACAACTTCGTTCGGGGTGGCGGTCATAAATAGGCTAAATAGTGGCAATTCTATTTTATTAAAAGCCAAAGTTTCGACCCAACTTTGCAGGTCTCCTTCAGGGCTAGAACGGACAAGATACAACTCCTAGCTGAACACACCTGTAAGTCTCTATTTTTATTCTTCTAATTTTATTTACTTATTTATTTTTTGGTTTTCTTTTTTCTTTTCTTTCTTCACTTTCCTTTATATCTATTATTTCATATTATATCCTTTTTCCTTTTCTTTCAATCTCTCCTGCAGAACTGTAGAAGTATATTCACATTTGCATATATTATATATTACACTACAACAATTGTTACCATTTATTTACTTCAGTTTAGGATCTTGTTACTTAGCTTACTCTGTTTATATTTTAATGTACTCACTGTTTATAATTTTAATAAGCTTATTCACACTGTTTATAATTTTAATAAGCTTATTCACACTGTTTATAATTTGTTGTCTAAATATTATGTAACTTCCACAATTCTCTATACCTTTTTGTATCTTGTCCATTCTAGCCCTGAAGAAGACCTGCAAATTCGGGTCGAAACGTTGGCTTTTAATAAAATAGTTTTGCCACTATTTAGCCTATTTATGACCGCCACCCCGGACCATCTCCTTCCTTTTTAAATAATTTAATATTAACTAGTCCGATTTCAACGAAAATTTTATTATTTAAGTATCCTGGTATTTTTTTATTCTATTTCGTAAACAAATAGATGATTTTCATCATATTTTACCTATTCGTCCTGCCTTACAAATTGTCGATTTAAATATTAGAAGAGTACATTTCTTAATAAGAAACCTAATTTCACTATCGCCGAGGCTGGTTGCATCACAGTCCTTGATGCAATCCTTGATTAATCTTCTCGTTGTATATGCACCGTTGCACTCGGGCATATGTTTATCACGACCGGTTAAACATGGAGCTTTCACACATTATTTAACTGTACTTTGCATGTATGAATATTCTATAAATATGTATTTAGTGAGCAACAGAAGCTAGAGTTTATTTTACATTTTCTTCATTTCGCCAACTGAAGCAGAACATAAGACAGTCTTAGTTCAATCGACAGGTGCAATCTTGTTTATTAAATGACGGATTGTGTAACGTTGACTATCTGAATAATAATGAGGTGACATTCTATAATATGCTGAGGTCTTGAAACTGAGATTTAGTATCGATTCTGTTGTAAAATATTCATGTAGCAGAACGGATAAATCAATGTATATGAATACGTATAGTTTTCATGTCTCGAACGAAAAGAAGGTTTAGAAGACATTTCAGGGGCCCACCCCTGAAAAAAATGAGAAAATTCGCAAATATATTAAATTAGAGAGTTAAAATTGTAGTACTAAGCATAAAATTGTTTTTGTAAATTTATTTAATTATTTTTTTTTAAACATTTTTTATTATTTCCAAATTTTTTAAGTCTAGATAATTTGAGATCTTGGATCCTCTTTTTCGGCAATTAGTAGATTTTGATTAAAAATTGTATGCGTCATCCTAGGCATATATAGATTTTAAATACACAATTTCAGTTTCGTACGACTTTTCATTTTTGAGATTGGCCGTTCACTCACACAAACACGCACACAATTTTTCGAGATCAGGCTATTTGGACTTGGGGAATCACAAAACTTGTATTTCCGTTAAAACTAGGATTAAAAATTTTTCACGATTGTAATATTTTCCGTTACGATATATTTCACATATATGTAGGTGAAAGTAAAAATCACAAGTCTACTTCAATGTAAGAAAGTCTACTTTTAAGAAATTTGAACTATTTATATTTAATATCTAAATATGCATTTTTTTTTCGTCGATTGTCTTTCTCAACCTTAATTATATATGAGTACTTAATAGTGTAAAACTGATAAAAAAAATATCAATATAAATACTTTTATCGTAATATTGATACAACTTCCTGGGAGATTTGATCTCCAAGAAAACATTGCCTCCATACATTTTCCACAGAATGGATTTTTGATATGGAAATTACCACATTTAAGTAAAGTATCTACGTGACTGAATATATCAAAAGTGTCGAAATTCCTCGATTTATTATAAATTATTTGAACATTTCTCGGAAGCGATATAAAATAAATCAATCGCTATACAGCAGATTTTCTCAGTTCTGTACATCCTCAAGGTTATAGAAAACCTCAGTAAGCGCACATAGTAATTTGAGGTCAATCAGCAATTTTAGACAATCTGCGATTGCACAATCATCATTTAATTGTATCACTTTCCCGGAATCACGTCGCTAATTATATTTTAGGGTCTGAAGGTGATGAAAGACATTGATGAAATAGACCTTGGAACCAATTCTTCCGCAACCTCTCGAAGTATTGACAGGAGTTTGGAAGACTAGATTATAATCTCAACTTTTATTAGTCTTTTTTTTCCTTGCTGACTCAATTTTATTATTAATTTATTCATATTCATAGATACCTAGGCTCCACAATAATCTCAATGAATGAATTACGGTAAGAAATATACCAGCGTACAACAAGCGCAAACAGAGCTTTCATCCTAGAAAGAAGATATAGAATAGAAAGAAATCCTCCGGAACGATCTGAAGTCAGATTACTGACACATGGAGGAGAAGAACCAATATAGGACTGCTTACAGGAAATAAAAAAATACTTATACCTTATTTTAACGAGTTCATCTGTAAATATAAAAAAATAAAAATCCTGTACCACTAACAACCCATGAAGGATCTTGGGTTCAGTAGAATGTGAGGAAGTACTGTTATTAGGCCAACAGATTTTCCCCCTTAATCAATTATTTTTAATTAAAAGTACCCACTTAATAGAGGCTGGTTTTGCTCCAGGAGGGTCTCCCGGCCCCAGGATCGACCCACGGCTGATAAAAAATTACTAGTCATCAGCCGGACTCGAACCTGAGACCTTGAGCTCTGGAAGTGAGTGCTCATCCACAGAGCTACCCCGCTCCCTATTTGTAAATATATAACAATTTAAATTTAAAAAGATTTATGATAGAGTTTGCCAGTAGTGCTCTTTGGTCACAATATGAGGGATTTGTGGATACATATAGTATAATTTAGAAAAAAAAAAATAAAAAGGAAAAATGGAGAAACTTTTTATATTAGAGGCCACAATAAGGTTGGGTAGTGCTATTGGAGGCCGCAATAATTCCTTATGTTTTACCGTTGCCATTTTTATTTATCAATAAATACACACAACCACATACATACATTCAACTTAATTCGAATAATTATCTACTTTTCGTTACTTAAATAATTAAATATTAATTAATTACAGCACTAGATTAATAAATATCGCGCAATAACGTTTGGAGGCCGCAACTACGTAATTGAGACCACATGCGGCCTCCGAGGCGGCGGTTTCCCATCTATGGTATAGGCTGATTAAGGTAGTAAAAAATCTAGAATTTTTTTCAATGGAGAGCCAACATTAAACTTTCTCCGAAAAAGTGACCTATTAGTTACCAATTTTCATATTATTCTTTATAGCTATTGGTTCATAACAACCAACTAAACAAATACCAATCAGTATCTATCATGTAAAGAAGACATATCCCGTGATTCCACTGCCATTATCGAAGCCTAAACAGAGACTGGAAGGAAATAAGATAAGGAGGGTAATTTTGATAATCGGAAAATTGGCGGTTTTATGCATCAGATTGGAGCCATGAAAAAACGTTCTTAAAAGTTGAAGGTTGTCTCTTGTCGTTATAGAAATTGAAAGGTGAAAGAACAGATTCGTATATTTTTGTTTGTCATTACCATAAATCTTTGCTGGAATAAGATGCTTAATATTTCCTTTTTATTACAATATTATAAAAGCTGTTATCAACCCATTCATTACAGTATATCAGCTTTGTGCTTCCTCCAGTTTAAAGAAAAAAACAACAATATAAATACTCCGTTTTAAATGATAAAATTTCATTATAATTGAAATGACGTTTAGATTATACGTTTGGAGTAACGTTTAGTATACAATGATACATGTATACTCAAAATTAAGTAATTTGGTTAATGAAATTAATAAAAAAACATATTATATTTAACTCCAATAGAATTGATTTTTAAAAGGATTGGTAATAAAAATAAGAATTTAATTTAAGGAGCCTTAATCTTATAAAAAAAAAATTATAAATTTGAAATAGGAAAATATTTTTCATTTTGTTAAGCGACTAACAGATTCGCAATAATATTCACAATACGAGTCAGATTCTAGTAAAAAAAAAAAAAAAAATCAAAATGCTGATAATTTTTCCATTTTTGATTTAATTACACAAACTTAAAAATATAGAATTACACAACTATCAATAAAATTATTTCTATATTTTAATTAATAGCTACACACTATATTTGGGCAGTGAAACTGAATTAATAAAGTTAGAAAAGAAAATTATTGACTGTAAATAAAATTATAGATGAGGCCATTACATTAAGCTAATGGTCATTTCCTTTAAAAAAAAAAGATATTATAAAAGAAAAAGTGAAGATAATATTTATAACACAACAGCGGATGATCTCGATTGTGTTAATTACTAACTACCAAACAAGTAAAACACCTTGAGACTATTCCGGAAAATTGTGTAACAGGCTTTAGCCATGATAAAACAGATTAAATTTTACTAATAATAACTTTGAAGACTGTAATAATTAGACTACTATAATTGTGACGATCGGTTTCGAAACTGTGTCAGTGTATATTTAAACATTTTACACGGGATACAAAAAACAAAGGATTCTTATGTAGAAATATGACCTTAAACCTACTGAAAGTTGTAAAATAAAAATAGTTCTCATAATTCCAAAATAAAATTATAATTCCTTATATATCATAACTATTATATATAGGATTGTCTTATTTTGATGTAGGCATTCTGACATCAAAACGTACTGAGAACTTCTAAAATAGAAATGATTTTAATAATTTCTAAATAAAATTATAATTACACATATATATATATATCATGATAATTATTATAAAATCATTATAATTCCTAATAAAAATACGTTCATATTACTTATCATTACATTTTCACACCTTTCCTCTACATATAATATTTATTTATTTCTATTTTTAGAATTTGTTTATTAGTTGATGACATATATTGGTTCTCATACCTTCTGACAACTGTTTATTCATAATTTTTAGATTTATTGTCTGTATCCAACACTGAAACAAAGGCCGAATAAAAAATAAAATTGTTTATTTGTGTTTCTCACTGGCTGAATCCCCTTACGATGAGATGGAGCTATTTACGAAGTTTCAGCCGGATGTTAATAATTTGATAAAAAAGGGGTCTGTACCACGGACTATTGCGCCAACATAAAAGAGAGACTTGATTATAGAGATTTGTAAATTCATGAATTAAATAATTTTTATTACAGAATGATTTTTATTGACATAATCTGAGCCACTAAAACTCATGAAGGGTCTTGGGTTCAGTACTATGTAAGGAAGTGCTGTCTCTCGGTCAGCAGTTGTGCAAGGATGTGATTTGACCCGAGATCACTATCAATAGTCAGAATTTTCCCCTTAATTAATTAATTATTAAGTAGTTTAAGGTTTTATTAAAGTAGTTTAATTAGTAATAATTAATTAGTTCAATTATTTATTAAGTAGCGTTTTTATTTAAAGTGGTTGGGTATACCCCAGGAGACTCTCCTGACCCTTATAAAAACTAAAATATTTAAGCAAATTTTAGACACAAAAATAACTATAGAAATCAGAGACGGGCAAAGGGGTATTTACCTTTTATGAAAGAATTTAGGGGAGGAAGAAGGGATTTTGAACTTATTTTATTTTCAGATTAAATATGTTTGATTATTTTTACTTTGATTCAGTCAATAAAATGAGTATCTGTTTTGATTTTTTGATATTTGTTTTGGAATGTATTACCTAAAATACTGTTACGAAACTGTCTTAAATGGGGGCAGCAGGGAGGGGTGAAAGAAGTGGCGTCAAAGTTAAGTTAGTCCTCTTGAAAAGAATCACATTTCCGGCGCTAATAGAAACAACGAGTTTACTTAGTTGTGAAGAAAACTATTTATATATTAATTTGATTATATCATTAAAGGAACGGATACGCATAAGTAGGAGTATGAAAGGATATGTGTTTGCTAATCACATTTTTTATTTTTCATTGATAATGTTTCTTGTAAATGTCATAATGCTGATGAGGAATGCATGAAGAAAAAAAGAAATAAATAAAAATTGAGATAACAAGAGATTTTCATAAATGAAATATTCTCCTCAGTACTAGCGGATCCTTTCCTTTATTTATTTATTTATATGATATTTACAACTGTATACAAAAAATACATCTGGTAAATTCGTGCATGGATATAATGACATGAAACAGATGTTGAGAAACTACCCATTGGTAGCACTCTAATAATATGTCTATATTAGAAGATTACGTAGCCATTTTCTTTTCAGACGCCTCGGAGGATTATCAGGAATTGAATAGGAAGCAAGGTTAGAAACGAGAGGGTTGGGATGGTTATGAAGTTTATTATGGAAGGACGGATATCTGGATTGGGCCAAATCTGATACATACGGAACATTAATGCCATTGTGGATAATTTTATTAGTAACAAAGTAACGAGCATTGAGGATTTTACGAAGGATTTTGGATTGTAAGGATTGGATGCGAGAGGAATTTGAAGGTTTGGTGGAGCCCCATAGCTCACTAGCGGATCCAGGATTTAATTTTTTGGGGGGGAGGGAGGGCTTCCACCCGAAAGATTTTTTTTTTCATATATACAACAATAATCAATTTGAAAAAAAAAATTAAAAACATCACCTACGAAAAAAAAAAACGAAAGAAATTACCTACGAAAAAAAAACTACCTACATGAAATGGTGTTTATGTGATTCTTGAAGTCCTATTAAATGTAATTACACGAACAATAATACTTTAAGAGACAGTTTTTATTATTTTTTTTCTATAAAACATGGTTATATTTTACGTGGGGGTGTTTCAGCACGAAAGCTCATCCTTCCCGTAGATCCGTCTCTACTCCTCAGCAATCATTCTTTCAACCTGGTAGGTTGCCAAGTTTGCAACAGTTCTCGAAACCGCATTTTTTATTGAAACTCTACAAGGTTTTGTGGTTGTTTTCCATAATGGCATGATAGAAATAGATTGAAGTAAATAAAAAATATAAAAAATGCGGACAACTTGTACAAAATTCATAATTATCACAACTTTTCTATTTACTGATCATTCCATATAGTGTTGCCCAAATGCGACAACGAGACGAGTCTTGATCTTGCAAACACAGTCTTGGTCTTGCGCAAGAGTCTCGCAAACAGTCTTGCAGTTACTTATTAACTTATTACTATAGAGATATTACATTAATTTTTTAGATAAGAAAAACCTAACTTAGCCCGAATGAAAAATTATAGGAGTTAAATGCAAAAGTATATTGGTTATACCAATTATTAACATATAGTAACAAAGGTTGTCAGGTATTAGTAACTATTTTGCCTTAATTTTTATTTAAAAAATCGATTTTTTTTAACAGTCCCTGGTCTTGGTTTTGCAACAGTTAGGCGGTCTTGGTCTTGGTCTTCCAAAGTACAAGACCAAGACCGATTTTGGACAACACTAATTGCATCCACTTATTCTGAATTTTGTTTTATCCAGAATAATCCTAATCAGATTATGGATAAGTGAAGATTCAATGTATTTTAATTAAAAAAATTAATGAGGTAATTTTAAAGGGAACCAGTCAATTTTTAACTAAAAACATGAAAGACAATATAACAAAAAAAAATCAATATTTTATTATATTTTAATTATTTGTTTTATTTTATTTACATTATAAGTATTTATATTGAATATATAAAGATTTGGAAAATTAAAATATTGTTGACCATTACCCTTAAGACTGAACATGGATCGTAGCCTTATAGCATGAGATCTTACATTATCTCAGGTATAAAAACAAATTTAACGACTCTTAAAACGTCTCATCTATGAAAAACAATTAAAATGAAATTCACTTGAAAAATTAATGTAATTTCGCTTCTCCGATCTAACAAGGATGCAGTTGGAAAATTTTGCGAAATCAATTAATCAGGTTAAATTGTCAGAAAGACATATTTAATTGAATCGATATCGTAGTGTGATATAAACCAAATTTGAATGCATAGTAGGATTTTACACTGGTGCATTACAAAATCTTAAAATTATGTCACTTATATAATAAAAATTAATCTTATTATTTTGTCTCTTCGATAAAAATGTACGATTTGCATCTAAAAATGAACGATTTGTTTTTATTTGGAATATCATAGACTCAGCGGCTGGAGAAATGGAACGCTGACGAATAGCGGAGGCAGCGGTGGAACCAGGTCAGTAATAATGTTCCTCACCTTGATGCCGCGGCGTGCCGCAGCCGAAACGTCCAACGCCCTTGAACCCTCTCGCTATCCCTCAACAACATTAGGCAATCCAAGACCGTACAGGAAGGTTACGCTTATAGAACAGGATAGCAATCTCTGTTTCAACATACGTCCAACAGGTGCTATTCACGAAAATGAGGTACGCAAGCTACGAACTTCGTTTTGTAAGAAGCAAGTTGTTAGTTGGGGTTTTAAGGCGTAAAACTTCGAGGTCATCAACGCCTTAAAGTAAGAAGCATGAAAGTAAGCACGCGGTGGGGCAAAATTAAAATTAACCTAAAATGTACAATAGTACTACTTCACTGAAATTTTTCTTTTACATTTCGTGGCCTTGCTTTGAAAAAGATCTAACTGCATCTGCTACACCTTTGAGAAACGGAGCTTCAGAGTTACAATTTACTGTAGGATGAATATTTTATTGAATACTTAATAGTTGACCGCATTATTAAGGCAGGAGATTGTCCGGGGTGGAGATCAGAAATAGACTAAATAGTGGGAAAACTATTTTATTAAAAGCAAACATTTCTACCCGACTTTGCAGGTCTTCTTCAGAGCTAAAACGGACAAGATACAAAAAGATATAGAGAATTGTGGAAGTTACATCATATTTAGATAAAAGTTATAACCAATGTGAATAGACTTATTAAAATTATTTTCGTTACTTAGCTTACTTTTCGTGTTACTTAGCTTCCTGCGTTTATACAACTTATTATTCTTAATGAAGAGAAGAACGGTTGGGGTGATAAGTCAGAAATAAGAAGGCAAAAATAAATGATAATATTTATTTTGACATTTGCCGATATTTCGACCTGAAGTTCAGGGCTAAGAAAAGAACCAGATAACAAGGTATGAGAAACATGAATAATTTAGGTTAAAAAAAATTTAAGTAAAATGAAGTGGGTAGAATAATGACAATAGTAAGAACTATGAGATAAATAATAATAACCGTTACAAAGTGTAGAATGGTGAAGTAAACATAATCAAAAAAGGTGACATAAGTATTAAAATGGTAATCTTAGAATACAATTCTAAGTTATTCTATTGTAATCAAATTCTATTTTATTCTAAAATTACCATTATAATACTCATTTTTCCTTTTTTGATTATGTTTACTTCATCATTCCACACTTTGTAACGGTTATTATTATTTATCTATTAGTTCTTACTATTGTCTTTATTCTACCCACTTCATTTAACTTTAATTTTTTTTAACCTACATTATTCATGTTTCTCATACCTGTTATCTGGTTATTTTCTTAGTCCTGATGAAGGCCTGAACTTCAGGTCGAAACGTCGGCAAATGTTAAAATAAATATTATCATTTATTTTCGCCTTCTTATTTCTGACTGATCACCCCAACCATTCTTCTCTTCATTATTCAGGCCAGTCAACCATTTACCCACAATTATTGTTCTTAATATTTTAATGTACCTACTGTTTATAATTTTAATAAGTTTATTCACATTGGTTATAATTTTTATCTAAATATGATGTAACTTCCATGATTCTCTATATCTTTTTATATTTTGTCCGTTCTAGCTCTGAAGAAGACCTGCAAAGTCGGGTCGAAACGTTGGCTTTTAATAAAATAGTTTTGCCACTACCTAGTCTATTTATGATCGCTACCACGGACCATCTTCCTTAATGAATATTTTATTACTTACACTAATAAATTTGTTTGTACCTTGAAGCAGTGAACTTATTTTTGCATTCGTTCATGACTTACTTTTAACGCTTGTTGATATTATTTTGAATATTCAAATTTTGCAGTTAGAAATGCATTTTCGTGGTGTTAGAACTTATACAACGATATTTTATCGATGTTCATGCTGGAAATATTTTATACTGGCGATAAATCTTTTTACAACCAGACTCTCAATTGACCTAATGCCAAGACAGAATAATCAGATAGAACTGGAGTTGGAATGATATTTTGGTAAATGGCCAAGTAACATACTGGCGATTCTTTTCGTTTATTATTTTCAAAATTAAATCTTTGTGATCAACCAAGTAAATCTCTCCTCAAATTAGGGATTTAACGTTTAATGGATACGTAGAATTTACATATAGAAACATACATTGATCCCAAAAATACAATAGAAAAATGCGTCATTCCCTGTACGCCGTTTTTATGTTAAATATATTTTATTTAAAATTATGTTATAACTTAAATCGGCCAAGAAAATGAATATAAACTACTCTATAATTTGAGGTTCTACGCTTTATAGAACGTACGTAGAATTGAAAAGCCTAATTAAATGTTTTAAAATTTCGTTTTCTGTTTTTTACAAATCGATTTATTAAATTATTTCATCCTTTTTAAGTTAAGCGGACTAAAGGTTACTTATTTCAGAAGAATTAATCTACTTCAATTTAAGAAGGACAGAAATCTGTTTTTTTGCAGACACAAAATCAGAGTAATATCTTCAAATAGATAACATTGTTGTGAGTGGTTTCAGAGTGAAAAAACAATTTGACCAAATTTGCTAATTAGAACTTTTCAAACCAAGGTCACGATTTGATATTTTTGTCCATTTAAAAATTTCAAATAAATATTAATTTTACAAAGTCCCAAATTTCATGAAGATGTTTTTAATAATTCTGTATCCATCCTATTCTTACAACTTGCATTGACAAATTTAATGAATAAAATTTAGTTGTTCAATCATCCTTAGACGTGTTGGTATGAATGGTATGGGTTTCTAGGTTAGTGTATGAGAAATCTAAATAGGTGAAATATCAAAAATGCCAATTTTTTAGGAAGGGCTATTCTTCAATGTTGTGTAGTTACTTAAATAGATTTAAAAAAAAAAATTAAAATTCTTTATTAGGCATTCAGAAAACAATATCGAAGAAGCCTAAGCAAGGTAGTTAATAAATACGAATTACCTTCATTGGCACAGGAAAAGTTCTATGCAAATAGTTACCACGTTTTTATTAAAATATACGAAATTTACTTTAAAATGATATTAGATAAATAACAATAAGTTTATGATTAATCAAATAATTAATATGAACTTTAAACTTCAGCGTAAATGACCCCAGACGTAGAAACACTTAATAAATAAATAAATTGTTATTGTTTATGAAATGTACATTAAACAATAATGATTCATTAGTGTAAATATTTTTTAAAACATTTCATAAAAATAGTAAAACATTGACAAAATAAAGCTTTATTAGTCATACTTTTCGCGAAAATAATATACTTTTGTACCGTCATAAAATATGTTTTCTTCTTTTTATTGGGAAGCTGTATGATATTCTCTGTTTTTTGGCAATGATAACTTCTAAATAAACAACAATTGATTTATTTGTTGAATTTAAATGTTTACATGTTAACATTTCGGGAACTTTACTCCTATCTTCAGAACTTACAATCCCATGTTTTCTTGTCGATTCATGGCTTAAATCTGAAGTGCTCCTTTGACATGTTTTAAATTTATGTTACAGATAAATTACAGTATATGATATCCAGAGCATCAACATTCCCATAAACCAATAATTGGTTATGTTATTGGTATGTTTTTAAATGTTTTACAAACAAAAGATTCCCCACTTCAGCAATATCAAAAATACAACGAATATATTTTATGTTTAATTTAGAAATAAGTCATTATTAACTAAAATACATAAAACATAAAACAATGTTTTCATTCATGACAAACAATTCATGACATTTGGAATCAAACTATAAAATAACACATTTAAGATCCTCCTATCCTCCCTCCCACCTCCTTATCTGTTACTATCATCCTTTTGGTTGAAAAAAAGACGTTTTACCAAACTTGTTATGTCATTATATATATACATTATATGTATTTTAGTTAATAATGATTATTTTCTAAGTCGAATCTAAAAATATATTGGTTGTATTTTTTAGATTACTGAAGAGGGGGACACAGATTCTTCAAAACGTTCAATAAATAATTATCAAAAGCTAATCTTCATTTTTATTGAAATGATCTTAAGGTATACACTTAAGTGAGAAAGGAAATTAAAAAAATGAATGTCTAAATTAAAAAAAAAAAAAGGAAATTATAAGTTATTTAAGTCTTGCTAATTTAACTTTATATTCACAATAATAATGACATTATATGTATTAACAAGAGAAGGATAAGCTTTGACAACACTCAATTGCGTCCAATTCGGACCATTGAGGTCAACGCTAATTTACACAGCTTTCCATGAAATGTCAACAATTCGAGGAGCAGTAAATTTCAGAAAAAAAAAAATTATCTGTCGCTCTGATGAAGTATTTTTTGTTTAAAAACAAAAATATATTTTGTATTACGTTAGATCCATTTTTTTTATAAAATACAGATAAAACCAGAAGTCTGTACCTCTTGAAAACAGTATCTTTAAATTTATAGTTTAAAAAAATACAGAATCAGAATATATACACTTTACTATTACATTATATATACTTTCAAAGAGTCTTGAGGTTCAGTCTATTATTAAATTTATTATTTATTACTATTTATAATATTTAACAGTCGAGAAAATGAAGATTCCTTCATCCATGGTCGATGGCTAGTGTCCGTCCTTATATGAAATATTATTGCTCTTCTTTACTTAAAAATAGAGCAAACGAAAGGAGAATAAGAAAAATGGAACTTTTACATTAGCTGGTTTCCTGTGGTTTGAAAGTTTCATCAAATTGTAACCCATCTAAAATATGACTTGCTCCGAAAATACATAACGCCGTCCGAATATGTCATCCTCAAACATTCAAAATTTCGTAATAATAAGCCTCCTTCAAAAATTTAGAATGATGCATCTTGCGCCATTAAATAGCTCTATGAGAAACTCTGGAAATCTCCATTTACATGTTAATCTTGGCAAATTTTACTTCAAAAAAATTGGATTTTATGAATAGATTAAACTGTTATATTGCTACTCATATACTAGCTCCATGATGAAACTGTTACAAAAAACACGATGATACATGTATTTATTTATATATGTATATGTATATATGTATATGTATATACAGCAATCTTCATCCCTGTCTACATTCAAAACCCTCCTATTCCAATTCCTGTCCCAAAAACAGTCAGATACCCGCTAACCTTTTATGTAAAATTACATATAGCTCATAACTGAAATACTTATTAGCGGATTCATTTTTTTTTTTTTTTCTAAAAGTGTATATGTATATTTTACAATTGTACGTAGTTTTAAGTGTCTTGGCAAGGTTTCAAGAGTTTTGTATATACATATTTTTTTTTTTAATTTTGTATATAGTATGTAAAACTAATATTTTCATTACTGGTTTAGCTTTACCTTTACTTTTTATGTTTGTCTTCATGTGACCAGATATAACATTTTAATTTTGTAATTTTTTTTCATTCTGAAGGGACTTCGTCCCAGAATAAAATTATTTCCTATTCTATTCTATGTATATATATATATATATATATATATATATATATATATATATATATATATATATTAGTATTTTAGTCTTAGTTTATGTGGAACTTCTAACAACATGAAAATAGACCGGTAGATGTGTTTTCTCGGCGGAAGTAGTTAGTGGTGATAATAATTACGGAAAATCCTGTGTATTATTTAGAATCAGCACATTAAATTTGATTTTAACAAATGAATAGTTATTTTTCATTCACAAATTAAGTTACAATAGTTCAATGAAGTTTGAAGACAATATCTGTAAACAACTATTCATTATATGAAGTTGGGACCACCTTCATTATTAGGGAGGCTATTGTTGAAAACAAATAAATAGTAGCAATTAAAATAATAAGTTTGAAGACATTTCTTGTAATGTCTTATTTATGAGTGGCAAATGATGGGATGACCTCATTTTTTTAAATAAATAAACATTGCATTGTTGATTGTAAGCATTTCTAAACATTGTGTAATTTAGTCATATAGTTTACGCTATGATATAATAATGTATCATATTTCTATAAATCAGTGGTGTACAATAGTATTTGTGCATTTATTTTTGAGAGTTCTTTAAAAAAACAATTCTAGCATGGGATGATTTTTTAGGACACATAAAAACAAAATGAGATATCCCTGATGATAATATATAATATACGTTTTTATATACCTGTGGAAGAAGCTACCAACAGGAGAGTGACGAAAAGAGATGAAGAGAACATCATATTGACTTTAGCGTAGTCGGGAGTGAACTGGCCGAAAACAGAAGGGAGGAGATTGAGGTCGGATACCTCCCTCCCTAGCTTTCGTAGCTAGCGACATCTAGCTGCTGAAATTCAAACTTTCAATCGCATTTTATATATTATGAAATAAAAAGAATGTAACGATATTAAATTAAATTTATTATGAACCAGTTAAGAGATGGATATATAGTTCTATGTCGAAATTGTAAGTTTGAAAAATGGTCAGGCTGTGTAGTGAAAAAAATTATATTTATTTGTTTGTATGGGTTTGTCAACGTTACCTTATTCTATCCAATCCAATCATTGTCCAATTTAATTAATAAGACAACAGAGTACATACATTGGTCGATTAAAAATTTATTTTTCTAGAAAATTATTAAATTTTTAGTTGGAGTTGTTAACCCGCCGATAAACGTTTAGTTAAAAAAGACTAACATTTTATTCATTGAATAACGATTAAAATTTTCAATTGAAAAACAAAGTCGAATAATAATTTATTTTTATAAATATTTATTAGAATAAAAATCGAAAAATAATACATCATTTTCCTTATATGTACATAAAAGTGAATGGTTCTCAAAACTGCTTCAGAACAATTGACAGATTTTTCGTTTACATCATCTTAAATACTTATTATCATGAAAATAAAATTTAAAAATACTAAACTAAAAATAATGACTTAAAATATAGCCTATAATCGAAGAGTTTCGAAATGTGACCGTGTGTGAGGGATGCGTAATTATTTCCTGACGTCCTACAACTTGGAGGTTTTTCACAATAAAGTTTTTCTTTGATTCTAATAGATTTATTAGAATCAAAGAAAAACTGATTATTAAACAAAATTATTATCACTATAAGTGGGAGGGAGGGTGAGGTATCCTCTGTCTGATTAACGGCGGACCAACTCCCATTTTACAAATTATACAACTGTTCATTTAATTGTACTACCCATTGCTCAAATTGTATAACTGTTATTTACATGTATTCTGTAGTTCAGATTGTATTATTTGTTATCAATATAAAATAAACTGAACGAAGTTCGGACAAATTTTTGTATATTTTTTAAATCTATAGTGTGAATGTTATCCTACCCACTATAACTAATGCCCAAGTAATAGATTGTTGTAATACCCATTTAATAAATAAATAGATAAAAAAATTATATGCAAAATCAAGTAAACAGTTTCTTTTTTAGACTAGTTTAATCTTTAAAATCATCGTCTCCTCCCCCCCTTCCCCAATGCCTCTATTGATTCTTGTTCCAAAAACATGAGTTTTTCATCTAAAACACTATTATTAATATGGTGTATAAAAAAAAAATGATGGTTTTATCAAATTCAAAGGACTGTAAATATTTTAATACTTATCAATACTTAATTTAAAATATTTACTTTTAGAGCATTCTCTAAGCTTATTTAATCCCATTAGACATCTCCAAAAAAATCCTGAGTTTAGTTATTTGTTTCAAAGATGAAACAAATATAAAGAAGAAACAATGGAAGTGTCCTACGAAATTCTCGTAGTTTTAGGGCATTACTGGAGGGAAAAAAATCAACAGCCGCTGAAGCAACTCGTAAAATTACTGAATATGAAGGAGAAGTTGTCTTTGACCAGCGCACTGCGCGGCGTTGTTTTGAAAAATTTAGCTTTGGAGATACGACGTTGAAAAGGAGGAAGAGCTCCGGGCGACCATTGATGGATGTTGATAAGGTTCTGCAGGAAGCTGTTCAGTCAAATCCGTCCACAAGTACTCGCGAACTTGCCAGAGAAGTTGGTGTGTCGGAAGATACTGTTAGTCGCCATCTACTCTCCATGGGGAAGATGAAAAAGAGCAGTAAACTGGGCCCTCACGAATCTACTCCTCAGCAATAAACTAAGAGGTTAGAAATTTGAGAAAATTTACTGAAAAACCCTTCTGACATGAGGTTTTACCGAAAGATTGTCACCTTTGATGAAAAGTGGGTTTACTGGTGAATTCCGAATTGTCCTGAGCAATGGCTAGATAATGGTCAAACTGCTTTTCCGGTTACTGCAAGGGGGAAATTTGAGAAAAAAACTATGCTTCGCGTTTTTTGGGATTTAAAAGGTATTATTCATCTCGAATTTGTTCCTGATGGATGTTCTATGAATTCTGAACTATACTGCGAACAACTGGAAAGATGTTGAGAGTTATCCTGCTTTGATCAACCGAAAATGAATTTTATTCCAACAAGATAATGCTCTTCTTCAAAATTCCCGTCGAACCAAATAAAACTTTTCATGGGTTTTATTTTTCTTAGATCCACGACCCATTTTCTTAAAGAGGAAAAAAATTGATAATTTGTATTGTAATAAAGTTGAAATTTCGGTCCAAGAGTTCTTTGACACCCCAAAGAATGGTATCAGCAAGGGATCGTGCAATTGGCTAGCAGATGGCCTATGACGGTAGATAACAAAGGACTATACTTTGAGTATTAATTGTATTTCATATCAAAGAAATAACAATACAACTATTGGATTGACAAACGGTCATTTTTTTTTAACACCCTACTATTATACCTTTTAAACGGTCATGAATGGGCGATTAAGTTTCGCTTATTTGCTTATTTTAAATTTTGCTAGACACAAAGAATCAATATTTAGGTCGCACACTAGTGTATGTAAAAAGTTACTAACTGAAACGTGGTGCAGTTTTCTATATAGCTGAACGTTTCTGATTGACGTAGATTATGAGTGTCTATAGCAGCCCAAAATGGTAAAAAAAAAAAAAAAATACAATAACCTTATACTATTCTATAGTGACAGGACGAAATAATTTATCTTTTAAGTATGAAAATGTATTAGGTAATTGTTTTTTAAAGTGCTCTATTGCCCTCAAATTATTCATGTATTTTCTTGTTTATTAACATCTTCCTTAATAGTACAAACACGTTCCTTATCATAACCTCGAACTTAATTTTTTGACTTTTGTTCCGCTAGACAAAAAGTTGGCTATTGGCAACTCTGTATAATGGTCGCTGAGTCTGTTACGAATTTAACAAAAAAAAAAAAAAAAAAAAAAAAAATGGATGTAATGGAAAACTGTTTTAACCAAATGTACATGTTTTTTATTTTTTTTGTAACCTCTTAGTTTTTTTTCGTTGTCTCCTAGACCACATCCCGATTCTCGATTTAAATACACAGGGGTAGAGTCATCAGTCCTACGCCCGGTCGGTTTGAATTGCCTCCAGTAGCCTGACGGGCCTCACTTAGTCGGGAGGGGGGGAATCTCGGGCAGCGTAACTTTCCCTGGTGGATGGCCACACCAATAGGGCGGTCATCCATCCAAGTGCTAACCACACTCGGCGTTGCTTAACTTGGTTACTTATTGAAAGCGCTTTAGCCCGCACGGCCACCCTAGCCCCTATATTATATATTATATATATATATATATATATATATATATATATATATATATATATATATATATATAATATTTATTTATGGCTAGTGTTGTAGGGTGAACGCACCAAACATGGACAGGGGACCAGTGATGGACAGTTTGGGCTTTAAATATAAATAATAAGCTTCCTTGTTGATTTAAAGGTTCCAGTTTTTCCTAGATTGAAGAACAATGCCCTCTATTGACAACTTTATGAATAACGTTCCCAATAGAAAATGTTAAAATGCCTATCATTGTTCTATTGCTCTTGAGATCAATGTGTTTCATACCTTCCTACTAATAGTTTTGCTAAGAGTAAATTAATCATTTATCTTATTTTATCCTTATCGTCATCTTTGTAGTTGAATAAAGATTTTAGAATTTTTCTGAGGTATGTCTATAACTGGCACCGACCTCCTGTCCATTACTAGCTCAATTGAATTTCGGGGTTTCCGTCACCGTTTTTTAAATGGAGATTATATCTGCATAACTGAATATTTTTTAACTTAGAAAAAGTGTTATATAAGAATATATAGAAAAAGGAGATTCGAAATATCAAAGGGAAAAGTTTATAACTATAATAATTATGGCGGCATAAGACAGAAATTTTCTTAGCTATGTCCAGTACTGGTGCGCTTACCCTAATTATAATGTTTTCAGAATGGAGTTTGAAAAATGTTTTAAAGTATAAAAAAGTAATGTATCAAGGGAGTAAGGATAAAGTTGGGTGTACTTTTGTACGTAGAATTCTTTCGTCGTAGAAAAACAGGATAAATGGTTGCATCGGCAGCATTCATTCTTAGTTGCGCCAGTGCTTGCGGCCTAAATACTTTAAGATATTGACACACGTCATAATGATCCATTGCAAAGAATAGAATGTACATGTTCTAATTATTTTTCATATTTACCCCTATGCATTTGTATTATCATCACTTGAATTTTCATTTCTGTGTGCCGGAGGTAAATGCCACCATGTCACATTTTTATATTTGTTCAGGAACCAATTTTCCAAAACTTTGAACCATTAAAATTTGTTTCTTAGTTACTAAACTATTTAATAATAAAGCAAATAATAAATAATAAAAGCAAACTAGTTTATGGCTCATGTGTTTACGGTACAGCATCAATGAAAACTTTAATGATGTTAGATGTTGTATACAATTGTGCTTTAAGAATTTGTACTGGAGCATTGGCAACCTCACCAGTAGAAAGCCTGTATGTTGAAGTAGATGAACCTCCTCTCTATCTGAGAAGGTTGTATGTAACCCTAAAGTACGGTCTCAAAATTAAGACACGCCCAAAACATACATTAAATAAAATACTGTTTCGGGAAGAATCAGACAACAGCTGGGGAAAGCATTTCGTAGAAACATTTCTTGAAAATGTCTCAGAATCAAAGGTAGAATCTCTTTTGGACGTGCCGGACATTATTATCCCCCCTTGGATCCATACCTCGCCAGTTATAGAGAACTCGATGGCTGGCTCTCGAAAAGATACGCTACTTCCTATCGAAGCACAAACTCTATTTATGAAAATAATGGAAAAGCATAAAAAATGTAATATCATTTATACTGATGCTTCAAAAGTAAACGACGAAATAGGATGTGCTATTGTCAACTCTCAAATAGAAAAGTACTTCAAACTTCCGGAGATCTGCTCTGTATTTAGTGGAGAGATGATCGCTATTAGAGAAGCTTTGACTTACATTGATTCAACGGAAAGTAACAAATGGGTCGTGGTAACGGATTCAAAGAGCGCAATCCTGGCCATTGAAAAGAGAACACCGACAACTACACTGGCAAGATCTATTAAAAATATCTGGTGGAAACTGACAGAAAAGAGAAAGGAAATAGTATTCATGTGGGTTCCTTCACACAGTGGACTTGTCGGAAATGAACAGGCAGACAAAGCAGCAAATATGGCGAGAAGGCTAGATAGAAATCCAACAGTTATAATCAAAGAAATCCCGATAAAAGATTTCATACATCATATAAACAAAAAATTGCGGGTAATGTGGCAGAACGTATGGCGACAAAAAGAAACCAAATTAAAAGGAATAAAAAGCCACTGTTCCAAATAGAAAACTAGCAACCGACTCTCTAGAAAAGAAGAGACAGTCCTCTGCCGCTTACAAATTGGGCATTGTGAATTTTCACATGCCTGCTTACCAAGAGGACTAGACCCAGGGACCTGCGATAGCTGTAAGGTGCAAAGAACTGTCCAACACATCATTCAAGACTGCCCAGTATTTGAGAATGTAAGGAAAAATCTCAGCGACAACGAAAACGCCGTGGAAAAAACCTTACAGTTTTAAAAAAAAATAAAGTTCTACAATAGAATATAAATAGGAAGCGTTGCCAATGACCCTGCAGGGTAGAGGCAACAATAAAAAACAAATAAATAAATAAATATTTAATAATAAAAAAATGGACATGGTGTCTTATTATTTATTTTATATATTTCTATCTTCTAGTTAATCCTTCCTAATTTTATTACAAAATATGTTTTAAATAAAAATTATAAAAAACGTTAATCTTTTTTGCGTTCATACATAATCAGGCATTTTAGGTAACTATTATAAAATCAATTATACCATAAACTAAAAAACGTCTGCCAAGTAAGGTCAGTGTAGCATCCTCACCGTTTCATTGGCTAAAATATATCTATATTACAAGGTATACAATTTTTCGTATGAGAATAAAATCTATGAGAGAAGCCGATTCGGAAAGACATTTACCCTTCAACATTCACGGGTTTGATACCCACGAATTTCGGCTATATTAAAATGCGAAAGATTGCCATATTTGAATATTTCATATTGATTATTCTTAAAAAAAAAACCAATGCATACTCAATATGCATTTCACTACTGATAGTGCAAAAGGTCGTTTGTAAAAACTCATTATTTCTTTATGCTTTATTTGTATAATTTCATATTTTATTGTTCTCTGCTATTTTCCATCTTAGCAGACTGCTTATATCAGTTGCAGGCTACAAAATGTCACCTTTAGCACAAATAGAACAAAAGTTGAAAATTTTTATATACTTAATATGTACGTTTTCAGTTCGTAAAATGGATGAAACTAGAAAATCCATAGGAAAAATTCAATTTGTTCGGAATTAACGAGACCAATACTTTTCTTCAGTAAGAACAAAACTAATTAAGCAAACTAATTATATAAAACTAACAAAACTAATTATATAAAAAAATAGGTGAAGTTCACACAACTTCGATATTTAAGGAGGGCATCGAGACCAAGACAAACTGATTAAATTTCAATGGAAATAAACACAATCACAAATAAGACTTTTTTTTTTGTTTACTAATTCAGAGTAAAAATTACTGAGTAATTAAATTTACTGAAAATTACACGAAATCTAAGTAAGGCAGTAAAGTGTCATGCCAGTAATGTTTGGAATCGACCAACCAATACAGTATTAATTAATTTTTTTAATAAATCCTAAAATTTTATAACCACATAACAATATTGTAATAACCTAACTCCCTCGCTATATGATCAGTGCCTCAACATTTCACAGCCATTATATTGTTAACAATTATTTATATTAATTTTAATTATTGAATGGAATTCAATGAAATTGTTACTAAGTAATTTTTATACTGTTCTCCATATCTCCTCCAAGTTGGGGTCAAATCCCCGTTTTCAAACTATAGACATATCAAATAACACATTTCCTGATCAAAAAGCGAAAGTTTTTTTTTTTTTTTTTGTAGTAGATAAAATTTGATAAAATTGATGCCTATATCATTTTACGTTTACAGATCCCTAAATTCCCTCCGAATTTGAGAAAAATCGAACATGCGGTTTTAGAGATATAGACGTATCAAGGAAAACATGTTTGCGCATATATAAGAGAAAGCAATGGACAGAATTCAATAAAATTGATCCTATAATATTTTTTCGCAAATACCTATCTTTTATCCTACTTTGAGCCAAATCGAACTAGCAGTTTCTGAAATATTGGCATTTCTAGAAAAATGCGTTTGCGCGAGCGTAAGCGGAAGTGCTTGTTAGAATTTAATAAAATTTATATGGGAACATATAGACACAAACCCGCACAATTCCTGAAAATTTCATGAAAATTGGATAAACGGTAGTAGTTGATATGCCCGTTACATCGATTTGACTATAGACAGACTGACATCGAAACAAATTTGATTCTTGATGTCTAAAACGTAAAACGGCATTGAAAATTTCGATTCTGAGCACAAATTTTTTTTAACCTCTCCCACGAACACAATGCTTCCCTACCTTCGGTTGTGAGGAAGCAAAAAAGACACTATTCCTCCATTCAAAGTATTTCATTAATATTAGGAAGTAAAAAACTTGAAAAACGATTGGAAGCAGCTCAAGGCGTGTACGCCTTAGTTGATTTCAAAGCAGCTGTGATTCTGAGGACAGAAATGTCCATTTGTGGTAAGTATAGTTCATATATTTGAGGAAATAATTTTCCTTAAATATTCCCTTACCTCAAAGTTCCAGGAAAATATAAATAACGATGCCATTTCTCTTTCCTATATTTTTTTCATATAGTTATTATTATAACTAATAACAACCTCCCATTCATGTACATACCGTGATTGACGTTGATTAACTTTTATTAACTGTTGTAAGCCGGCTCACCTCACAATAT
Source organism: Nezara viridula (assembly GCA_928085145.1). Lineage (NCBI taxonomy): Eukaryota > Metazoa > Arthropoda > Insecta > Hemiptera > Pentatomidae > Nezara > Nezara viridula. Next base: position 61,603,467 of record OV725080.1, on the reverse strand, counting down.
TAGTAAAAAGTATAAATCAAAATTATTTGTTTAATTAATTTTTTTTTTCAGAAATATTACAATTTGTCACAATTAAGAACATTTATTATAATGTTCGGAGAGCACATTCACACTCTAGTTACAATAATTAAAAATAAATAATATAGTAAATGTATATAAACAAAAGAACTAAACTAATCAAAATAACAACTAAAATACATGCATACTATACAATATTTACAGAATCCATTCACTCCTCATTCGTGGAAGGAAAAGCAAAACTCTAGGAGATCCCAGCGCCATAGTGTCTGCCAATCTTGGTGTATGGCCTCTTTCAGGGGTCCCGCCAGTTCGGATGCCGAAATTTTACCACGTCCTGGAAGGGTAAGAGCTTCTGAGACCTGAGAGGTAAGAGTTTCACTCGGAGATGGAAGGTACCCGACTGGTAAACCAAGTTTAAATGTTCATTGACGTCAATTTTACTAATCTACCAATATGTTTAAGTAGATAATATCTAACTAAATAATTATTGTGCAGCTAAATTCCCATTAGGTTAGATAGTTATTTGAGCGGTTGGATTGTTATTTAATAATTTCTTTTGATAACTTTTCTTGGAGCATTTGTTACAAAACTCAGTATGTTATGCACACCAAGCGCGATAGGCACTGCCATTGGAGGAGGGACAAGTTTCCATCACCTCCCCCCCAAATTTTATGAAGTTCTAGAATTTCACTGTTTACAATTTCAAAGTCATTTACTGAGAGCAGTCGGCCGAACGGGCCAATGCTAGTGTAAAATCCGCGTTGCTCTGCAACCTGATAAACTATGACGATTAAAAGTTCGAATCGCGGTACCGGGAGGACTTTTAACTCTTGCATTAATCCTCCGCTCTCCCCTCTGGCCCGAGAAAAAAAGCGTATAACCTTAAAGGCGAGAATGGGTAGAAAAACAAAAAAAAAAAAAAAAAAAAAAAAAACGCTGTCGGTAGTAATTGGAGTGTATTCTACTTTTCATCAGAACGCTAATAAATTAACCACCTTGTTTTCACTCTATAAGCCTTTTCTTAGCGATTATTTTTTATTCCTGAACACTTTCATCATCTTTCTTTCCTTATTATTGCTGATATAATTAATATAAATATATTTAAAATAAATAATGAAAAAGAATGCAAGAGAATTACTTTGATAAAGCAAGTAATTAATTGTGTGGGCTATGAAGCCATTCATTAGTTTGTAGCTAATTAGTGTTGAATGTTTCGATCATTACTGAATAAACATTTTTGGTGATTTAAAATATAATTTGTTTACATAAAGTCTGTTATGTTCTATTAAAATTAATGACTGGTTTCAGATAGCTATTGTATAATAATTTAAAAAAATCTAGTGCACGCAACACACAACTTTCACTTACCGCTCAACTTTGAATAGAAATTATTTTCTAGAAATGCTGGGCTATTATAAAATTTTTGAAGTGCATTTTAAACGGAGCTAAAGCTTAAAGCTTACAGATAACAAGTCATTAAGACCATTATAATTACAAAATGTCTATTTATTATATCGACGGTAGGCAATAAAAATCTAGTCACTCCGTCTACTTTAATAAACCACACAACTTTCTTTGCTTTTATAAACTACAGAATGACTATCTCCAATTTCAACATTTTTGAGTAATGCCATTTTAATATTTTTAGTTGAAAAAGTTATCTATACAGACAGTAAGTTGATTCCGGAGGAGGTGATTGCAGTGTTGAAATATAGAACTGTGAATAAAGGTATATCATTTATTGAAAGTAAATCTGAATATTTAACCTATAAATGATTATGGATCGTAGGACTATTAGTAGTGTAGCGCGAAATCGGAAATTGAACACGATGAAAGCAGTAACTATAAATTTAACAGTAATTTTAAAAGTTAAACTTCTGGTTTTCCGCTTCTAAAGTGGCTATCGGAAACGGCATTAATATGTATTTCATATATTCGATATTAATATTACATATATTACTTTCACTCACCTATATATGAATATCGCGATCGTGAAAATTTTTGAATCTGACTTTTCAACGGAAATGCACGTTTTGAGGTCCCTTGAGTTCAAATAACCAAGTCACTAAAAATGACCTGTGTGTCTGTGTGTGTGTGTGTGTATGTAAGCAGTCTACCTCAAAAACGAAAAGTCGTACGAAACTGGCATTACATATTTAAGATAGGTATATGCCTTAGATGCCCTGGCAACTTTTTCCTTAAAATCGACTAACCGGAAGTGCCATTTTATATCAACGCTGAAACACATTTTTACAATTTTCTCAAAAACGGCTCTAACAATTTTGATTAAACTCGGTGTGTCATTGTACAATTAAGTGGTCTTTAATATCAATCAGGTCTTAAATGCCCAATGTTCATATACTTCTTCCTCTAAAGTACCGTTAATATGGTTTATTTTAAATAATTATTCATCTCACATTATTCAGAGTTACGAAAAAATACTAAATATAACTTTTGAAAGAATTTGATAATTGAATAAAGAAGAAAAAAAAAATGTTTATCCAGATCGAAAATGAATCTCCGGATATACTAGTCAGAAGGTATACGTATAATATATCGTTGGAAAGCGGAGAATTTTAGAAAAAACGTAATCTAATATAGAAAAAAATATAAATAATATTTTTTTTAAACTGATAGTATTTAATGTAAATCACACGTTTTCAAGGAAATTAAATGAAATTTTCTTACTATATATAAACTTTTAAATGTTTTCCTAAGATTGAAAAAAAAAACTTAAAATCCACTGAATCAAGCCAATGCCATTGTTTAAAAAACTATTTCATAGTACTTGTGTGAAAGAATAAGTGAAATATAAAAACATTTCGTGAATATGTTTATAACCTCAAATATATTTACTATAGAGTATTAACTCTAGATAAGATATTATATTTAAATAATCAGGTATCTATCGGCCGTTTATTCCAAAACATCATTAAGTAACCATCATTAAGTTAAGTAGAAAATTAAATTAGTGAATAATTTGATGAAATTACCTTTTGTGATATTCCAACACTATCCACTTACAATTAGTGTGACAACTTTTGGCCTGTCTATGGCAGACAATGCAAATCTCTTAATTCCGTTTCAGTAAACTTTGCAATGGAAAATAACAGTTTAATAACTAATAGTAATGCAATCCATAATCAACAGATCGTACAATCCATAATCAACCGGTGATATAATAAATAGGAGTTTTTTTATTTTAATGGTATTTATGATTTGTTAGCTGCGATTTTTTAGCTTTAGTTCAGTTAAAAATGCAATTCAAAAATTTTATAATAGCCCAACATGGTCAGAAATTAATTTCTATTCAAAGTTGAGCGGTAAGTGAAAGTTGTGTGTTGCGCGCACCAGATTTTTTTTTTATTTTGGTTCCATAAGAGAACCGATCTATTTAAAAAAACATTCAGTGCCTGCCTTAAGGGCAATCAAGGCAATTGTCTCGGAGCGCCGGCCATCTTCAGGAGCGTTCGCCACTTGTTAGAAACAAAAAAAATAAATTACAAAACGTATCGAAGTAATCAAATTTAGCCTATTGATAAAGCAACTGTATTAGAGAAATATTGAATGAAATAAAATTCAAATATTACATAATATAAAATAGCTTAAGAAATAAATTTAATTTTTTTAGTGGGGAGAGATGACGTCATCGGCCGGCGGCGCCGAATGTCTATGCTCCCTGACCGAATATCCTTAGCCTTCCAGCACTGAATATACTGTTTAAACATTTAGCACGAATAAGAGAGGGTATATACAACAGACCACTCTGCTGTCGAGTTATGATTAACATCAGATTTCCTTTCTAAATACGTGTTGACCAATGTAATTACGAAATTTAACGGTGGCATGTAGGAAAAATGAATTTTACGAAAATGACTGCGAAATATTGGAGGAGCTTCTCTCCCTCCATAAAATATTGGGGTGGCAGACAGAGCCTTCCCTCCCTCCACTGCCGGCGCCTATGCAACCCGCATTGCTCCAGCAGTGAGCCAGTACGATAGCTGTGCTGCAAGATTAGCCTAATCAAATTAGCACAAAAAGGGGATAATTAAAATTTCTTTTTACTTTCACTTACCTATCTTCGGGATCCCTAGGGACGCTGTTTCCCGTTTTTATGTAGGGTTGAAGTGGCTTTATCCTTCCTACCATCGTATTTCCTGGCATCCTTTCTCTTTCAAGTCATCCATTCCCACAGACCTTCATATATCTCCGAACTCCTCCAATTCAAATCCTCTGTTCGTTCACACAATACTCGTTCCAGGTCTTCTGATTTAAACATAAGTGCTTACCGAACCACTGCTTCCGACAGATCGTTCATTATCCGATCCTCATCCCTATGGAACTCCATCCTTCCCCACATCCGTCAATCTAAAACCCTTCCTACCTTTAAATCCCGCCTGTTCAATCATTTCTTAGCCATGCAGTCCCCATAAAATTGTAAATAGATACCACTGTTGATATGTATATAAATTATTAGATCGTTCTTCATTATTTTTACTCTAATTTTCCTTTTTTATTATTAACTGATTTAAGTTTGAAAGTAACTTATAATGTTTTTATTATGAATATTTAATTACTCAACATTTTTGTTTATGTATCTTCTGCGGATGCTTAGCCCATATTTCTGTCCTTCTGTATTATTCTAAAGAGACTCGTACCAGAATAAATAAAGTATTATCATTATATTTATCTTTATTATTCTCGCTTTCGCGGATTCGAAACTGAAGGTGGGGGACAAGTCCAACCACCTGCAGTTATAATTTTTTTAGATATTTAAGAACTTTCTAGTAATTCTGGCTGTATCCAAGAGAACTGCTTACTGAGCCTGTCTTAACACATCAGCGGGTAATTCCAAGCCGTCCGTACCTGCCACCAGTGACTTTAGGGTCAGAACATTTGTTGTTATTATTATTATATAAGTAATATATAGTAAGGGAAAGTATTGCGATAGTGAAAAATTTCTAATCTGAGTTTTCAACGGATATGCACCTTTTGAGGTCCCCTGAGTCCAAATAACCAAGTCACGCAAAATGATCTGTGTGTGTGTGTGTGTGTGTGTGTATGTGGTAAGTCTAGCTCAAAAACGAACAGTCGTACGATAATGATATTACAGATTTATGATAGATGTATGCTTTTGATATGACAGCAACTTTTTCCTGGAAATCAGCTAACCGGAAGTGACACTTTATATCAATGGTTATACACATTTTTTCAATTTAAAAAAAAAAAACGGCTCCAACGATTTTGATTAAACTCGGTGTATCATTGTATGTGTCTTTAATATCATCGAAGTCTTATCCCCATTGATGTCATTTTCAGAGCTTAAATGTTCAACATGTCTTCCTCTAAGTACCCTTAATTTGCTTTATTTTAAATAATTAACCATCTACCATTATTAAGAGTTATGAAAAAATGGTAAATAAAACTTTTGAAATGATTTGATAATTGAAAAATGGAGAAAAAATGGAAAATGTGTATTCAGGTCGAAAATGAATTTCCGGAAATTCTAGTCAGAAGGTATACGTATCGTTGGAAAGCGGAGAATTTAAAAAAAAAAACAACATCGAAAGTCGTAGAAAGTAATGGAGAATGATGAAAAATTATAAATAATAATTTGTGAAAATTAATTATTTAACGGAAATCACACGTTTTCAAGGAAATTAAATTTAATTTACTAATTAAAAGTAAAATTTTTTTAAGCTTGAAAAAAGTATTTAAAATTCACCTAATCAAGTCAATGGCACTGTTTAAAAAACTATTTCGTAGCACTAATGTGAAAGAAAAAGGGAAATATTTAACGGATGTATAAAGCATATGTTAACAACCTTAAATACATTTACTGCAGTTTAATAATTTTAAATCTGATATTATATTTAAATAATTAGGTATCGACGTCCGTATATCCCGAAAAATAGTCGAGAACTTTTTAAAAAACTAAATTAGTGAATAATTTGATGAGTTTACTCTCTGTGAAATCCAAACGTTGTCCGCTTAAAATTAGTGTAAACACTTTTGACATATCTATGACAGGCAATGAAAATCTCGTAATTTCTTTGTAGAAAACTTTACAATAGAAAAAAAAATCAGTTTAATCAGGCGTAGAATCCATAATCATTTATAGGTTGAATATAGAGATATACTTTCATATCTCTCTAGGAATATATATATTGCTCAGTGATTGGAGTTATGTGGTTTACAGATGTGGTTTCAATGATTTGTTAGCCGTAAACTTCAAGCTATAGCTCTGTTAAAGGTGCACTTCAAACATTTTATAATCGCTCAACATTGCCAGAAAATAATTTCTAGTCGAAGTAGAAGATTTTTCTAATTGTTAGGTACGCAGAGAATATAAAAAAATCCAAGTTTTTGCTCTTGAAAGCCTTGTGGGTTCCAAAAGCCATTGAAATTTCGATTTTTTTTTTGTTTACGCTAGATATCTCTTTTTTAGAGCATTCTAGAACTAACGAACTATCGAGCTTTCAAAATGAGTAAAATTTTGAAAAAAAAAATACAAAAATTTAAAATTCAAATATTGTATTAATATTTATTCGTTAATACAATCAAATACAATAATTATAGTACTATAACTATGCCATTAATGAGTACTTAATATTGTGACAGAGGACTCGTTATTCGTTTTCGTTATTATTGGCCATTTATTTACAAAAGACGCTTGATTTTCAACTTTAGTTTGGACGACTTAAAAAAGTAGAATTTACTGGTGTTTTTTATTCCTAAGGCAAATTGTTTTTTAAATTTTTTTCACGTTTTATTATTCCCTATCTATCGAGCTTTAATAATTGAGCCAACTGCCGAATCTCAGTGACCACTAGCGGATCCAGGATTAAATTTTGGAAGGGGCTTCAGCCCGAAAGGTTTTTTTTTCTCATATATACAACGATAATTAATTTGAAAAAAAAGAAAGAAACTAACTACCTATATGACATGGTGTTTAAGTGATTCTTGTAGTCCTATTAAATGTAATTACACGAACAATAATACTTTTAGAGATAGTTTTTAACATTTTTTTCCATAAAACATGGGTAAATTTTACCATTTTAGGGGGGGGGGGAGCTTTATTGTTTTACAAGAGTGCATAAAAACTCAATATTTCTTTATGCTTTATTAGAATAATTTCATATTTTATTTTCATCTGCTATTTTCCATAGTAGCAGACTACTTATATCAGTTGCAGACTACAAAATATCACCTTTAATACACATAGAATTAAAGTTGAAAATTATTACATACGAACTTATGCTCTGATAATAGTATATACATTACCGAATCAAGATTTAATTTTGGAGGAGGGGCTTCAGCACGAAAGATTTATATATATATATATATATATATATATATATATATACATATAACGATAATTAATTTGATAAAACCCACTGCAAATTATTTCTCTTTGGTATATTATTTCCAAACAGTTATACATATAAAGTAACATTAAATTCCTAGTTATAAAGAAAAATAAAAAAAAGGTGATTCTAATTATTGGACTAAAATTTTTTTTAATCATTAGTAATATGCTAAAAAAAAATAGCATTACTTCAGTAACACATTCAGAAATTAAAAAAAAAAGATAAACCTTTTGCAATAGCACATCTAAAAAAAAAACTAGAGACCATATCTTTGCTCCTAATTGTCCGATTTTGACGAATTTTTTTTGTTTTTTAGGAAATTCCGTAAACTTCTAAAAAACCATATACAATATTGACATAGATGTGTATACTTCTTGAGTTATTCGGAATTTAATTTAACCATCCCTCGTAACTTTTTCTGAGCTTCTTTTCGTTGAAGTATGTAGTATAGATAAATTTAGAGGGCGTGGAGAAAATGACTTTAGCGAAGTTTCATCAAAATCGGTACGTTCGTTTAGACGCTACAGTCTATAGCAACGCAGGTTTTTCGGCCGCCATTTTGAAACTAGAAGGCGAATAGTAATGTCGTTGTAGGAGGATGATCCTCGGGTGACCTCTGATTTTATATCCAAATTTGAAAAAAAATCGGTCTAGTAGTTTCAGAAAAAATGCGCGGACGGCGGACGGCGGACTAGTAGTGCACATATAAGAGAAAGTGTTGGACACAATTCAATGAAATTGACACTACATTATTTTTTCACCGAAGTCTACCTTTTATCTAACTTTGAGCCAAATCGAACGAGCCCTTTCTGAAATATTGGCATATCTAAAAATATACGTCTGCGCGTGCGTAAGCGGAAGTGCTGGATGGAATTTGATAAAATTGATATGGGACCATCTAGGCACCATTCAGCATAATCTCTGAAAATTTCATGAAGATTGGATGAACGGTACTAGGTGATATGCCCGTCACATCGATTTGACTACAGACAGACAGACAGACAGACACCGAACCAAATTTGATCCTTGATGTCTGAAACGTAAAACGCGAGTGAAAATTTTCGATTCTGAGCAAAAAAAATTTTTAATCTCTCGCACGAACACAATGCTTCCCTACCTTCGGTAATGAGGAAGCAAAAGAAATTTGAATTACCCGACTTTTTGCAAGGTGATTTGACTGGGCTAGATGGGAAAGGATAGAACCCATTAAGTTCGCTTCGTGTGCACACTCTACTTTTGTCCCATCTCGCCTCTCGGGCATATTTTTGAAACAGCTGATTTAGCATGCAATACTGAATTATATTTCCTATTCCTGTATGAGTTATTTATTTTTACTGGATCTATCAACTTGTTAGAAATAAATAAATAAATCTTTTTTTTAAATAATTTATTATTTGGTTAAAAACTTTCTGCTTTATATTGACTTATTGAAACTAGATGCATCCCTACAAAACCTTCTAAATTTAGCGACTAAGCTTTTACATTTTTTTAATTTACTTATGGATGGGACACCAATAAGTTATAATAATTTTTAAAAATGTGATAATTAAGAAGTAGGTAATTGTTATTGATAATATTTTGAAAGGTAAATACAGACTTATTGTAAATAGATATATATTAAGCAAAACCAAAGACGGAAACTTTCATTTAAATAAAAATTACATAATAATAAAATTAATTGTTAGACAAGAGATCAAAAGAACTTTTTATCTATTATTGTTTTACTTAATTTATTTTTAATGAGATTCTTGTTTTGAAAATGTTTTTTTATGAAACTCCGCTTTCTTAATTCCGTTAAATCGGATAAACAGAGAAATAACTATGAAACCGTTTGGCGTGATCTATACCCCCAAATTGTCAAATTATGGAGGTTATATAGGCCAATATTTTTGAAGGCCTCCTTTTTTGTTGACTTTGTACTCAACTTATCTTACGGTTAAAGTGGAAAGCAAATCAGTATATACGAGTTTTTAGTGTCTAATTAAATAGATAAAGTTTGCCGACCTCCAGATTGAAAACGCCACAATTCGGAGAATTTTCGTAAATAAAATATTTATAGTTTACGATGGGATGAAGGTATTGACGAACTTTCAGTTGGATGTTAATAATTTGATAAAAAGGGGTCTGTACCACTACAAGACTATAAAATTCTATCACGAGTTTCTTAAAAGATTCTTTCTATATTATTTTAAGCGCCTCAATTTATCTTTCCAATAAATTTTAGTTCATCGGAGAATTATCCCGGATTTTCTTGTTATATCTCACCCATGTTATATGTCCCCCATATCTCTCTTGAAAGGTGTCTTTGATATTTAAAAAAAAATGTATTCTATAAGACTCTGTATTTACGGTATAAGAAACAAGTTTTCCTCATTAGACTTCTAGCTTTTTCATGATAAATAGGTACTTTGGTATCGATATCCTCATGGGTGTCACGGCTGTTATCACAATATTCTTATATTGCTTATTTATAATTTGTGCTATTCTTCTAAACTGAATAGTTGAATAACGCAGTTTTTAAAAGGGATATGTTTTCATTCACTAGACTAGTCGAATTTTTTGTGACATATTTGTTGTAATATTTTCGTAATACAGTTTTGGATTTCACAAAATTAGAAACATTATTGATAAAGCAAATGAATTCGACCCAAATTAAATTAAATACAATTCAAATATAAAGCAATATAGAAGGCACTTCACGGTGCCTCATTTCCTGCTCCTCAATTATATTTTTATTTTTCAGGGGAGGAAAGTGGGGTGCTCATGACGTAATTGGCCGAGAGCGCCTAATGTTTAAGGCCGCCACTGGTCATGCACCTTTATTATGTCCATCTTCAGCATTTAACTGCGCCCTTAAAACCAGAGTATTTCAAAATGGTTTCCTTTAAATTCAAAATCCACATGAATTTGTCTAGTTTCAGAAACGAATTTTCTTCTACGCAGATCCTGTTGTTTCTCAGCTTCTTTTATTAGGGTCTTAGCGAGTATCTTTATGTCCTCTTGCACGGGTGGATCTACGGGAGGAGGGCTTTGGGGCTGAAGCTCCCTCTCCCAAAAATTAAATCTTGGATCCGCTAATGTCCTCTTGTATTTCCTTACAAAGTAATGAACCCTTCATTGGTTGTAGAGGTCTCTAACGGATTCAGGATTTATTTTTGGGGGTGAGCTTCAGCCCGAAAGATTTTTTTTTTTGCATATATTAGTGTAATTATTTCGGAAGAAATAAATAAACTAACTACATATATGAAATGTGTTTTAAGTGATTCTTTAAGTCGTCCTATTAAATGTAATTAGACGAACAATATTAATTATAGAGATAAGTTTTTTCATTAAACATGGGTTTATTTTACCATTTCGGGGTGGAGGGACTTCAGCCCGAAATCAAATTATAAAGTTTATGTACTCGTTTGACGCAAAATTTAACGTTCTTTAATTTATTAAAGATTACATTTTTCGCTTTGATGCATCGCTTATGAGTTATAAGTGAAAATAACAAAAAATCTTTTTTGGCTGTAAAAAGTTTACCGTGAGACAAAATTATAAAGTTTGTGTACTCACTCGACGCAAAATTTAACATTCTTTAATCTATTAAATAATACATTTTCACTTTGATGCATCGTTCAAGAGTTATAGGTGGAAAAAACAAAAATATATCGAAAAAATCTGACTTTTTTGGCTGTAAAAAGTTTTCCCTTAGTGTCCCGCGTTAGCAATTTTGTTTTTTATATGTCTAAACCCATATATACAAGTTAAAAAAATAAAAACTTTGCTCGCATTTGTCGCAATGGATTTCTCATTTCGATCCTCAAATTACTGGCCTAATATTCTTTTAATCAGCCGCCATTTTTGAAAGCAGCGGCTCTGGAACAGCAGCCAAGGTTCTTTTTACTCAGAATAACATACATTTACGTAATTTTCAATCATAACTTCGCCTGCTATCAGGTCGATTTTAGGGCTCCATTTCTGTGCTAAGAAGATGAAATGCTGAACATTTAACTTGCTTATTGTAGCAGGTCCAATTTCATTTTTCTGAGACGTTATAATCGATATGTTAAACAAACCTCGTTCTCTTTTTCACCTATCAAACACGGCGTCACGTTAAGATACAGTTTCGTTTAATAGCTCATTACAAAGCAGTAGTGTTGCCCAAATGCGAGACCAATACGAGTCTTGATCTTGCAAACGCAGTCTTTGTCTTGCGCAAGACTCGTAACAGTCTTGCAGTTACCTATCAGCTTATTACTAGAGAAATATTACTGTAATTTTTTAGATATGAGACACATAACTAAGCCTGAATGAAAAATTAGAAGAGTTAAATGCAAAAGTATATTACTTTCTCCAATTCTTTATATATAGTAACTAAAATTTTCAAGTATTCGTAACTACTTTGTCTCAATTTTTATTTAAAAAGTCGATTTTTTTTACCAGTCTGGGTCTTGGTCTTGCAACAGATAGGCGGTTTTGGTCAAAACTACTAAGCAGATAAAATAGTCAACATTTCGCCCGCTTATATTATGCAAATCTGATTTTTAGTTTCTCAAATTTTTTAATCCAAATGCAAAAACACTTCAGAAATTCACTGGTGTGCTTAAAGTAGGGTGTTCATGAGTTTCGGGATGTCACTACATGTTTAAAACTATTTAAAGGTATAAAGGTTAAATTGTGTATCTGGATATAGGTTCATTCCCCTAAGCAATAACTTAAATTTTATTTAATTATATAAGTTATTTGATATCTATAATAAAACTAGGTGATGATTCTACACAATGATAAATAAAATCATTTATTAAAAATTCAGTTGGTCCTTTGATATTTAAAACTTAAATTTTTTTCATATTGGATTTATTCAAAATATGAATAATCTAAGCTTTATTTCTTAAGAATAAATTGGTTACTGTAAAGTAGAAAAATATAAGATGGCTTTAAATTAACAGATTTGGGTAATTTAAAAATTGAACTGTAGCTTTAAAAATCAGAATCTCATTTTATTGAATGTGGGAAAAATCTATGGTGAAAGGTCTGGATGATCTTAAAACCAAGTGTCATCTTGGGGTAGCGAATGGGAACTATTAACCTATTCAAAGTTAATTTTTGAATTAGGCCAATTTTTTTTCAAAACTACTGATAATCTATTCTTTAAAACTTTAGGAAATAAAAACAACCAAATTTTTTTAAGTCCTTAACTGAAATATTTACAAAAATAAAATTAAACGAAATAAAAACGTTTTAGATTCTACAGCGTCAGATTTATTTTTTGTTTTTCACTTAACAAAAAAAAAATATCAAAATAAATAACAGTTCATAGAATGAAAAAAAATATATATAAAAACAGGAATAAATCTATTAAGAAAAGACATGAAGGGAAACCATGTGGGCAGACCTTTCATTCATGTTCTTAGAAACTTACCATCGTATTATCCTTTCTGTTAAAAGGGGGTACACCGCTCCATTCTCCAACTTAATCAGGGGCCCGCCAAAAATATTCTGAATGATCCAAAAAGGGAGAAAGAGCGGATCACAGAGGAAAGAGTCGACAAAGGGCAGCAAAGGGAAGATGATCCTCCAGCTGACCCTAATCAAAGGGTATATATCGAATCGGGCCCCCGGCCTCGGGCCTCAGTCATGATAGCTCGGTGGTCCACCCTGGTCGCTCTGGTCCTATCGGCGAGGTCTGGGGGCCCGGAGAACGACAGGCAGAAGTTCGCCGCCGTACCCTGGAGCAGCCCTCTTCGTGGCCACATCATGAACGTCGTCTGTCCCATGCAAGACGATTATCTGGAGAGGAAGGATCTCTCGGCGCTCCACCTCCCTGCCTGGGTCAGGCAAGTCTCCTAGAGTAACTACAACCATTCTGTCAGGGGAGACTAAAAAAGGTTTCATCAAAATTTTTGAGGGAGGAATATTTTGATTTTTTTTTTTTTTTTGAGAGAGGGGTGTGCAAATTTTGACGGAGTTATGAATTTTGGGAATAAGGGACAAGGGAGAAAATATGGAACATACCGCAGCAAGTGTAATTGTATATGATATACTATTTTTCTAATTCTACCTTAGCTTGCACTGTTTTTAGGAAAAGTTGAGCAATAAAATATCTTGGGAGGATAAGTTCTTGCTGGTGTTGCCCATACGCGAGACCGAGACGAGTCTTGGTCTTGCAGTTACTTATTACTATAGACTTATTACTGTAATTTTTTAGAGAGGAGAAACCTAAGTAAGCCCGAATGAAAAATTAGAGGAGTTAAATGCAAAAGTATATTGGTTATACCAATGATTAACATATAGTAACTAAGATTGTCAAGTATTAGTAACTATTTTGCCTTAATTTTTATTTTAAAAATCGATTTTTTTTTCCAGTCCTGGTCTTAGTCTTGCAACAGTTAGGCGTCCTTGGTCTTGCAAAGTGCAAGACCAAGACCGATTTTGGGCAACACTAGTTTTGCGCTGTCTAACTTGTGGAGAAAGGGCACCACTGCATTATGCAACTCCTCAATTCCCAAAAGTAGCCATACAATTTTGTATTGTAATAATAATTTAGTATATTATTCCAGGATTAATTTTGGGAGTTATATATATATATTTTTTTAATAACGTTAATTACTCTGGAAAAAAATAAAAAATAACTACCTGTATGGAATGATATTGAAAAAAAAACGGTGATTATAGGAATAATAATGGTTTATTAATTTAAAAAGAGGATATTTTATGATTGCTTAAGTATTTAGTTTAGATCGCTCACATAAACAAATACGGACCAATGAAAAAAATATATATTTCCATTTTTAGGGATTTTTCGTCCGGAAACCTCTCCTTCTCCCCCTCACTCTACTAGATCCGCCAGTTCTTGATTTGACTCAATGAAATAATAAATAGTTATCCTCAAACGGTAACTAAAACAAATAAATGAACAGAAATAAAATTAGATATTAAAGATGCTTAAACGTTAGCTCTTAGTTAAAATAATATAAATCGTAGAAATTTCAACATTTGAACAAGTATTTTAATTATAGCTCCAAAATGACGTTATCTCGTACAATTATTAATCCGAATCCAGATAAGCTATGCCTTGACCGTGTGGATTTCAACTTGTACAACTAATTATACTATAAAATAAAAAGTATAAAACTTATCACGAGGATCACCGATGATGTGTGATAATAAGCAATTTCATGAAGAATTAATTTTTTTTGTCATATTAAAACATTGAAAAGATTTAGTGTTCAAAGATAGACTTGGTACTGGTACTGATTAGGGATCTATCTGGCGCTGCCCACGACCACGACTGCTTGCGATTGACCACTGCTTTAGTGGAATAGAAAGGAACCTTTTTCGCTGGCGTTACTCGGCAGTCAATGTATGATGTCATATCCAGGCTGCTCATATCTGACCGCTCCTGAAGCAGTGTAGCTATTGTCGGTTCGGCGGTTCTAAGTTATGTTACCATATCAGATCATTGGTTTGATGATAATAGTCACGTTGATGTTTCTTCTAAGCCTATGTTTCTTTCAAGTCTGGCAAAATTATAAGAAATATTGTTTAAAACTTAAACAACGCAATTGTAAATTATTTTTTTAAGTTTGAAGCAACAAGATTATTTATTTAACCAAAAGTATTTTACTGCGAAATTCAAATATACCTAAATCCAAACGATATTAAATAAATAAAAGAATAAAAACATAAAATATAAAAGAATAAAAACATAAAATATAAAACAATGAAAAAGCGGTAGTAAGAGATAGTAAGTCCATTTTTTTATCTTCGAAGATAGAACGAAATGTTCGAAGGTTATAACAACCTCAATGAGCAGTTTCAGCGAAATAGCTTCGCAACAGCGGTTGGCAGCGTGGAATTGCGGTCGCTGTCGTGGGCCGAGCCTTGTCGGGGTCCTTTTTGACAATCCCTGACAGCTAGCTCGAGATTTACTAGAGTGGGAGTGTCAAGATCAATTTCCCGAGGCCGCCGAATCAACCGACCTAGAGGGAAAACCGAAACCACAACTTTCAGAACCGAGCACTATGAGACCCACGTCCCAACGTGCTCGGCCATCAAATCCTCATTTAAAATATAACAATATTTAGGAAGCTGACATTTTGGGAACTTGCCACAAACGGTAGAATTTTAGGAAAGTAGCAAGCTTCAAAAGAAATATAATTTTTCACCGAAAAACATTTTTTTTCTTTCGATGTATTGATTATTTTGACATCGGTTCATGATGGTATTTATTTTTAAATATATAACTAAAATTGGGATTACTCTAGATTGTTACTGACTTGTGTATAAGTACAGCTTTATGAATATTACATATTTTAAACATTATTGAATACAACTTTTCAAAGTTAAGTATATTGCTTTCAACTACTTTCATCCACATTTTTGACAGTAATTGGATTCGATACCGGTACACTACTCCTTTGGTTTTGAAGGAAAGAATTTTTTTCATTCTCGTAATCATCAAAGATCTGACCTTTGAAAAAATGAGCCATTGGTCAAAACCATTAAATAAATTGGCTCCAAACTAGGGCCCGCGAAAGTTTCAATGATTACACGGTAAAATATAAAAAATATGAAATTCAGCAAATTACTCACACACGAGATTATTACAACATTTGTTGCAAATATTTTTTTCTTACAGAAATCTTATTTTACTTCTGAAGTGCCATTTATTGAATAAGATTTTTAATTTCATTACAAGCCATGACAGGCGGGCCAAAATGTTTGGGGACCCCTGGTCTAAAACAAACCATAATCATGGTGCAATATCTGGGCTTATATGCAAGATGAGGCAAAACATTTATTGTTTGCAGGTTCGGTAATTTTTCCTTATTCAAACGTGGACGATATGCAGTGCCTTGTCGTGTCGCAAAATGGCTTGGTTTCTGTTAACCAAAGCGGAGTAATTTGCACTCAAAACTTCATAAACTATATCTAACTGTTAGCTGTAAAGGTTTGAGTCCACTGCCCGAACATCAGGAGGAAGAAACATACGGCAAAAAATAGCTTGCCCAACTAGAGAAAAACCTAGTCCCTGTTTCAAGTTTCGTTTCAAATTCAAAACCTGGCACTTAAAAAAACAAAATGGCCTGCTCTTCTGCGCAACCATATACTTTTTTTTTGTAGGTTTTGTCCTATTACTACGATTTTTCTTTCTCAACATTTATGGTGTAGAATAATTTTAAAAAATGCCACATTTTCATGATCTGTAATCTTTTGAGGGTTGGAATGCAATAAATATAAATATATATAAGCTCTTGTTATCTTCTCAGGACCCACGAAGAACCGGTAGGAAGGTGCCCAGTCAAATACCATCCAGTCATGGACTCGAGAAGGATTTGGCCGCCAATACTGATAGCTGTGGAGTGTGCCTGTGAAAGGTAAGAATGCATAATTCTAAAAGTATTTAACTTAAAGCTGTTGTGGGGTTCATTAGTTTATTTAATAATATAAATATCCTAATAAAAGATTCGGTACTTTTGGTCTAGAGGGCCGGACTGAAACCTCACTTCTTATCTATCTTATCTAACGTCACGTCAAACCTTTGAGTTATTGCATTGTTTAGTTTTCAGTTATTCCTTTATTACGTCCACTTATTAAATTCTTTACTTTTGGCCCGTTTATGTTTATTTTTCATTAATTTTTAGTTGTTGGCCCATTTGTGTTTATTTTACATTTTTTTTGTAGTTTGTGGCCCCATTGTGTTTATTTATCTTTTTTTTCCGTTTATTTTCGTCATATTACGGATCTTCTTAGAATATGGAATTTGCCGCCTTCAGAAGAACATGCAATTCAGTATTTTCAAAATGTTGGGTGACGTGAAATTGTGTGAACGAGGTCATCGAATGAAGTTAAGATGCTTCCCAAATGGAGATGCTTTCGTAGGACTTATGACACAAAACTTTCAATAAGGAAAGGAACATGGTTGGAGGGTTCAAGGATTTCGTTTTTAACAGCTTTAAAATTGATTTATGTGTGCTCCCATAGCTTGACAACGATGAAGTGGGGCAAAGAGCAGCTGAAACTATTGAAAATGAGACAGGTTATAAACATTGGCAGATAGCAGTCAGTAGCGGCCCCCTAGACAAAAAGTACCGAAGAGAGAATGAGAGAAAAAAGATAACTAAGTAAAAGTGAGAATATCTGTAGCCCGCATCACACCAGCTTCACTATTTCTTCTACTTTTAACAGAAATTATTGTTTGACAAAATTAGGCTATGGAAAAAAGTGATTGATCAGTAATATTAGAGCGTTTTGAAATGTTTACACTTATCTACCTTAAGCCGGTTTACATTGCCTTAGTTTATCAAATAAATCGTAATATAATCTTTTCTTTGATCAATTTCCAGGAAAATGAATCTAATTCAATCTTTTTTAGTTTCTTGATGGACATATGTAAATGTATAAATACTTTTCTGAAATAGGTAGGAAAGCCGTTTGAGTGGACACACCAGATTTTTTTTTTTTGTAAGGTTTTGACTACCAATGCCTGTAACACAAATTAGGTGCTCCCTGTGTAATAAGAGAAAAACATCTTTTTCTATAGATTGTATAGATGAATCTTTCTTCGTTTTTTAGGAAATTTAAATACTTTTGAAACATCTGATTATAAAAATCACAAAAAAGTGTTTACTTTTTTTAGTTATCCGGAAATCGAATTTTACCATCCCTCGTAACTTCTATCCAGCTTTTTTCGGAGAAGTATGTTAAGTACATAAATTCAAAGCTGATTTTAATGATGGTTCACGTTCCCGTTCGCATTGCTTTAGTTCATTTCTAGTCATTTCTCTGACCGGTTTTCAGGAAAATTACTGTAATTAATTACTGTAGGAAGGCAGTGGATCAGCTGATGAGAAGGTTGTCTCCTCAACTCCTCTCTCAGTTTTTACCAATTTTATAGCGGAATCTCTCTGATTATTCACGTGATACAGTTAAAGTGTATATCAGAGCAGTTGATATTTACTGTTGACATCTTTTTTTTTTGTTATTTTAAGAAAAAAAAAAAAAAAAATTTTTTTTTTCTTTTTATTTATTTATTTATTTATTTTTCTCTTATGATATGCGGTATGATCAGCAAGTGATGGCCAGTAAGGTGCCCAAGAGGTCTCGGTCAGACGGAGTTAGCTCACCAGCCAAACAAAGGACTCGTCGCTGCCTACGAGAAATACCTCCAGTGACCAAAATGAACACTTCAGAACCAGAACCTCAGCCCCAACCAGGTACGTCTGCACAAGAAACGATTGAAGAATCACCTTTCTTTACTCCAAACCCCTACCAAGTGCTTCAAAATGACAGAGAAGTAATGGAGTCTGCAGCAATACCCAGAGAACCAAAGCCTCCTCCGATATTTGTGAAAAATATAAAAAATTTCCAGATGTTCTGCACCCAACTAAATAAAATCTGCTCTGGCAGTTATTCATGCCTTAACAGGACCAATGACACCAAAATAACACCTGATTCTGCAGAAGCCTACCGAAAAATAGTGAAGTACTTATCAGAAACAAATGCGAATTTTCACACTTACCAGCTGAGGCAGGAAAGAGCTTTACGAGTAGTGATAAGAAATTTACATTCCTCAACCCCCACTGAAGTTATTAAAGAAGAACTAACGACGCTTGGTTTCAATGTACGCCAGGTAACAAACGTTTTGAAGGAGGACAGGGAGCAGCCAGGATTACGAAATAGGATCCCACTACCATTGTTTTTCGTGGACTTGGAGCCATCACCAGGTATCGAAAAAATATATGATATCACAAGAATATACTACACAATGGTGAAAGTTGAGAAGCCATATCCCAAGAGAGACATCGTGCAGTGCCATAATTGTCAGACCTATGGCCACACGAAGACATATTGCCACCATCTGCCGCGTTGCGTGAAGTGCGGTGAACAGCACAAATCTGTAGAGTGCACCAAACCTATACAAGATCCAGCAGTATGTGCCCTATGCTTGGAGGGACACCCGGCCAACTACAAAGGCTGCCAAATTTACAAGAATCTCAAAACCAGACACCAGAAAACCCGGATTCAAGATGAAGCACTAAGAACAAGAAGAGAGAGAGAGCCTTCCAGAATTGTAAACAATGATGTATCATTCTCCCAACTACTTAGAGGTAAGACTTTAACCGATAAATGTCAAGCCCTGCCACAACAACAACCTCAAACCCAACCTCAAAATCCTCTTCATCCTAATATACCTAACCACCAACAACAAATTCCTCATATTCCTCCTCCTTCAAATGCAACAGATCTTACAAGTTTGTTAGCATCTTTCCTCACCGATTTCAAATCCCTTGTTACTCCACTCATATCACTCCTCACGAATCTCGTATCTCACCTCATCCCTCCTTTGAAAAATCCTTAAATGACTCACATCCCTAAACCCATATCCATTCTCCTTTGGAATGCGAATGGTGTTAGAAATCATACAGACGAACTATCTACTTTACTACTTGACAAGAACATTGATGTGGCACTAATTACTGAAACTCGACTAACCACTAAACAGCACTTCAATATACCACAATACCTGACATATCGTACTGACCACCCTGACGGAAAAGCACATGCCGGTACTGCTGTAATTGTACACCAATCCCTCTCCCATCACGTACTCCCATTACCAATACATGATTTCCTACAGTCCACCGCTATCGTGATAAAAACCTTCTCCTTTCCGGTCACTCTTGCATCAGCGTATTGCCCTCCTAACCGATCCATATCCAATGCCCAATTCAGTTCTCTCCTCGACTCCTTAGGACATCACTTCATCTTGGGTGCAGACCTAAATGCCAAGCACCAACAATGGGGTTCCAGAACCACGAATTCTCGTGGCCGAACCCTGCTGTCTGCACTCAATTCCCAACGTTTTCACCTCCTTTCCCCCAACTCTCCTACCTACTGGCCCACAGATCCCAACCGTAATCCTGATCTTCTTGATTTCTTTATCCACAGCGGCTTAAGTCCCCTCAATTGTTCCATTACACGTCTAAATGAACTTTCCTCTGACCATAGTCCTCTAATCCTTAATGTTTCACTTGAACCTGTTCCCAAACCTTCTCCACCGTCATTCATTAGGGGCCCAGTAAACTGGGACCTTTTCCGCCAAATAATCTCCGATAATATTGATCTCAACATATCCCTCAAAACTCCCGATGACCTTGATAGTGCCGTAAATTCCTTTACTACCACAATCCAACAAGCCGCCTGGACTGCCTCCTTCCCAAAAGACTCCTCCAGAATTCCTATAAAGACCATTCTACCCCAACACATCCTTAACCTAATCCGCACCAAACGCCGTGCCAGATTATTATGGCAACGTACCCGACATCCTACCGACCGCTGCTCCTATAATTACTACTGCAAACAATTAAAACTGGAATTAGCCACCTTCAGATCACAATCCTTCAACTCCTACCTATCCTCCCTCTCTTCTCGCGACAATTCCCTTTGGAAAACCACAACAAAAATCCTAAATCCTCACCGCATTTCCCATCCTCTCCGACGAGGTGATGGCTCCTGGGCAGCATCTGACGAAGATAAAGCTGAGGAGTTCGCCATTCACCTATCCAATACATTTATTTCACATCCGGAATCCCATCCTGCCCACACCGTAACAGTAGAAGAACTCCTTACATCACCAATCCCACTTTCCTTGCCCCCAAAAGCTATTCATCCTTCCGAAGTAAAATTTCAATTAAAAAAACTAATCCTCCGTAAAGCTCCTGGACATGATCTCCTTACACCTCAAATCCTTCGACAACTTCCATCCAAAGCAGTCATATTCCTTACATATATCTACAATTGTATCCTACGCACCACCCACTTCCCTCTGTTATGGAAACACTCCACTATTATCCTTTTCCCAAAACCAGGAAAACCTCTCAATAGCTCAACATCCTATAGACCAATCAGCCTACTCCCAATCCTTTCAAAAATTTTTGAAAAGATCCTTTTGAAACGAATCCTACCCATTATAGAATCCCAAAATATCCCTTCCCATCAGTTTGGTTTTCGCTCTCAACATTCTACTGTTCAACAAGGACTCCGAGTTGTTGATCATATTTCCTCAGCCCTAGAAAACAAGGAATACTGTTCGGGTGCCTTTCTGGACATTGCACAGGCATTTGACCGGGTATGGCACTCCGGACTGCTCTCCAAGCTTAAAATCCATTTACCTCAGTCCTTATACCTAGTCCTCCGATCCTACCTCTCTGACCGCTCCTTTCGAGTTCGCTGTGGAACAGAATTTTCCAATATCTACTCCGTTAAAGCCGGTGTTCCCCAAGGCAGCGTCTTGGGTCCCGTGCTTTACATCCTCTTTACTGCTGACATCCCTGTTCATCCCGATACTTTTCTTGCAACATTCGCTGACGACACTGCAATCTTATCATCCAACTCTGATCCCGAAATAGCATCCTTAAATCTCCAAAGTCACCTCACCTTGATTGAGCACTGGTGTAATAACTGGCGCATTAAAGTTAATGAATCTAAATGCCAACATATTACCTTTACACTCCGACGCAATTCCTGTCCACCAGTACTCTTTAATTCCATCCAGCTTCCTTATTCAGACACAGTCCGGTATCTTGGCTTTCATTTAGACCGAAGACTAACTTGGAACCCGCATACTAGACTCAAAAGACAAGAACTCAACCGACGATACGGCCAACTATACCGACTACTAAGCAGAAAATCTAAACTTTCCATTGAAAACAAGCTACTGATCTACAAGACAATACTGAAACCTATTTGGACTTACGGACTAGAACTGTGGGGATCAGCAAAATTTTCTAACATCAAGCGCATCCAATCCTTCCAGTCTAAAGTCCTTCGAACAATAGTCGATGCTCCTTTCTATGTATCCAACAAAACCCTACATCATGACCTTAACATCCCATTTGTCCTAGACCTTATCCCAGAAAAATTCTCCAAATTTCACCAGAACCTTACTTACCACCCAAATCTTCTTGCACAATCCCTATCAAGCATCTCCCATCCCTATAATCCTCCAAGAAGGTTGAAACGGCAGTGGCCTCGCGACCTTTTGTAGATTATATAAATTGGAGTTCTGGCAATGGCCTGATTCTTCACTCAAGACATGTGTGTATGTGGCTAAAGTGCTCTCGACCAATCTCCGCTGGCTTTAGTACCAGTGACGCGGTTGGGAGAGTAGCGCAGGGTTCTCCTGGAGTTCCCTCGCCTGATTGTATATAGGTATGCATGTGTTTTTTTTTTTTTTTTCCTTAGTTTTAATTTTCTTATTTTTTAGGTTATTTTATTTTATTGTCTATTGTATATACTTTTGATTATTATTTTGTTCTATTTATTTTATTTTTTTTGTACATATGGTGTGAATGTCATCCTACCTCACTATAACCAATGTCCAACAGACAGATTGTTATAATACTAAAAAAAAAAAAAAAAAAAAAAAAAAAAAAAAAAAAAAAAAAAAAATTCTTTTTTTTTTATTGCACATATTTGAAATTGTATGCATTCGTCTAAACTCGGTAGGAAAGTCATGTGAGTGGACACACTAGATTTTTTTAATGTAGTAACTAGTAGCAAATTAGACACAGGAGAGCATCAATCATCAAGACGACCTCATTAACTCGCTTTAGTTTTAAACAAACTTTAAGTAGTTTTTAAAAATTTTCCAGTTAAGAATTTATCTCTCTCTCTCTCTCTCTCTCTATATATATATATATATATATATATATATATATATATATATATATATATATATATGTATATATATATATATATATATATATATATATATATATATATATATATATATATACATATATATATAAACATATATTTATGAAATTTAAAATAGTAATAAAATAAAAATACAACCAATAAATATGAACATAAAAATATAATTATAAGAAAAGTTTTGTAAAGAAAATACTCTTTGAGCACTATAATAAAAGTTCTTTCATTAGAAGGCACCAAGGCCGCCTTCTTTTCAGAACCCTCGGAGTATTACCAGGAATCGAAGAGGAAGTAAGGTTAACTAACGAGAGGGTTCCGATAATTCTGAAGTTTATTATGGAAGGATAGGTATCTGTATTGGGCCAAATCGGTTATTATGGATGGTTTTATTTGTGACAAAGTATTGAGCACACAGTATTTTACGAAGGATTATTTACAATCGTAATTCGATGGTTTATTGAAGTCCCAAAGCTCAATTTAAAATATTAAACCAAAAATTAAAGAACACTATTATTTCTTTAATCATAACTTTTTTTATTAACACTAAAATTGGTAAAAGGCTTACCCAGGTTGGAGGAGGGCAACGATCTCCCTAAATAATTTTAAACATAAAAAAAACATAATATAAAAAAGGTTTAGCGAAAATTTGAGAAAATTGATTTTTAAAATCGTTGTTCTATGTATATATTGCATTTCATATTTTTTTTTTTTGCTCTACGGGCTATACGAGATTTTCCCGGGGTAGGGGGTGTGGGCGGGGATTTAAAAGACTCCTTGGCACCGGGACGCGAACTCGTGGCTGTTTTATATCAAGTTTCCAGACAACAGCGGTACTGTGCACACACTTTAGCCCTTTCGGCCACCCCGCCCACTCTCTTCCTATAACAACCCCTGTTACTGGTTGCCGCCCCTTGGATGATCAAAATTTAATCGTGCGCCCTCGAGAAATAAATATTAAATGACGCCGGTAGGAATCGAACCCACAACGTTCTGACTGTAAACTCCTGCTCCGCCATCACATCTTCAGTGTATATTTTCAATGTTGCTAGAGAAACATACAAGTTTTGCTATTAAATAATAAAGTTCTAGTATTATTCAAATCAAGTGATCTCTTGATTTTAAATATTAATTTTTACAATTAATAAATACAATAATAAAGCACTGCCAGAAATAAAAAATTGTAGGTTTCCTTTCAAGACCATGTAAAAATTATTGAAAGAAAGCTTATCTGGTCCATTAAATAGATAAACCCGGGTAATGGACGAATGTCCATGTATTGTAGTAGAATTACTACAATATCGAGTAGTAGCAATTAATTGTGAAATTTATTATTAATGAGATTTCTTTCCTGAACAGATCCCGATGTACACTGCATGGGTCACACGTCTGTATTACAGTTTACATCGCACATACTGTTCTCAAGCACAATATTGGCTTCACCAAGGAACTACTTTCTGTGGATTGTATCTGTGCTGCAAGAACTGCTAAGCTCGTTAAGTTCAGCCATCCAAAACTAGTAACTTAGAATATATTTTTTAAATTTTGTATATGAACATTGGAAGTGATTATTATAAGTTGAGACCATTAAAGTGCCTCAGGCTGTGAATGGAATTAGAAGCTGAAATTGCAGTTTCTTTCACAAAGAAAATCCTCCATTTACTAATAAGTACAAGCCAATAGAGAATTTATCTTTTTTAGATTATGTTTTAAGAATATGCCACTTAGTGAAGCAGATATTAAATGTATATGTTGTAGTATATATATATATATATGTTAAGGTTGTATTAGTTTAAAGATATGATTCTGATTCTCATTTGATAACAATTTTATTTATTAAAAGAACACATTTTTTAAGTGGGGAGTATAACTTCTCAAAGCTATAATCTTAAAATGATATAGTTTTTTTCTCTTTGCCATCCAACATTTGTAGGGACATAGAACTTTTGTTCTTTCAGTACCTACCTGTGCACTAAGGAACCCACTCCTCCCATCAAGCATTTGTAATTTAACCTTAAGAAGACAAAGGAATTATATCTAATACTCATGCCAAAATTATTTCCAGATTAGTGATTTAAGTCTTTCCTACCAGGAGGGCAGAAGCATAAATGCTGTGATGGAAACAAATATATAAATGATTTTTTAAAATAAAGTGAAGATAGATAAAATCAAGAAGAAAAAAAAACTTCCTTCTATATTTCATTTAGCAAGTAAATACAAACTAATAATCCTAAATACACTGCTATCCACTAATATGCTATATTTATATTGCTATAATTTACCAAGTAAAAGGATTAACAGAAAGAGAAATACACTTTATGGAAAATCCACAAGCTCGGAACAGCAAAAGACGATGATTTCTGAAACCAAGTGTCTCCCCATGAATATGACTCAGAAGCTTGAGAAGAAATTATTCTTAATCACAATATAATGGCGACTTACATGTTGAGGAGAGGTTCTTCTAGATAGGTGGATTGAATACATGATAAAATTAGCATTTCCCCAAATTTATGAACCTACAAGGAAACAAGTTTTTTCAGTATCTAGGATTTAAAAACTGTTGGTTTTTAATTTAATGGGAAATCACCTTTTCTTTTGATACATCTTACATCTGAATTGTTTTCATATTCAAGTCTGGGTGATTTAACTTTACTGATTAACCATTCGCTGTCTAGATAGTTCCCCAGGAAAATCCACTAGTCAACATAAACTTTATCTAGGCACTTAGCAGTCATCTATAACTGCAATGATGAAGATTAAATTTTAAATATATCAACCAGAGTTAAGATTAGTTTTTGAGTTCAGGCAAAATGGAAATGGGTCTCGCTAGTTATGTTTGTCAAAGAATGGATACAAAGAAAAGCTGAAATGTACAGTTTCGAAGACTGTTGTCTTTGTGTTGAATGATGGAAATGAAATAGGTACCTTAGAGGAACTTTTATAAATCATTCAGGTATGGTTTAGTACAAATACGGAGAATACACTTTAAAATAAAATAGAAAAAGTGTTAGTGACTTTGAAAACAGAAGTTGTCTTGGATATTTTAGGGTTAGAATTGGTGATCAGGATAAAACCTTGCCAATCACAGCTATTCTTTTAAAATTCAACGTTCCGATGGTTTGGATGGAGTCCCAAAACCATTTGATGCTTATTTGTAAAATAAAAAGTGGATTGACTCCATTAAATTCATCACTCACAGAAAGTGTCAGATGACAGTGATTATGAGAGGATTTCATCAATTCCTTAATGCTTCAACCAGGGTGAATTTAATATCCTCGCCAGAGAACTCATCCTGTCAAAAGAAAGATCTGAATAACTGTCTTCCAGGTTAAATTACATTTACTGGAACAAGGAATGAAATTACCTTTTACCGAATTATTGAAAACCAACTGCAATGATAAAAATAAACAATAGAAGATTTCATAGCCCTGGATCCAGATTTAAAAGTAAATTACGAAAGTGTATGTTATTCTAAGTAAAATGAATCTTGTCTGCCATTCCAGAGCAAATGCTTTAAAAAATGGCAATTTATTTAAAGAATATTAGCCCAGAAACTTGAGGATCGAAACAGGAAATTTATTGCTAAACTTTTGGTAAGTTTTTATTTTTTAACTTGAATATATGGGTTTAGTTTAGACATGTAATAAACAAAATTGCTAAAGCAGGCCACCAAGTGATAACTTTTTTCAACTAAAAAAGCCAGATTGTTTAGAACTTTTTTTGTTTTTCTACCTATTGCTTCTAAACAAAAATTATACTCGTTATGAAATTACAGAATGTTAAATTTTGCATTGAACGACTCCCTAAACTAAATAATTTGGTTAAATTATATGGTAGAAAACCATGGTCAACCAATGCTGATTTTTACCAAATTTATCAAAAACTGAGACAAATTACTATAATTAAAAGCTATACATTATAGCTTGGAAATGAGTTTCCTAAGATAAAAAACCTATAGAATAAAAGTTGTAGAGCATCAAATCTTGCGTCCTCTGAGTATTACAATTTTTATTTTAGGTCAATCATTTATCTCGAATCGGGATTTGTTATTTCCTCATTAAATTTGGAATCTTTTGACAAATCGTTTCTCAAAATCCATCGCTGCTGAGATGTGGAAAAGAGGCTTATATTGCATATAACAGACTCTAAACAAGAATAACTCACTAGAATAGACACACAAACTTTAATTACCAATTTCTAACCATTGGGATATTACTGATTTTGTTCACAGTAAGTGACCTATATTAAAACTGTTGGTATTCCGTAGGTGCAAAATTTCATGCTCTACAACTTTGATTCCATGGGTTTTTGCTATTAGGGAACTAATTTCTAGCAATAGAATCATTTACGGTAGTCTCAGTTTTTGACAAATTTGGTGAAAATCAGCATTGGTTGACCGTGGTTTTCTACCATACCACTTTATCAAATTATTAGGTTTAGGTACTCGTTTTCACTTTGATGCATCGTTTACAAGTTAAAGGTGAAAAATAAAGGAAATTATCGAAAAAATCTGACATTTTTGGCTGTAAAATTTTTTACCTTGGTGGCCCAAGTTAGCAATTTTGATTTTTACATGTCTAAACTCACATATATAAGTTAAAAAAATAAAAACTTTTCTCACATTTTTCGCAATGAATGTCCTGTTTAGATCCTGAAGTTACTGGTCTAACATTCATTAAAGATGCCGCCATTTTCAATACCAGCGGCTCTGAAACGGCTAACTTAATTTTACTTAGAATAATATACACTTTGGTAATTTACATACCAATCTTCGCCTGCAATGAGGCCGGCCGATTTTTAAGCTCTAGCACCAGGGCTATTATGTTTAGTTCTTTAATTTGATTGATGTATTTAAATTTAAAAAAAACTATTTTAATGTTTTGTAAAATCTTGGGAACAAGCGCTGTTAAGCCTAAACTAATGCCACATTTAAATTTAAGGCCTCAAATTCATATGAAATCAGCTCAGAATAGCCTGGCGACAAAACTACTGTTGGCTTGGGTCATTGATAAAGGTCACTGCCATATAGATATAATATAATTAATTTCTGTAGTTTTTCTTTTTTTTGTTCAGAGAATATAGGTTACTAAAATCTAGTAGCTCTAACTCACGTCCTAATTACATACAAGATTTTAGAGATAAGCCATCGACATTGACATGCTGATTAACCACATATTATAAATCAAGGATAGAATTGTGTTCTATCAGTCAATGTAACCATTTTCATACAATTGTAACCTTGATTATCTTTCATATGTCAATTAGCTTTTTAGAATAAGTTTAAACAAATAATGTTTCTGTTTATTATTCATTTAACTAATTTAGTAATTTCCTGCCTCAAGACATAATAAAATTGATGTATACATAATTAAATATTGTATTATGTATATTGACAAATTTAATACAAAAAACAAATGAACTTATTATGGTACTATTATCTGTTGAAGTGATTTTAAACATACCTTTTATTAGATTGATTAACAGCCTGAGGTTTATTTCTCTAAGAATTTATCTCATTTTCATTTTAATAAAAAATGTTAAAAATATGTTTTATTATTACATTTTATGCAGATCCTAATCATGTTGAAAATAAAATATTGGTAACAAGGAGGAAAAAAAAAAAGAAAAGAAAAGCTCCACATAAAAGGAACAAATCGAGGATATTTAGCAGTATTTGAAATGCTAAAACCAACATACTTATGGACAAAGCAAAAATTTCAAAGGTAATAACAACTATTTATAAATAAATTAAGTTGGTTGATTAATGCATCAAATTCGAGATCCACTTTTTTAACAAAACTTTATTTTTATAAAGGAGTGTAAATTAATTGGTCTGAAATTTGAGTCATACAATTTACCTATATGGATTTAAAAAATAATTCTTATAAACTTGTACAATAATATTTAGATATAAAAATTTAGGAAATACATTCTTAACAATGAAATTTCAGGATAAGTACCAATGATCACTTTTTGAAATAAATTAAAAAATATATTTTAATGTTTGAGCTTTTATTTATTTGGATTTTACAAATGACGAAATTCATAAAAAAATTATTTTCAATTGAAAATTTCCTATAAGCAATGTTCCTAGATTCCAATATTCATTAAAAAAATAATTGTTATAAATTCCAGGATGATATAATTTTTTATATAATAACACAGTATATTAATAAAAACTATGGGAAAAAAATATCATAGAATGAATAGATAACGTAATTGAATATGGCAGTCAATCCAACTCTACCAAGAAAGGTATTTTCTCTAAGATCCCGATTGAGAAATAATAACTAAATATTCCTTTATTCTTCAAAACAGTTAAGACTAATAATAAATATTTCATCCTTCATTACAGCATTAAAAATATCAAAATGATCAATTAATAAAAATATCATATGATAATTTATATTGTAGCTAATTTATTAGAGCAGCATCAAGAATGCGGATAAGGAATGCACTCACATTAAAAAAAATCTGTTATCATTCATTAATGTTTTTTGAGATGCCATCCCATGAATAGATTTCTAGCCAATCAATTAACATTATGAGTTTGTGAAATTAATGAAGTGGTACTTCAGTTTTGCTAACAATGAAATTTTATATACTCGGTAAATTTTGTATAAAAATTTAAATCTAATATTAAAAAAAATCATAGAAACAAGGAAACAAAAATAGACAACATAATTTATCCAGAGATTATATAATACTATTATATCTTGATGGAATGTAACTTCCTGTTGAGTTCTTGGAACTTCAGTATTTTTCTAATGAAGAAATCGCCAAACCTGTTGGCCACTTTCGTATCAGCGATGTGGATCATATCACCATCGATGTAGAAATCCAACTGGAAGCAAATTGTTAAAGTTAATTCTATCATAAAGTTTAAAATAAAAGAGTGCTAATTAGTAGTAATAAAAGCCTATAGACTCTTATATGCAATATATCATAAGGCACTTATAGTTTTTTTTCCTACTTGAACAATAAATAAAATGCTAGTGAGTGAAGAAAATATAGGAAAATAAACCAGATTACAAAATAAATCAGTAGGAAAAAAATAATATATATAAATATCAAGAATAAGGAACTCAACGTAAACTAAATTAGATTTGCTCGATAGGTAAGATATTGGACTGTCATCTCCAGGGTTAGTCGAACAATAGCAAAAATTCAATTTCTAGGAGGGAATTCAACTGAAGAATGAAAGGAGCACCCTCAGTCTTCATTGAGGGTGCACTGTTCAACAACTTGT
This sequence comes from Nezara viridula, assembly GCA_928085145.1. Taxonomy (NCBI): domain Eukaryota; kingdom Metazoa; phylum Arthropoda; class Insecta; order Hemiptera; family Pentatomidae; genus Nezara; species Nezara viridula. The sequence goes on along the minus strand of OV725080.1, from coordinate 61,573,125 downwards.
AGTTGCATCTTTATAAGAAATTACACAATGGTATAGGTTATCTTTTGTTGTTACTATTACCTTTTATGTTTCTAAAAACAAGCATAGCATTCATACCTCTGATCCAGATTGAAAAGAACCTTCAAGCCCTGAGGTTCCTTTGGTCCACACAATATTCTTCATTTTGTGCTTAAAACAAAGCAAGTGGGTTCTCAGAGCGGCAATTTCACTTGGGAGGTCTTGTCCCGAAGCATGGCTCATGAAGGTAGCAAGTTTGCTCAGTGGAAGAGTAGTGTAGAGTTTCAAATAACTGTTGAAATAAATAACTTAATTTAATTTAAGACCATACAATACACAATAATGTTCATTTAACTTGAACTTTTAAATATAATAAAATGTAACTTGAAGTTGGCTGAACTTGGTCATTGAAATTTCCACCTTTTAAGTTTTGATAATGCTAAGAAAAATTAAATTCTGTTTAAAATGGTTAAAACTCTAGGGTAATAATAAATAAATCTCTATAGTAAAAAGGGCCCATTTGCTAAATTATAATTCTTATTCAATTTGGCAGCAGAGAGAAAAAAACAACAAAAATTAACAATACACAAAATCTTAAAATTAAAAGAAATTCCTGTATTCTGCCAGTTGCTTGCAAACTTTTTAGTTAATTTTAATTTTTCCCTTTCATTATCCTGATTGACAAGAAGTAAATAAAGCTTCGATAGGTGCACAACTCTAAATAATATCTTAAACAAATTTAAATTAGTAATAAATGAAATTTATATAATGCATTATAATTATTCACAACTGCTCTAGCCTCCCTCCTTCAATAATTAAAGGCTAATGTAACAAAAGATGCATATCATCTTGAATCAGACTCCCTCCCGCAATGGTAAGATATATATGTAGTAAAATTAATTACCTCCTGATTGTTGGAAGCATCTTCTGCTGCTTCACTTCATCCATGAATACCTGAGTTTGATGCCTCATAGGTTCCTTAGTGTAATCATCTGGTAGAGCATCAGTTGGAGGTGGCGATGGTGAAAGGAATTTAGGACAGGCGAATAAGAAACAGTTCTCGAATTCCTAAACAAAGCCATTAACCCTTTGTAAGCTTAAAATAAAATAATAATCTAATCAAGTAGAACAGTATAATTATTACTAAGATAGGGTATAATTAAATACAAATAAAATTATGAAATAATTTAAAGAAGTGAAAGTTTAAATTAATAAAAAAACATTCTGTGTGTTTTGTTGTAGTAATACCTAATAGATATTAAACAAATATGAATCTTAAATCAACAGATCAAAGAATAGTCGAATATAATATTGAAATAAGATAAATAATATAAAGTAATCTAGCCACACTCACAGTTAAGTCACCATACTGCATCTTGTACATCTTCTCATGGTAACCTTTCTCGCGTAGGGCTTGCTGGATTGACTCATCGATGCACTGTGGGTGCAGGACCAAGCACATGGCAAGCAGGTTGTACATCTGATCAGTTTGTTTGTTTATCTATAGTGAAAGAAAACAGATTAGGCAATTGTATCATCATCAATACAGTTATTTAGCCATTTGCAACACTTCTTAAATGTTAAGACACTAAAGAAACTAGAATGGTTGCGGTTTAACATATTGTCAGTTTATTGCAAAAAATCACTAAGTACATTCTTAATGGAGCTATACTTATACGAACATTGTTTAATATTTGAACTTTTGGTACTTTTTGACTAGCAGGCCGGCAAGAAACCTCACTTCTTATCTAACATTACGTCACATAACCTCCCTCTTCTTGTACCACCAAACCTTTGAGTTATTGCATTGTTTAGTTTTCAGTTATTCCCTTAATACGTTCACTTATTAAATTCTTTACTTTTGGCCTGTTAGTGTTTATTTTTCATTATTTTTAGTTTTTGGCCTGTTTGTGTTTATTTTTCATTTTTTTTTTTAGTTTGTGGCCCCTTTGTGTTTTTTTCCCCATTTATTTTCGTCATATAATGGATCTTCTTAGAATATGGGATTTGCCGTCTTCAGAAGAACAGGCAATTCAATATTTTCAAAATGTTGGGATACTTGCAGACGTGAAATTGTGTGAACAAGGTGATCGAATGAAGTAAACCAGGAACGCCAAATAGAGATGCTCTTGTAGGACTTGTGACACAAAACTTTCAATAAGGAAAGGAACATGGTTGGAGGAGTCGAGGATGTCATTTTCAACAGCTTTAAAATTGATTTATGGGTGGTCCCATAACTTAACAACAATATGATCCAAAATAAATAAGACAAAGTGAAAATAAATTGTACATATGTTGTTTATAGTATTGTTTATATGTTCTTCAAGTGTTTTTTTTTATTATTTCATTAATATATGTGTCGTAAAATAAAAGTATTTGTTTTGTTATTACATTTGTTTTTGTATCTGTTTACACTTTCAATAATACAAAGATAGGAAGTAGGAGAAGGCTTATCACTGTGTTATCGGAATTATCAGTGTTCAGGTTATAAACATTGACAGATAACAGTCAGTGGCGGCCTGCTAGTCAAAAAGTACCGTACTTTTTTAATGACCAAAACACAGTACATCGATATCAAAATGACACACAACGTTTCGTATCTTATAAATAGTAACACCAAGTGCACAATGTTTTGATTTCACAGAGAGAAAATTCATCAAATTAATTGGTGATAGACTTCCATAAAATGTTATTGAATTTTTGCAATAATCACATGACTTGTTAATTTTTTTTTTAAGCCTAAAATACAATTTAATTTATATTTAAATATCTTCAGGATCATTGAGTACAGTAAAATTAAATATAAAGTTGATCAATAAATTTGATTTGACTTATAAATAATTAAAAATAAATTACTATCAATAAAATTAAGAGGCATATTTTATCTGCAAACGAATCATCATATAAATCAAAATACAGAGTAACAATAATGTTAGAGTAGAGTATGTATTCTAGAGTAATATTAGTATTTAAGAATACCTACCATTTTTAAAAATTATGAGAAAAAAAAATATGTTGAATAAAGTATACAGAATAAAATAAAAAGTCTCGGTTATACCAAAATTGAAACCTATAAGTACTTCAATATCTGCCTCGTATGTACATTTATGTTAAATTCATTTTGACAATAATATGTAAAATATAAACATAACCCAACCTGATCATTCTGGTAAGTCTTTGTCTGGAACAACTGCTTAGTTCTCTGGATATACAAGAGAATTGAGCTGAAGGTCCTAATGGCATCAGAGTATCTTCTCATCATCATGTAAGCAAAACCAACATAATAAGAAGTAGATATCTGGCAAGCCGGCACGTGAGAATACTGACTCTAAAAATAAAATAATAAAAATGAAAACTGGAACTTGGACATGAAAAAAGAGAACATACATGCTTTATTTGGATACAGAATAAATTTGCACGGATAAGTAATTTAACAACTGAAAAATAAAAAGGTTTAATATAAATAAAATATAAGTTCAGATATTTATAAGAGTTAATAGACAAAAGGAGATCAGAAAAACAGGTGAGATTTCACTAAATAGAATATTTCACTTAAGGTTAAAGCATCGAAATAAGACAAAATAAAATTAATGGAGCAAAAGAATAAAAAAAGATAACGGCTCCATTCAAGAACTTGGTAAATTATATATAACTAACATTTATTAGTCAATCAATAAACTCAAGAAAAAAAAATACCTTACCTTCTTATGAATTTCAATATTTTCAAGTACTTTAATAGCTTGATAATAATCTCCAAGTTGAGAATGCAACCTTAACAAGCCTACAAGACTGAAGTATCCCAACATTTTATACAGAGAATGACGGCCGAATTTCCCAGCCACTGAGTCTGGGTCTCCTCCGCTGGCATAAACCTATAATTAACGATTTAATTAAACCAAATATAAATTAACCAATATCTGATTTTTCAGAACATACCAATGTGGTAATTTAATACTAAAGTGAGTAAATCTTAATTGTAAGGAAACATTAATTTTGGTAAAAAAAATAATATATAATAAATTTAAAAAGGTTATGGTTATGTAAAATAACTTTTCCTCCCAAGAAAATTAGAAAATTTATTTGTTATCACTGTAAATAAAAAGATAAAATACAAATTTAATGTGGTATAAGCAAGTTTTAGAACATTTTTGTTAAAACTGAGGTTATATTGTGTAAAAACTTGACAAATTCATTACTACAAGTGTTGTCCATCGCTTTTCATAACTTTCTCATATCTTTCTGGCAACATACAAATTGCACATTATACCAACAGGTCTTTAGAGATAATCCAATTCTTACATGGTACGAATTGTTACATTTTCTAACGTTTGTGGTCTTTTTTTATATTATTTATTTCCTTCCACAACATTTAAAACAAGCACTCAAAAGAAAAAATTGATGAAGCAAGGTCCCAGCCTCACAATCTCTTTAAAACTAACTTTACCTCAAATGAAATAGATAATGAAAAAAAAAAATTAATTTAAAAAAACCCAAATACCGAAATTGAGAAATTATATCCACCCTAACAGAATGTACTTCTATATCTATTGAAACATTTTGGTAGATTGATAGGGAAATTGACAACTACGAATATCTCAACTTGGTGCAGTAAATAGGATTCCTATCACACTTCAAGACTCTTTCGGATATTGACAAGCACCAATACATACAGCCTAGAGCTGTAATGTGTAGTGATAGGCACCCGACTATTACACCAAGTTTAAATATTCGTAGATGTCAATTTCTCTATCAATCTACCAAAATGTTTCAATAGATATGGAAGTACATTTTCTCATAGTGGATGAACTTCCCCAATTTCTATAGTCTGTTTTTTTTTTTTAAATTTAATTCAAATATTTTTTTATTTTTTTTAAATATTAACAATTCATTTTCATAACATATGACCACGTGATATCATTTCAAATCAATTAATAAGTGAGACATTTAAACTATAATACAGTTATTTTTCAGTATTTTAAGCTCAAATTGTTTCAAAACATTCATGGGCTCTAACTGAGTAATTACAGCCGTCAAAGTTAAAAATCGATCATGTCATACAGTAAAAAAATAAATCGTTACATCCTTTTCAGCGGCTTAACATTTTACCCCAGTAATTTGACAGAGTTTTGAGCTCAAATTATTTCAAAACACTCACGGAATCACAACGAATAATTTGAGCCATCTAAATTAATAATCAATCAAGCCGTTCACTCAAAACAGAATTACATACCTTTTAGTGGGCCCCCAAAACACATTACCCTCGTGCTGGTTCACTTTCTAAACACTCACGGGACCTCTCTGAATAATATAATATATCAAACTTAAAAATCGATCCAGAGGTTCACTCAAAACAGCATTAGTAAATTGATAAAATACAGTTTATTTAATAACGGATCAGTATTTTTAGCTAGAATTGTTTCAAAACACTCAGGGGATCTCACAGAATAATTTGAGCCATCATACTTAAAAAACAATCCAGGGGTTAACCTAAAAAAAACCTTACATAGCTTTTAGCAGGCTTTTGTTGCTATTATAAGGAATAGTTAGCTGAGGGAGGGGAGAGTCTAATGTCATAAAAATTTATATTTTAAACTAACTCAGAAGGACAACAAAAAATTTATACAATAAATATTTGGAGTTAGATACTTAGAACTTATTAAGACAGTATTATGTCATAATACAATTGATTTTTAAAAACTCTTTGAAAATGATTAAGGTAATTTTTATCAGTACAAATAACAAAATTGAGAGTGGCTCTTACTTCTAATTGTTTCTTTATGTTTGATTTATCCACCAGTGAATGGAGAACATTTAAAACACAGAGTACATTCCATACTTTATTATTTTCATTCAGTCGTAATAGTTCATTTGGGTCTTTCTTTTGTAATCTGCCTCTGTAAAACATATATATCAAATGTAAATTTTAAAGGTTTTATAAAATAAAATAAAAAGAATTACATCACTAGAATACATTACCTATATTGAGAGAAACACTGAAACTGATAGACAAATTCATCCACGAGCTCCCATAACCACTGATCAGGTAATTCTAAATCCACTGGTTTATTTTCACCTATAATAAAAAAAAATAAAAAATGAAAAAGAATTTCAGAAGAAATATTATAATAGTCCCCAAAAGAAATGTACAATGTTATATACTTACTTAAAATATAGTTCAATAAATCGCAGTAATTGAAAAACGAATTGAATCTTTGGTCAAGAGTCAAAGAACTCTGCATCCTTGCGTACAAATGCCTGTAGTACAGTTCTTTATAAAGTATGAGGAAAACCTAAAACATATGGATGATGTAATTTTCACTTGATTTTCTGAAATACCCTTTTAAGATAAATCTTACAAATAACATAGAACAATCATGAAGCTATCCAGACAATTTTTTTTTCTGAAAAGGTTGCGATGCATACACTTTGCTTACAAATAGTTAACTTTTGAGTTTAGGATCCACTGGTATAAATATCATGTAGGAGCACTGTAGAGCAGCATATAATAACCTGCACCATTACAACCCATAAAGGGTCATGAGTTCACTACTTAGTAGGGAAGTGTTGGTCAATGGTTGTGCAAGGAGGTGATTTGACTGAGATCACGCTCAACCGCCAGGTTTTTCCTCTTAATTAAGTATTTAATTAAGAGCCCACTTTATAGAGGCTGGGTGTGCTCCAAGAGAGTTTTCTGAACCAATCCATGGCTGACGAAACAGAATAAATAATTTATCTGCCATCAGCCAGATTAGAACCTTGGACCTTGAGCATTGAAAGTCAGCGCTCTACCACTGAGTTACCCTATTCCATTTAATAAGATCATTGTAAAATATAACACAAAAAATTGATATAAAACAAAACTCAAATAAAGAATTTAAATAAACATACAGGATCACTTTCAACAAATCTAGCAACAGCACTTTCATCAGGCCAGGGCCTATTTTCAAAATGTTTTTCAGTCATTTTTGGGAAACTGAAAAAAAAAAAAATGTATTACCATTAATAAAATGAAAAAAAATATATATAACAGATTTAATGAAATACTTACATATTTTCATAATAATTCTGGATTTCAAATATCATTCCCTTACGAATAGCATCCCTGAAGTATGTGAGAAATTCTTTAACTCCTTCAGGAACTCGGTCAAATTGACGATCATAGTTTTCTGCAGGTACCTCTACTGGATCATAGTCATAACCACCTCCTGGGTATGAATCATATCCACCCTAATAGTAGAAATAAATAATTAGAATTGAAAAAACAAAAAAAAATAAGCTTGTACCTATAAGGTCTATAACTGTAATTGTATTTAAATAATAGCTACATTTATAAATTGTAATAATCAAAGAAATTATGGTACATAATCAGTAGTTATTACTTATAAACAATGAACACAATTTCTTCATGAAAATAAAAGTATTGCAATGGAGAGAATGTACAACAAGCATGATATGAGTTTCTACTTATATGTAACAGTTTTTCCACATTATATATATTGTCCTTATAAACCCAAAAAACATACTACATCATTCCCCTACATTTTTACTTTTCTTTGATATGCAATACTATTCAGTTACCACACTTTATTTCTAAGCAATATCATAGGTAAAACTTATAAAAAAATAAAGCGTGTCTGGAAAAACTGTTATTATCATGAGAAAATTGATAGTGTTTCAGTCCCTTTTAACAATAAGAAATTTGTGACATTTAAAAATGACATTTAAGGCTTGAGATAGAAAGATCATACATAGAAAAGAAAAATAAATAACCATCCTTTAGTAATAGCAGGAAAATGTTTTAATCCAATATTTAGAGCAGTAGTTTTTGAGTCAAGATAAACTTTTTGAACAATAACGGGGTGAGTCACCAATACAAATTAAGTGATAATACTAGTTTGTAGAAATCTCTTTAGGAAGTAGATATTGTTCTTATGTATGCAAATATGAGAAAAAAAATCCAATTATCTAGAAAATGCTACATTGAACAAAAATGGCCAAGAGCATTGGGACAGAATATTTACGTGTCTACAATATTTATTTGTATTTCAACACAAAGCCAATAAGTTATAAAGTAATAATCACTTAATTGGATTATCATAAAGAAATATGTATTTTAACACCAAATCTGTCAATTTCACTATGTATATCTCTAGATTCAATAATCAAGATATCTGAGAATTTGTTTTTCACAAATCAATTGATAAATATCCATAATATAATTTGAAGTTTATTTATCTTGATCAAGTCATACATAAGTCTAGAATCAAAAGTTCTTAGTTCAATATAATATGAAACTAAAATACCTTATGTGATACTTTAGTTTAGAAATAAATACACAGTCAAATTTAATGAAAAGTGAAAAGAGAAAATATAGGTGATTTTTGTTCCATCTGTAAAGATCCTAACTTCTTATTCTTGTTGTTTTACTTACTTCAAAATCATCATACATCATCTTGGCAGATTATTAATTTACACTACTTAATATTCACAGAAACTAAAATGAAAAATATTAAGTGATCCAGTACAACACAACACCACATGCAATGGAAAGGTGGAAGCTTTGAAAGAGCAGGTTCAGCATCTATCACAATCAGCCTAGTTCCCTAACATATCGCCAGAGTGCTCTGTTAATTTAAAATCTAACTTACCTTTTTTGCCATATAAGTGTTTTCTGATATTTTATCGGTTTGAAATTTGTATTACTAATTTGGAGAATTCCAAATATGAATTTGTAAAAATTATTTTTAGTTCAGAACCCGGGCTTTCATGAAGCCCAACCACTCATAGTTGTTTTAGTGAATTTCAATCTCCAAGTTGTTTCAAATGACTTCAATATTTGATGTCTCAGAATTTTTTTTTTTGAAATGACAGTCAATATCTTATCAGATTCGTAAATGAAAATTAACAGATGGCATTGAAAATTCTGTAGTATCCATTTTAATTGACAAAGATTTTCATCTTTAAAATATCTTTTGGATTCTGAAAAGCTCCAAATGAAATACATAATTTGAATCTGTCTGTCGTTTTGTTTTCAGTTCTCAAATGAACTGGTTACTTAACAAACAAAAACAAAACAAAGCTGAGAGTTAAAAAAAATCTGAATTTTTAATAATATAATTTATTATGATGTAGAGATGGTTGACCGTTGATATAATATGAGAAGGAGTTAATTGGGGGGTGCGGTCAAATAAATACTAAATTAAAATATAGACCCACTTTGCAGGTCGTCTTCAGGGCTACAAAAGATACAAAATATGTTGAAAATAAAAAATAAATATAAATAGATATAAAATAAGAAGAAGTTGTCAGGTACAGAAATAAAAAGATGATATCAGAGATGTAGTGGGTTACAATTTAGTTAAAATAATAAGTATTATATATGTAGAAGATACAAACAAATTGAAAATAAGTATGAATAAATTTTATTTTTATTTTATTCATACTTATTTTATTTTTATTATTATTCATACTTATTTATTTTATTTTTATTTTTATTTACCTTACATTTATTTTACCTTTATTTTTATTTTTATTAATACTTATTTTCAATTTGTTTGTATCTTCTACATATACAATACTTATTATTTTAACTACATTGTAACCCACTACATCTCTGATATCATCTTTTTATTTCTGTATCTGACTTCTTCTTATTTTATATCTATTTATATTTATTTTTTATTTTCAACATATTTTGTATCTTTTGTAGCCCTGAAGAGGACCTGCAAAATGGGTCGAAACGTCGGCAAAAATTAAATAAATACTATATTTTAATTTAGTATTTATTTGACCGCACCCCCCAATTAACTCCTTCTCATAATATAATTTATTACATAAAAAATATAATTTTGGATGAATGCTCTACAGTTACTTACCATGCTCTTGTAATCAACCATTTAAAAAAAATAACCAAAAATTAAGAAAATCATGAAGTGTTTGGCAACTTGCATCTTTTATATTTACTATGTGGCTTTATATATGTAGGTAAATTCCACTAAAGTAACAAACTGAGGAGTATCTGGTAATTTTTATTATTAATGACAGACTTTGGAGCCTCTGTGATCCATAGTACATGACCTAGATAACCAACTTACTCATTAGCTCTTATCCATCTCAATTTTTGTTTTTCCAGCCTTATATTTTGAAAATGTACAGAAAACAATACAATTTGTCTGTTTTCTAATAAATCTGTTTCAGAATGTAATTCTGTTAATTCTGAACATTCTGTTCAGAATGTTAATAAATTTAATTCTGTCGACAAGTTGATTATCATTTCGCTTTTGGACCTAATGTCCATCTAACTGTTTCTTTTTACCAGCCATGCAGAATAAATGGAGAAATTATTCTTTATGTAACATGAATACTAAAAGAGTTTAGAATAGCCTTTTTAGGCAAACAACAACGAAATCTCATTGAAACTATAAAAACGTTAAATGGCCCGAACTTTATTTAAGAAATCTTGAAGAAATCTTTATTTGTATTAAAAAAAACAAACTCTAATTATAAATGTCAATTAGTGAGGGAATTTAATTTAGAATAAAATAGATTTATGTATATTTTCATGTATGTTTGTGTACTAGGTGTATGTGTATTTATATTTATATATCTAGAAAGACTTTTTAGTTAAATTTTAAGTTTGCTTTCATGTTAATTATGTAAATAATATTAAAATTAGGACTTTCTTATATTGAAATTGTTAATTTTTAAAAGATAAGATATAAATTAGGCGAACAACACCACAGACAAATATAATTTCATTGTCGATAATTCATTTAATCATATTTAAAAAAATGTTTTATATATTTTATAAACAAATAAAGGTTTCTATCTATCTATGTCTATTCTACCTATCTATCTAGAAGAATTTTAATTTCCTGGTGAAGATAAACTTTAATTGGAGGATGAAGAAAACCAATTGCATCAAAAATCAGGAGTTGCTCTAGGGCTTTATGGAGTTCAAGGTGAGAAAGATATATGTACTCCCTAATCTTACCAACTGCTACTCTCCTCCAACCCTAAACCAAACTAAGATCACTCTTGCCATTTTTACTATTTGTTTAATCAATAAACCATATACAAAATTAGCTGATTAGAGACTGTTTAAAAAAAAAAAATCTGGTGCACGCAACGCACAACTTTCACTTACCGCTCTGCTTTAAATAGAAATTATTTTCTGACAATGTTGGGCTATCATAAAATTTTTATAGTGCAATTTTAATAGAGCTACAGCTTAAAGCTGACAAATCATTAAAATAACAAAAACCCTATTAATTATATCAACGGTAGGCAATGAAAACTTCGTTATTCCATCAGTTTTTGTAAACCACACAGCCCCAGTCTCTGAGATATATATGCTAAGAGAGATTTGAAAGTATATCACTATATTCTATCTATATATGATTAATGGATTTTACATCTACTGGTTATTAAACTGTAGGGAGCATTATTTTCCATTGTAAAGTTTACTAAAATGAAATTACAATATTTTCATTACCAGCCATAGATAGATCAAAAGTTGTGACACTAATTTTAATTGTATAATGTTTGGATTTCACAAAGGAAAAATTCAACAATAATTCACTAATTTAATAAGGGTTACATGACAATTTTTCGGAGTAGACGTATGTTTGTACTTAATTAATTAAATATAACATCAGATCTAGAATCATTAAACTACGGTAAATGTATTTAAGGATATAAACATTCTGAATGTTGTGGGTTTGATTTCCTCCTGGGTCGGTTAATTTTCATTTCTCAGCAGTTCTAGCAAATGGATCTTGACATTCCCACTCTGGTAAGTATGTGGTAGCAATCTCAAGGTAGCCGTCAGGTTACCTTAGCCGTCACGTTAGTTCAATTGATTTAATGTCAAAATTTTAAACAATCTAATCTATGAATCATGATTCACAAGGTACTCAAAGGAATGAAGGAAAATCATTAGGATCAATCGATAATGAAATGAGGAAATACTGTTTTATATTTTACTGGCTTTTAAATTACAATTATAAAACATACAAACATCAACAGTGTTATATCACAGTTATGAATTAAAATATTTACTATCCACACAGTGAAACAAGTGCTTATAAAAATCATATACCTCTATCTAAAGGAGGAAGACATTTTTATTAGCAGTACTTTAGTACGAGATTCCTGCTGTAGGACACTAAAGGAAATCTAAAATCCGGAAATCTAAAGGAATCACTATATCTTTGAAAACTGTCTTATTATTTATTAGTAATTAATAAAACTAACTCAATATGTAGCTAAAGGGAGCATTATAAATGTTAAACTCCTTTGTAAAAATTATTATCCTTCCATGGTATATACACATTCAATTTCATTGAGAGGACAATTACAACCAAATCACCGCAGTATATTTCAATGACTAAGTGAACCATGAAAGGAGTTTGTCTACTTAGAGAATATACATTCATTTTCTACTGATAGCTACATGATAATCACAATAATTCTAACGATGGGTTCACTATATGAGATATCTTTATTGTAAACAAAGTATTTTTGATACCATTGATTTAAAAAATATACATAACATTGATAGACAAAAAATATTTTTGTATAGCTCATTTTCTGAGTAAAATGTGTTATATTATTTCAACAGTCTCAATTAGATATAAAAAGGCTGTATTCGGCTTCATTATTCTGGTTAGCAATAAGATTTCCTCTTAAGGCTTAAAGTAAATATTTTTATTATGGTTGTTTCATAAAAAAAAAAAAAAAAAAAAACTGTATTCATAATATATATGTGGATTACTGTGGTCTCTTATCCGAGACCAGCCATATGAATATATAATTACGACATATTTTTGAGATAAATCCATGATCTTAGTTATTGAAATTATTTCATTTTCTGGAATTACAGAAATCCGGAATTAAGGTTTATGGGAGAAGTTACTGCTACATAATTATTGAAATAAATAACTAGGTAACATAAAGAATAAATCTACTTTATATCAATCTTTACAGCCCAATATTTATTAATTGATAGGCAGCCAGCTAATATATGTAAAGGTGGAAAACAATACAACTTTTACCTAAATGTTTTGTACATAGGTTGATGTTAGGACTACTAGTCTTTCAAACTTTGGCCCAACTCAATAAATTATTATAATATACTCAGAAACAATAACATATCTTAAACGTATCTTACACAGCTGTACAATAAATGTAAAGAATTTTACAGTATAAATCTGACAAATAAAGATCATAATTGCCTTACTACAGACATCAAATTTACTAACAAAAAGCTTGATTACTAATAAATTGTTTTTTGTGAAAATAATTTACCTAATGCCAATTAATATTGCAAAACTTAAAAACTCAATCTTTAGGCCAAATAAAATAATAATTGGTGGTCATTTTTAAATATATTTATAAAATATAATGAAATGGACGTAATCTGAAATATTACAAAAAATATTTACCAAGGCGATACCCAATTTTCAGTTTTTTTTCAAAGAAAATATTGCCAATGATCGATATACTTATATTTTTATATAAAATATTTCTGTGTTTGAAGTTTCTAATGATTTATATTTACAGGTTGACAATTTAACAAAAAACAAGTTTTTATTATACAAAAAATATACAAATTCAAGTTATGATGTAATATAAAATCTTTCAATAAAGAAACAAAATCAAAAGGTATGCTGGTTGGTTGTTCCAGTAAACTTTTACAAACTTCGTAAAGAGCTTAAATAAAATATGTATTAATATTATTATTTTCTTTATCGGGTATTTGGAATGTGAATTTGATTATTAAATAAAATTACAAAATAATTTTAAAACATGAGGTTTTTAATTATTGAGGCTGTATTTCAATGGCTAATTACAAAAACCTTGTAAGTAAATTCATTTCCTATGTAGGTATGTATATACTTACAAGGTTTTATAAATAAGCTGTCACTTTAGTGAATGGCATTAATTATTTAAAAATAGCAGGAATTAGTTTAAATATGATATTTTTCTTCAAGAAGAACTTCAAAATTATCAGTTTTTGTTTTCGGCAAGAAATATACAACACAATATTAAAACATGAATATAGTATTTTTCATAATAAAACATTTAGATTTCACTTAGGGTAAAAGCACTACTAGATGACAGTGTAACAATACCTGACACCCTCCTCAAGGAATGAGAATAATACAACTTCAGGACCTCCTAGACCTCTATTTCATATATTTTTAGTTTCTATATTTTCTCCTTGTATTTTTGTAAGATTTTCTTTATTATTGACGGAAATCGCAAACCAAAATAATAAGTGGCAAATTAGGAAGGTCTCTTACAGTCCACTTAGTGTCCTAGGAACAACCATCTGTCAGTAAGAGTACCATACAGATTTATCCAAAAATTTTTGTTTGATTGTTTTGGGAGTTTTTTACATTATTTTTTATTTGTGTTTAACTTATCTTGATGAAGGAATTGGACATTTAATGGGCGTCAGTTACTGGAGCCTTATAATGAGGACTTTTGCTAGTAGTTGACAGGCCTGTACTCACATAAATTCAAAGAGATATAATCAATATAACAGGTTTTAAAAATGAAACCATTCACTACTGTCTCGTTTAAAAAAAAAAATTCTAATGGTTTGGATTAAATATAAAGCAAAAATAGATTTTCCTATTGCCAAAAATAGGTTATTGTTAGTGACCAGCATTTATTGATTAAGTCGGAAAAAGCAAGAGGTTAGTTTTATGATAAGTTAAAGGTGATTTCTGTTAATCTTAAAGTGAAGGATATGAAATTTTCCTTAATTATATCCTTTTTCTCATCTGTGTCAGCTATAGGAACATTTCAAATGAAACAGTATCAGCTATTGGTACAACATAACTATTTTCTTAATTTTCAATTTTTTAAAATTTAGATTAATGTTTCATGGATTTGAAACATGTCTTGGTAAGGTGAGAAATATTTCTATAAGATGAATCCATGAAAAATATAATAACATCAATATTTAAGTTTTTGCATGTAAAAGTGTATAGAAACTTCCTCAAGCATGTCAGCTACTGGTGCATTTACCCTAAATGTTTTTAATATATAGGATTTTTCATAGACCTTTAAAATAATTCATTTAAGTACAATCATATTCTATCTGCATCATTGTAAAATATAATTTAGCATTAAATTCTCAACATTTTATATAGAGATTTTTATGGATTTCATAAGAAATTTGTTCATAGAACTTATCCATTTCTCAAGAATAAAAAAAAAAAAAAAAAAAAAAAAATGAACATATTATAATTACTTATTTTTGTGTAAATAAATAATAAACAAAAATGTTCAGTTAATTCAACAACAAACTGTTTAAAAATAAACAAACTGTTTAAATAAATTCTGTATTCAACCAAAATTAACTTGTATTTTGAGCCCCAGAATATTTTACAAATATACAAACGAGGTTCTGAATCTATCTTTAAAATCCATTTGACATTGATTTTCGTAATTATCTTCAATAGTTCTATCCAATATTCAACCTACAATTAAATTAAATATTTATAAAAAAACAAATTAAAAGTTTTTAAACATAGGAACTCTATTAAAACTTTTTACAATAATATTGAGAATATATTTCACTGTTTAGAATAAATTTAAGATAAATATAGACATAATAATATTCATTACATGAGCAGAATAAATACTTTAATTATCTCCACAGTAGGTTTATTCAATACAAATACACGTATAATATCAATATGTTATTGATTGCTTAATATTTAACAAGATAATTTTAAATACATGGTTTAATATTAATAGACATAGATGTTGCTTAGGAATAAAAAAAAAAATACTATGGATTTTGAAATTATTTTATATCTTAGAAACTAATATTGCATTAGGACATATATATTTTAAAACTAAATATTATTTAGTAAGAGTATAATTTTATTTTATTTTTCCAAAAATGTCAAACAAATTAAATCCAAAGAAATTGATGGTTTTATAAAGTGAATAGATCAACTTTCTGAACAATATCGAGTTGTTAAGTCTATGGCTTGGTGCTAAACTGGTGATTATAATTTTTGTGTAGATTTAGACAGTAATTGCAATACAGTAATATAGATATAGAAAATTCTCAAATCTCTATAATACTTTAAAGTTATTATAAATAGTTATGTAATCCTTAAGAATACTTTTTGGGAGGGACTTCTTGTTATTGTATGATAGCTTCCAATACTACATTGTTGTAGCATTAATAGAATAAATACAAATCAATACTTTTTAAATTTAGATATTTCAGTACCAAGCCACATATTGCAACTGATATATGTTTTTCTTTAACATAATTACCATTTGTACATCTGTTTTGATGCTTTATATTCATTTGAAATATTGTTTAATGTTGCAGAAGAACAAAAACAGAAATAAATAAAAAAAATTGCAAAGGTAGCTGCTTTGAATAACAAAGAGGCCATTAAACGTCAAAAGTTAATACTTTTTTAGCCATCTGAAATTCGGACAACAGGAATCAGTATTTTTAGGACATTGTTAGGTTCAATCAGAAGTAACAAAAATAATGAAATAATATTAAAAACTACGGAACAAATTATTTTAATAAACTACATTTATTTTTGTATTAAATACACAATTTTCAGATTATAGTATGAATCTGGTTTTATTGGCAAGTTATTTAATGTGATTGTCACTAAAAGAACATAACCAACTTTCCATTTTTTAAATTTTATCTTATCTATCAATAATGCTGCCTTTACAATGTTTACTAAGGCAAACTTGTGATCACATTTTAAAATGCATTTCCCAAACTGACCATATCTGTTGTTTATTTGGAACCCATTAAGTATTATGAAAAATTTGGGAACGCTCAATTACATTTAGTAAAGCATATAATATTTGTGCTTCCATTCCAAGTTATCATACTGACTTGGAAATAAACCAAAATAAGGTTGATCTCTATTATATATATATATTATTCAGACTCACAACCCTTAATGAATTTACAAAAATACCTCAATGATTTCAGTTGAAAAATCTAGTCACATTCATCATCTTGAGGTTCTATAACAATAATTTCAGACTCACGTTTTGTCTGTTCTTCAGGAGTCAGCTGAGACCTTTCGGAGGCTGATCTGGAAGTTGACTTCTTTCGCTTCCTCGACTCACCTGAGTTGGATCGGGGTCGACCTTCTTGTGAACCCCTTGGCGATCTGGCCATACTCTCTCTTCTTGAATGAGGAGTAGACAGAGATGTGTATTCATCTCGGTAATGCCTAGGAGACCATGAGTGAGAGCGTTCATCCTCTTCAACTGGCTTCTGGCGGACGAACATATGCCTTCTGGCGGTGTCAGATCGACGGGTTTTGTCTCTGACTCGCAGAGTGACCGGGTTTTCAAGGTGAAGGTCGAGGGCCATGGACACTTGAGACCCCCTGTTGGGTGGGGAGAAGCAGTTGTAATCCGGATTATCGACGCTAAGGGCCTGCCGCTGTAGGAGGACATGGGGGTTGAGCAAGGAGGTATTGTACAAGAGACGAGGGGATGGGACGGGCTCGGCCTGGAGGTCGGGAGCGGAAGGGGACTTGCCCATCGGCCTCGTCCCGAACTCCCTCGAGAACTGGACGAAGGAGGCGGTGATCGCCCTGCGAGCCATGATGTCGCTGGCGGGAGAGGCCTCGGGCCACTTGGTCTGCGAGGAGGTGGACCTCCTGCTGCTGCGGCAGGTCGTCATCTTCCTCTGGGAGGGTGCCCTGGCTCTTGGGGTAGGAACCACCTTGGCAGCCGAGTCTCGGGCTTCGAATGTCATCACGCAGGCGGCCACAACGATGAAACCTGAAATCAGTTATAAATCACATGTATACCTCTAAATAGGATAGCAACATCTAGGTGGTAATTAAATGTTTCTGAGCTCGATAGAAAATTAAAAAATATTTTTAATGATGTAGAGATGGTTGACCGTTGATATAATAAGAGAAGGAGTTAATCGGGGGGTGCGGTCAAATAAATACTAAATTAAAATATAGTAATTATTTAATTTTTGCCGACGTTTCAACACACTTTGCAGGTCGTCTTCAGGGCATAGGATGTAGCACTGCGGGAGGCAGTTGAAACCTGTTTTAGTTATTGGCAGTTTTAGTTTCAACTGCCTCCCGCAGTGCTACATCCTACGCCCTGAAGACGACCTGCAATGTGGGTCGAAACGTCGTCAAAAATTAAATAATTACTATATTTTAATTTAGTATTTATTTGACCGCACTCCCTGATTAACTCCTTCTCATGGAGAACTAACTGAACCAGAATCGCAGGTGTGGTCGGTGTATAGAGGTTTATGTTATCCACACGTAATTCTTTCAACCATGCATATCTACCTTATCTATTTATTTCAATTCTGTGGGATAATGACTTTTTTGATTACTATTTGAGATAAACTAAATTATAACATTCGTAAGTAAAATATTGTCTCTTGATGGAATTCGTAGGCCATGTTTTTCATTTTATTGAATTAATCTGTCTAAGAATTACACCAATATAATCAGCTATACCCATGTTAGACGAAATGAAAACTGTTTCATATCCATTTTATCCAACCACTTCTGAGAAAATATGAAATGGTCTCTGAGTACCATTTCATACCTCCTCTCGATGTCGGCGCCTAGGGCTACTGGTATTCGATGAGGAGAAAAAATATGAGAAAGCGGAGAGCGAAAGATAGTACTGCAAAAACACAATAGAGCTGTCTTCGCATTTGTCAAAATATGATACTGTCGATAATGATAATCAGTAATCTTAAGACGAGTACAGAATCACTGAGTAATTTGAAGTATGAAAGAAATCACAAAGCCAATAACTTCACCATTTGGATTTTCCATCTTCACCTTAAGCGAGATTGTAGGGACCTCGATTCTCCAGGTTCGATTTAAAAAAAAAAAATCTGAGAGTTCAAAGAGTACTAGAAATTACAGTAGGAACGTAGTTAATGAGAAGAAAACAAAAAGTTATAGATTTTAGGTTATGTTTGGAAAATGTCTAGAAAGTAAATTAACTTTGCAGGGCAATCTGCCTAATTTGAAACGCGATTTATTTTCGTTGAGATCCATCGCAAATGCGTCACATCGTAAACTTACGCTTGACCATCAGAAACTAGGAAAACATTCTTTTCCAAACTTTTTTGAACAATAGAACCAGTAATGTTTCCTTATATTTTCATCGATCTCAATCTTACTAAAGAATTATCGTATATCGGTAACGACAAGAGACGTATATATTATGGCTCTAGAATGAACTTCGTCCAGAAGTTGTTTTCATTATATCTAGGCCAAATTTAATCACGAAATATCTACATGAGGCATTGATGGAACCTATAGAGTAACTTAGTGTTTCAGTGGATTAGTGATGAGCAAATCCAGGATTAGCAGTTTGGACCCTAGTTGAGGGATTAACACTGACCTCGCAGGCCCCGTGACCAAAGTGAGGTTTAATCTAATGATAGGCCGAGGGAATAATTCGACCATTTAGTATCGGCTGTCACGGCTACTAATGGATGAGGTGATGTACGAGTATACGGCCCTGATGAGGTAATGTACTGGTTATGGGTTTATCTAACCCGACGTCCAACGAAGTCCGGGCTAGCCTGTACTTCATGCAGTGGGGGTTTATAAATTCATCTTTGGGAGAGGTAATTAATTAATATGTTTAGACACTATAATTTTACGGAAAAATAAGTTAAATAAGGCATAAGTTATATTAGGTCATTTCAAATTTCTGTTTTTATTAATTCAGAAATTCAAAGTGAGACTAGTGGGCTTTTGTTGTTTCCTACCTTCATGTTTGTATGCCATCCAATTGACCAGGGAAAAACGCGATTTTCTATTAATTTTTTTTATAAGTTTAAACGTAGACATTCCCAAGCCCATCTGCAAGAAACATTACCACAGCGCACAGTGACCGAAAGGCTGAAAAAAACTATTTTTTGAAGATCAACCAGAAATAGATTAGTTGCCTACGATATTTCATTAATAAAATCAATGTTGATTTTTGACATTTTACGATCCTTCCAAATCCGACCATAGATTAATGTTTGAGTTACAACGAAGATTGTTCGACATTATTATTATTATTATTTTCACTCACATTTTGTATGTTTGGGTACGATTTCTTTTTATATTCATGAACAGTTATTCCAAACGATACTTGCTGTGTGAAAAAAGAAATTACTTATTAGTATTTTCAAGTACCAAATTATATTTTGGAAAAGTATTAAAATAAATAGAAAAAAACATATTTTATTGCTCCAGACCTTTTTTATCGCAGCCAACCGCAGGTCTAACATCTATTTGTTTATTAAGACTATAATCCTAATAAAAATATTTCAGCTGCGTCCACCTGCGTCTGTAATTTAGTCTTGTGAATTAAATTAAATTTATTAGTTTATATTTGAACGAGCCTCTATTTGAAATAGATCCTAAAATAAACAAGTATACAATTTGAAGTATATTGTTACTTGTTATATAAATTAATGTGGCATTTCGTTATATTTTAAATTAGTCATTGAGTCCTAAAAATATCAATTAATTGTTAAAAAAAAAGGAATTGGTTACGTTTTATTTATTCGCATTAGAAACCAAAACCCAATCGTATTTTGTATATGATATATAAATTACTATATGCTTATATTTTATTTAAATTTTTCCATTAGATATAATTAGATGTTAAAAAATAAAGGTATATAAATAAAACAAAAATTAAATTAAAAAGATGTTTCTCCAGGTTCTATTTATTTCGGATAAAAATGAGGATCTCAGTCGTGTTCTTACCATGTAGTATATAAGTTAGTAAATATTTAATTAAATCGAATTTAAAAACCCTGCAAATTATTTCACAATGGTTTATTATTTTCCAACAATTATTCATCTAAAATAACATTACCTTTCTAATGACAAATTAAAATAAATAAATAGTTAATTCCAATTATTTCTCTAAACATTTTTTTTTCATCACTAGTATATCGCTAAAAAAAAAAAAAAAAAAATAGCATTACTTCAGTAACACATTAAAAAATCAAAATACAAAACAAAGGATTTGCAATAGAACATAAAAAACATCTAGAAACCATAAATTTTGAAAACTTTTAACAAAACATATACAATATCGACAAAAAAGTGTTTACTTTTTGAGTTATTCGGAATCTAATTTTACTATCCCTCGTAACTTGTTTTCTAGCATCTTTTCGTTGAAGTATGTTATATAGATAAATTTAAAGGACATCAAGAAGAAGACTTTAGTCAATTTTCATTGAAATCGGTACATTCGTTTAGGCGCTACAGTCTATAGCAACGCAGGTTTTTCGGCCGCCAATTTGGAAGTAAAAGGCGGATAGTAATGTCAATGAAGGAGAATCTTCCTCGGTTGACCTCTGATTTCAAATCCAAATTTGAAAATAATCGGTCTAGTATTTTCGGAGAAAATGTGCGGACGGCGGACGGACAAAACAATTTTTATTCGTTTTTCGAATTTTACGTATCCTGAAATTTTGAGAGGGGGTTAAGTTTTTGAAATTTTTGTTCGATTACAATTGTTCATTATTGAAAATAATACACCAAAATATATAGTTGCTAAAGAATAATTAGTTGTTAAACATAATTTCATGGAATAAGTTTTAGTATTTAATCATAAAATAAATTTCAGAATAAAATAAATAAACGGAATAAAATCATAAAATGAAATATCTCAACTGTCCATCTCCTCTCAAAATCATGCTATTGCTTTTATTTATTTTATGAAATTGATAAGCAATTTAATTTTTTTTTTAAATAGACATTTCATAAATTGACTTACTACTTTAACTGCAAAAACTTTTTAAATCACAATACTACCTCGCTGACCGACTGGTTAAAATTAAATTAAAAATTAAAATTAAAAGTGTCTACAACAATTAATTTATAGCTTGTATGTGTATTAATATATGATGCATTTAGAATGACTAAACCAGCGTATTTTAACTTTTCTTGAATATATGATTTAATTTAAGAGTATAAACGATTGTTCGCTATTTAATAGTCTTCACAAGTCCCGTAAATTTTTTAAACCGAAAAACGTAAAATACATAATCCCTCTTCTTTCACATTATAGCAAGGTTTTAACTATTTGTTTAACCTGGTAATTTTCCTTTTATTAGTTTGCTATCCCATTAATTCTCTTAATATAAGTTCACAGGTCCAGATTGGTAGCAATAAAAACAACTATCTAATTTATTTTTATGATTTAGTTAGCTAAAGCTATCCGAGAGAAAAAAAAAAAGATTCATCTCTTTTATCGCCCATTAATCCGGAGAGCCGATTAAACGGGGTTCTACTGTAGATATTTTATAGAAAATTTAGTTATAATTACGATGGTACCAAAACTATTTTTCTGTGACTAACAGATCAGTATTGCCAGGATTTTTTCTCTGAAAAATGCCGATTTTCAACCACTGTGAGGCGTTAGGAAAAGTATATTGTAACGAACAGACCATTCGCCGGTGGTTTGAAAAAAAAATGTATGTAATTGTATGTATAATAAATATGTAATATGACGTAAAATATGCAATCAAATAGTGAAAGAAGGTAATAAAGATAAAATATTGAGCAACAACCGCATACAAATAAAATATTTCACAATAAATGAATGATTTCTTATACGGAGTATTCATGACCACATTATTCAGAATAAACGGATAAGTCCACTATTGTTGTATTAGTTCTTATTCATATCCCACTAATGCTTATAAATATTTTATGTGTAACCGTATTGGAAAAATAAATTTAATTTAAATTTATTTGTCAGAGCATTTCATTTTATTCAGATAACATTTTTTCGCCTAAAATAGAAATAATAACAGGAGCATCCAGGATGAATACTAGTTCGGTTAGATTCCCAAATGAATAATACAATTTTTCTTCACCCTCTGGGAGTTGAACGACCCCTGTTCTATACAGTTCCTGGAGCTTCTGTGAGGGCATCGGGCAAATGGCCAAACCCTATTTCGCCAAAAAAATAACTATCTTCTTAAAATAAATAATGTTACCAAATATAACGGAGGGGAGTTGGCTAGTATGAATGAATGAATGAAAATAATTTTATTATTCTGGGACTAGTGTCCCTTTAGAACAAGTCACAAATACAGAATATATATCAATATTTTGGTGTGTCCATGAAATACTATTTAATACTTACAGGTTGATTCGGAGTACAATAAAGTTATAAATGATGAAAATATATAAATACGTGTAAATATAAAATATACAAAGAAAGTAATTAAGTGAACGAAATATATTGATGAATTACAAAATAATCAGAGTATCTGGGTGTACTTTGAGGTTTTTACAGCTTAGGTTTTTAAGTGCATTTCGTGATCAATCGGATTGGGAATGGAGTAGGTGTTCGAAGAGGAGAGATTTGAAAGAGGATATCGATTTTGCTTGTCGAATATATGAAGATATAGAGTTCCGGAGGGAGACAACTTGTATTAAAAATGATTTATCAAATGCAGCAGTTCGGTGAGGGGGAGGATAGAGGTTGGACGCACGGGATCTGGTGGGACGGGATTTAAAGGAGCGTTTGAATTGTAGGATCTGTAGAATATAGGCAGGTCGCCGTGTTATAATTGCTCGGTATAGGAAGGTAGCAAGGAAATATTGACGGCGGTAGGACGGATAGAGCCACTTCAACTTGGTGTAGAACTGGGTAATATGCGTATCCCTTGAGATCCCGAAGATAAAGCGGATTGAGCAATTCATTACACGTTTAAGTTTGGCTTCGAGTTCTCCCGAGAGTCCACCATACACCATGCAGCCATAGTCGAAGTGGGGGAAAAGAAGAGTGGAGACCAGTACAGAGGATAAAAAAACAAAACAAACTATAACAGTCTGTGAAGCTATAAAAATAAAAAACAAAGTAAAATGTTTTTATATTACTGCTCCAGGAAAATTAGAAACAAAATAAGTGTAACTACTCCGTCTATTCTTATATATTTTATTTAATTAGCCATGCTAAATACAAACCTCTATAATATTTTTATTCATTTACTCCACATTTTATGTATTTCTACTAATATAATAAAGTTTTTATAAATATACACTGACAGGCAAATAATTCCACCCACTTGAGTTTTCCATGTTTTCATCTAAAAATATTTGTGTAAAGTTGTATTTGTATATAATACATGGTATTTGTAGATAATACTTACTATTTATGGAATTTTACAATCTTTTTTACCTTTAATAATCAAAATGTGATTGGGTAAGAAAGATTAGAGAAAAAAAAATTGAAAAACGAACCATTATTATTCTAAAAGAATTTAATTAGATCTTCGTTTAGTAGCCCGTGTTTCCTCCTCTTCCCTTCACTACTTCTTGAAGACGCCTCGGCATACTTTCCACCAGTCGGGAAATGTCTCCTTGGTGGAGTATAGCCCATTCCTCCCGAAGAGCCCTTTCAAGGTCCTGCAGTGTATCAGGAAGTGTTGCACGCGCTCTTATTCGTCTTCCGAGGTTATCCCATAAATGCTCACTGAGGTTCAAATCTAGAGAACGCGCTGGCCAGGCTAAAACCTCAATATTGTTCTGTTGAAGGAACGTCTGCACTATGCGGGCGACATGTGGGCCTGCATTATCGTGCCTTAGAATAGAACGATCGCCGATTTCGTTGAGGATAGGCAACACATGAGGTTCCAAAATCTCATCTACATAGCGAATGGCCGTCAAAGACCCTCCACGAACAAGAACCAATTCTGTGCGGCGCTCCATTGAAATCCCAGCCCACACCATTAAGGAACTACGTTGGAAAGGTTGGCTCTGGGAAAAATTACAGGCTGCATATCTTTCGTTTCTTTTTCTCCGCACTCTTTCACGCCCGTCTGGAGATCGAAGAGCGAATCTTGACTCATCTGTAAAAAGTGCAGCACTCCATTCGTCTATAGTCCAATGGATGTGTTCTCGAGCAAAAGCCAGCCGTGTTACTCTGTGAGTTCTGGTCAACTCTGGTCCTCTTACTGGACGAAAAGCCATTAATTCATACTCATTTAATCTTCTCCGTGCGGTACATTCAGAAATTTGCACACCTCGAACTTCTTCGAGCTGATGAATCGCTTGAACAACGGTAATGTGCCGGTTTCGTAAAATTCACAAAGTCAAAAACCGGTCATCCCGTGGTTCTGTTACCCTAGGCCGTCCAGAACCGGGCCTTCTATTGTAAGAACCAGTTTCCCAAAAACGCTTGACGGCGTCTCGTAAAGTTTCATATGGAACTCCAATGGCATTAGCTGCATAGCTTATGGAACGTCCATCATCAATAAGTGCTACACCACGCACTACATCCTCAGCACTAAGAGGCATTTTTAAACTTAATATTGAAAAAATTAAAAACCGGTGACTAAGAAATGTACTGCAAGAAACTGCACTGAACTAATGATACTGAATAAACATTTTGATTCCATAGAAAGTAAACATTGGAATCTAGAATCATTTCATTGAATTAAGGATTAAGGGTTATTGTCCTCTATATTAACATTACTAATTGAAAACAAATAAAAAGATTACCTATTTATTCATTAAAAACAATAGACCAATCCAAAGCAGAAATATGTTTAGATGAAAACATGAAAAAATCAAGTGGGTCGAATTTTTTTCCTGTCAGTGTATATACATACAGGATTCTCATGAAAAACCCTTCTAATCAAAGCTAGTTTTAATACTTAAATCAATTTAACATATAATAAATTTAACATGATTGTGAGTGGTAACAGTAGGAAAATAAACAAAATAAAAATAATATAAATTATGAACTCCTTACGTAACTGTTTGGTCTTATATATAATATTACTGTTATCTCTATTATATTTATTTTCAATTTATAGCGCATATAATACGCTGTAATTATATAAACATTAACAATTGTCATAACAATTCTTAATATTCATTGTTGTAACTCGTTAACTATTGTCTCTAAAATAGGAATATGTGCAAATAACTGATCAGATTCCCTGGCGAATATACATCGGGGGCTCTCAAAACAGAAAAATAATATTTTTTTTTTTGGTTCATATTTGTTTTTGTGTAAAATCTAAGCTAATTGCTTAAACAATCACAATAGATTCTTTTTTTTTTTTTTTTTAACTTTTAATGGATATATAGTTACTAAATGTAAGCACGTATCAATATAAGAAATTTATCTCTAAAAACATTAACCGATGTCTGCTCCTATGAATGCAGAAAATTCATAAGCGACAGACTTCGAAAGGGAGGGGCCCTAAATAAAAATGTTGAGGGGACGAGGATATTATTTCGCTCTTCCAATTATTTGAGGTAAACAAAAATAAAATCAATAATAAATAAGCTACAAGAATGAATAAAATATATACGCTAAAATTGATTAAGAAAAGTCGACTACTAGCTAGGCTAGTAGTAGGTATGAACTATTTTATTGATACCTATGTGTTACTTTTATTTAAATTGTCATTTCTATTTATGCAGTTAAGCACCGTCGAGCATGGTTAATATTTGGATGGGTGACCGTCCACCATGGAAAGCCATGCTGCCTGAGTCTCTCCCTCCCCCCGGGTATGTGAGCCCCGTCAGGCTACTGGAGGCAACTTACACCGACCGGGTGTAGGGCTGATGACCCTAAACCGTGTACTTAAATCGGAGATCGGGATGTGGCTAACCATCAACCTAAGTGTGACAATTGTTTATTATATTCATCAACATTTTTCCTGATGAACCTCAATTTAATTAATATGGACTTTATGTTTGTTAAACGCCAAAGTTTTCATTACGGAGGGATAACTGTAGTACAGTCGGAAGATGATAAAAAAAAAAAATCAAAAAGAATTTATGACTTTTTTTTTTAACGGAACTTAGCTGAGTTCGTCTGCTCAATTATCTTCTTTAAATGTTTTTAAAATTGACAAACTCTAATTTATTTTAAACTAAATTTTATCTAGTTTACTATGGAGCAATGTTTAATTACTTAAATCAAATATTTTTATAGTTATAGCTTTCTATTCATCAAAAAACATGACTCGCATGAAAAAAAAAACAACACAAATATTAAATTTCCTACTTTTCTACTGAAAATTGAGCAATTTCTTAAATATATTTTTTTGTAGATCTTGATGTCTAGTATCAAATTTTTAAATATTTCTTTCTAATTACACTACATCCTGTCTAATTAATTTATGTGAGAGCTTAATAGTAAACTATGTCAAAGGCCTTTTCTGAGTCTAATGAAAGTATACCAGTAGATTATCGCTGGTTGAGGGTTCGGTTAAAATACATTTCAAATATGTTATTACTAGGGACGGATCTAGAGTTAAGCGGATGAAGCGGTCGCGTAGGACTCCGGATAACAAGGGCTTCCTAAGTTCCTATAAGTTCTCCATAAACAAACCAATAAACCTTAAAGAAAATTTTAAATTTGTCTAAAGGCTAAAAATATTGTACTCCTTAATTTTTTAATTTAGTAAATATTTACTAGTGACCGTTAAATATTTTGTGAAATTATTTGTAATCATTATAAAAAAATTAATTTTACAATTCAAGATATTAAATTAATCTTTATGTCCATCATAAATGCCATCTTCAGTTTTTCGTATGAATCTGTACCAAAATTTTAGAATGAAAATATTAAAGCATAGTGCGTGTTCAAAGTTAGCAACAAGTATAGTTTATACTGTAAATGACGCAACCAAATTATTTAAATTGTACGAAAAAAATACTAAATGGAAAATGAGAAAAAAATGTAACATGTTTTTTTAATAAATTAATTCATTGTTATTATAGTATTATTTTTTTATTTTCTTTCATTTCTATTTGTTTAAAACTTTATGAGATTTTTTTTACAATTCTTTTGTTCTTGGGGATTCCAAAACCCAAAGACAAAGTTTAGATTTTTATTTTGCACATCGAAAAAACTCTTCACACATCGAAAGAATGCAAATAGTTTGCTCGAAATTTTGGCCTAAGCTGGATAAAGTCTTTAATTTTTTTCTCTCGAAAATAACAAAAATTGTGACTCCAACTTGACTTCACCTATCCACGCGAAAATATGCATGGATTAAGGGCCTTATAAGCTACACGAAATGACATAAACCAGACCCCCATAATTAAATTAGAACTGGAGATATAAAAAGAATGATTGAGAAATTATTCTATATTTATTCGTTATAAAGGCTTAAAATATACGAGATATAGATTTGGTTTTGAAGAGGAAAAAAATCAGTTTCCAACGACTGTAGCAACGTTGAATTAGGAGAAGATCCTGATGAGTTATGAATGCTTTAGTGACGTGAAAAATCTCAAAGCCTACAGTGAAAGTTTCGTTTTAATTTATTTGAATACAAATTCACATTTAAGAAATTTAAAGGATGATGGAAACAGTTGCTCTTTCAGAGGAAACATTTTCGTGGTGTACTGTACTGCAAGCATCTTCTGGATTTTGAAAAATATTATACATTAGAAATTGTTTAATACTATTAGCATGTTTTTTGTTTTTATTATTTTATACAATCACACAGAAAAAAAATCATATTACATACAAAAATCATGTAAATAATAAAAATTTACAAAATACTTTTTCTCTGTTCTATTAGAGTATGATGATGGGCATTGCCTAGATACTTCGGACATAATTCTAATATTTTTTGAGATAGTATCACCAAAAAAGGCTTCATTGAAATCAGTGAACCCATTTCCGAAGCCACTCATTGTAAGTTCTTATAATTTGGATAGAGAGCCAGCAATATACTTTGTTTTTATTTATTTTTATTTGTTTTTATTTGTGCTATAAAATAATTTCTTGGTCCTTTATCTACTAGTCCTGTCTTGATTATTCAGCTTTGAATATTGTATGTCGAAACGTTAGTATAAATAAAAAAAACAAATATCTAATGTCATTTTTTTTATTTATTAGCCATTCCTATCAATATCAATCAACTATCAATTCAGTGATTTAAGCAATGATATCTTTAAACAAACAAACGATAGAAAAGAAGTTAAAATTATCAGCTGAGATCTGGCAAGAATGTTTCTCCTGGAATATTCTGCTAGAATCCAGGGTGAACCCGGGCGTTGGGCATTAAGTACGAGAATACAAGAGGTTAAAGGAGCCAGAAACTACGTACTATACCTGGATAAGAAGAGAGAGATGCGCGATAAGACAGACACAGTTTGTCCATCCCCTAAAATCAATGGCCCCCGCTCCACCTGTTTTATCACCATTACCTCTTTCCACTCTATCTAATCCTCTTCCCTCTCAATTCCTGGCCTATAATTCTTTTATAGCCTTCCGCGTTTTCAACAAACTTTTCACTTTTGAGGAACATTTTTCCGGGTTCATTTCTCTTATGAAGCCTGCATTTTTATCGATTTGAACACCGTGATGTACTTAATTGAGAGATTTTTTAGTTTCGAAGCTGATTTGAAAGTATGAGCTATTTTAAGGTTCGGTCAGTCTCCGAATGAAAAATAACTCAGTATATATAATAAGATAAATATAACAATATATAATTTGGTTCTTAAATTTGGTAATCGACAGGTCGGCGAAAAAAATACCACTTTGAAATAAAATAAAACTTCCAAGATGTTTAATGTATAAATATATATATTTTAAAATTGACACATGAGTCGTTTATTTACAAAGTGAACTCTAATCATCATTGACGATTTTACAGGAAACGCTAAAAATTATATTTTATATTAAAATTTTAATATAAAACAAATAATTAAAAAAAAAAGTGTGAATGTCATCCTATCTCACTATAACAACCAATGTCCAAGAGACAGATTGTTGTAATACTCAATAAATAAATAAAAAAATTCTTTATTTGTAGAGCATCTTTCCTACTGATTTTTTCAATATTAATTAAAAAACATTAAAACTTAAATAGTGCCGTTTTGTAATAACTTCAAGGCCCTTCTTGAACAAAAATATAAAAAGGTTGAATGGGGTTCAATTTGGAGAGAAAAAATGTGTATGATCCGGGTTCAAAACGTTAAAATTGTACTATAAAATTTAACTTTCGTTTGCAGTAAAATAAATATATTTTTAATTTTCATTAAAAAAAGGGCTTAAAAGGCATTCGATGAATGTCTTCTGAATAAATAGTTCAATTTAGATTTTATTATTTAATTTTTATTAAAAGAAAAATAAAACTTGGCTTTGTTGTAAGCAAACTTTGTTAGATGCTTCGGAATATATATTCGGAATATATTTTTTTTTATTTTATTTCATTCTTATTTTTCATCTTATGGCCCATTAAACAATATCGTCCAAAAGATCTTAAAGTGTGCAGGATTTTTATTTTAACTAAGTGTTGCTGTATTGTTCGCAATATTTTAGGCCCGGAAAATCCAGTAGATGACTTCCAAAACATTTCTCTACCTCTGCGTAGAACGCGGTGATTCACATACGACAATTAAAAAAAAATATACCAATTTTAGAAGTATTGTACTCTTAGTACTAACCTAACTTGAAAAAAAAATACCATCGAAATACCACATGCTAGCATGTAACTACACATACTTAAGTTACTTCACAAGCTATAAATCAAAGAAAAACTATAAATAATTAAAAGTTATTAAAATAGTAATTATCCATAATTTAATTTTCATTACGCTGATACGCTTGTATCAGGAAAACTATCAATCGCATCGAAAATGATGTTCTATACAAAATTAAAGTTGATAAAATTTTCAATATGGTTGATTATATTACTTGTTTTGCTACCTAGCTTAATTTGCGAGATATCCGTCCTCAACTATCGCTAATTTAAATTGGAATATGAATGTTCTAATTGAGGACTGAAAAACGTGGGATTCATAGATCGAGGCCCTCCACGCTGAAAGGCACAAAAGGAGGAAGGGGAAGAAGAAGGAAATAATAAACCACAGCAATGTTTTTTCTTATACTACTATTTATATAATCCGTGATAGACTGAAAAGACTAATGAACAGTTGCGTAAGATTTGTAATTGGTGCCCCGAGATGCTCCCATGTCTCTCACCACCACACATACATCAACAATCATCGTCCTTCTTACGCCTACAGCCTTCTTCAATTCAAGTCCTCAGTCCATTCCACAAGATCTCGACCTTCTGATCTTTACACCCCTTCTCACAGATCTGTCTCATTCCAAAACTCCTTTATTGCCCGCTCTGTTAATTTCTGATATTCCATTCCTATCAAAATTCGTTATTTTCCCTTTATATCCTGTTTGAAATCCCTACTATTCCAATTCCTGTCCCCAAAACAGTCAGATACCCGCTAACCATTTATGATTTAATTACATATTATTCATAATGATTTACATTATGATGTATTTATATATTATTCATCATTTAAATACGATTTTTACTATCAGATTCAGCTTTCGTTTTTCTTTGCATAAATACAGAGTTTATTTTAAAGAAGAATTTAATGTATTTTTTATTTTCCCCCCTAAACATTTTTAAACTATGTACAGTTTTACCACTGTACATAGTTTTAAGTGTCTTGACATAGATTTATGTGTTTTGTATACAGGTTTATTGGTTTTGTATATGGTATATTTAACTAATGTTTTCTTTACCTTTTTATATTTCTTTTGCTTCCTCACTACCGAAGGTAGGGAAGCATTGTATTCGTGCGAGAGGTTGAAAAAAAAAGCTCAGAACAGAAAATTTTCACTCGCGTTTTACGTTTCAGACATCAAGGATCAAATTTGATTCGGTATCTGTCTGCAGTAAAATCGATGTGATGGGCATATCTCCTACTACCATTCATCCGATCTTCATGAAATTTTCAGAAATTGTGCGGGTTGGTGCCTAAATGGTCTCATATTTTATCAAATTCTATCCAGCACTTCCGCTAACGTACGCGCAAACGCATTTTTGTGGATACGATTTGGCTCAAAGTTTGATAAGAGATAAGTATTTGTGAAAAAATAATGTAGGATCAATTTTATTGAATTCATTTCATTGCTTTCTGTTATATAAGCGCAAACGTGTTTTCCTTGATATGTCTGTATCTCTAAAACCGCCCGTTCGATTTAGCTCAAATTTGGAGTGAAGTTAGGGGTTGGTAAACTGATAATCAAGTAGGCATGACTTTAATCAAATTCCGCCCTCTTCTCGCAAAAATATTAATACTTCCGCTTTCAGATCAGGAAATTTATTATTTGAAACGCCTATAGTTTGAAAACTGCGCGTTCGATTTCAACCAAACTTGGAGGAAATTTGAAGAATAGTATAGAAATTACCTGGAATCAATTTCATTGATTTCCATTTAATAATTAAAATTAATGTAAATAATTGTTACCAATATAATGACAGTGAAATGTAGAAAGGATTGATCATCTGATGTGGGAGTTAGGTTGACACAATATTTTTATGGTGTTATTAAATTTTAGGTTTTATTCAAAAAGTTAATTTATAATTTATTATTTGGTCGATTACAAACGTTACTGGCATGAAACTACCGTCCCTTTCGTGTAATTTTCGGTAAATTTAAATTAATTTTTACTCTGAGTTTGTATAAAAAAAAAAGACTTATTTGTGATTGCTATGGAAGTTCAACTAACTCTTGTTCTTGGTCTCGATTTCATCCTTAAATACCAAAATTGTGTGAAATTCACACATATTTTTATATTAGTTCCGTAAATTAATTCCGAACAAATCCAACAAAACTTGGAATTTTCCTATTAAGTATATATTACAACAGTTAGGGCAAAAGGTCGTATGTAAATATTTTAACTTTTATTCTATTTGTGCTAAATGTGACATTTTGTAGTTGCAACTGATATAAGCAGTCTGCTACGATGGAAAATAGCAGAGAGCAATAAAATGTGAAATTATACTAATAAATCGTAAAGAAACAATTAGTTCTTATGCTCTCTTGTAAAAAAATTCAACTTTTACATGGTCTTTTGCACTAAAAGTAGTGATATTAAAAGTAGTGGATTTTTTTTTTAATCAGGAATCATCAAATATGCAATCTGCAAATGCAGAACTCTTTCATATTTTAGTATTCGATGAACAAAACTCGTGAATATCAAACTCGTATATGTTGAGGGATTACTGGATTTTCGAAAACGACTTCTACCAGAGATTTTATTCTCATGCGAAAAATGTTAGATCCTGTAATATGGATATTTTTTAGTCAATTAAAACGGTGAGGAAGCTATACTGATTTTTCTTGGCAGACGTTTTTTGTTTTTGTTTTATTTAGGCCAGATGTGATATGTTAATTTTGTACTTTTCTGTTATTCTTTACCTAGGACTCCATCTGGACAAACGTCTAACTTGGAATCCTCATACCGGACTGAAACGACAAGAAACAGCTCGACGTTTCCGACTACTTCAACACTTACTAGACAAACGCTCTAACCTTCCAATTAATTATAAAAGACTCATTTACATGACTATAATAAGGCCTATTTGGACTTGCGGAGTTGAGCTATGGGGCTCCACCAAACCTTCAAATTTCTCTCGCATGCAATCCTTACAATCCAAAATCCTTCGTAAAATCCTCAATGCTCCTTACTTTGTTAAAAATAAAATTATCCATAATGACCTTAATGTTCCGTATGTATCAGATTTGGCCCAATCCAGATATCTGTTCTTCCATAATAAACTTCATAACCATCCCAACCCTCTTGTTTCTAACCTTGCTTCCTATTCAATTCCTGATAACTCTCCGAGGCGTCTGAAAGGAAGATGGCCACGTGATCTTCTAATATAGACATATTATTAGAGTGCTACCAATGGGTAGTTTCTCAACATGTGTTTCATGTCATTATATCCATGTGCGAATTTACCAGATCTATTTTTTGTATGCAGTTGTAAATATCATATAAATAAAAAATAAATAATTCTGTTATTCTAATGTGACTTTGTCTCAAAATAAAATCATTTTTTATTGTATTCTATTCTATACCTACTATACATTTTTTTTCTCATGTATTTCCTAAGTATACTTATGCATATGCCATTTATCTACCTATATCAGTTCTTCATTGTTTTATACTTTATAGCTGTATCTTGTTTGGCTTGGTTTAGTTTGTAGAGCATATTAATAATATATTTTCCGATTTATTTTTTATTGAATATTTAATAGTTGACCGTTGCATTATAAAGGAAGGAGATGGTCCGGGGTTGCGGTCATAAAAA
The DNA here is from genome assembly GCA_928085145.1 of Nezara viridula. NCBI lineage: Eukaryota > Metazoa > Arthropoda > Insecta > Hemiptera > Pentatomidae > Nezara > Nezara viridula. The sequence goes on along the minus strand of OV725080.1, from coordinate 61,538,978 downwards.
GGCTAAATAGTGGTAAAACTATTTTACTGAAAGCCAACGTTTCGACCCGACTTTGCAGGTCTTCATCAGGGAGGTGTGTTCCTCTAGGAGTTTCACTTAGAACGGAGTTTCACTTCGAGTTCTAAGTGAAACTCCTAGAGGAACACACCTCCCTGATGAAGACCTGCAAAGTCGGGTCGAAACGTTGGCTTTCAATAAAATAGTTTTACCACTATTTAGCCTTTTCATGACCGCAACCCCGGACCATCTCCTTCCTTGATTTATTTTTTAGTTCTGATTTATTTGAGGAAAGCCGTAAATTCTAATGTCCCAACCCCCGCTTTTTATATTGATGGGTCTCTGGAGATATGACATGAGGGACACGCCCACTCAAAGCCTAGGCTTGACAATTTCGTAATTAGGGTCAAAGAAGTGCCCTTTTGCAAATGATGCCAGAGGGAATATTTTTTATAATTAATATGAATTTTTCTTTCATAGCCAACCCAGAATTAATTAAACTCATCCTATCTTTATGGTCTTTAAGAAAAAAAATCCGGGTCACACCCACCAGTTATTTAAATTTCAAATGTAATTTCCCTGAAGTGATGAAGTATTTATTAAAAGTAGTTTAATAGTTATATATTGTAATAAAATACTAGTGTAATAAAAAGTAGTGTAATAAAATACTAAAGGTAGTACTTTATACTTATACTACTTTGTATAAATAAAATTTTAAAAAATGTAAAAAATAAATTTAATATTTATGCTTACTTACAATTGGTTGTTATGTAATCTTTTGATCTGTCTTACATAAATCGAACAAAAATTATTTAATGAAATAAAAATTATTAAGAAGCCGCCAAGGTGGACGAATGACATATAAGACGTACCACATACATTTATCAAGAGAGAAATATAAAAATAATTAAAAATTTGGGACCAATAGAAAAAAAATATATACGAATCCTGGAAACCTATTTATTTTTTTTAATCGTACAAAAGCGGTAATTATTGAAGTTTTTAGTATACAGTTATTTAGAATGTTTAATGAGCGATATCCTACATTAAACTAATTCATCCTACTCTCAAATAAATGCAATTATAACATTGTAATTTAACTTAATACGATTTAGGCACAGATGGGCCAATGCAACTGACCCTGGGTACTGAGAACCAAGTATTTTACTCAAATGTTGACCTTTTTTGAGTACCAAAGAATTTAGTTACTAATTAAGTAGGAGTCAAAGGATAAACTGAAGTAGTGATTGAATTCCCAATAGTGATTCAATTTGAGTAAAATACTTGATACTCAGAGTAGTATTTGCCCTTGTCTGAAAGTAGGTGAAACATTGAGAAATCTCATATTTTTCCTTTTTTTTATGGATTACTTTTTACATTTTTTTAAAAAATAAACTACAGTTAAGAATAATTTAAAAATTCAGTAAGTTCTATATCGATCAATTAAAAAACTAAACTTTAAAAAAATCTTCCTGTTTGATACGACAGTAAGAAGTACAAACAATAAAAAAACGTCTTAAATGTACAGACCTCTTTGCACATAGAGAAGCAGGACTTGATTGAATAGTTCAGAAGGGTTTCAGCAAGTATTACCATTTGGTTGAGCTTGCAAATTATGGTAAATATAAACGAGTGAGGAAAAACAGAACTAGTGAAAATTATCAAACAAATTACACTACATTTCCAGACATATCAGTTCAGTTCCTTCTTTTATCCTATTATAGAATAAAATGAGGGCTATTTTCTTAATCTTGAAGATATCATTTAATGGCCCTTATCTTTCGAAATTCCAATGGGGTTATCTAGTGTCTGATAAGAGGTTTGAGAAGTACTTAGCTTCATGCCATGGCAACCTACAAATATTTTACTAACCCAAATTCTCGGAATTGGTGCATTTTCAATCTTGCGATTGGCAAACTGTGTATATTTAATTAGGTACTAAAAACTCATGAATACCCATTTGCTTTACACTTGAATAGTAAGATAATATGATCACAAAGTAAAAAAAAAAAGGGCCTACAAAAATATTGATCCGTTTCGCATGACCTCCACCCCCAAAATATCCAAATAACGAGGTTATACAGGCCAAACGGCCTCAAATTTTTGAAAGCCACCTTTTGTATCGATTTTGTGATCATATTATCTGACGATTTCTAGTGGAATGGGTATCATATGTTTTTAATACATTTTTTTTTTTTTATCTTCCTTTCTTCAACCACACCTGTCATAAGCAATGGAAATTAGCGGGCCTGCTGTCGGTAAGTGTACAAGTGTGATGGAGAGGGGTGCCCAACGGCATCCCATGCTATCTTGAATTTAGCATTTTTTTAAGCGAGAAAATTCCTCTTACAGCTCCTTTTGATCCTCCTAAATGTGCTTTTGGGCATGTTAAATGTAGTAATTTGTATAATTGTGTTAGTATGTCCATTTAAGTTATTGTGAAATAGTTTATAGTGTATCCGTTTGTGGTTGTTAACTGTTGGCATTTGAAGGTCCTGAAAGTTGTATACTGGAAAATTTGTAGTTTTCGTATGTGATTCGTTTTGGCTGTCCCGTAAATTTGTGAAGCGTAGGTCCATATGGGCTTAAGTAGATAGTTGTAAGTGTTCACTTTTTGTTTTAAGTTTAATTCTGAGCGTCTTGGGATAAGTTAGTATAACAGTCGTTGTCTGAGGTTTAACGTTTTTATTTTTTTGTTATGTGGGCTTCATATCATTCTTCTGTCGGATGTCAGTCCAAGATATTGTATTTTATCTGTTTGAGGAATTTCGTCATTGTCAAGGTAAATAGGATTGCGTGTTTCTTGTCGAAGAGTGAAAGTGATGTATTCTAATTCGTCTTGGTTGAGTCGAATTTTCCAAAGTTTGTACCAATCGTTTAGTTTTGTTAGATGATGTTGTAAAGTCTGTGAGGCGTGTTTGGGATTTTTATGCCTTGTTAGAATTGCTGTATCATCTGCGTAAGTCGCTATAATGCGTAAGTTCTGGCGCTGTTAGGAATGTCGTGTGTGTATATGATGTATAAGAGCGGAACGAGTACTGACCCGTGAGGAAGTCCTGCTGAGGCTGGTCTTATTGAAGAAAGTTCTGAGCCTTGGCAAACAGGGAAAAATCTGTCAGAAAGAAAGGATTGAAGGATAAGATAGGAGGTAGGGAGTGTCATCTTAAATTTGAGGAGAAGTCCCTTATGGCAGACTCTATCGAATGATTGAGCGACATCCAGAAATACTCCAGTCGCATACAATGTTTGCTCTAGGGCCGTAGTAATGTAGTCAGACAATTAAATACATAATTAATTAGACAAAGTTTTCCGATCTCCAGATAGAAAACGCTCTAATTCCGATAATTTTCGTAAACATATGCTATATGTTACGATACGTATATGTTACGATAAGATGAAGCTATTTACGAAATTTTAGGCGGATGTTAATAATTTGATAAAAAGGAATCTGTACCATGGACTGCAATATTTGTTTGCATTAAAGGAAGTTTCTGTTGCCAATATCTTAATTAATACGTTAACATTTTCCAACAAAAGAAGAAAATATTTTAAGTTATTCGTGCCATCCCAAAAGAAAAAAAAATACTCGAAGAATATTTTATAAGAATATCATTTTTATACGCGTTTTTATAGTATTTAAATAGATTATTCATTATTTTTCGTTTGTTTGTTTGTTGTTGTTTACAGGGATAAAACCGTCAGATCATCAACACCTATTCCCCCCGTAATATATACCAAAAAAACAGTAGTAGATATTAAATGGTAGATAGGGCATCCTCTTAAGCAAAGCTATTTAGAAGAAGGATCACTAAGTCCACAGGCTTCAAATGAGCCCGAAGGATGTCAACTGTAGCCCGCCTTTGTTGAAGGCAGGTCGTCAATCATTGGGACTTATCTGGTGGGACTAACCCTGTCATGGGACTAATGGGAACATGTCTCCATTCCCAATGCGTGCTTCTGCTTAAGAAGAGTGGTAATTTATAATTTTGGTAGCTACAGCAGGTACCCGTTCTGTCGGGAAATTGTTTTATTTATTTCTGAGACAGAACGTTAAGACCAATGTTTGTTTAAAGTTTTAAAATGGTTCTTGGCGCTGCTCCAGAAACAAATGAAGTGACCATATATTTCTCTGGAGAGAGCATGTTCCATTTTCAACTATCTCAGGAGTTTAATTATAGAATATATTATATAGAAATTATAATATATCGTGAATTTATGGCAAAAAGGCATTATGTAAAATTTAAATAACTAATCACAAAGCATTTTGATGAAATTTATCATTACTATGAAATGATTTTTGCATTTTGTGTGGACTTTTTGATAACTAAAAAGGTTTGTGTCATAATTATGCATTTTCTACTTTTTTTCATGAATAAGCTTGAAATTTACAACAAAATATTGAAAAGTATTAAAAATGTACTTAATGACCTTTTTAAGTAATCCGACGATGTACAACATCAATACTTTATGAAAATCAAATATATAACTATTTGCTTACAGAAAATCCGCGTTTGTAATAATTGAAGGCACTAAAGACAGATCTTATAACAAATATTTGAGAGAAAATGTTGACAACTTGCATAGCATAACAATATATGTAATTTCACTAAACAAACTTTTTGAAAATGAAAACTTATTGTAAAAACGTTATTTCATAAATAAAATCTGATTGTAAAATAAAAAAAAAAAATTAAAAAGTGAAACTTTATCCTAATTGTTAACGGAATCCTGCTGGAAAACCCAATGACTTCCAGCAGATCAAATATTATTTAGATGCTGATAGTTTTTAGCGGTTGTTTTAACTCCTTTTTATTTTTCTCACAAAAATGGAGCTTTGTGGTGCCATCAAAGCAAACCCTCTCCCCCCTCAAACCATCACTAAGAACGGGTGACGACCTCTTTCCACTCTTCCAATGACTTCCTGGGCTTCTTCAGAGCTGTGTGCGTGCACAGGATAATTTTGGAGATTAAATTTTTCTTCAATTGTAAACATTTTCTCTTCGCTGAACAAAATTTTTCGATGAAGACTATTGGTGTAACGGCGAAGGAGCACATTGCATCTATCCACTCTATTTTTTTCAGGGGAGTGGTTAGTCTTTTTCCTGTCATTCTTCGAAATGTACCCATCCTATGGTCACTTTTTATTGTTCGAGACATTGATCTGAAAGAGATTCCCATTTCCCGAAACATGATTTGTTGGTTTCGAATGAGATATCTTCTGATTCAAGCAGCCACTGCCTTTGCCGTTCTCACACCGCGCGGAACCGTTTGAGGTCTGTCACCTACAGATAGGGCTTTACACCTAATTTTTTTTATATCTATTTATAACATACGGCTAATACCCAAAGGTTTCAAAGTGTTGAAAATCTCTAACCTACATTTTCCAACTTTGTGTAAGGCGATCACAGCTATTTAGTTTTCTTTATCTCTCCACTCCATGTTAACTGAGCGAAAGAAAAATACAAAATAATTAGGATTATTATCCTGACAAGTAAAGAAAATACTTCGATAGAGGTAAGGATTATCAAAATAATACTCAAGGTATTATATAAAACAATTTAATTTCTGATTTAATAAGTACTACTCTAAATTATTATTATTATTAATTGTAAAAAAAAAATTGAAAAATAAAAATAGCTTTTATTAAAAATCATAAATTGATTTTTTTTTTGGGGTCCTTCCCTTCCTCGCCGTTAGGCTATACGAGGTTTCCCGGGCCAGGGGTGTGGGCGGGGATTCAAAAGACTCCCTCGGCACCGGGACGCGAACTCGTGACTGTTTTTATATAATTTTAATTAATTGATGTATACACATCAAATGAGTTATACAAATTTTGATCGGATTTGATTTTTTAAATTATCGATTTCAAACCCTGCTGTTAAATAAAAATCATCCGTTCCACCCGATTCTGTTACAAAACAATAACGATTCTGAAAACAAATTAATTATAATTTTGATAAAGAAGCATAAATATTACTTTATAAAGAAATTACCTCCCACTCCCATTACCATGGGACCTGCGTAGGATAGATTGTTGAGGTGAAAACCCCTGGCTTCGTGTTTGATTCTTATTGTCATGTTTCCTCTCATTTCTTGTTCGACTGAAAGCTGGTCTGCGTAGTATCCTGAAATCAAGATTTAATATTAAAGCAAAATATGATAATGAATTTATTTAAATGTTAATAATTTAACTAGTAGAAAGCCATGATGGATAGTAACAATTGAATAATCAAAATTGTTTACTAAATATTGAGATTTTTTCTGTCCATTATAGTTGGGTTGTTCAGTACTTTATACCATGTTGTAATACTACACTCATTAGTGGTAAATCTTTTAAATAAAAATAAATAAGACATAGAAGTCAGATTGGAAAAGTAAATAAATAGAAAAGGATGAAAAATATTCATCATGAAATTTCTTAACAACTCTTAGCAAACGATCAAAACATATCTCATCTGCAAAATTAGGCTGTGAAAAATATTTTTATCAATGTTTAAGGATTATAATTATTCATATTTATAAGTTTAGAAAGTTGGTTTGAATTCCAGAAGGATATGGTAAAGAAACATATTGTTGATTATTTATATTGGCTTGGTAAATAAGTTTTTCCGATTTTTTTCAGGATTAAATAAAATCGGCGTTTTATAAACATAGAATTTATTTTAATCAAAAGAATTTAGTTAGACATATACCAATCTTTTTACTAACTGCATGATGTCACATTCATACTATACCTAGAGAGTATATTTAAAAAAACTGATCGGATTTTGATGTCCCGCTCGTTTTAGATTTGCTTTCGATTCATGTAGTGAAAATAACTTGTTGAAAGTTAAATATAAATAATTTGTTTTGCGGGAATTGTGAATATTCCTTCCGTTTTATCGGGGGACTTGGTTATTTACACTCGTGAATATAAACAAAACCCCGGCACTGGATATAGACTTTTTGAGGGTGTTTAACTGCCGTTGGGAATTCGGGAATCTAATACTTTTGTGACACTGAGTGACAAAAAATAATAAGAATATATATATATATATATATATATATATATATATATATATATATATATATATATATATATGAAATGTGGTACTTAGTAAACACACTTTAAATGAATCGACTCATCTGATTTGTTATTCTTCAATTGTGAGGCATATAGGACAACTAGATAAAATGACTTTTCACTCCTGTATAATAAAACAATTTATTTTGACAACTGTAATTTTCTTTTAATCTATTTATTGAATAATAATACAATCAGCCACTGCTGGAGGGCTATAAGTATTAGGGCTAAGAGTTCTCATTCAAACAATATATACAAATAATAGAGAAATAAATATAAATATAAAAAGTAAATAAATAATATTGATGAAGAAAGTAAATAAAAGAAAAAAAAGTAAACAATAACATAAAATAGAAACTTCTAAACACAATCGTACCTGTATACAATATATACATTCGCCCAGGAATCTCCGAGCCAGGCTATTTCCCCCACATGTGGAAGGCAAAGCAAGACTCCAGGAGATTCCAGTGCTACTTTTCCAGACGCATCACTAGTATTAGAAGCCAGTGGTGACTGAAAGAGGGCACTAAAGCCACAGACGCTCGGGACATGAGTGGAGAAGCTAGTCATTGCCAGGACTCCAGAAGCATATTTACAAGAGATCTCTGGGCCACTGCCGTTTTAACCTTCGTGGAGGATTGTTGGGATGAAGGGAGCTGGATAGGGATTGAGCTAGAGGATTTGGATGGTGGATAAGGTTCTGGTGAAAGTTTGAGAATCTGGATGGGATGATGTCGAGGACAAATGGGATGTTAAAGGTCATGGTGTAGGGTCTTATTTGTGAATTAATATGGGGCATTGACTATTGTTCTAATTACTTTGGACTGGATGAATTGGAGGCGTTTGATATTCGAATGTTTAGCAGTTCCCCACAGTTCAAGTCCGTAGGGCCAGATAGGTTTCAGTATGGTCTTGTAGATTAAAAGTTTATTTTCAATCGAAAGATGAGATGTCCTACTTAGTAATCTATACAGCTGGCCATATCGTCGGTTTAGTTCTTGTCTTTTAAGTCTGGTATGTGGGTTCCAAGTTAGTCTTTTGTCTAGAAGGAAGCCAAGGTCTGAGTCTGAATAGGGAAGTGGAATTGAATTAAAAAGGATTGGTGGACAGGATTTGCGAGACAACTTTAATAAACGGATCTATTAAAGTTATATAACTGTAGGCTTGATATTCTTAGTCTTCCGTGTCGTAGACTTTTTTTCCCAGGTAAGGTCTTTTCGCCTCCGTGTTCCAGCCTCAAGTGCCTTCTCTTCTCTCCAGCTTCCTTCTCCAGCTGTTGCTACCTGCTCGGTCCTTTTGTCGATATGAGACTTTTCAATGAATAATTTGTCCACTGCACAATTGAGTACAATTCACAGTGCAACCTCACATTCCTTTATATTCCTTCTCATTTCCTTACACAATGTCACATAAAGTAGTAAATACTGGGGGGCTACTACAGTACTACAGTAGTTATGGAGATCCCGGGATAAGCGGTAGTCGCTTGTAGCTATGCCTGGTGAATAAGGAGGATGGATGGGACAATAGGTACTAGAAAATACATGTTGCCAAGTTGACTTCTGTTAGTGGGTGGCGACCCAAACATTAAGCCTGGGAATGTTGCTGAGCTATAAATGGTTTTCTACCCTTGTGTGCGAAACATCTAGAGCCAATCTTTCGCAGATTGGGCGAGATTTCGATCAACAATAGTATCTTTAAGATTGCTCGTTTCAATTTCTTGAGGCGACCAGATCGCCGTGCGCCGTTTATTTTATTCAGCATCATCCCCATAAATACTGAAATTTATTTTATGATCATCGGCCCGCATACTTTTTAAAAAATAATACAGCAAGATGATTCTATTCCTAACACAACTTAACAGCTCATTGTAACCTCCCTTCTTTTTTCTCAGTTCGACTACAGTCCTCCAAATAACTAGGGTAAAAGCACCAATAGGTGACAGTGCACCAGCACCTGACATTCTCCTCGAAAAATGGAAATAATAAAATTTCAGGACCTTCTAAACCTCTATTTCATATATTTTTAGTTTATATAATAGATTTGACTGCTTTGCTTTAATCTTGTTAGAAATCGCAACAGAAATAATGAGCGACAAATTATGAAGGTCCCTCATGGTCCACTTAGTTACCTAGGAACAACCATCTGTTAATAAGAGATGGTACCACCATCACGTTATGTTTGCCTTTTTCTCTTTAAGTACTCTGATTTATCCCAATTTTTTTTTTTTTTTTTTTTGAGTGTTTCAAAATTATGTTTTTTTTCTGTTTCTAACTGATGAAGGAATTGGATATTTAGTGAGTGTCAGCTACTGGAGCATTAAAACGGGGACTTTTGCCAGTAGTTGACAGGCATGTACTCTCTTAAGTTCAAAGAGATTTGCGAAATATAATAGGTATTAAAAATGGGACCATCCACTACTGCCTCGTTAAAAAAAAAAATGATAATGATTTGGATTAAATATCAAGCAAACATAGGATTTCCTATTGCCAAAAACAGTTTCTTGACAGTGACTATCATTTATTAATAAATTTAAATATGGAAAGGCAAGAACCTAATTTTATGATAGGTTAAAAGTAATTTTTATTAATCTTAAGATAAAGAATATGAAATTTTGCTTTAATAGATCCTTGTTATCATCCCCCTCAGCTATTGGAACACACCAAATCAACAAGTGTCAGCTGATGATACAACAAATCTATTCTTTTAATTTTCATTATTTTAAAATTTAGATGAATGTTTCACGGATTTGAAATATGTCGTGGTAAGGTGAGATATAGTTCTATAAGATAAATCCATGAAAAATATAATAACATAAATATTTAAGTTTTTGCATGTAAAAGTGTAACAAAATCTGCTTAAGCAGCTACTGGTGCATTTACCCTATTCCACCATCAACTTCACATTCAAACTCCCGCAACCATGTAAGAATTTTTAGAATATGTAATTACAATAGCTTACTAACAGTTAATTGACAAGATTTATTTTTTTTTTATATTTGTATTATTTTTACATGTCATACTGATGTACATATTTCTTGAGTCATGTTATTCTTAGGGAAATAAATTATATTTTTCATTTCAAACCACGTTTGTTACCACCCCCAAAATGGCAAAATATAACTATGTTTTATGGAAAAATTATCTCTTAAAGAGTATTATTGTTCGTGTAATTACGTTTTAAAGGACTTAAGGAATCACTTAAACACCATTTCATATAGATAATTAGTTTCTTTATTTTTTTCTAAAGTAATTATTAGTGTTGCCCAAATACGAGACCGAGACGAGTCTTGGTCTTGCAAACTCATTGTTGGTCATGGTCTTGGTCTTGCGAAAGAGTCTCGCTACAGTCTTGTAGTTATTAGCTTATTACTATAGAGATATTAATATATTTTTTTAGATAGGAGAAACCTAACGAAGTTTGAATGAAAAATAAGAAGAGTTAAATGCAAAATTATATTGGTTATACCAATGATATACATATAGTAACTAATGTTGTCAACTATTTATTTCTCCTTTATATTTTATTCAAAAAATCGATTTTTTTAACAATCCTGGTCTTGGTCTTGCTACTGTTAGGCGGCTTTGTTGCACCAAGACCGATTTTGGGCAACACTAGTAATTATCGTCATTTTTATGAAAAAAAATATTTCGGGCTGAAGCTCCCTCAAAATTAAATCCTGGATCCGCTAGTGTTTCAAACTATGCCGATAATGAATGACATTTGCTGTCATATTCACTGTGCACTAGCAAACATAACGCTAATATAATTTTAACAAGAGTTTAAAGAAATGGTAAACTCATTTCACCATTCTGCAATTATGCATTATCTTATTACTCATAAACATAACTAATCTTTTGTTAATATTTTTTTGTTAAAGTACTTAATTTTTAATATAATTTCTACTATTTCGATCCTCAGAATGATCGACGGAAATCTAGCGTAGGTTGTAAAAAATTTCACCTTTTCAAAAGTTGCATATATAATTGAATATAAATATATAATCAATAAAATATGATTTTTAAACAATAAGAAATATATTGTTACAATCTATTCATTCGGCCAATATCACACAGTGGAAGGAAACCATGGAAAGGGAGCTGCTGGGGCTTTATCGTGTTGGAGCAGGCTCTCTAAGTAGCACTGATAAGAGACTTTGACTTAGCAATGTGTTCAAAGCACACGACTTAGCGCTGTCATGTGAGAGAGCTTACTGAAAACGGCTACAAAAAACAGAGCCTTGCAACTTCTGTATCAACTATTAACTAATCTTTGCCAAATGGATATTTTTATTTATAAGATAAATGTTTTAAAATATTACTCAAACAATATAACAATTGATTACTTTTTTCAATACAAATCTTTCATATTTTTTAATAGGATTTTAGGGAGGAAGGTTGCATTTTAAGATAATTTCATACATTTCACCTAAAAGGACAATAAAAGCTTACCTTACATATACATATATATATATTTTTTTTTAATATAATTTTTTTGGTGATTTCCCCAAGGGACAACGGTGAACGTATACAACCGCCATTGAGATCCACAAACAAGCTTATTTTTGTATAAATATCCGAAAATAATCGAAATATGATTATAGTCACGTAAGGAATAACTATCAAGGGTAAAAATTAATATTAATAAAACAAACTTTAATATCCTTTGTTCGTTTTATTGTTTTATTTTAATTTATCGCAATTAAATTATTTTTGAAACTAAACAAAAAATGAATGATACGTTTTTTTAACATTAAATTACATTAATAATGAATTCAAGCGACAGATTGGAAAATTCAAACGAACAACTTATGACAGCTACATCAGAAATCTCTCAACTGACGATGGAAGCTTGTGGAGACATACCAAAAACCTTATTAAGCATCCTGAAGTGTCAGCACCCCTTCGAAGAGAAAATGATTACTGGGCCGTGACAGACGGAGAAAAATCAGAACTCTTGCCGAATATCTTTCTTCTGTTTTTGTACCACACACAGACTTCACTAATACTGTACACGATAAGAATGTACTAAATACTTTAGACTTGCCCTTACAACAAACTTCATCTCCTATTTCATTCACACCTTCCCATATTGCTGAACAAATCAAAAAGTTGCCTAAAAGAAAAGCTCCTGGACATGACTTGATTAACGCTGAAGTGCTCCAACAAATGCATAGAAAAGCTCTAGTGCTTTTGACAACTATTTATAATGCAATGCTGAAGACAACTAAATTTCCACTACAGTGGAAATACTCACATATAATAATGATTCACAAGCCTAACAAGGCCAAAAACTCACCTTCCTCATACCGACCAATCAGTTTACTACCTATATGTTCCTGAATTTTTGAAAGCTTACTGAACAAAAGACTTGTTGATATACTAACAAACACCAAAATAATACCTGACCATCAATTTGGATTTAGGTCACATCACTCAATTGTACACCAACTACGTATCAACGGACTACATATCTACAGCACTAGAGCAGAAATTATATGCAAATGGCGTATTTCTGGATGTTACTCAAGCGTTTGACAGAGTTGGCACCAGGGTCTTCTCTTTAAACTCAAGACAATATTCCCACCTACATATTATCTAATTCTACAATTCTTCCTTTCCGATAGATTTTTCTCGGTCCGACACGGCTCAGAACTATCTTCCATCAGGTCTATCTCAGCAGGAGTACCTCAAGGTTCAGTACTCGCTCCACTACTCTATATCACATACACCCATGACATACCTTGCAGTCCCAACATTTTAACAGCGACATATGCAGACGACACAGCAATTTTAGCAAGACACAAAAATCCAACATACGCCTCATAGATCCTACAACAGTATTTAACAAGATTACATGACTGGTTCAAAATTTGGAAAATCCGACTAAATCAAGAAAAATCACAGCACATCACATTTACGCTTCGACATGAAACATGCCCTCCAGTTTTCCTTGACAATACACAGATTCCACAGACAGACACCGTTCACTACCTTGGTCTGACATTTGACAGAAAAATGACGTGGGGCCCACATATAATCAAGAAACGAAAAACGCTAAATCAAAGATTAAGAATTCTGAACTCACTTCTTTCGAAAAATTCAAAATTAAAACTTAGACAGAAATTGAACACATACAATTACTTACTAAAACCTATTTGGACTTACGCATCACAAATATTTGGAACTGCTAAAAAGACTCACTTAAACAAACTTCAAACCTTTAAAGCAAAAACATTCAGAACAATCACAAAAGCACCTTGGTACGTTAGCAACATAACCTTACATACTGACCTCCATATGCCGACTGTTAACGAACACATACGAACTCATTACAAACGATTCCATGACAACTTACAAGGACATCCTAATACACTTATAAATGACATGGCCACTACGAATATGCCAGGTCTGTAGGAGACTGAAGAGGAGCTGGATGAGAGACCTCCTCGCCTAATGTAGATATAACGCGTGTGAGGTGCCGCTGGGCACTGATCCTCGTAATGCCTTTCATGACATTATTTTTTCCAATCAACCTCACATTCACTGGTTGTCATTACCATTATGACAGGTGTGTGAAAAAAAAAATTACAAGTTTTGAGAATAAAAACAATTTGGTCCAAGAAGGAAGTTTCACTCGAATGGCTTGTACGTTAAAATTATTAAATATAATTATGAGATAAAAAAAAGAGTACAACAAGAAAAAAAATGTTATAGATTTATGTATCAAATATATATACATAATTTTTTTTCTTTAAGATGTTCAATTTTTTTAAATTCATTTTAAAACCATTTTTTAAAAGATTACTTTTTTTTTTTACTCTGTCGTGAAAGCCAAATGAAACTCCAAACCTTATATTCTCAAACGGGTTAGCCTTATTTTGATTCCAAAAATCTTTTACCAGTACAAAAATGAACATTCAGTTTTGAAAATTAAGATAATAAACATTAAATTAATAAGGAAAGAAAAATATAGAAAACAATTAAAACTTTAGATAGGTAAACTTTGTATTTTTAATGAGATACTAAAAACTCATTAACACCCATTTGCTTTTGTTTTGAATCGTAAGATATAATTTGACAACAAAATCGAGAAGAAAGATTGCCTACAAAATAATTGGGCAGTTTGGTATGCTCAATCACGTAAATATAACGAGGTTATATCAGTCAAATGGCCTAATATTATTTGCAGACCACCGTTTTTTCTCGATTTTGTGATCAAATTATCTTGTGATAATTTAATGGTGACAAGTGAGAAGCAAATGGGTTTAAGCAAGAGTACATCATTAAATTAATTAATGAGAAGTTATTAATTAATAATGAAAAAACGCCACATTTCCCAGAACTTTAGAAGATAAAATAGTGATAGGATTACAAACGATGAATCCATTAACAAAATTTAAGACGGATGAGAATAATTAAAAAAAAAAGAGGTCAGTAGATGGGATACGAACAAAAAATAAGAACATGTACAATAATTCAGCTGGGACAAGAAAGTCTTAGATGGATCATTATTATGATATAGATATAGATTATTATTATTGATGTCTTAGATGGATTATTATTATGATATGGATATAGATTACCATTTATGTCGGATTATTATTATTATTATTATGACATGGATATGGATTATTATTATGATATGGATATGGATTATTATTATATGGATATGAATCATTGTTATTTATGTCTTAGATGGAGGATCTTCCAAATTGAAAGAAAAGAAATACATTGAGAACCAAAAACAGAAGACGATTACTAAATAATGGGACGGATTACCAAATACGGTATATTTAGTAATCTTCTTCCGTTTTTGCTTTTCAATTGTATTTTTTTTTATTTGAATTTGGAAGAACCTCCATCTAATACTCCATCTAAGACATAAATAATAATGATTCATATCCATATCATAATAATGATCCATGTAAGACATTCCTGTGCCAGCTGAATTATTGTACAAGTTCTTATTTTTTGTTCTTATCCCATCTAATGACCTCTTTTTTTTATCTATTCTTATTCACTACCGGGACGTTTCTTGAAAGGAGAGTACGTCAAATAATTTTTTGGTTCATTTATCGGTACAGTCGAGCCCGTAAAAATTCCTTTCAAATAAGATTTGTCTACTTAACGATCTTCAGAACCGATTTGAGGGAAAATTCAATTCTTACCATTCAGAGCGACTCCTCTTCCCTTTGCATAGACTCAATTAGGGGAGAGAAAAAACCCGTTGGCCTGGAAGGAGGAATATTGGGCAGGCTCCTCCTCGATTCTTCTCGGAGACCGCTTAAGACCTGGGGCCGATCCTTCCTAATGAAGCTGAAGGATAAATCGAATCGGATTGGCCTTCCAGATATCAGCTTCTTTTTCACCTTTCAGTTTACTTAGCCGTAACCCTTACAGCACTTTAAAATTTACTTAATTCCTGTCTCTACTTCACTAAAAGGAAATACTTCTTCTTTTTGAATATTCCACACCCTTCTTTCCCCAGGTACCCTGAGACAAGTAACATGGTAGACAATTTTAGATCAGAGGTTCACGAACGACCTGAGAGTGTTTTCAAAATCTACAATTCTGATAACTCAAAATCCGTTGTACAGACTACTTTCTATCAAATTATTAACATCCGTCTGAAACATCGGGAATGGCTTCATCTCATCGTAACCTACAACTATCCTATTTAAAAAAATTCTCGTAATCGGTGCGTTTTCAATCATAAGATCGGCAAACTTTGTCTATTTAATTAGTCACTAAAAACTCGTAAATAACTAGAATCATAAGATAATTTAAGCAAAAAAATCTAGAAAAAAGGTGGCCTCAAAAAATATTGAGCCGTTTGGCGTGACCTACACCCCATAAATATCAAAATAACGAAGTTATTATTGTTGCCCAAAATCGGTCTTGGTCTTGCAAAGTGCAAGACCAAGACCAACACCGCCTATCTGTTGCACGATCAAGACCAAGACCGGTAAAAAAATCGATTTTTTGAATAAAAACTGAGGGAAAATAGTTACTAATACTTGACAATTTTAGTTACTATACGAAAAGAATTGGTGTAACCAATATTCTTTTGAATTTAACTCTTCATTTTCATTCAGACTTAATTAGGTTTATCATATCTAAAAAATTACAGTAATATCTCTCTAGTAATAAGCTAATAGGTAACTGCAAGACTGTTACGAGAGTCTTACGCAACACCAAGAACTAGACCAAGACTTGTCTCGGTCTCGCATTTGGGCAACACAAGAGGTTATATAGGCCAAAAGGCCCAATATTTTTGCAGGATACCTGTTTTTCTTGATTTTGCGATCAAATTATGTTACATTATAAGTGGAAAGTAAATGGGTATTTAAGAGTTTTAGGTACTTAATTAAATAAACATAGTTTGCCTATGTTGAACTTGCCTATACTGAAAACTTCCAAACTCTGGAATTTTCGTAAATAAAATATTTGTGATTACGATGAGATGAAGCTATTTATGAAGTTTCAGGCGGATGTTAATGATTTGATAAAAAGAGGTTTATACCAGGGACTATCAGTAGTGAATCTCAATGTCGAAGAAAGATTGGCAATAGTCGGCTACTTTCGGTATTCGTCGGAAATCTGGGTGTAGCGTGCTTTAAATGATCTTGGAACTGGCTGATATCATGGAATAACGAAAGTAAGCTATTGGAATACAAATCATTTTAATTAATCTTTTTTTATTAATTATTCGAATAAAATTTATCCAACACCACGGCTTGTGTCTCCTAATCTTAACTTTTTTGTTAATTATGTTTGTTTACACACAGCACTGAGTGGATAGAACACATTTATATTTCAACTAATAAGTATATTTACAGATTTACAGAACGGCTATGAACTAAATATTATTTTTTAAATAAATACACTTATACACATTTACTCTTGATTATAATATTGAGCCTTCATATATGTTGCTACACATATACTATAATATAGGCATCTTATTTTAGTTGTTTTCTGGAAAACCAGTTCACTTTGCAAAATGCCAAATTGGACAAATTGAGGTGTAGAAGTGAAGAAATAGTCTCAACATAACTTCTATAAATCATTTTTGAGTTAAATTATTTCACTAAATTTTCTAATTTTTGTAACAAATTTCAGTTCATGTGATCATAATAAAAATAGTCATTTTTCTTCAGTTACATGTGTTTTTCTAGTGAACTTTGATTGAAAAAAATGATTTAAAGTTTAGACGTGACATTATAATAAATAATGAAAGTTACGTTGAAAAATCTGCAACAGCAAACTTTTTATGTGGATATAGATCCTTCGAGAACTGTAAAAGCATTGAAAGAAATGATTCAATTACAGAGAGGGAACGAATACCCAGCAGAAGATCAAAGGCTTATTTACGCTGGAAAGATCCTTACCGATGAGACACCCGTCAGCGATTACAACATCGATGAAAACAAGTTTGTAGTAGTGATGATCACTAGACCTAAAACAGATCGTCCAAATCATCAAGAAGACCCAACTTCATGTCCTACAATTGCAGAAACTCAACAGCAGGAAACCCAGGCAAGCCCAACTCAAAAACCAACTTTAAACAATAAATCATTTTTTAATTGAAATTTATTCTTTAGAACACCATATGAAAGTAAAATAAATTGAACATATGAAGTAGAATTAATCAAAAGTATTTACAATATTTCACATTACTGAAGGAGTTTATTTAAAAATAAAAATCCCATTGCCTATATTGTAGAAAAAATCAAATTTGTTCATTGTCAATTTATTATAAGTTTTTTTTTGTATACAAACCTCAGAATACTATTTGTAACAATTTACTTGGTGGCACCTATATATGTATATTACATGTGTATGTTTAGTGATATTAAACGTCTGCTAAGTAAGGTCAGTATAGCTTCCTCACCGTTTGTATTGGCTAATATATATATATTACAAGGTCTAAAATTTTTGGTATGAGAATAAAATTTCTGGGAAAAGCAGTTTTCGGAAACTCAGTAATCCTTCAACATATACGGGTTTGATATCCACGAGTTTTGTTCATCAGTGAATAGTAAAATGCAAAAAAGTTCGGCATATGCAAATTGCATATTTGATGACTTGGGATTGGAAAAGAAATCCCGTGTTTACTGAACATGAATGTCACTACTGTTAGTGCAAAAAGTCGTATGTAAACATTGAGTGTTTTACAGGAAAGCATAAATACTAATTATTTCTTAATGATTTATTCACCAATGATGATTTATTTAGTCACCAAATCCAATCTGATCATGCACATGTTTAAAGAAATATGTGAGCAAATGTAAATAACAGATTTCTTCAGATTTCCACTTCATTAAATTTTACAGTGTGTATTTGTGAAAAACATTTCAGTCTTTTCGATCTTTTCTGAATTTAAGTTTTTTTAGAAATGTTACATCTTCCTCCAGTGCTAATTCACTTTATCTTCCTTTCCTGTTGTTAGATCTCTTTAAGTTGATGAGAGCCAAATATCACAGAGATCTGATGATTGTATTTTGGGCTGGTTAATGTGTAATTTGGAGTGGACTGTATATGGATTTGATAATTGATGTTCACTAAAATTAAATATGCTTGAAACACAATCAATTATTTTTCATTGAGGTATTCTTTGTTACGTAGAAGCTTCCAGACGGATTGCTACAAGCTATATGCCTCTCCCATCTTAACCTCCGTGCCTTCATATCATGGGGTTTGCCTTATGTTTAGTATTAATTAATAAAATTACTTTTTGAATGTAATTTATTGAACGTTTCGGGGCGTCTTTGACCCCTTTTCAGCGATCTAAAATAATAAAAAAAAAATTTTTATTTCTTAATGACATTTACAACTGTATTACATAAATACATCAAGTAAATTAGGACATAATAGATATAATGACATGAATACACTTGCGGAGTAACTACCCAATGGTAGCACTCTAATGATATGACTACATTAGGAGATCACGGGGCCATCTTCTTTTCAGACGCCTCGGAGGGTTATCAGGAATTGAAGAGGAAGCAAGGTTAGAAACGAGACGGTTGGGATGATTCTGAAGTTTATTATGGAAGGACAGGTATCTGGATTGGGCCAGATCTGAAACATAAGGAACATTAAGATCTTTATGGATAATTTTATTAGCGACAAAGTAAGGAGCATTGAGGATTTTACGAAGGATTTTGAATTGTAAGGATTGGATGCGAGAGGAATTCGATGGTTTAGTGGAGCCCCATAGCTCAACTCCGTAAGTCCAAATAGGCCTTATTATAGTCAAGTATATGAGTCTTTTGTAATTAATGGGAAGTTTAGAGCGTTTATCTAGTAAGTGCTGAAGTAATCGGAAACGTCGAGCAGTTTCTTGTCGTTTCAGTCTAGTATGAGAATTCCAAGTTAGTCGTTTGTGCATGTGGAGTCCTAGGTATCGGATTTGCTCAACAGGGATAAGTGGAGTGTTGTTAAAGGAAACTGTAGGACAGGAAGTCGTTGGTTTACGAAATTAATTTTTTTTTAAATCCAGTCATTAATTAGTCAATGTCAACTAAAAATATATAGCATATAAAAGCAATAGTTTCTAAATAAATATAAATATTTTTTATGTAACAATTGTTAAAAACATATTTACTTCAATTTTATTTTCCTAAGAAACGATCAATGAATTACAATCAGATTAATTTGATTAATTTATACTGACCATAACTCAAGCATATCAGTGTGTACAAAAAATTATATTATGAAAAAAAAAATAGGATTTCTGCACTCAGTTTTAGAAATGAAAGTATAATTTTGAATGAAAGAAGAAATATATATATAATTTTGACCTTATGGAATGCATAATTGAATTTTTTTTTCTTTTGCTTTAGGCGGGAAATATTGTTTGAATTTTGCTAAATCGCTTCGTGTTGGGGATCATTATGCTGCTCCATACCTCTCATCTTCCCCACACTTGCTCCATCAGGCAATTTAAAGATTGGTTTTTAGAACATTATAGTTTGTTCATAGTGATTGGTAAAATTTACACACTTCGCTGTGGCCTGAGGCTTACATATACAGAAATGATGAACAATATGGAGGCCTATTAAATGTTGATGAGGTCTGGTAGAATATATATATATATATTATTTTTACTTTCCTATCTACACTAGGTAAGGAAAGTATTGCAATCGAGTCAAATTTCCGATGTGCAGTATTTGACAGATCTATCCGTTTAAGAGACCCCTGTTTTCGAAAAACACATTATTAGCCATTGGTCTGTCTGTCTGTGCCAAGATTTTCTCGGGAACTACAGAACCGATTATGTTGCTTCTTTTTTTATTTTGAAGGATTTTGACTACTGATGCCTGTGAAACAAATTGGATGTTCTATGCGCAACAGCTGCTGAACAATAAATGAAAAAAATATTTTTCTACAGACTGTGGCACAAAAAAGGCTCTAACGATTTTGATGAAACTTTCCTATAATGTTCTAATAATTGTCCTTTCAATAATCGTATGTGGATTAAATTCCCGAGAAAATTCAAGAAAAAAAGTTATAAAGAATAGAAAAATGTTTTCTTTGGCCTAACTCGCTAAGTATATGTTGTATGGTAAAATTTATGATAAAACTTTTGAAAGGCAATTAAATAACCAACACAGCAAAAAAAATCTCCAAATTTCCGATATGCGGTTTTCAACGGATTTATACGTTTCCACTATAACCACCCCCAGAACACCGTTTAGCCTTTTCTTTTTTTAAATTCTCTACAAAATTGTATGAAAATCGTTCATTTCGGACAACTAATAACAAAGTTACAGCTATTCAATTTCTAATGTAAGATTACGAGTTCATATCTTGTTGTCAGAAAGGGGTGAATGAGGGAAAAACGATAACCAATTGAAAGTAAGAAAATCTGTTACCCGCATCACATAAGCTTCACTATTTCCTCTAATTTTAACAGAAACAACAATATTAGAGAGTATTGAATTTTTTACACTGATAAACCGGTTTACATAGCTTTAGTTTATCGAATAAATCGAACTCTTTTCTCTGATAAATTTCCTAAAAAATAAATTTAATTCAATTTTTTTTGCTTCTTGATGGACATATGAAAAGATATAAAAACTTTTCTGAAATAGGTAGGAAGGTCGTGTGAGTGTACACACCAGATTTTTTGGTTCTGGGGATTGATACTGAACACCTGAACTTCCTACATCTAAACAGTACGTGGCTTGGGTCTTATGGCGTTTTACAAATCTCGCAATTGCCGTATTTTTAATTACCATAAGATAGAGAATTTATTGGTAAGATTAAGATTTGGACAATATTTTATCGCTTGAGTCGCCGAGTATGTGAAAATAAGTTATTGCTATATAAGACTCTGAATGTGTAAGTCAGATATTGCTTCTATTTGGGAATCCCGCAGTTGAAAAATATAGGAAAAGGCTGGGTCAATGAAAAGTGAGGAGCGAAACGACGGTGTTAAATGACCCTGCTAGCTCGCTCAGACTACACTCATCCAGTACCCACCGCCTTCCCAAGACAAAGGGAGCAACCGGGCAGAACTGAGCGACAGTATCCCGCTAACCCCCCGAGGAGGGCCCTCCAGTTCCACTCCAACTAATTGGGGTCGGTCGCCGAGTTAGCATTATCGAGCGGCAGCAAGTCTCTTTTTTAAACCGCTCTCTGCTGTAGGTATCATCGTCATGCTTGCAATTGACTTTCTGGGATCCCATTGGATGGATTGTCATTCTACTCCATGGCACAGGCACACTTTTACAAAATTCTTAACACCCGTCAGGAATGTCGCTAATGATTTCATCTTACCGTAACTTACAACATTTTTATTTGCAAAAGTTCCCTGAAATTACTGGAGATCGGTAAACTTTGTCAAAAAACTTATGAACTCTCATCTGCTATCCATTCAAATTGTAAGACGATTTGATCCCAAAATTATTAAAAACGGTAGTCTACAAAAATATTGGGCCGTTTGGCGTGACATCTATCCTCAACATGTCAAAACAAAGAGATTATTTAGGAAAAACGCCCCATTATTTTTGAAGGCAACACTTTTTCTCGATTATGATTCAAGGAGAAAGATTATTTATGAGTATTTAGTACCCAATTACATTAATTAATTTAAAAAAAATTAAAAAAAAACCATTTCAGAGAACTTTCGAAGATAAAATGTTGTAGGTTACGATAAGATGAAGTCATAAGCGAAGTTTCAGACGAATGTTAATAATTTAGTAAAATTTTATCTGTACCGCATACTATAGTTTATATTAATATCAGATAAATAAATACGGAATATAGTATATATTAACAATAATATATATTAATGAAAAAAAAAAACCTGTACCACTACAACCCATGAAGGGTCTTGGGCTCATTACTATGTGCGGAAGTACTGTTACAAGGCTAACGGTTGTGTAAAGAGGTGATTGAGCCGATATCACGTTCAACCGCCAGGTTTTCCACTAAATTAATTATTTAATTAAGAGTACTCCCTTTATAGAGGCTGGGTGTGCCCTAGGAGAATCTCCCGACCCCATGGTCCCTCGACGGGTGATTAAAAATTACTAGTCATCAGCCGGACTCAAACCTACTGAGCTACCCCGCTGCCTAATATATATTAATAGGAATTACTAATAAAAAGATACTTAAAAACAAATAAATAACACTGGATAACAAAAAACAAATTTTTGAATGAGTAGTGTTGCCCAAAATCGGTCCAAGACCAAGGCCGCCTAACTGTTGCAAGACCAAGACCAAAATAGGTAAAAAAAACCGATTTTTAAAATAAAAATTAAGGCAAAATAGTTACTAATATTCGACAATTTTAGATACTATATGTTAATAATTGGTATAACCAATAAACTTTTGCATTTAACTCATCTGATTTTTCATTCGGGCTTAGTTAGGTTTCTCCTGTCTAAGAAATTACAGTAATACCTCTATAGTAATAAGCTAATAAGTAACTGCAAGGCTGTTGCGAGACTCTTGCGCAAGACCAAGACCATGACCAAGACTTGTCTCGGTCTCGCATTTGGGCAACACTATTCATGAGTCAATTTTTACTAATTTTTTGGTTGAGGACGAATTTGACAATGAAAAATTTGTCTTAGCTCTAGTTTATGTGATATACACTAGGTGGAAGTATTTCGTATTGACAGGTTAAGAGAAAAAGATACATTTTAATAATAAATGCTATCAAAATCGAAAATGCATTTGATTTCAAATGCAACATGTGAAAGGCTTCTTGTTCCACACTTTCTTGGACTATCTGAATTATTCCGAACTATCTGATTGTAGAATGGGTCAAATAGCAGATCGAAGATTCGGCTCCTGAACTGTTCTTCATTTTTACACCATTACACCATTGTTACCATTTTTGCACATTCTCGTGGCATTTTTAAGAATTATACAATAAAAAAGCACTCTCAAACGAAAAAATCATTTTTCGAAAAATCCCAACAATTGGCGAACCCTCTTTTTAACAATTTGTTACCAGCCAAAATTCCAAAACGTTGGCAACAAATCACATGATATCGATGTTTTTATTAGTTTAGTTGTAAGCTCTAGAAGATAAGATCAACCCAAGCCTGAGGTGAGCCCCATCACCTTTTATATTACAGATGAAGAACGAAATACTTAGAAACGACAAAAATCTAAAAATAAACCTTACAATGCTTTTAAGCAGTAAAGGGAGTATTATTAAGACAATCCAAGGATTAAAGACAAAAATAAGTAGAAAGGGGCTATGAAAAAAAAATTCTGCATTAATTACAGCAGAAACTAATTCCTCCCAAATTGAAATTGTTGACTCTAAAAAATGAAACTTAATTTTATCTCCAAAGCAAGAGCTAATCTGTCATTTTATGGTTGTTTTTTTAATTCAGCAGACGAATATACATATGAATTGACTATTTATGAGCCCGAAATATTTTCATTGTAGCCCACTGTAATTTCTATACATATGTACAGAAAAAGCTATTTAGAATTGTTTGGGAAGTGGATGGGTAGGAAGTGATTGAATATGCGGGATTAAAAGGCGGCTAGAGTATTGGAGTAACGTATGTAGATGGAGATGGAATTTCATAGCGAATAATGAAAGATCTGTCAAAAAAAAAAAAAATAATAAATGGTGGTTCGGCGTGCCATTTTATTTAAGTATTGCAGGAGTGAACAGAGGATTTGAACTGAAGGAGCTTGGAAATGTATGAGGGACAGTGAGAGAGAGAGAATGCCAAGGAATATTTACGATGGTAGGAAGGCTAAAGCCACTTCAACTCTTAATAAAAACGGGAGACAGAGGCGTCTCTTGGGATCCGGAAGATGAAACGCACAAAACAGTTTGAGTTTTACCTAGCGATCCCAAGAGACGCCTTCATACATAGTAGAACAGTACGCCTTTATGTTTTAGATATTAATTTTTCTAAAACCTTTAACCTTCCAGCTGCATAATCCTTCTGCTGTACTATTTTAGTTTTGGTCATTTATTTTAAAGATATTTCTTCTTTTTATAAATTCTAAAGTTATCCATAGAATCATTTCGCATTTTATATTTATCTATTTTTATCACTTCTAAAAATGAGAGATAACGTATAGTTCTGTGAGGCTTGTCTGGGGTCATAGGTTTGTGTTAAAATTGTGTCTTCAGCGTAAGTTGCAGTCAATGGTTCAGAGTTGTTACTACAGGACTGCAGTAGTTGTTACTATCAGAGCCTCCTTTAATAATAGGCATGTCATACGTATAGATAATATTAAAGGAGCTAACATTGATCCTTAAGGTACTCCTACCGACACTGTTTGAATAGAAACCTCGTCGGACAGAGAAAAAAAAAGGCTGAAGAATGAAATAGTATGATTGAGTAAATATAATTACACACTATAGTTGTGTTTAAAGAGAGGTCCCTGGTTGTGACTTAGAAAATGATTTAAAATGGATGAGGATCTTATTTTTTGAATGAAGAAAGTAAATATTGCGAGGTGCTGCTATTCTTCCTAATGCATTTGATTTTCCAAAATAACAACAACTAATCTGCTTATTGTCAATTTAACGAAAGGTGCGTATTTAGGTCTGAAGAGAAAAAAAAATAATGAGAGAGATTTATAACAAACAAATAAGAATTAAATATAAAAAATCAATATTTCTTGTCAACCTCTTAGCTAATGCCAATATTACCTCATTATGTAATATTTTTTGGATCAATATTTACCAATGTGATGTTTTGTAAATAAAAAGTCTCTACTTTCAAGCAATCGCTCAATTGGTTTTGGAACGATCAATGTCAACAATAAAGAGTACATTATACACCTGTAATGTCGAGGAGGCTCAGTAACAGTCGGGTGAAACCATAACCATTCGGCCGCGTTTCTTTCTCTCTCTCATTTCTCCTTTAGTTAATTATCATAATATTTCATAGTATATATTTTTCCGTTTTTATTACTACTGTCAAGGTGAGACAGTTAATTATTATTTAAAAAAATAAAGATACTTTATTGTGGGTTGATGAGTTAAAATAAAAATACAAAAAATAAATAATGATATTTATTTTATATATTCCGACGTTTCGGCCCGAAGTTCAGGCCTTCAACAGGGCTAAGAAAAGAACCAGATAGCTATAGGTATGAGAAACTAAAATATAACAATAAAAGAATTAAAATTAAAAAGGTGAAATATATAGATTAAAAAATGTAGATAGAAAAAAACTTAAAGTAAAATGAAGTAGACAGAGTCAACATTAAAGCAAAATAAAGTAGGTAGAATAATAAAAGTAACCGAGAACTAAGAAATAAATAATAATAACGGCAACAAAGTACGCACTAAAAAAAATATATAATTTTTTATTTTTACAATTTTTTATATTGACTGATCATCCCAACAATCCTTCTCTTCAATGAAAGATACTTTAAAGGAAGACATTTAGAAAATTCAGCCTCGTCAAACTATTTCAGTAGGGTTGATACCTACCTGATGCTAAATACCATTAAATTTTACATTGATATAAGGACTTTAATAAAAATTCATAGAGAGAAATTCCAAAATAGATTTTATATCATCGAAAATAATTAATATAATATCCAGAGGAAATAATAAAATAATAAATGATATAAGGTACTATGATATTATAAAATAATATTCAGAATGAGGAAGGGTGAGAAGCAAATGAAGTGAGAAATACAAGGCTCTTAATTTTGCCCGGTCCAAAAGAAAAAAAAACCTTTGCAAAGAAATAAAAACTAATTAAGAACTATAAAAAAATTCATGAAGAAAAAAGTAACTCAGGTTTTTTTTTTTTATTTGTTTCGGCGTTCCACTCCAGAGTTAAATAACTATATGTTATTTGCAAGGAGTAAATAACATCTAGTCTTTGACCTAATTCGCTCAACTTTCATTCTAATAATTCCCTCCCCACGCATTCTGTAGAATTAATGAAGATGGTTCAGGTAAAGGAAAAGGGACCTTATTAAGTTACTCGACCGGTAGGCGAATTAATTAAAGGAAACCTATGACGTAATATCTCCCCTACCTTGGTGCGTCACTCTCTACGTCACTCCATACGTCATATACACTCCCCATATTTCCCCTTTATGAAGTTATATTGTGGCTCTTGTTTGTAATAGAGATAGATAAATAGTAGAAAAAACGCGCTGGCAGTGAGTGAGGAAAATCAACATGATATTCTAATGAATTACCTAAACAGACGCTTTGTAAACCAACAAAACTTTGAGGTCAATGATATCAAACTAAAAATTATGTTTTAACTCGATATGATATTCAGATTTGATTATAATTTTTTTTCAAATGTTTTTATTAAAAAGCAGATGTGATCTCATTGTAAAGAAAGTTGGCATTTAAGGCATGAGGAAGATTAGTACCGAACAGTACCTCTTCCTGGTCATGGTCTACTTCAAAATTTAGAAAAAGAGAGCTCTCATCCAGCTCCTCTTTAGTCATCTCCTGATGGGCATGTCAGCTGTGGGTGGCCATGTCTTTGATAAGTCCGTTGTGATGTCCGTGTAGTTTAAGATAAAATCGGGAGTAGAGAGTACGTATCTGGTGGTCGATAGTTGGTTGATGTAAGTCAGTATGTAAAGGTTTGTTGTTTACGTACCAAGGAGCTGCTGTTATTAGTCTTAAAATTTTGGATTGAAATGATTGTAGTTTTCGTAAGTGCGTCTTTTTTTGCAGAACCGTAAATTTTCAAATGGGTTTGAGTAGGTAAGTATACGTATTTAGTTTTTGTCTGATTTTGATTTGGAAAAAAGGGAGCATAGTATTATCAGTCGTTTGTTCAAAGTCTTTCGTTTCATTTTGACATGTGGGCCCCAGGTCATCCTCCTGTCGAATAATAGCCCGAGATAACGTACAGTGTCAGTCTGAGGAATTTGGTTGTCGCCGATATAAACTGGTGGGCATGTGTCTCCTCGAAGTGTACATGTTATATGTTGTGATTTGTCATGATTTAACCTAATTTTTCAAAGTGAATACCAATTTTGTAAATTTAGTAAGTGATTTTGAAAATTCAGTGAGGCTAGTCTGGAGTTATGGGGTTGTTGTAGTGTGTTTTGATTCTAATTAATTTCATTATAATGTAAATTAAGTATGAATGTTTTTCTTTTGTATATATTAAGTATGAATATTTTTCTTTTTTATATATTTATTTGTTTTACTTATGACTTATTTAATTTGCTATCAATTTCAGTATTTTTTTTTTTATTATTTTTTTTTAAAATTTGATTTCAAGTTACATTTCTTTAGTTTTATAGTTTTTACCTTTGTTATATAGATATATATTTTTATTTTTTATTTATTTATTTATTTATTTATTTTTAATGCAGTGTATATATAGTATGAATGGACCTCACTCAGCTTTAGTACTCAGTGCCCTTAAATGTGGCAAAATGTATTATTTCTCAATAAAAAGATTTAAAAAAAAAATTAATTTCATAATAATTAGCACTAATATTCTTATTCATATTTTTGTAATAAAAATTTGTTTTTGCTCTATAAAAATGTATTTGCGCCAGTCATCTTTTTGTTGACAATCAGCTGAAGTTCTGGACATGACAGAAATGTACTCAGCAGTACCTCTTCCCTAAGTTGTTTCAATTACTTCGGTTGTTTAAAGCAGATAGTAAAATTTGATTTGCTAAAACAAATAATATTAAATGTTTATGTTGTGATTTATTATGAGTTAATTTAATTTTCCAAACTGAGTAACTATTTTGTAAATTTAGTGTACTAACTTAGCATTTACTAATACCAATATTTACATTTCGACGAGACAGGCGCGTATCAGTTTATAACTGGTACCCAATTCCTCAGACTTACTCAATACGTTATCTAGGCCTAATATTCGACATAAAGGATGACCTGGTGCCTACAGATAAAAAGAAAAAGATAAACTTGAAACAAGCTATTGAAAATATTATACTCTCTTTATTCCATTTTTTTTTTATTTATTCGTTTTTATTGAATAATATAACTTTCTGTCACTTGGACATTGGTTATAGGAAGGTAAGATAACATTCAAACAATTTGTATAAAAAAAAAAATAAAATAAAATAAGCATAAGTAAAATAAATAAATAAATAATAATTAAAAAATAATATACAATAAATAATATAAAATAACTTAAAGATAAGTAAATTTAAAAAAAAAAAAACACATTCCAAATTAATACATACACATAAGTTCTTATACGAATATGGAAATATGCCTCACAGATTTATGGGTCACCAAAAAAGTGTACTTACAAAAAATAAAATATTTTCAGTTAAATATTTCAATACTAATAGCAGCAACTCCTTGGTACGTAAACAACAAAACATTATACACCGACTTACGCCAGACACACAGGCACTCTTTGCTTCAGATTTCATAATATACTATACGGAAACAATCGCCTCATGAACGGCATGGCCACCGCTGAAATGCCCATAGGTAGGCAACTGAAAAGGAGCTGGATGATAGATCTTCTGTTCAGAATTAAGTTAGTAAATAAAGACTGGAAAGAAATGCTGCTGGGTATTATTCTTCCTCATGCTTCAAATGCCAGTATAGGTGCGAATGAAGATGAGATAAGAAAAACAATATTTTATTCATCTCCATTTGTTTCAATAAAACAAAATTTAATATATTAAACTTAGTCAAAGTCTCCCCTGGCCTAAGTACCAGTGATGAGAGAGTAGCGCAGGATTCTCCTGGAGTTCTGTTTTTTCCTCAATAGTTGGAGGGACAAGTCTGCCTCGGAGTTCCCTTGTCTGATTGCAAATTGTGTAAATAGTATGTGTTTTTTGTTTTTCCTTATTTTAATTATTTTATTTTATTTGTTTATACTATTTGATTATTATTTATTTTTATTTTGCTTCTGTTTTTTTTTTCTGTACATAAAGCGTAAATGTTATACTACCTCACTAAAACCAATGTCCAAGTGACAGATTGTTGTAATACCCAATAAATAAAAAGAATAAATAAAAAAATGAAACTTAATAATGTTATAATATTTTAATAATAATATTCAAATCATTACTGTTTTAGAACGTATTTACCATAGATCATCTTCTCATATCTAGTACTCTTAAAATATTATTGGCTAAGATTTTATTAGTAGTTAATCCTAAGGTTATTTTTATAGATAAATTCTCTTATACATTTATCATTTTATTTAAGTCTTCAGTCCATTCGCAGCCTATAAGATATCCTGATTCTTTATTACCACTATTCATTGATAAGCAGAGATTTATTAGTAATGGATTTCTTCTGTTTTATCATAGCCTTTAATGATTCATAAAAAGTTAATTTTTTCTCAGTGGAACATTTTTTTTAATGGACCAGCGGTGAATAGCTTTTTATTGCCATAGATTTTTCTTTTTTTTTTTTTTTTTTGCACACACATATTTTATTTGATTAAGCTTAATGTATTTAAAATAATTTTTTAAAAATTTTACATTAACGTAATTCATAAAAGATGAAGTCACAGAATGACGTT
This sequence comes from Nezara viridula, assembly GCA_928085145.1. NCBI lineage: Eukaryota > Metazoa > Arthropoda > Insecta > Hemiptera > Pentatomidae > Nezara > Nezara viridula. Next base: position 61,508,958 of record OV725080.1, on the reverse strand, counting down.
TCTCTTTTTTAATTCTGATCATATCATTTAGATACCAAACACTCGAACGGACGAAGTTTTACATTATCGGAAATATCAAAAAGGTCATACGAATGTCTCAATTAAAAAAACTATATAATTTTTCCTCTTAAGATGAAAACCTGACGGTGGAAGCGCTGCTTTGAGTGGTTAACAAAGCTCGAGGAAAGTTGGCCTTGATATGACGAGACAACTAAGTTAGCGACCAAGTAATTAACTCTCCAGTAATTCTGGATTATGGGACAATGCTCTTTCACTCGACTATAATGCCTCGTGTTTTGTTTTATTGCTCCTCTTAATCTCTAATGCCTTTTATTACCCACAAGGTTTATTATTTTGTAGAGCAACTGTACCTTTCATTAAGCTAGGGAACGAGAAGTTGGCTATAAAATATTTTGTATCTATTAACATTGCTTTGTTATAAAGTGCTATTTATGAAGCCAGTGCTGGTAGCTTAAAATATTTTTAGTTATCTTCTTGTTTTTATTTCTCTAGATAGCTTCGGTTTATATTTTTAAGGTTAAGGCAATTAAACTTCCATTTTTGTCTTTAATCTTTTTTAATCACCTCTGACGTTTCGGGATAATTTTCCCATCTTCCGAGATTCCTTTATATTTACTGAAAACATACATGTTTAAAGTGAACTATTATTACATTGCTAATTTACACTATTTATTGTTTAATTATTTACCTTGTAATATGGCACCAATTGTCAAAAACGACAATAACTGTCATATTTATATTTAAATATAATACTTTTTTTGGTGTTACACATTCATTTTCTATATATCATTATACCAACCAACACTTGGTTATTTCTAGTTCCATTATTGTACATTGCTCCTGTCCACTTATTCTTCATTATGGCTGTTTGTTGGATATTATGTCTGAGTAATGTGTGCCTAATTGTTTCGTACCCGTTTTATAATTTACTGTTTTATTATTATTATTTGTTATGTATATGGCTTCTAGTAGTTTTCTATTGTTTGTTTTTGGTTCTATTGCTAATATTAGTGGGTTTTTGAAGAAAAATGAGTATTGTGATTTTATACTATGGTTTGCCGGCGCTGTTAAATTAATGTTTTTACTATTTTTGCAATTTGAAGCATGCTGAGAAATGGTGGTTATGAGTTTTTTTTACGTTTTGCCTATATATATTTGTTGACAATGTTGGCAGTTTAATTTGTAAATAATATATATTTTTTTACATTACAATTAAAAAGTCAAGGTAAATAATTAAACTATAAATAGTGTAAATTAGCAACGTAATAACAGCTCACTTTAAACACTTATGTTTTCAGTAAATATAAAGGAATCTCTGAAGATGGGAAAATTACCCCGAAACGACAGATGTGATTAAAAAAGATTAAAGATAAAAATGAAAGTTTAATTGCCTTAACCTTAAAAATTTAAACAATTTTTTAAAATTAATTTTTCTATTTATATATTTTATTAATAGAAATTAATTCAAATTAATCCAAAAATTAATTCAAACCGCTCTTAAGGTTCTAATTTCTACAAAATTTACTGTAACTGTCATTTTCTTAGATTCACAAGCTCTCAAAGCCAGATTATGCAACTATGGCCAGATAAGTTTCAGCGACGTTCTAGAGGTAAGGGGATTCCTGGAAGAGTTTCTCATTCAGGAGTCAATCGTGGTGGCGCAATGGATTCTATTGCACGCTGGACAAGTCAATATTATTGGCATAGAAGGTCCCAGATATCCATGTCTAACTAATAGATTGTTTTTTTTTCTGGTAAAAGCTACATAAGAACAGACCTGAACGATGAATCGCAGCACGTTTACCATCGGTGCGCAGGAGAGAAACAGTGGGCTACTCGATCTAAATTGCCGTGTTACACCTGACCTTCTCCGTTACGTGTCGCTTTCCGATCGATCATTGGTCACGACTATTTGGATGCTAACCTCCACAGGATCCAAATGACTAATGACCCACGATTCACATCCTCAGCATTGATATCAAACCATCCATACGAATATCTTCGTATCGAAGGAATATGACAGAACGTTCCTGAAGACGACATTGATAGGCCAAAATTAAAAAAAAAAAATTGTTAGGCTGCAAGTGATCTTACAGTGGTAGAGTTATGACCACATGCCGTAGACAAAAAAAAAGTTTCGTGTATTATCTCAGGGTAGCAACGAAGAGACCATCGACGAAATCCCACTTGTCTAGAGAAACACACACAAACGCACGCCCGTAAAAACATATTTTCATCACGTTCAACGTTTCAAAAGTTCAACTATATAGACTCTTAAGTATAAGTATAAACTCCATGTTACTTTTTATCTTATTCCTTCTGAATATAACACTAATTTATATTCTATCCTTATACCTCACCTATTGCTGAATAAAAATTATCACTATGAAAAATATCCTGCATTCTTCACCAGATAACCAGATCAAAGTAAGGTTCAGAGGCTCAATTTAAAATGACAGGATTAGAGAACAAACACTTCTTCCGAAAAAATATAGCTGAGGATAGCCGGATCACCAAAGAGTTTTGCGTCTTGGAAATCTTTTTGTATGTGATAATCTGTAAACAGTAAACCTCATCGAGTACATAATTTTAAAACGGTAAGAAGGCTTCCTTGTTCTAAGATGTCCTTTTAGGGGTTATGTTTCTATATTTAACACACATCAATGATTTATTTGTCTATCGAGGAAGCGAATTTTTTCCGTATCTTGTATTCCCTTTTTCATTTTTTTCTCTTTATATCTTCATTCTCACCTGTCATGAAAATGACAATTAGCAGATTTGCTGCTGTTGCCGCTCCATTACCGCCGCTTCCCTGGTCTTTTTTTACTAGAAAGATCTGCCGAATGCAGCGGATCGGTGGACTGTACTATATAGATCTGAAAACCTCGAGTGGGTACTAAGGGAATGCTCTGGGGATTTGAATTGAAGGAGCTCGGAAATGTAAGATGAACGGTTGGATAACTTGGATGAAGAAAGGATGCCAGGAAATACTTAGGTGGTAGACAGGATAAAGCAACTTCAACTCTTCATAAAATCGCGAGAAGAGGCCTTCCTTGGGATCTCAAAGATATATGATATGTTCTATCTCACAACAGTAGTCTAAGGAGGGGATATTAAGGAAGTAACCAGAAGCTTGAAGGTTTCAAATGGAAATAAGTGACGGAGGTAATTTAGGAGGAAAAGTTACTACGAGAGATGTTGGGTACATGTTTTTTTCACAGGTTATTTCTAGGTTTTTAATGGTAGAATAAAATTTAATAGATATGCGTATGTATTTAGTTTGTGTCTCATTTTTTTTTAAACATTGATTTAGAAAAAAAGATAGTGTAGGATTTTCAGTTGCTTGTTTTAAGTCTTTCTTTTCATTTTGACATAATGGCTCTTGTTAAATATTAGTACAAGATAACGTATTTTGTCTGTCTGAGAAATTCGGTCCTCTCCGATATAATTTGGTGGCCATGTTTTATCTAATTTAAAAACAAAAACTAAATGGAAGAAAAAGAACTGTGTTAATATTATGTTATACAGGCTGTTTCTTAATTGCACGGCACTACTTTAGGTATGTGTTCACCAAGACAAAAAAAAACAAAAAAGTTCATATTAACATATATCCCAAACTCATTTAATAAACAAATATCAAAGGTTAAAGATTTATTGTTTATTTACTACATTAAGTCTGACTGTACAAAGTTTAACGTGTTCAATACTAAATTACAGGTTTTAATCATCTCATAAACAAATGAAAGATACGCAATGGCAATAGTTGCTCATCAGTTTGTCCTGTTCTGTGTATTTTAGTGTGAGTGAATATTGTGACACAGTTCAATTTATGATTACTATGGAGACACCATAAATTTATTCACTTTTGCAGAACAAACAGACATGCTTTTAACTTATGGTGAGGTACATAGAAACGCCGCTGCTGCTGTTCGATATCACGAAGAGGTAAGAAATCGTGGAAGCCACAGTAACTATCAAGCACCATCCTGATGCCAAACGAAGAGCCAGAGAAGCATGGGTTCGTCGGGCTGAATGTTTCATTCAACAAAACGGAAGACCCTTTGAACAGTTACTCTAAATGTTGTAATAATAATAAATAAATAGTACTGATAAATAATAAATCTTTAACATTTGATATCTGTTTAATAAATGAGTTTGAGATATATGTTAATATGAACTTTTTTTGTTTATTCTGTGTTATTGAACGCATATCTAAAATAGTGCCGTGCAATTACGAAACACCGTGTATATTTGCCAGACAGGAGAAATAAAATTAATTAGTAGGAGTTTTTCTTTCAGCCCCTAAGTATGTAGGATCTGATTGATGAAAGTGTAGAGCAATATTGTAAGTCAAATATTTCAGAACCCCACGCATAAATTTGACATCATAAACTTAGATGCTGACTTATAATAATCTTTAAAAAGAACAAGGGAAGTGTGGATCGTAATTGACAAACAGTGGTATAGACCTGACAGAAGATTGGTTGCCAATTGGGGACGAGGAAGTGTGGATTGGATCCTGATTTAATGGGGAGGGAGAATGAGAACTGCCGCGGTGGGAGAAATGGTCCTCCATCAGTTTCCGGCAGGATCATCTTTCTGGGCGGGCAACGTCATGGTTCTTCATGATGGATTGGCTATCGGCGGTGTTTTGTTCCGCCAGTATAATAGAGATTTATTAGGGCGCGCTAATGACAATAATTAATAACTAGTTGTTTTCATTCAATTACAATCAAACAACTATAACCGAATCAGGATATTTCTCTTGGGATATTTCAGAATAATGGAACCTTAATTCATATACGTTGTCTAACAGTGTGAAGGGGAAACTGCTGTCCCATGGTAGATTAAAAATATTTTATAGATTATTATAATGGATTAAAATGTGAGATAGTTTATATTTTTAAGATAGGAGTTAATATGTATTTGATAATAAATAAACAGACATAAAAACGTTGGTATATTAATTTTTTTTCTAATCCACTTGTATATTTTTTTGACTAGTTTTAAAGTCATCAAAATTTCTTATTTTTCTGCATATTTGCATTTTAAGGAGGTTTATGATTTTACAATAGTTACTGACATTTTCATTATTTTTAAATTCTAATTAGGGGCTCACCTTTTTGTTTTTTGTTATATACGTATCCATGTTCCAAAAAACTTACTTGGAACATACATACGAAATTAAAAAGACAAGAACTTACTAGACGATATAGCCAAGTTTCCCATCGTCTGGACTACAGATCTTCACTTATCTTACGAAACAAGCAACTGATCTATAAAACCTTACTGAGAACAATATGAACGTATGGAGCAGAACTTTGGGGTTCGGCAAAACAAACACACATAAACAAAATACAAACAGCACAATCGAAAATTTTACGAAAAATTGTTAACGCACCTTGTTACATTTCAAATAATACTATACATAACGACTTAAACACCCCAACAGTAAAATCCTACATCAACAAACAAATACACTACATTTCATTTTTCAACCCAAAATCACTCCAATCCTCTGATTCTTTATATCTCCTGCTCCGTGTTACCTGAACAACGCAGATTAAGAAGAAAATGGCCAACTATATCGAAAAAAACAAAACAAGCAAATACATCAATACAGTATAAATACAAGAAATTTACTAGATGCGCAGCCGCGCAGGTGCAAATTGCATAGAATATAGATAAATCAATAAAAATAAAACATTGTCCTTCTACTGCATATTTTGCATTTTAAGGAGATTTATATTCTCTAAATAATTTCTTGTATAATTATAATTCTTATTTCTATTAAGGCGATGCGACTCGCCCTTCTTTTTGTGTTGCACTTACACTAAAATTAAAGAGAAATTAACTGTAACAGAATTGCAAAGGTTGGGATGGTCGAGAAGATTTCGGTTGGTTGAATACTGGATTTGTTATAGTTTTCATTGATTCAGAAAATTTGGATTTTTTTTTCATTTATGAAATTATTCACTTTTGGTATTTTTAATTTCTCTTGAAGTATTGACGTTTCAACCCTTTGCATGGCCGTTTCCTTGGCTATCTTTCTTAAAATTTCATTTTGAAAAGATTGTAGCCGTTTTTCTGTGGACTTTGTTACAAAATGAGAACAAAGAGCTGCCATAAAGTAGTGTTGACGAAAAATTGAACTGATTTTTTCATATAACATTATTGAAGTCGTATTATTTAATAAAAATCACAGTGCAGCTTAGACATCCGTAAAAAAAAAAAATCAACAGAAAAGGTTTAAATTGAAGCTATGTGTCAAAATCGGCATTTACCCTACTTCCTGTAAATGACAGATGTCCGCTTTCTACATGAGCCCACTCGTATTCTGATGGAAGGAAACAGGTTAGTTCAAACTTAAGTTTGTATTATTTCTATAGTTTGCAAAACAATAATATTGTTATTATTTCTACGAGATCTGGACCCTCACCAACACCCGAGAAAGAAGTATTGGAAGATTTGAGAGAAAATTCCTTTGCATGGTAGACGGAGCGACCTGGAATCAGAGTAATAACAATAAAGAGCTGCTTAAAGAAATTGAATTTAGCAATAATAAAAAGAAAAACGTTAAAACTCAGACGTCTATTATAACCATTTGTTTCAAAACACTCAAAATTAAACCTAAAACAGAAACTTAACACTTATATTTCGTTACTTAAGCCCATATGAACCTAAGCTTTATAGATATTAATAAGAAAACATGAAAAAAAAATGGAAGTAAACAATTCATAATTTTTTTATGTAAATTGGGTAATAAAAAAACTGAAAGAAAAAATAAATATGAATTATGCTAAAAGTTATTTTTCCAACAGCTGTACAAAATCGTGTTGTGAGAAATAGTGTCCAGCACTAGCGGATTTAATATTTTTTTTTGGGGGGGGAGGCTTTAGCCCAAAAGTTTTTTTTTTTATTTATATAACGATAATCATTTTGAAAAAAAAAGGAAGATACTACCTATATGAAATGGTGTTTAAGTGATTATTGAAGTCCTATTAAATGTACTTACACGAGCAATAATACTTCAAGACATATTTTTTAAATATTTTTTTCCATAAAACATGGTTACATTTTACCATTTCGGGAGGGAGCGGACTTCAGTCCGCAAGCCACCCCCCTCCATCTCTGGTAGATCTGCCAGTGTTGACCCACTTTCTGTTTAAGTATTTTCTTAAATAGTATCGTAGTTATCTTAAAAAACATCGTCAGTTATCTTGTGATAAATATGAATATGGGTACAACGTGCCTTCACTACAACGTAGTGAATCAGTAGTATTTTATTTTATTATAGTAGCTAATAATTTTTTTTTTAAACTTATTTATTGAAAAATATTACAATCTGTCTCTAGGACATTTATAATAGAGTTCACAGATCACATTCACACTCTATGTACAATAAATAAAATAAATTATACAGAAAAATAATATACATACAATAAATAAGAATAAAATAACCTAAAAATAAATAAATAAAAAGAAGACATTGATAATAATTAGAAAAGACTTACATGAATTAATAAATTTATTTGATCATATTTGTTTTATTAGTGATCATCATTTCATAAATCAATCGACATTTCAGGATTATAATATATTGTTTTGTATTTTATTTAATTAAAATTTTTATTGTATAAGAAAACTAATATTTAGTTTAAACAACTTTTAGGCCAATGGCCAAAACAGCCCCCATACGAATACTACAAACATTTCAGTCAAAACCATTCAGGACTATAACTATAGCGTTATGGTATATCACAAACGACCACATGAGGACGCAGTACAAAATATTTCACGTTAACTTACTTGGACAAACTAAAACACTCATACAAGATATGGGTACAGTTCAAATGCTCGTAAACACGCTTAGAAGAATCAAAAGAAGATGGATTTTCTCTCTTAAAAATTATACCAAGATAGTGAAGGATTCCACTTGGCACTCCCCCGATCAAGCTACTACTATTATTCTCCTCGATTGCAGACTCAGTGATTGTCAGTAGTTCCGATAGATGTGGGTGAAAAAATTATGTTTAAAAAAAGGATTTAATTCAATTCCGACTAAATCAAGACAAATCACAGCACATCACATTTACGCTTCGACATGAAACATGCCCTCCAGTTTTCCTTGACAATACACAGATTCCACAGACAGACACCGTTCACTACCTTGGTCTGAAATTTGACAGAAAAATGACGTGGGGCCCACATATTGTGAATTAACAATTAACGAAAAACGCTATATCAAAGGTTAAGAATTCTGACTTCAGTTCTTTCGAAAAATTCAAAACTAAAACTTAAACAGAAATTGAGCACATACAATTACTTACTAAAACCTATTTGGACTTACGCATCACAGATATTTGGAACTGCTAAAAAGACTCACTTAAACAAACTTCAAATCATTCAAGCAAAAACATTCAGAACAATTACAGAAGCACCACCGTACGCTAGCAACATAACCTTACATACTGACCTCTATATGCCGACTGTTAACGAACGCATACGAACTCATTACAAACGATTCCACGACAACTTACAAGGACATCCTAATACACTTATAAATGACATGGCCACTACGAATATACCAGGTAACGTCTGTAGGAGACTGAAGAGGAGCTGGATGAGGGACCTCCTCGAATAATGTAGATATCACGCCGAGTGAGGTGCCGCTGGGCACTGATCCTCGTAATTCCTTTCATGACATTATTTTTTACAACGACCTCACATTCACTGGTTGTCATTACTACTATGACAGGTGTGAATAAAAAAATTAAACCAACAAAAAAAAAATAAAAAAAAAATCGTTAACTGAAGGAATTATTTATTATTCAGTGTCAGAAGGCGCTAAGGTATACCTCACCCGCAAGACGTATCAGCTATGAGGGTTAGTATACCAACAGTGCCCTGCCCCAAGGATATATTTAACTATTTTAATACAACCATTTAAGGCTTTTAAATCACTTTGGTAGTTTTGCCTTCTGCTAGATTTATTAATGAATATAAATATTGAAAATAAAAATAAAATTATATACAGTTAATAATCAAAAGGGGCATTTTTATACAACAATTTAATTAAATTACTAACCATTGTTTATTACTTAAATATACTAAAGGTAATATTCAGGTATATTACAATCTTTGATAGGTACCTTGATGTTTCAAAAATGTAGTTCAATCTTTTAAAAGAGAAAATAAAAAACGATTTATGAGATAATTTGAAAATCTTCAATATGCAACAACGTCCCTCTTCTAATATTTTATTTAAGAATTGAGTAAAAACAGAAAAAAGGAACAGGGATGAATGAGGAGAAGATTAAACGAGGAAGGAGGGATTTTATGGAGCAGTATCCTGGAATAAAGGGGGACAATGAATCTTGAGGCTTCTTCCAGGCAGTCACTTAATATTCATGGAAAGAGATAAGGAGTTGTGAAGGATGACCCCCTGGGCTACAGGTGCGCCTCCTGCGCCACGATGGACAGTAAGGGAGGGTACGAGAGTAGCCGGCATTAATATTGTTTTTTAACAAAAGGCTCGAAGAGAACAAAGGCCGATCTGAATAGAAAATATCAGGATGAAACGGGACAGAGGCGGTAAGGACAATGGGTAATAAATTATTTATAAAGGGGTAGAACTCTGACTCGTAAAATTATCATAACTCCGATCTCTTTTACAGAAGAGAAATTGGAATTAAAGGGAGGATTAGATTTTCATGTTTTTATCATCCGATCTGCATTATGAGTTTAATATTAAACCATTCTTCAACTTCAAACATTCCAATCAAAATTATTGCAAATCATAACAATAACGCCTTAGTACGTGCCTAACAAAACTTTACATACTGACCTCCACCTTTCAACAATCGACCAACATATGACGATCATTTATCAACGATTTTACAGTAATTTAAACGGACATAATAACATACTAATGAGATACATGACCACGGTTAACATACCTCAGAACATGAGGAGGAGACTAAAAATAGATTGGATGAGAGATCTTTCTTAAACAACCTAAGTAATTGAAACATGTTAGGGAAGAGGTACTGCTGAATACTTTTCTTTCCCATGTTTGTCATGTCATGTCATTATTTCCTGTATTGCCACCACATTTGCTGATTGTCAGCAAAAATTTGAAATTAGCAATTATTTATTTTAATGGAAATTCGTATTTAAGTTTTAAAGGACACTAAAAACGAATCTAACTCGCTTTTTCAAGACAAAAATTTACTTGCCTACTTTACTGGAAGCGCCTTTTGGTTTTTGTTATTTATGGCTAATTATAACTTCTTTAATACCATGCTAAATATTTTTATCTTTTTTTTACTAAGCACAAAAAATACATCGATTGATGTGCAATAACTTAGAAATCCGGGCATAGCAAAGGCAAAAATTAATACTATAAATTTTGTTTGAAATTATATAAACTATTTTTTTCCCGGCACTTAAGGCCTATTGGAACGAAAGCCGGAACATATGCCCAATAGTTTTTTTATGTAATATAGAAAAAAATTTTTATGAAATTGATGACTCACTGACAGTAACTGCCCTTGTAGGTGCCTTTTTAATATAGGTTAACTTTTAAGTACATTATTATGAATTTTGTCCTAATTTATGGATACAAACACACCGTAAGTGCTTGATAATTAATAACACAAACCTTTTTATACATCTTATGTAGTTACACTAACTTCAGAATATTTTGTTTTTACAGAAGAAAAAAATTATCAAAGTACAACAAAACAAAAAACCTGTACCACTACAACTGAGGGGTCTTGGGTTAATTATTATTTAGGGAAGCTACTGTTTCTTGGTCGATGGTTGTGCAAGGAGGTGATTTGACCAAGATTTCGCTCAACCGCCAGATTTTCCCCTCAAGTAATTATTTAATTAAGAGTACCCACTTTATAAAGGCTGGGTGAGCCCCAGAAGGGTCTCCCGTCCACAGGGTCGTCCCACGGTCATTGAAACAAAATAAATATTTTTTCTACCATGAACAGGGATTCGAACCTGAGGTCTTGAGTCAAAGTACAAAATGATTTAATTTTATTGAATGTTATTTAAAGGCATTTGCAATACATCCACGATATGTTCTCTTTAATTTAAAAAAATAAAATAAAAATGGAATTTCGCATTTTTAAAGTAGTCAATATCTCGAATAGAAATGTATACAAAACTGAACATACTAAAATCAAAATTTTATCTCATCACCCACGCTTTATTTCACTACTCCAATATTTTACTTTTTATGAAAGAACCGTAATGTATGGTGTATTTTTTTTAAAGGGATCAAGAATCAGCGTACATTTTTTAATACATTTTTCTATTGATCATCCTATAATAATAATTTTTTTTTCTCTTTATTGAGATATATTACAATTTGTCACATTCAAGGACAATAGTAATAGTGATAAAGATTAGCTCATTCATACTATGCACAATAAATAAAAATAATAATACTAAAAGTAAATGTATATAAACTAAAATATACTGAACTAAACAAAAAAAAACTAATCTAACAAAACAAATACTTAAATATACACATGCTTTCTATAATAATAATAATAATAATAATAAAAAAAAAACTTGCTTCAATTTATTTCGTTATCATGGCCTAATATTCGACAGAAGGATGACTTGGTGCCCAAACAACAACTTATTATGAGATATAATATAATTATTTCTTAGGTTTATAGGTTTTTTTTGTAAATTATTTTTAATTAAATGGACTGTAATATCTTAAGATTCCAGAAAAAAACTGGGACCCCTTTCAAAATATTGGTAGGGAGGAGGAGAAAGACAGACCCTCGTCTCGTGCCATCTATCTGTTTGCATATTTATTGTAACTAGTAGGCCCGTGCGAAAAATTCGCACAGCATATTTTCATCAAATGCCAAGTTAATAAGAAAATAAAATAATGCAACGTATCAAAAGATAAAGAAATCAATTGTTATTTTATCCATAAATATAATCGACAAAGGAAACAAAATTAATTTAAATCTTCATTTTTTTTGGAACCAACATATTTACAAAATTTCAATAAGCTGTCTTTGCGAAAAATTGTTCAATTTCAATGATTTTTTTGTCCTTTTGTAGCCAATATAGTAATGTTTTATATAATCATGGGAATAACCCAGGGAAAAGTTTGTAATTTTTTAGTTATTCGCAAATAAAGTTTCTTTTCTTTCATAACTTGTTTGCCTGAATTTTCGGGGTGATTGGACTAGTTTGTCCGCCTGAAGGAGAAGGAAGCCTTCGAAGTTGGTGGCTCAATCTTGAGATTAGGTGAAGAATTAGCGATGATATGGCTTGCCGATCAAAAACACCATCGATAAATAATATAAACTCCTCCTGCCTCAATCATAAAGACCTCAAGTCGACGAAATGAGACATCCAATGACAGTACTACAATTAATGTCAGGTTGTGTGTATGCAAACCCCATGCCTTGCGTTGTCTTGAAAATAGTACGTTTTGGGCTTAAAAACGCAGGATCCGATAGTTCTGTAGGTCCAATTTGTCCCACATCGATCTACAGACCTACCACCGTTCCAGTATTTAAGCCTAGCAAAATGTTTGTATCGACTTTATTTATTTTAGAAAGAAAAACAAAAGCGGAGAATACGATTCGCTAACCCCCCGTGAAATTATAAATCCAATGGTACCTCATTCATTGCATTTGAGCATGACAGGAGCTTATATTTGGTATAAAACCGATTTCGAGCCTTACTGTACTAATATATGTACGGAAATATATGTACGGATAAATTGTATGGAAACTATCTGAGAAAACTAAAAATCATCTATGTATTAAAACTGAACTGGTTTCATAACTTTATAGACAGGCAATGATTAGTTCTCTTCATACGAATCAGTATTTTGATGATTCATTAGCTACAAGTATTAATTTTAATGAGAAGAATAAATATTAAACGTTGACGTTAATGTTAAAATGTTAATCAAATGATAATCTAAATTATAAGGATGAAGGTATAAGTCTGTCTCTTAAAGAAAAGGGAATGAGGTATTTCAAACTCGGAATTTAGAAACTAAATTTATTATAAATTCATTTAGAGTTCCAACGGACGAAGGGATCTCATCTTCATGCAGGCTTCACATTCCTTCTTGTTATGTATACAAAGCCCCACTTCTCTGTCTCTTCGTCTTTTATGCATAACGAAACCGAGTAAGGTTTATATTTCTTCTGAATATTTAGGTTTCGTTCAAACTGTATACGATGCAACAAAAACCTTTATACAATAAAGTACAAAAGAGAAGAAAGCTTTCTTGGAAATAAGTACAAGTCATGAAAAAATAAGTCTACGTCTTTTATTAGTATGGCTACCGCCGTTTCCACGGTTCTCTAAGGTAAGAAGAACCCTCTCACGGAAATTCGTAAAGTATTTCTAGATTCCACTCTGATTGATTTTTAATGTTAAATATCATCATACAACACTAGTGGATATTTTAATAACATTTTTTATATAAAATAAATTTCTTATCTTTAACTTGGTATGCAAGTATTCTTTTTATTTATTTGTTTTTTTCTTATTTATTGTAAATATATTATTTTTCTGTATAATTTACTTCATTTATTGTACATAGAGTGTGAATAAGATCACTGAACACTATTATAAATGTCCTTTGAGACAGATTGTAATATTTAAAAAAAAAAAAGTAAAGTAAAAAAAATAACTTGTAGGGTTTCGCGTTATGATCGAAAATTTTTATCTAGCATTTTTAAAAATCAGTTAATGATTTTCTTTAAGAGCGATGTTCATTTTCGATCATGAGTAATATCCTAATAATTCTTTTTAAACAACATTTTTACAACTAACAATACCAATAATTCTTGATAATCTATTTTTTTTGTCTATAAAAAATGTATTTTCGCCTGCCAACTTATTGTTGACATTCAGCAAATGTGATGGCGATACATGATATAATGACATGACAGGCATGGAGAAGGAAAGTACTCAGCAGTACATCTTTTAATCGAATCAATAAACATCAAAGATCAATTTAAATTTTTATTTAACTCTACATACTGACCTCCCACCTTCCAACTGTTGACCAACATGTAACGACCCTTTACCCAAAAATTGTATACTAATTTAAACGGACATCACAACAGATTAATCCGAGACACGACGACAGCTGACATACCCCAGAATATGAGGAGGAGACTAAAAAGCGTTGGATGAGAGATCTCCTTCCTTAAACAACCTTTCATTTATATCTTGTATTTCGAGCACATTTGCTGATTGTTGGATAAGTTAACATGCTCAAATAAATTTTTTATAGAAAAAAAAAATGTATTTATAAATCAGGCGTGATTTATGGAAAATAATAATTAAAAATAAAATATATTAATTACTACATGATTTTGTGAAAAAATAATTATCAATTTCATGCCCCGATAAATTGTAATGTATTCATTCGGATTGTATTTTTGGACGTTATTATAAGTCAAAATTATTTAAATATTAGTAATCCTGAAATCTTAATTAACAAATGCAATTTAAAGTATTACAATTTGTAAATTCACTAAAATAAAATTATACAAGATCAAATTAGCAGATATATTTTGGCTGAGACAAGTAGGACAGACCTAGTTAATAATGAAATTAAATTCATGCAGGTACCATTAGCTATGTTCCGTTAAGTTTAATATGTATTTTTATGGTGAAGTTATTCCATCAAAATGTAAATTATTTAGATAATTATATGTTTACAAGTTCTTAATTTAATGCCAGTAAATAAGATGGAACTTACAACTAAAAAAATTATACTAGAATTTCAGAATTAAACATTAGATTTTGGAACATGTAAGCAGAATAAGCAGGATAGAGAAACTTGCTGATGATCTGATAAGAAAAGTAGAGCAACTCGGCTCACAAGAAGAATAAGATAAGAGGAGATACAAGATGGTAAGCCGAAAAATACATTCAAGACCAGGGTTGATAACATACAGATGTTTTTCAGAACGTAGACTTGGGTACCTCGGATCGACAATTATCTAAATAAATGCTAAGTCATAATTGGAGGAATAAAACCACACAGCCTTGTTTCTCTAAAATTCAAGTAAAGAATAAAAAATCCGTCGAAGAGTTGCTAATTATCATCATGAGAGAAAAAGCAAAATCACTTCACTCCATAACATCCAACCACACACTAAACAACGTGTTAGTTTGTATTTTTACCGGAATTTTAGAAACATACCGCTGTTGAGTTTTCGAATTATAACATAAGATCTACATTTCAGACTCTTCTTGATTTTTTCACTCGTTAATTTTTATTTCTAAATAAATATAAACTTATTGATTTTCGCTCGAATAAGGCAACGTACATCAAGGACTAGAATATATATATATAAAGAAGATATAAATCCTCTCTTCTTTCCCTTGCTAATATATATTTTTCTTTATATATCTTTTTATTGAAAAATAATACATTTTGCCACACTTAATAGCACTGAGTACTAAGGCTGAGTGAGGCACATTCATACTATATACAATACCATAAAAAAAAAAAAAAAAAATTATACATCTATATAACAAAGGTAAAAACTATAATAAACCAAGGGAATGTAACTTAGAGTTAAAATTAATATAAGTAAAAGAAATAAATAGAAAAACATTCATACTTAATTACAATATTTACAATCAGGCAAGAGATCTCCGAATTCAGGCCTTTTCCCCACGTGTGAAGGACAAAGCGAGACTCCAAGAGATCCCAGCGCTTCTCTCTCAGCCGCGTCGCCGGCATTACCAGTCCGGTGGAGACTGAGAGAGGGCACTAAAACCACAAACACTCATGACTTGAGTGGAGAAGCTGGCCATTGCCAGAACTCCAATGACGTCTTTACAACAGATCTCGAGGCCACTGCCGTTTCAACCTTCGAGGATTGTAGGGGTGACTGGAGCTAGATAAGGATAGCTTGCTAATATTAGAAACCCAATAATTATTAATGTCAGTGTGAATCGCATGTTTATTGTTCGGACCATATTGACTAAAACTACAATCAGTTGGATCTATTAACTTGGGGTGAGGTATGTTATAGTTATGGATAGAATTAGTACAACAAATGTAGTGAGACTGGACGTATTAACTATCGCCTCATATCAGCCCATTGTAATAGCGACTCTGTAAGTTGTAATCTTCAACCTTTAAGCACCTTATTTTTACCTGCAAGAGTTCTTAGGATTGAAGAGCAAAAACATATGGCGTAAGGAAAATAATAGAAGATACAAAACTGTCATTACTGTTTTATGATTTATAGAAATTCTTAGAATAGCATTCATTACTCGATCTTCGGAATACTCGCAGTGCATCGATGTTCACGATTTTTTTTTTCTCCCCTTCCTTTTTAACATCGTTTATAAAGTTGCTGTGCACACGTTTTAGCCCGCTCAGTCACCCCGCCCCCGATGTTCACGATCGACTAATGTTTGAACGTTTCGAATTGTTCCCGAATAGTACGTTCAAGAAATTATAAAAGAAACGTCACTACAGAAGGTTTTACCCCGTTCTAAATTATTTAATTAAGTTAACATTATTCGGAGAGTTAAAAAACTCTCCGCTCCTTGAAATTTAATAAAAGCTTTTGAAAATAACGATAAAACAAGTGAGACTCGTTTCAAACTGATCAAATTCACTTATCAGATATATATAAACAGCTCATATATGTTTTAGAATCGTTGATAAAATAAAAAAAAATCCATCTTTAAATTACAAAAAATCCTCTATGCTCCTTACTTTGTCACAAATAAAATAATCCATAAAGACCTCAATGTTCCATATGTTTCCGATTTGGCCAAATCCAGATATCTATCCTTCCATAATAAACTTCATAACCATCCGAATTCTCTTGTTTCTAACCTTGCTTCCTCTTCGATTCCTGACAACCCTCCGAGGCATCTGAAAAGAAGATGGCCTCGTCATCTCCTCATGTAGAAAAATTATTAGAGTGCTACCAATGGGTAGTTTCTCAACAAGCCTGTTTCAGGTGATAATATTTCTCTGTACACATTTGCTTGATGTATTCATACTAATACAGTTGTAAATATCATAATAAAAGTTTAAAAAAAAAATTACAAAAGTTACATTTTTTTTTGTTATAGTATTGGTTAGCAAAAGATCAAAATCATGACATAAATGTGAAAGGATAAACAAACATAAACAAGGTACTTCTCGAGTCATAATTAATAAAAAATAAACTAACGTTATCTTAAATTACAGAAGTTCCTGATCGATAGAAGCATTAATTATGCGAGGGCATTAAGTTAGGATGAAATGTAATGGAGCTTGGGTGGAAGTCCTGAAAGAGTTTTAACACTGTTCGAACTCGCTGGAATAATGCATGAGGTTTTCTGTTTCCTCTCAACTCCATCCTAAATTGTGTTTTTCTTTTAAAGCCAACTGTAAGCAACTTTGTGTCCCCGATAATTTAACTTTCCTGATTATGAAATTTTGAAGTACCAAGTTCTCTCTTCTATTTTTTTTCGAGAGCAACAGTTAAATTTTTTTTTGTCAGGATGAAGTCAAATATGCTACGATTTTTATAAATAAAGTGGTTCGATATCTCACTTCCTTCAATCTTAATAAATACATGAATGAGTCTTAAAATGTAAATTTAACGTTGTCGTTGCCCCAAATGTTTATGTATTCTTTGTTTTATTTCTTTGAGAGGTCAAACGTTGTTGATAAAAAATTAGGAATTATTCAGTCCACTTTAGCAAAGAACGAGTTCCAATAAAACTAAATTCGATTGTAAACTCTCAAGATCAAGTTGTTCCTTAAGGGAGCGCTCAGACGGAAAAACGTAGAAGTACAACAGCCGAATTCACCATTAAATGCCTCCGAAAAAATAAATAAGAGTCATATTTAGATTAATATACATTTTCTTTAATTATTTCTTATTTAATTATCAATACACCATAAAAAGTACATTCATGCACATAGTATTTTCATAAATTGTTCACATCTTATAAATAAAAGTTTGATTTAATGAGAATAATAGAGTCGTCTGTGGTTCTATTGAAAATTTTATAACATTTTGTTGGTATGTCAACTTTATTTTTACTTTCACTTACCTGTATATGCAATATATAGTAAGGGAAAGTATTGCGATCAAGAACATTTTCGAATCTGAGTTTTCAATGGAAATACACGTTTTGAGGTCCCCTGAGTCTAAATAACCAAGTATCGCAAAATGTGGTAAGTTTAGCTTAAAAACGAAAAGTCGTACAAAACTGATAATATGTATTTAATATAGGTGTATACCTTGGATGTGACAGCAACTTTTTCATTAAAATCGACTAACCGGAAGTAGAACTTTATATCTACAGTTATAGATATTTTTACGATTTACTCAAAAACGGCTACAACGATTTTGATTAAACTCGGTGTATCATTGTATAGTTAAGTGGTCTTTAATATCATGAGATCTTATCCCCGTTGATGTTACTTTACAGGGCTTAAATGCTTAAATGGTGAACATGTCTTTCTCTAAAGTATCTTTAATTTAAAAAATGAAAAAAGTGTTAGTTTGAAGCAATAAAAACATTTGTTTGCCTTTTTTGGTGCTGTTTTTCAAAACTTCAGTAATATTATTCTCCAATTCAACTTCAATCCGTTGTGCTTCATAGGCATAACATTCAGTCAAAATGTGCCTTTCTGTTAAATTGACCCCGCAGCAGAGACACTGAGGGGGTGTTGTCCCCTATGTCATCAGGTGCTCATGAGTTAGCGGTGAGTGTCCGATTCGGAGCCTTGTCGGGATTACTTCTGTTCAACTGTAGGTCCGCTCGATTTGAAACTACAGAGGCTTAGCATAATTAAAGTAAGAAATAATATTGAAAATATCTAAGAAAATTAAAGGTTATTTCGAAATTACAAAATTCCTTACTACACAGGTTTTTTTTATTCATTGATATTTACAACGGTATTGTAATATTAAAAGAAAATACATCCAGTAAATGTGCACTCATGAATATAATAACATGAAATAGCTTGTTGAGAAACTACCCACTGATAGCACTCAAATAATAAATTTACACAAGAAGATCACGAAGCCACCTTTTTTTCATACGCCTTGGAGGGTTATCAGGGATCGAGGAGGAAGCAAGCTTTTCAAACGAGAGCGTTCGGATGGTACTGAAGTTTGTTATGGAAGGATAGGTATCTGGATTGGGCCGAATCGGAAACATATGGAAGTTTAAGGTCATTATGGACGATTTTATTTGTGACAAAGTAAGGAGCATTGAGGATTTTACAAAGGATTTTGGATTGTATGGCTAGGATACGAGAGGAATTCGATAGTTTAGTGGAGCCCCAAAGCTCAATTCCGTAAGTCCAAATAGGTCTTATTATTGCCATATATATGAGTCATTTGTAATTGAATAAAAACTTAGAGCGTTTGTCTAGTAAGTGCTGGAGTAGTCGGAAACATCCAGCGATTTCTTGTCGTTTCAGTCTTATATGAGGATGCCATGTGAGTCTTTTGTACAGACTATATAGGCAAACAATAATTATCTCGTTTCACAAGAATCAACATTTTGCTGATTCATTCAACAACAAAAAGTATTAATTTTAATCAGAAAAATAAAGTAATAAAAGGATTCACATTCGTTTTTGTTTTGTATACAAAGCCCCAATTCTGTTTCGTCTTCTCTTTTATATATAACTGAATGTATATATGTTTTATACTTCTTCTGGCTTCCTTAGTATTATTAACTGAGTATCTTTTTATAATTAATCATGAAATATGATCATACATCTCCAAAATCAGCATGAATCATTGCCTATTATCAAGAGTAATTAGAAAATATCGCTATATATGATGATACACTGATATATATTTTACAAAAAATTCGATCGTTTTTCACAGGAATCGAAGTGGGGATAAACATTTAATCATTAAAATAATAATAAACTAATAGTTTAATTATTTTTTTTAACTAACCATATTCCTTTAGAGGAATAAAACATTTTGTTTGCCAATAACATTCGAACAATACAAAGAAATTCAGAAATAACTAGACGTGTTTGTAGATTTGTATAAATAATTATTTTGGATTGAGTATGGCACAAAATATAAGATTGATATGTTCCAAAATTTCTGAATTCGGTTCTAATGTTTTAGTTACTTTCTGGTCATACCTCAGTGGTAAATTGATTATACCTCAATAATAAGTACACAGTAAACAATATATTTTTCATGGAGGAGGTCCACTTCTTAATTTTATAGGAAAAGAAAATGGCCTAAATATTTTTGAAAAAATAAACGGAGACAAGTTAAATGTACATACATAGTTGGCGCTACAACCCGTCAACGGGTCTAGGTCTCCTCCAAAAGTCTCCGTCAGATGGCTCTGTTGCTGCAGCTCTCCAGTTCCTTGCGCCGAGGAGATTGTGTGCATCCGCTGTGATGAAGTCTTCCTATCTTGATTCACTTGATAATATCAGGATCTCTCTATAGCCTTGAAAGTTCCTGATGATCCTTCCTCTTTCCCAGGTATCTCCCTCTCGAAACGGGCCAAAACTACTTCTCAATATCTTCCGTTCAAACACCAGAAAGAGGTTTTCGGTGGCTCTAGTGAAGGCCCAGGTCTCTGACCCATACGTACGAACCGGACAGGTTAAACATGCTTTGTAATAATGGAGATGAAGTTTAATCAATGGAAATACAAAAATGTTTAATCTATTTAATTAATGAGTATATATGTTTTGTTGAAAACATTATTCATAAAATATAATATGATTTTACGACAGGTACTAATTCTCTGCTAGATAAACATGCCATTAGTTTTCTAAGATCCACTTAAAAATTTCTGTATTTTTTATTATTTTATTTATTTATTTATTTTTCAATTTCTGTATTTTTATTATTTTTTTTATTTTTTAATTTCTGTATTTTTTATTATTTATTTTTTTAATTTGATTTCAAGTTACATTTCTTTAGTTTTATAGTTTTTACCTTTGTTATATAGATATATATTTTTATTTTTATTACATTGTATATATAGTATGAATGGGCCTCACACAGCTTTAGTACTCAGTGCCCTTAAATGTGGCAAAATGTATTATTTCTCAATAAAAAGATTTTAAAAAAAGATCTACTTAAAATGTCTTCATAGCTTCTGTCCATTATTAAAAGTTTCTGGATTGGTAGAATCGTAATTGGCGCACAATAGGTCTGATTAGTCCACAGTACAAAAGCCAAAAAAAAATTTAATAATAATAATACATTCTCTACTAGTTGGTTGGTTAAAAGAAATCTGACAGAGGGCTTTCTGATAGCAATCCAAGATCAGGTCATAGCAACGAGGTGTTACTTGCGACATGTCTTGAAGAACAGACATTATCAGACAAGTGTAGGCTCTGTGCAAGCACGTTCGAGTCTATTCAGCACATAACTGGAGGGTGCGGAGCGCTGGCTGGTACAGAATATCTCAAGAGACATGACGATGTTGCAAAAATTTATCATTAGGCAAGTAGTCAAAAAGAAAGTTAGTGAATGATTCAATACCTTATTATAAGTATAACACTAAAAAAACTTATGCAGTAGGAAGGAATGAAATTTTATTGAAATCTATCCTTTATAGCAGACCATACTGTGCTCCATAACAGACCTGATATCGTGTTGATGGACAGTATTATGAAGACAGCTGATATGATAGATATCACTGTACCAAATGATGGGAACAACAACTCAGTCTGCGCCGAAAAAAATCGGAAATATCAAACTCTTGCAGCCGAGTTAAAATATCTGTACAGACTGAACAAAGTGGCAGTAAGGGCTATAGTGATCTCTAGCAATGGCTTCAAGCTCATTCTAAAATCCACTGTAGAAGCTGGGCTTCTCAACAGCTACGATAAATGAAGCCCAGAAAGCTGTGCTGCTGAACACTGCGAGAATAGTAAGGAGCTTTCTAAATATCCAATAAAACTACAAAAATTAACGTGAAGTGGTTGAAGTTAATTCTTCCCCACTCCAGGAAAATACCTTTTTAAAGTGATAAAGAATAAAGAATAATAATAATTACACTTCTGATTAATAAAATACTTCATAAACAGGAATGGATAAGTAGAGGACTTACCGAGGATGGCCATGGCTGTCCCGATGAACATGAGGAGGAGGCCGAAGGAGAGGGCCTTGCAGGCGTTCCAGAAGCAGCGGCTGGACATCTTTCCCTTCTCGTCCCAGGGCTCCGAGTTGGCCGGCAGCCTGCACGGTTGCATCATCTTTTACCTGTTACATTAATAATAAAACAAATTACATTAATGACTATTAAGGGATGAAAATTAGTCAGAATTCGGGGTAAAAAAAATATCTTTATTGAGTTAGCCGACCCAAACATGTGAGTCATCAGGGCTAAAATTAAAAAAATACAAAACTATAATATCTAGTTTAAAACTTCTTTTATGTATTCCTTTTAGATCTATAGATCAATACAGAATCATCCATTGTATG
This sequence comes from Nezara viridula, assembly GCA_928085145.1. Taxonomy (NCBI): domain Eukaryota; kingdom Metazoa; phylum Arthropoda; class Insecta; order Hemiptera; family Pentatomidae; genus Nezara; species Nezara viridula. The sequence goes on along the minus strand of OV725080.1, from coordinate 61,486,459 downwards.
TATACTAAACAAATATCTTTGATTATTATTAATTGTAATGTATCAGTTATTTTTTTATTTTTAGTGGCACAAGACTTTCACACTGAAGTGCTATACTGTCCCAATATCATTTATTATATATCACTTAGTTTAGTCGTAATAGACCTTTTGGTTTATGCTTATGTAGTTATGTATTTTTAAGTTCTTAGTACCTTTTATTATTTACATTTATTTTTGACACTCATTCAATATTTGTTAATTAGCGGTTACTACTACGCCCACTCCCTTCTACCAAAAACGGTATGATTTCAGTAAACTCTCGGTGCTTATCCGGCCTTCAAAGCAGTGTTAATTGTTAATTAACTATTTATATTTGTTAATCTCCATTTCTATACGGTGTTTTTTCATATTTGTTAATTTTTATTTCTACGGGTTGTTTTTGAATAGTTCTTGTTTTATTTATACTGATTATTTGGTCTATTTATTTTTGCTTTTGCCATACTTATCTTTTTCATTTATATATAACACAAAAACATTTTCTAAGTTTATTGTAATGTTATTATTATTTTTATTTTTATATTACTGTTATTTTATTTACACGTTCTACATTTTTCTTCTCATATACTCTTATTTCTTCTCATATTTATCATTTTTCTGACGTGATTTTGTATATTTTCATTTTTAGCCCTGATGATGACCCACATGTTGGTTGGAAACGGTATGACGATATCATCCAACTCAATAAACATAATCCTTACGATTCCAACCGACAGATATCTATCTCTAAAATTTCATTTTTCCTTTCCCATGTTGAACTAATTAAAAATTATATATATTTTTTATATCAAGCACAATATTGTATTACAATCTTGTAATATGTGTATATAATTGTAACGTAAGTGCATATATAGTAAATATTTTTTAAGCATTAGCGCCCTGCTGGTAAAGTCGCTGTTAAAATATTGCTGTAACAGCACGATTCCCTTTAGTAAAAAGACGCTGCAAATTATTTCACAATGGTTTATTATTTCCAAACAATTATACATCTAAAGTAACATTACCTTCCGAGTTACAAAGAAAAAAAAACAAAAGGTGATTCCAATTATTGGACTAAACTGTTTTTCTTTAATCATTAGTAATATGCTAAAAAAAATAGCATTAGTTCAGTAACACATTCAAAATTTAAAAACCAAACCAAGGATATAACATTTGGAGTAGAACATATAAAAAAAAACTGGAGACCATATCTTTGCTCCTAATTGTCCGATTTTAACGATTTTTTTTTTTTTTAGGAAATTTCGTAAACTTTTAAAAAACATATACAATATCAACAAAAAAGTATAAACTTTTCGAGTTATTCGGAATTTAATTTTACCATCCCTCGTAACTTTTTTTCCAGCTTCTTTTCGTTGAAGTATGTTATATAGATAAATTTAAAGGGCGTCGAGAAAATGACTTTAGCGAAGTTTCATTGAAATCTGTACATTCGTTTAGGAGCTACAGTCTATAGCAACGCAGGTTTTTTGGCCGCCATTTTGAAAGTTAAAGGCGGAGAGTAATGTCGATGAAGGAGGATCATCCTCGGGTGACCTCTGATTTTATATCAAAATTTGAAAAAAAATTGGTCCAGTAGTTTCGGAGAAAATGCGCGGACGGCGGACGGCGGACGGACAAAAAAAATTGTATTCGTTTTTCGAATTCTACGCGTCTTGAAACGTGAAATCTCAAATTTTGAGAGGGAGTTACATTTTTGAATTTTTTGGTCGATCACAATGTTTCATTATTGAAAATTATAAACCAAAAAATTATAAGATAGAAAAAATACCGACTAAATGATTTAATATTTTCTACAAACCTTTCATCAATGCATCTACAGATTTTAATCTATAAAACCAAAAGCATGTGTGTATTTAAGTAGTTATTTTGTTAAATGAGTTTATTATTGTTTAGTTTAGCATATTTTAGTTTGTATACATTTACTTTAAGTATTATTATATTGCTGTTTATTTATTTTTATTTATTGTACATAGTAGGAATAAGCTACTATTTGTCACTATTACTAATGTCCTTAATTGTGACAGATTGTAATATAAATCAATAAAGAAATTTTCTAATTAAAAAAAAATCTATAAAACGATTATACCTCTACTCTGTTTTATAGCCGGTTACGTGATGACTGAAGATTACGAGCTTATTTGTACCCCCATCCTGTCCTCTTACCCCGAAAAACCCTCGTATAGTCGAAAAGACGAGGTAGGGAAGATAAAAAAAGAAGATGTGACTGAAGCAATAGAAAGGTAACAAAAAATAATAATAAAACAATTGTTATTTCAAATTTTCCATAAGTTAGATTGCCCAATACAACAAAATGTCCATAGACTACAACAAACTATTATCTCGTCTACGAGAGAAATTATAATAATAATTATCACGAGTAATAATTCATTTAAAATCATTTAAAAGTGTTGATACAATTAAATATATTTCAAGAAAAAGTATTTTTCTTATCCTTTATTTTGAAAAGACGGATTTCTCCCCTTTTCTTTTCGCGTATATCTGGAAATGTAATCGCCATACCTTAATTGATATTGAGACGTGCTCGTAACTTAAATCAGGAATAACACATCTATTTTTGTAATTAATGTTTTTAAAAAAAAATAATAATTTTGGCGACAACTTTATCAGGATCTCAAGGTAATCGATGGGAGGATACCATTGAGAAGGAGCCATGTTTAACCCCGTTAGCCGCGGCCTGTTCCTCAATGGGGAACCTGACCCCTGACCTTTGGGCCATCAACAGGTGCCCCCTCCCCGGCCACATTCAGCCCCCTGCGGGAGGAATTATACATTGCTCTTATTTGACAACTATACTGCAATGCTACCCATTCAATATTATGTCTTCTCTCAACGGATTGAAATATGACTACTCTAAACCAGCTTAATTAATCTTCCAAAGTAGGGAGAAGGAGTGATCCTTGTTTCATTCCTTTAAAATGGCAGTTAATTTATATCAGACGGACAAGGAATAACATTAATAATCAGTGTAGACAGCAGTCAATGATTTTAGAGTTGCTGATTATGTCATGCGTATGCATATATCATATAAGATGGCACTCACTTTGGAAAATTAGATTAAATCACAACATATAAAATTTACACTTGACGAGACAGGTACTCTCCATTTTGTATCTGCGACAAACAAATTTCTCAGGCTGACACCTTGAACTAATATTCAACGAAAGGCATGTGGCCTACAGGTCAAATTGAAAAAAAAAAACCGTCAAACAAGCGACTGAAAATACTTTTAATCAAAAAATTAAAATTAAAATCAGACAAATATTAAATATATACACATACCTGTTTAAACTCATATTGATATACCCTTCGCAGATTTTAATTTCACAAAAAAAGTCATACTTACGAAAACTACAATCTTCGTTTTAAGACTAATAAAAGCTTTCTGGTACGTATACAACAAAACTTTATAGACCGACTTGCAAGAAAAACATACACAAACACATACTCTTCAATTACCAATTTAATATTAAACTACACGGACACAACAATATAATTATAAACGACCTGGCCACAAATGAAAAGCCTATCAAGAGGCGACTAAAAAAGAGTTGGATGAGAGATCTCCTTTTCTGAATGAAAAAAGCAAATAAGGACTAGAAAGAAGGTACTGCTGGGTACTATTATTCCTCATGCCTATAATGTCATTTCTAAGTTCACAACAGCACTTTCGCTCATAGTGAAATCCATGATTAAAATTTGAATAGACAAAAAAACAGCAACCTAATACAAACATGAAACGAGGTTTTAAACATTTAATTATTTAAATCTACTACGCCACTGAAGGCGAGCCAGCTTCCAAAACCACAAATAAAAATTCCTTACTAGCATCTATGGGGTAGATGGTAATGATGTAAAAGATTAAGGAGGCAGTTTTTCAAAATTTCGAATCTTACTTTGCTGTGGACTTAAATCTTACTTTATATTATGCTGAACAAACACTAACCAAACAAAAAACAATTTTTGATTAATTGGACTGTTCTTGCAATATTTTAAAGAGCCAAAATTATTTTTTAGCCGTTTTTCTCTAGCTATGCACACAGCCTGTATTTGTTTCACCCGACAACCTCTTCCATCCTTTCTAGGGACCTTCAGGATTCGGTTGTATTATTGTAATAATTTAATATTGTGTTATAACATTAATTTGCACAAACATCTTACACTAACTTTACTTACAAAAATTACATGTCTGTTAAAAGCTATCGAAAATTGGACTAAATCATAATAATTAATTATTACAATTTTGAATGAATGAAAAAATAATTTTATTTTGGGATTAAAATCCTCATAGAATAATAACAGAGTTCAAAAACAAAATTGAGCTCATTATTCTGGATTGACAAATACAAAGAGGAACTTGTCATTTAGCTGTTAATTGCAACTGCAATTGAGATTCTAAAGTTAATTGAATTATATAATATATAAAATAACACAAGTGAATTTCATATGATTTATAAATATATACACAAAATTACAAAAAGAAATAAAAATAACTTGATTTGACTGGTAGCATATAGATACTTGTCAATGAATTGTTAACGAGCTAGTAATTACAGAATCCAAGAAATATTACATAGATGTGGTGGTTGAATACGAGCTGTTTGAAGAAATTTATGGATGAGGGCTGCCGTATGGATATATAGATAAATAATTCCTGGCGGTGCCACAAATGACTAACTATTGGCTGAAGGAAGTAGTTTTATGAGCCGGAATTATAAATAAATACGTTGAGAACTGGTATCGAGAGAATGGATAGAGGAATGTGAAGTGAGGAGTTCGAGGATGTAGAGAGGATTTTTGGTTCTGAGGACTTGGGAAAGAAAAACACTAAGAAGGAATTATCGTAGGAAGATGGGATAGTACCACTTCAACTCGTTGTACAAGCAGGAAACATGAGGAAGGTTGGGAAATCCAAAGATGAATCTTATGAAACAGTTAATAAGTCTCTTCAATCTCATCTCCAGCCTGGTAGGCAGTCCTCCATAAACCGAGCAACCGGAGTCGAAGTGGGAAAAAACGAGCGAGGTTACAAAGAGCTGTCTGGTTTTTTGAGGAATAGAATCACGGAATCTTAGGAAAGTTTTTAAGGACAGTTTTGGGTAACCTCTGAGATATGGTTATTCCAGGAAAGGGTCTGATCAAAGGTAACTCCTAGATTTTTGACTTTCTAGAGAAAAGGGATGGAACGGTCATAGAGGTAAAGAATTTTCAGCTATTACACTACCTAAATGTGATTGAGTGTTACAATAGAAAAAGGGATCATACAGTATAAAATATGTGCTAGAGGGCGGGGTGGCCGAATGGGCTAAAGCGTGTGAACAGCACCACGAGCTGCCCGGCAACCAGATATGTGAAGTTTTGAGAGACAAAAATAAGTACGAGTTCGCGTCCCGGTGCCGGAGGGGATTTTAAATTCCCCGTCCTCACCCTCCGGCCCGAGGAAATTCCGTATAGCCTAAACGGCGAGGTAGGGAAAAACAAGAACAACGAATAGTATAAAATATGTACTAAATTAATAGAAACAAAAATTAGAATAAGTAAAACATTAAGAGTTTAAAGGTAAGAGAGGGCGGGGTGGCCGAATGGGCTAACGCGTGTGCACTGCACCGCCGTCGCCCGGCAACCGGATATATGATTCTATGATATGAAAATTCTATGAAAATGAAAAATAGTCACGAGTTCGCGTCCCGGTGCCAGAGGGGATTTTAAATTCCCCGCCCTCACCGTCCGGTCCGGGAAAATCCCGTATAGACTAAAAGGCGAGGTAGGGAAGAACAGGAAAAAAAAAAAAAGGTAAGATACACACTATGATCTCCAAGTATGACTTGCTTTAATATATAATTTTTTTAATGTTTTTTTTTTACGAGCCTTTAATCTGCCATAATATTTAAGTTATGTATTTTTCTTGTCTTATCCAAAGTATATTACCGGTCCTCAATAGAGAGATGTCCTAAACCAGTTTCTTGCACGCAGCCATCGAGACAGTGATTTATTTCAACTGTAGACGGAGTCCATGAAAACGTTTTTCATTCTGAAACAAACAATGAGATATTCCATAATGATTTTAAATAACAATTTATCAATAGTTAGAGAAATATAATTACTAGTAATTATTTTATTTTATTGTTATCATTTATATTGCTTACATTACATTCTTTCACAACTAAATATATAAGAAACAGTTATAAAAGCGTTAATTTACGCCATATTTACAATAAATAAAAATAAAGTGTAATTCTCATAATTAGTTTTATAATTATATTAATTTAATTTAATTATTTCTTTATGAGGGATCTCCTTCCTTAGACAACCTAAGTAATTGGAGCAAGTTAGGGAAGAGGTACTGCTGAGTACTTTCCTTCCCCATGCCTGTCATGTCATTTATCATATACCGCCATCACATTTGCTGATTGTCAACAATAAGTTGACAGGCGCAAATATATTTTTTGATAGACAAAAAAAAAAAAAAATTATTTCTTTACTCCCAATTTATAAGAGACAAATGAAACTGGCATTGTACATATTCATAATTCTTAGATGACTAAGTGTTTCAGAATAAAATTTGCTTTTCTCTTTCTTTCTTTGCACGTAATCTCTAAATGAAAAAATAATGTTAGTATATAAATGATATATCAAAAAAGATTTACTTTTTTATTTAATAAACAATTATACATACGCATGACATACCTATCAACTCAAAAACATTGACCGCTACGCTGATGATACAATCTACAACCTACCCTGATGATACAACAATTTTAACAAAACACCATAACCCCAGACTATCTCAAACAATTAAAAAAAACATTTACTGATTTTAAAAATTGGTAGTCACTTTGAAAAATAAAATTAAATCATGAAAAGTCACAACATATAACATTTACACTTCGACGAGAAACGTGCCCACCAGTTTATATAGGAGACTAATATTCGACAGAAGGATGACCTGGGGCCAAACGTCAAAATGAAACGACAAACCTTAAACAAGCGACTGAAAATACTGTACTCAATTTTTCTAAATCGAAATTGGAAATTCGACAAAAACTAAATACATGCACTTACCTACTCAAACCCATCTGGACATACGCCTCTCAGATTCACGGTTCGGTAAAAAAGACGCTCTTACAAAAACTACAGTCATTTCAATCCAAAATTTTGCGACTTATAACAGGAGCTCACTGGTACGTCAACAAATAAACTTTACATAACGACTTACGACAACCAACTACAGACCAACACATACGAACTCTCTACTCTTGTTGTTATCTCAAATTACACGGACATACAAACAGACTTATAAACGAAATGGATACGACTGACATGCCCGAGAAGATTAAAAAGGAGCTAGATGAGAGATCTCCTCACCTAAATCAAAGAAATAAATAATGACCAGGAAGAGGTGATGCTGGGTACTATCCTTCCTCATGCCTATAATGCCAATCCTCATCATGACAACACATCTGCTGATTGTCAATACCATGACAGGTGCGGATAGATAGAAAAAAATAGAGAAAAGAGAGAGAAAAAAATAAACAAAAACTTAAATAATAAGGTAGCTCTTTTCTCTTGTACCCATTAAGGTAATACCTTAAAGCATAAATTCAAAACAATAATAAGTAGTGGAGATGACTAAAAATAATAATAAATTATTAATAATATGAAATGAAATTATTCAATTGCCAATACAGCCGTTCCAACATTCATGCTTAAAAAAAAAATAAAGACTAGGATGAACGCACCAATTATGGACGGGAGGCGCAGTGATGGACATGTTGGATTTTAAATATAAATAATAAGCTTCCTTATTGATTTAAAGGTTAATTTTTTTTTTAGAATATAGATAGATTTCTAGAAAATGCACTCTATTGACAAATGTATGAAAACAGTTCACAACAAAAAATTTTAGAATGCCTACCATTTTTGTTCCTATTGTTCCCCTTGTGATCAGTGCCTTTCATACCTTTCTACTAACAGTTTAGCTAAGAGTAAGTTGAACATTTATTTTACCTTATCTTTATAGTTAAATAAAAATTTAGAATTTTTCTGAGGTACGTCCATTACTGGTACCGAACCCCTGTCCATTACAAGGACAATTGAATTTCGGGATATCCATCACTAGTCCAGAAAGGTGATTTTTTAAATAGAGATTTTTCCTGCATAACTGAATATTTTTTCTAAAATTTGAAATAGAAAAAGGAGATCCTAGAGATTTTAAATGTCCAACGGAGAAGTTCATAACTATAACAATTACGAATTAAGAAAAAAAAAAAATTACCTTAGCTATGTCCACCACTGGTGCGCTTACCCTAATTGCTATTAACATAAATTAATACGGCCTTCGATATTGTGACACAATAGCAATGAATAAAACTTAATACATGATCTCATTGTACAGGGATTAATTTTTCACATTTCCACGGCCCTTAGCGCATCATCTTCTGTCACGAAAGTGCTGTAAACACACTGTAAGCTCGGGGATTCATGAATTTTTAATGATAGTTAGAGAATCATCATCTTTGGAGAGGGTTCCTTGATGGCCTCAGTTGATTTATACCCCTGTGGTTCTCGAAAGCCGCCCGTACACTGCCTCATATATCACTCAACCGGAAGTGTAGACAAAGAAACTTCAACAGGAACTTGGCCCAAGCTTGGCAAGTTGGGACAAGTTCATTAGAGGCGTCCCCTCTCACTTGGGTTTAATTACTAATGTTAGGATTAGCTGCCAGTTGCTTTGCTCGACTGGGTTTCCTATTGGCCTGCAGTACAGTTCACTGGGGCTCATATAACAGTTCTAACTAATTACCAGTTATATCAAATCACTAATACAAGTAACTACCAAGTAAATAACCGCTAATTATTGGTATTCAGACTAATGCAAGATTTGGATCCGAATTTCTACTTAGCTTGTTTAATTTATCGAAGATTTTTTTAAATCACCATTTTCATCAAAGATAAGTTATAATTAATATTTATTTATAATAAAACTAAGCAATAATTAATAAATAAATATATAGTGTAGAACTCATTTTATTAGTTCATTTTCATGGCATTTCTCCTTTTTCCTAATTATTTCTCATTATTTTCTTATTTCCTCTACATGCCTTGACTATAGGTCAAATTTAAGAAAACAAACTCTTATAATTTATAGTTTACTATCATGGCTCATTGAAAAACTATTGAGAATTTTTTTTTCTTCTGGCTTTAAGACTTGTAAAAGCAAGTCCTATTTTGCTAGGACTATTGACTATTATTACCCAGGACTATCATTATCCATTACTGAAGAATAGTGTATGCTGAAGTGGGGGACGAAGGATGCCCGAAACGTCAAAGTAGAAATAAAACATATTACATTACGACCAACTTTAAATTATGTGTTTGTTTTCATAAAGGTAAGGGGTTAAAGAGAAATATAACTTCATATTGCATTATTTATAATATATTGATGTATTCTTTAATTCTGAAACCTTTCATCTCATAATATTATATTTGAAGGATGATTATAAAGTAGGAGAGTTACAAATTTAAAATCAATCTCAACAAACCATCTTCCACAACGAATTGCAATATGTCACAGTCAGTGAATTACCTACAATGAATTGTAACATTCTTTTAATAATAATGTTTCACACATAAAACTTTTTTTTATTCACTACAAATGAAGAAAATATTATATAATTTTTCAGTGCCCTTAGCTCCTGAAAATCTCTCGAGAGTATTTTATCTTATTTAAAAGAAAATAATAATTTAAATAAAAGGTATATCTATATGTTTTAATATGATTAATATGAATAAAACATTATTAAGTAAAAAGAGTAATTTTTAAAACCGTTATATATTTTATAGTAAGAGGAGTCAGTTGGGGGTTTGTTGCAGTCTGTAAACTTATATTTACATTATATTGATATATTTTAATTTATCTTACACAATGCAATTGGTAGCTATTATCTTTTAAGTTTTCTTTCTGCTTCTGATTATTATAACGTTGTTTGCATGGCCTGGCGAAGACCTAGAGTTAAAACCGAAAAGTCGGCACAAACAAAAAGATGTTTGTGCACTTCACTGACTGCAACTCATAACCAAATTCTGTTACCCACCATACTTCTCAACTATTTCTCCATCATTTTAGAAATATATTTTTTTGGATATATAGGCAAAACGTTTATGATTGTAGAATTAACAAGCAACATTTTTTTGAAATCGGTTACCGACTGACTGAGATCACCCCATATGAATGCTATTGGTTCAGGAAAATGATACTATTTTCGAAAGTGCTAACAGAAAATAAACATTCAGAGTTGGTAGCCAAAGAGTTTTCATCTATGGAAGAAACATATTGATGCGCCCAGAGAGACCACCGAAGTAAATATATATAATTAATTATACTATCTACTAACTTTTATGTATTTATAGGTATATAAGTAAGAATATTTTTTTCAACAGTGATATATTCTGCCATTTTTTTCCCACTCAATTATATCATTACATATAACGTTTCGGGATCCACTTATATCCCATCTTCAGACTAGAATTTACAACATATCGCTATTAACAATTATATATGAACTATAAAGCATTTATCAATACAAATAAAAATAACAATAATTTAATTTTTATTTTATTTTGCCAATCTTACCCTGCATCATCTTAATTCTCCATAATACTTGTCATGTTAATAAATTGTTTTATTTTTTGTCTTATTGCTACAAATGTAGTCATTTTAAATTTATTATTTATTTAATTATTACTATTATTATATGTGTTTTATTATTTTCAATGTTGAATATATTACCTGGAAATCTTATTTAAGTCTCCTCTAGGGAGAGTCTAGTCAGATACTGAAAATTAAACTTTAAGCAAGAGGTCAAACTCCAATTCTCATATTTATTCTTATATATCTAATTTATTTATAAGATAAGAATAGTGACTCCCTATTTTGGTCGTGTCGGTTTTAAAATTAATAGCTGTTTTATTGAGTTTAATGATGAATATTGACTCCATTATTTTTCTCTGTATGCTGTGTGTTTCTTAATATAAAATTTGTGGTTTTACTAAGTTGAAATTATGTCTATTTGTAATATTATGATGGGCTAAGGCTGTTTTTATATATTTATTTAGTTATTAAATGATATAATATTCTGTAACATGGACAATAATTATAGTAAGGTTATACTATATTCATACCATATGTACAGAAAATATGAATGAAACAGAAGCAAAATAACAACTAAATAATTATCAAAAAGTATAAATATATATATATATATATATATATATATATATATATATATATATATATATACCAATATAAACTAGTCTCCCAACTGAAGTTAATTCAATGATTCATTTCGTGATTGCTTTTGTGAATTTCCTACTCTGCTTAAGTTAGATTTAATTGTACCTCTAGAACAACTTCCTCGCCTCTGTGTACCAGTAATGGCAAGGTAGAGAGTAAACAAAACAAAAAAAAAAAGGTAGCGTTGTACGAGAGATTTTTAAAAGACTACGGATGGGCAGAAATGACAGAGACAAATCCAGTTTTCTGAAAAATTCGCTAACTGGATAGAATTGAGACGAATCGAGGAGGACTCAGGTGAATTGTAAATGGGAGTCAGGTGGCTATATGTCACTGCCCCTTAAAGTCTTCCAGAGAGGGTTTATTCGGGGGGCGAATAGGCCACAGTTCAGGACGGTTTCCCTTAAAATAAAATAAAGGCCACCTTTGAAAAAAGGATTTTTTTTCTTCACCCTATCATTAATACGGAAAATGTTTTCAACTGTACGATAATTAAATCAAACTTGTCTGCCTTATCACTTAATTATTAGACGTACTGGATTAGAGAGAAAATAATAATTGACGAAGTTTCTGTATGTGAGGCGAAGAATAATTGTGATTATAGATGATTCAAATACTAAATTATTTTTATAAGGGAAGTATTGTAATAATAGCAGATCACCATGATTGTAAAAGAAACTTTGGTCATGAAACGGAAACCTAAAGTGAAAAGTTTCTGGTTTTATTAGAGTCGTTAGTTGAGAAACTAGATATAAATATCGTATAAACTTGAAGTCCTAATAAATAAACCTATCTTACGCCATACTCTGTCTTAAAATGAAAAAAAAAATTAATGGTAATAAGAGATTACTGTAAAAAAACAAACAAAAAAAAAAACACCGTATTTATTCATGTATGTATGTATATAATATGTATATACATGTATGTATATGTATATGTATGTACCGTATGTATATAATATTATATATACATATATATATATATATATTATATAGATTATATATATTATATTATATATTATATATATATTATACTGTTGTAATATATATATATATATATATATATATATATATATATATATATATATATATTACAATATATATTACATTATACAATATATATTACATTATATATTACAACAGTATAATGACAATCGTTAATAATAAGAATCATTGCTCAAAGTACCAATTAATACTTATCAGTGAGAGAGATCACAGACGGATCTACGGGGAGAACTTTCGGGCTGAAGCTCTCCCCCAAAATGGTAAAATAGAACCATGTTTTTCATAAAAAAATATTAAAAACTATCTCTTAACGTATTCTTGTTCTTGTAATTATATTTAGTAGGACTTCAAGAGCCACTTAAACACTATTTCATATAGGTAGTTAATTTCATCCTTTTTTTTTCAAATTAATTATCGTTATATGTATATGAAAAAAAAATCTTTCGGGCTGAAGCCCCCTCCCAAAATTAAATCTTGGATCCGCTGGTGAGAGAGATGGTGAACTGTATTACTACACGTGTTTGACACACCTACTCACCGCACATCTGCACATGATGCCCCAATGTAGGTTATCCACGCTCATCAAGCTTTGACTTTGTTATCAACGTGCTACTATATCGTCTTGATTCAATAAAGGTTTGGTTGAAAATGTGCGAATATGAATCAAATATAATCCAAATAATCACAGGACATACATTTGATACAAGATAAGTACTCACTCGCAACTAGTTTTTTTTATAGCAATAATGAAGATACAGATAGAAAGAAAATAAACATTATTCTGAGACAAAATCCCTTCAGAATAATAATCATGAACAAAAACAATAAACATATCTAGCCAAAAACTACATTATTTTTTTTTAAAACTATTTATTCAAGATATTTACAACTGTATTATAATATAAATACATCAAGTAAATGTGTACACAGGAATATAATCACATGAAACCGCTTGTTGAGAATCTACTGGTAGCACTCTAATAATATGTCCATATATGGAATTACGTGGCCATCTTCTTTTCAGACGCCTCGGAGGGTTATCAAGAATCGAAGAGGAAGCAAGGTTAGAAACGAGAGGATTCGGATGATTATGAAGTTTATGATGGAAGGATAATTATTTGGATTGGGCTAAATCGGAAACATATGGAACATTAAAGTCATTATAGATTATTTTATTTGTGACAAAGTAAGGAGTATCGAGGATTTTTCGAAGGATTTTGGATTGTAAACTACATTAATAAAAATTAAATAATAGATTTAATATTTTTAGTGACAATATACAAACTATAGAAAGTCAAAAAATTTTGAGAATAAACATAATTGAAATGAAAAAAAAAAAAACAGGAATCAGGAAAACAAAGCTATTAAAATTATTGATGAGTTGATTCTTTGAATTAAAACAACCATTCTGTAAAATCAAAATTCGATTCATACAATTTTTTTCATGATTGCAGAGCGTCCGTCAGGGATGTGAAAAAGAATAGTTAATGAAAGTATTTGAATGAAGATAAGGATGAGGCAATACGGATATCAAATAGCAGGGTATTCCAGAAAGGTACGTTCGAATGTTTTAGTTCTTTGGGAAGGGGTATAAAGGTCAGAAACACGGAACGTTGTTTTCTGGAAGTGGACTACGGGTTTGAACTGCAGGAGTCTGTAGACGTAGGAAGGATGTCCGGAGCTGATCGTTAGGTATTCCAAACCTTTTGGTATGATCGAACGAAATATTGTCGGCGGAAAGTAGTGAAGAGCGACTTTAATATATCTGTATCCCGGAGGTAAAGAACACACGGTAACATTTTTGTGTTAGTTCAGGGGAACCAATTACCCATAACCTTGAGCTATTGAAATTTTTTTCTTAGTAAATAGTAAATAGTAATTTAATAAATAAAATTACTATTTAACTCGGGGGTACAAATTCACTTATAGAAAAAGTTCAGACCAAAGAAGATAGAAAATTAACATACATTCAAAACTTTATGGTGATAATTCTATACTATCAAGATGTATAACATTACACGTGAATATATTTAAATAATGAGTCTTTTTTTTCTAATTAGTATTCAAGGACCTGATGAATGGAAACAATATCAAAGGCTGAATGAGCATCAGGTGTGCCAAATCAATACTAAATAAGTGAAAGTAAAAAACATTCAAAAGGGCAAGGGTCGTATACCTTTAAAAAAAGGGGCTTTGTAAAGGGATAGACATTTTCATGGAATGCACATTTACTTTAAAATTTATTTTTTATGAAAAATCAAAACATCTTTTTTGATTTACAAATAATACCTCCTTGCGATTGGATGGATGATCGTATATATTAAACATTTATACATTAAACATGTCCATTTCAAAGTTATTCTTATAAGGGACTTCGTGAGTATTATAAATTAAAATATTGTGACACTGCTCCGTCACAATTCTCTCGGATAGTCTGATGTTTTAGTCCTTTGTAAATTTTTGTCATTGTATGTTGTGTGATTTGAAACACATAATATTTAACAATTTTTTTTTTTTATTCATATAGACTATAAAGTTAATTTTTACAGTTAGATGTTGCTTAAAAGTCTGAAATTAAATGGCGAATTTAATCCAATTTGTTATGATTAGGTTTTTATTTTATTTCATCAATCATAAAATCGGATCCAATGATTTATCAATTATCAATATTATAGAGTCATTAAATAGTTACAATCTTTTTAAGTCAACCGATCACAAAACGAATGCAGAGTGATCCAAGCTACAGACTAAACCATAACTGTACAATATATATATATATATATATATATATATATATATATATATATATATATATATATATATATATATATATATATATACACACAAAGCTTCTAAGCTCGACTCTGTAGAGTAGAATTTTGTAAGTACTTTTAGAATGGAGTCATTTTACTTCATCTTTAATTATTATATTTTTAACATACATACATAGATGTCTCAAATAAAATGTATTCTATTTTTAGCAACCTATTTCAACTTGTTTTACTAGGTTGTCTCAAATTTTCAACTTGAAGTATCTGACGGTTATTTCGTGGTGCATGATTGTATGTACTTTCTAACTAAATCTTTGCTAGCTTTCATCTTCCAGTTAAAAGAATACGCTGCTTTCTCCGTCTAAACACACACACACACACACATATATCCAAATGCTTATGAGATCTTGAGATCTTCACCTGTACGTAGGAGGACATGAGATTGTTTCAAGATCTCCAAGGAGAACAGACACTGAATAAGATTAATCGGTAGGTTCTTCTGTAAAACCACATAAAAAGTTTTACCATCAACTTGATATAGAGAAAGCAACAAATAGTTTGCCCATGGGAGACATCAGTTACTTTATGTCGACTGTAACATGTTTAAAAGTTTGTCACTGCATTTTGTTTGCAGTGACTTCAAATAAAATGTGTAAAAATAAAAAGTAAAATGTCCTAGTGAAATTTCCCGCAGTATCTCAAATTCATTGAAGCTTAAGAAAACTAGAACGTCCTATGGGTCGTATAATGTTCATAGACGGACTATATAACAATAAAATATTTTTCAAACTGGACTGCTCGCTTTTGAAATTAAATACAAACAAACATATTTTTCAGAGTTATATTAATAAAGCCTTCAAAGCTAATGTAAACATGCTCAAGGTTATACTTCTACAAATAATAATTAAAAAAATAATATTGCATAAACTGAAAACGAATTCAAATATTTACAATCGTTACATTATTAGGTCAATCGTTAATATATTTGATTCGACAGATAAGTCGTTATGAATGAATAGTGTTTATAGTTAATAATGTTAAAATTCATTAAAAATCTCTTGCGGATATAAAGGCTATTTTGTTTCTGCTATCGATCGAGAATATGATTTTAGTTAGTGAGGTCATAGAAAACCGTAGCTTGTATAGAAAACCAAGATCTATATCCAAGGAAAAAAAAATGAGATCACAAACAAATATTTATATACAGCCATGAATAGCTGTGTAGGATGTATATAAATCTTCTAAAAGATTCACCATTGTCATGTTTATTTTTAGTTGCGACTTTAGCTTACTTTTAGAATAAAAAAAGACCCGGCTGAGGGCTGAAGTTCATACAAAAAGTTATTAATAGTCTTATTTACTATTTTTCTGAAAGTAAACGAACCGCGCCCGTTATTTATGTTAGATTATATAATAAGATTCTTCCGATTTTGTAAATATATGACGAGAAATGTGATACAGTATTATCAACATGACTTGTAGTAAACACTTATAATGTACACAGTAAACTGAAAGCAGAATTACTTGGTATAATATAATGATAAAATACAAAGTTACTTTATATTAAACTTCCGAGTATCAAGCATCTTAAGGAACGATTTAAACATTTCGCAGTGCACTATTTTAAATAAAAAAAAATATGAGCACTTCAACGTTCCGACAACTTGAATATAAATGCTTTATATATATATTCTCTCCATTATAACGATAATTATCGAGCCGAAAGGAAAATTAAAAATCTGAAAGGTGTGGATGCACTTTCACTTACCAACAATTTTTTTTTTTTAGATAACAAAAATTGAAAATATTATTTTAATTATAAATACATTAATAGGATGACCTGGAGCCCACACGTCAAAATGAAAAAAAAATACATTGAACAAGCGACTGAAAATACTATACTCACTGTTCTCTAAATCAAAATTGAAAATTAGACAAAAACTAAATACATACACTTACCTGCTCAAACCCATTTGGACATACGCCTCACAGATTTACGGTTCAGCAAAAAAGACTCACTTACAAAAACTACAATCCTTTCAATCTAAAATTTTAAGACTAATAACTGTAGCTCCCTGGTATGTCAACAACAAGACTTTACATAGCGACCTAAGACAACCGACCATTTACCAGCACATACGTACTCTTTACTCCCGATTTCATCTTAAATTACACGGACATCACAATGGGCTTATCAACGACATGGCCACGGCTGAAATGCTCATCAGGAGACGACTGAAATGGAGCTGGATGAGAGATCTCCTTTCCGGATTTTAGGATGTAAACAGACCAAGGAAGAGGTGCTGCTGGGCACCATTCTTCGTCATGCCTGTCATGCCATTTCGACTTATTAACAAATCTGCTAATTGTCACTACCATGACAGCTGCGGATAAAAAATTGAAGACAAAAAAAATATATAAATACAAACTTTAAACATTTAATAAAAATAATGAAAAATCTATGTATAATATATATTTATTTTATCAAACTGAAAAATAAAAAAACGTTTTCAATATTTGTCGTAAACCTATGACTTCTTTTCCTACAGTAATAATATCCCACTAATCAGTGTTGAACAAATCCGATACTTGAAAAAATAGCTTGGGAAACTCATACAAAACTGAAACTACAAGAAACCGCACGATGTTTTCGACTACTCCAATAATTAATACACAAATGCTTTAAGCCTCCATTGATTACACAAGGCTCATATATATGACAATATTAAGGCCTATTTGGACTTACGGAGTTGAGCTTTGGGCCTCCACTAAACCATAGATTTCCTCTAGTATCCTCAGAATCCAAAATTCTTCGTAAAATCCTCAATGCTCGTTATTTTGTCACAAATAAAATCATGCGTAAAGACCTTAATCGATTTATTTCCGATATGGCCCAGACCAAAAACCTATTTCTCTATAATAAACTTCAGAACCATCCGAACTCTCGTTACTAACCTTGCTTCCTCTTTGATTCCTGATATCCCTATGAGACATCTGAAAAGAAAATGAGCTCGTGATCTCATGATGTAAATATATTTTTAGAGTACTACTAGTGGGTAGTTCCTTAACAAGTGTCTTAATGTTATTATGTTCAAATTTACAGTATGTGTTTTTATTTTTAATAACAGTTTTAAATACCATGAATAAATAAAATTAAAGAAAAAAAAGTTTTCTTAATATTTTCCATAAGAATTCCACTCAGTTTCAATGAAAACGTTTATTTCTCATTTCACCCAAATGTAAACATTATCAAAAACAATTAAAAGTCAGTAGTTTTCCGTAATTCTCCATTATCTTCTACTTTGTATTTAGATATTTTTTTTTAAATATATAGTTTCTCAATGGTTTGTCATTCATCAATTCAACCATTTGTAATTCTGGAATTGTTATTTCAATAATTGAAAATATTTCTCCCATTTTTTTCTTTAGTTAATAACCGAATTGTTTCAAAATTTATTATTTTTGCTTCCTCACTACCGAAAATAGAAAAGCTTTGTATTCGTGCGAGAGGTTAAAAAAAATTTTGTGCTCAGAATGGAAACTTTTCACTCGCGTTTTACGTTTCAGACACCAAGCATCAAATTTGGATCGGTATCTATCTGTAATCCAAACGATGTAACGGGCATATCCCTTAGTATCGTTTATTCGATTAAGAGATTGAACGGGTTGACGTTTATATGGTCGCATATTAATTTTAACAATTCCATCCAGCACTTCCGCTTGCGTATGCGTAAATGTATTTACATAGAGATGCCAATATTTCAGAAACGGCAGGTATTGGTAAAAAAGTTATGTATTGTTGAAAAAATTTGATTGAATTCTGTTGTCTACTTCCTCTTCTATATGCGCACATGTGTTTTCCTTGATGCGTCCATTTCTCTAAAACAGCGATTTAGAAAAATCGATTTTGTTTAATTTTTTTTTTCAAATTTGATTTGAGGAAAGTTAGAGCTCGGTAAACAGATAATCAATTATGTATGCATTTTATCATATTCTATCCACTAGTCCAAAAAAATACTTCTGACCAGAAAATGCATTATTTGACACGCCTATAGTTTTAAAACAGCGCGCTCGATTTAACGCAAACTTGGAGGAAATTTGAGGAAAAGTGTAGAAATTACCTTATATCAATTTCATTAAAGTCCATTCAATAATTAAAATTAATATAAATAATTGTTAACAATATAATGGCTATGAAATGTGGAAGGCATTCCATCATATGGAGTGGAAATAAGGTTAAGACAATATTTTTATGGAGTTATAAAATTTTAGGTTTTATTCAAAAAGTTAATTGATACTGCATATTTTGGCCGATTCCAAATGTAACTGGCATGACACTTACAGCCGTTACTTAGATTTCGTGTAATTTTCAGTAAATTTAAATTAATTTTACACTGAGTTTGTAAAAAAAAAGTCTTATTTGTGATGGTGTTTATTTCTATTGAAGTTCAACCAGCTCGTCGCGGTCTCGATTTCCTCCTGAAATATCAAAGTTGTGTGAACTTCACGCATATTTTTATATTCCGGCTTAATTATATTTTTTCTGAAGAACAAAAGTATTGGTCTCCTTAACTCCCAAAAACAAAAAGTTTAGTTCTTCTATGGATTTATTGTTCCATCTATTTTACGATTGAAAACATACCATATTAAATATATAACGTTACTATTATTGCAAAAGTTCTTAGGTATATAAAATTTTACCATTTATATTATATTTTGGCTGAAGATGACTTTTTTTAGTCTGAAACCAATATAGATAGTCTGTTTCTAGGTAATATAACAGAAGAAAATATACAGTACTGATATACATGTTGACTATGTACTGGGATTTATTCGTTTAATCAAATTCGCAATTTGGAATTCTCCCACAGTTCGCTGGTGAACAAAATTTGTGGATATTATATTACCGAAAATGGCTTCTTACGGAGATTTTATTCTTATACGAAAAATTATAAACCTTGAAAAAGAGATATTTTTTATCCTATGAAAACGGCGAGGAAGCTATACTGATCTTACCTGGCAGACGTTTTTGTATTTCTTTTTTTTTTTTTTTTTTATCTGGGTTCCCAATGTCACGTTTTCGAGACAGAGAAAATAAGTAGTATTTGTTCAAAAGAAAACTTTAATATTTCAGGATCCTTTTCTAAATATTTCAGATAATATTTCTATATTGTTTATTTATTTATTTTTTATTTAAAAATTAATACATTCTTACGCATTGGAGGGCAATATTTTTTATTATGTTTCTTTATATGATATTTAAAATATATAGGTGTGGAGATTCAGAATAATCCCACGATACTCGGGGAGTTGAGCATACCATTTTCACATTATCGGTATATTGTTATTGGTTCATTGATGTTGATCGAAAATCCAGGAAGCTAACTAATACCGAACAAAGTGAGAAATAATAATTATAAGTTTCTCCGAGGTTTATAAATAACATGGAAATTACGCTCTGTAAAGAAAGCCTTTACACAATAGGATTTGAGCCACAAAGAGTAAAAGCATTATTAAACTTATTAATAACTTAACTACCCCTTTGTAGATTAAACCGAGATGGCTAAACAACTTCGTTAACAACCGAGCCAGCGATTTCGTAATATTTCTGCCGAATATAGCTTTGACCTGATGCAAGCTATATTGCCTTTTAGGAGATGATTTGTGAAGATTGAAGCTCCCGGGAGACAATCGGATTTCCTAGCAATCAGTTCGGCCGAGAACAGGAATTGGCCAATGATTGATAGGCGATAGAGCGATTTCAGAATTACTAAGCGATCGCTAAAATAAAATTGATAATAATAGTCTATTTCGGCAGAAATTATTATATTAGTATTTCTAAATAAATATTAACAACTATATGATTCTGCAGCAAGTGCGATGAAAAAAATACCAGTGTTGAATCATTTAACAATTATTTCAAGATGGTGGTCCGTTGTGCCCTTTTTGTCAAGATATAAACATCCCTCTAAAACTTCACCAGACGGTAAGCGTGGAAAGTTTTCTTATAAAATTAATCAATTCAATAAAGTTACTGAAAACTCTTGAATAACCATTTGCTTTCCACTTGAATTGTAAGAAAATTTGATCCCAAAATAGTGATAAAGGGAGCCCTACAAAAATATCGGGCCGTTTAGTCTTTATAACCTCATTATTTTAACCTGTTGAGTGTCATGCCAAACGGCCCAATATTTTTAAAGGTCACCTAAATTTTGTAATAAAATTATTTTACGATTCAAAGTACGTGTTTATGAGATTTTAATACATCATTAACCAGACAAGGTTTACTTGTTTATCTCCAGATTGAAAAAGTCCCATTCCGAGCATTTTTGAAAATAAGAATTTGTAGATTATAATATAAGATGTAGCCATTTACGAAGTTTCAGACGAATGTTAATAATTTATCAAAATGGGTCAATAATAAGAACGTTATTTTTTTTTAAACCATAAACATTTTATTTATTTAATGCAACTTACATATCTCATTTTTTTTTTTTTTTTTTATAAAACAAGCAGCATTTGAAAATATATTAATACGCTTCATTGAAAAATTGAAGCAATCAGTAGCTTTATTCATTTTAAACGTAAATGTTTAGTAGAAAAGATAAAGTGACTTATAAATACGCATAAACTCCTAAGACAGAAATCTGGGAGAAAAATCATTATTTTTAAGTTTTTTATTTTTATAAATAAAATGTGTGTTAATTATGTTTTTTACAATCCATCCCATATCACGGAAAAACAAGAAATAAAAGCTTTGTAACAGTTAATTGTAGTCATTTTTGCTGAAAACACAGGTACGTTTAGGTGACTGGAAAGAAAATTACATAATTTCTTTACATAACTTAACTTGAATCTCAAAAGATTTCCTAATAAACCTCAACTTAATCAACATGAACTTAAAGCTTATTAAACGATGAAGTATTTCTAATAGTGGGGCTTTTATCTCCTATCTTGGCTTTATCTTAGACCGAAAACTAACGTGACACCCACATACTAGACTTACAAGACAAGAACTTGACCGACGATACGGCCAATTATACAGACTACTGACTAGAAAATCTCAACTTTCAGTTGACAACAAATTGCTGATCTACAAGACAATCCTGAAACCTATATGGACCTACGAAGTTCAACTTTGGGGGACAGAAAAATTGTCTAACATCAAACGCATCAAATCCTTTCAGTCCAAAGTACTCCGAACAATAGTCGATGCTCCGTTCTATGCAACTAACAAAACCCTACATCATGACTTTAATATCCCATTTATCCTCGACCTTATCCCTGAAAAATTTTCCAAATTCCATCCGAACCTTATAAATTATTCAAATCCTCTAGCACAATCTCTATCTAGTTCCACTCATCCATAAATCCTCCTCGAAGGTTGAGCGGCAGTGGCCCAGAGATCTTTTGTAGTATATATCTCGGAGTTCTGGCAATGGCCGGATTCTCCACTCAATACATGAGTGTATGTGAGGCTAAAGAGCTCTCGCTCAAACTTCACTGGTTTTAGCACCAGTGACGCGGTTTAGAGAGAAGCGCATGGATCTCTTTGTGTCCTGATTTTTCCTTCTATAGTTGGAGAGAGAAGCCTGGCTTGGGGTTCCCCGCCTGATTGTATATATTGTATATAGGTATGGTATATATATGTATATAGGTATGGCTGTGTTTTTATGTTTTTAATTTACTTATCTTTAGGTAATTTTTTTTTTTTTTTTTTAGGTGTGAATTTGTTCGTATATTACTATAATTATTTTCCACGTAACAGATTATTATATTTATAAACAAACAAGTAAAATAAAATATTAGCATTTTTTCTTTTTTGATTAATGGACTTCGTTTAAAAAATAAAATTTTATTTGTCATTATCACAATGGTAGAAAAAATTATTTTCTAGAAATGCAAAATACCCTAAAACTAAATTATATGGAGTATTACGCCAAATGACTTGCGTATGATTTGCGATTTCATTAAAATTGTAAAAATTAACATTTAAAGACTGTGATTAGAGTTGGATGCAGATGTGATAAGGGCCAGTGACAAAGGCAGAATGTAGGAGAAAGGGAGTTCGAGATTCCGAGAAAGCTCCTGGAAGAAAAATCTGAACTAAGAGAAGGACAAAGTTTATTTAGTTTTGTAAAAAGTAGGTGGGGCTAGATGGCTGAGCTGGCTAATGAGTGTGCAAAACACGCGTTGCCTGACAACTTGACAAACCGAAGTTCACAAGATAAAATAACTACGACTTCGTATTCCGGTTCCGGTGGGACTTTTAAGACTGAAATTAATCCCCCGTTCTCTTCCCTGAACCAGGAAAACGCTGTTTGGCCGAAAAAGCGAGTAAGGAAAGGAGAAAAATGAAATCGGTGACATAAAAACTCAAAACCTTAAATATTATTTAATAAACTCTTAAGTAGATGAAAACATTTCTGAAGTTGTGATGGTCTATGATTTATTCCCCAATAAATAAATAAATGAATAGAAATAAGAGGAATCCATCCAGATTGCAATATTAATATCACCGAGTGTTTAGGATGTGAGGGTAGTTCGTAGAAGGTGTAGGGTTTTTATAGCCGGGGAACCTTTTCACTTCAAAGCCTTAAATTTTGCAGGAAGCACCCGGACCTCTGAAGCTCCCTTAATTTTTCCTCTCTTCCAGAGACCGTTCTAATTTTCCGGTAGTTGCATCAGATAGTATGGAACATGAAGCAATGATTTAAACTTTCCCTGGAACCGGCTTTCATCAGTCTCCCCGGGAAAACCATTGTGAACAATTTTCGGTCCTCTTTTTCAGCTGTGAATTTCAGATTAGAGAGTTAAAACCCGTTTCAATTTAAAATTTAAAAATGTTTTTTAATAAAGGAAAAAAGATTGTGCTATAAATAACAATAGGAGAACTGAGATACATGATCTGAGATAAACTGAATTGTTGGTTTATGCAAATGAGTAGCCGATTACTTTAATATGATTCTCTATTAGATGACATATCAAGATACTAGAGAATTTTTTTTTTGAATTATATTTATATATCTGAATTAAATATTACTTAATTCACATATTTTAGGGTTGGGATTAGAAATAAAAATCTAATTTTTATTTCATAGAGCTCTCGCTCAATCTTCAACTCCTGTAGTCCTGCTTTTCTCTCCATAGTTGGAGGGAGAAGCCTGGCTTGAAATTTCCATGTCTGTTATTTTATTTTTGTTTATTGTATATACTTTTTATTATTATTAAGTTGTTATTTCGCTTCTGTTTATTTTATATTTTCTGTATATATAGTATTTCAAAACGTTATATTAATCAATGTAAAAAAAAAAAGATTTCTCTGGAATATTTTATTATTAATTTTCTCAAGTCATCCTTTTATTCTAAGCACCTCTCGTTTAAGTCTACTGCTGAACCTTTCTTGATTCTTCAAAAGGTACAAAGCTTTTGTTTACTTTCAAATCAAAATCTGGTAAAATATGGATCGAAAGCAAAATTAATATTTTCAAGTTTTTTGTTGAGTTTGATTATTTTATTTTTTTTAATAACTGATAACATGTTTTCCATAGTTGATACCTAGCTGACATAGTACATCAGAATCTGGTTTAATAAGAAGACATATTAAAGTCAAAATGAAATTTGGTTGGTTATTTTGATGTTATAGGCGCAAAACATCTAGGC
Organism: Nezara viridula; assembly: GCA_928085145.1. NCBI lineage: Eukaryota > Metazoa > Arthropoda > Insecta > Hemiptera > Pentatomidae > Nezara > Nezara viridula. The sequence goes on along the minus strand of OV725080.1, from coordinate 61,461,674 downwards.
CATCATCCCCCAATCCATAAAACATCGTTATTAAAATATTTAGCTGGTAGGTGGAACAAAAATGGAAAAATATAAGGAATGGAAAAATGGAATAAAAAATAAAATAAATGGAAAAAAAAATATATATATATATAAATAATAATAAAACATAAATAAATAATTAAAAATAATAGATAAAAAATATATGCATATAAAAAACTAAATAAATATGAAATAATAATAACAAAAACTAAATAAATAAAATAAGAGGAACAAAAGATAATTTATAAATACATACATACATACATATATATATATATATATATATATAAAGAAAACAAATAAAATAAAATAGAAATATTATTATAGCTCTTTCATTAAATTTACCCGTTAGAAATGTTATAATTTTGTCAGTTCTATCGCTTTCGTTTCCTAAGGCTAGTGATATATTTTGTGATATTTCTAAGTCATTTGATTTACGATTATAAAACGGACAATCTTGGAAAATGTGAGTTATGGACAGGATATTATTACAATGTTGGCATCTAGGTGGTGCAACTTTAGTGATTTGAAAAAGAATTCGAAAGTTATTGGATGATCATTTAGGAATAACGAAAGAAAGGTGGTATTGGATCTAAGGAGTAGTAAATGGTGGGGACAGTAGTGAATTCAATTAGAAAGACTGTGGATATAAAAATTAAAGATGCTTCTACAAAGGAATGAGTAAGAAAGTGAGATATGGATTTGTTCGGAATCGTATCTATTTGAGACCGATCAGAAAAGATAGATTAAAAGAAATTTCCAGCGTAGTAACATTAAAACTGAGTCTAATCAATGGACGAGGAATTTCATGCTTAATAACTTTCATTCCCTGATTTTTTTTCTTATATATCTCTCATTCCCAAGCTGCAGGACCTTTTGTAGTAATTGTTCCTTTTTTTTTTTTTTTTTTTTTTTTTACGAATTTTGTCAAAATCGGCATTGTGATTGTCGACAGTTAACGAAGCGGAGGTAGTGAAGACTTTACAAGTAATATTTTTATTCATAATAACTGTTACAAATGGCATCTAACATACTGAAATAAACTATGGATATATGGGTTGACTACAAGAGTTCACTCCAGGTCTCCTACAAGAGTGTGACTTCAAGAATGTAAGTGCAAGATTGAATAGTCCAGAGAACCATGGGGGTGGGGATCTGGATGATAAGAGCGGGAATGTAGTAGGCTGGAGTTATTAACATTCGAAAGGTTATTAGAAATTGATATTGTTATTCTAGCATTGATATGAGAGAAAGGAGCCGTTTGCTGCAATCTGTTATTATTCCCTAAGTCTTGATAATGGGTCTTGTGTCCAGTCGGTAAATTCTAGATTACTATTTCTAAGCCATCAGAGACAGCTTGACCTGGCTATCTAGGGAGAGAATTGTCAATACAATACATGATTCGCCAATTGGCATATTTAACAAACTTAATTATTAAAATAAAAGTTAAATTGATATTATTATAATTATTAGGAATGGGCTAAAGCGCATGCACAACACCGCGAGTTGCCTGGCAACCGGATTACTGATTTGAGAAGATTTAAAAAGTACGAGTTCGCGTCCTGGTGCCGGAGGGGATTTTAAATTCCCCGCTCTCACCTCCCGGCCCGGGAAAATCACGTATAGCCTCAAAGGCGAGGTAGGGAAAAAAAAAAATATAATTATTATTTGTTGCGGATTTCAAGTCCATTCCGTAACTGACGGTACCATTTAACTAAATTATTAATTTTAGGCACTCGTTCAAGGCACAATTTAACGTTCTTCAATTTCTCGAGGAGTACGTTTATCACTTTGATGAACCGCTTAGGAGTTATAGGTGAAGAAATAAAAAATAGGATCGAAAAATCTTGTATTTTTTTCCTGTAAAAAGATATCTATTGGTGGCCTGCGTTAGCAATTTAATTTTAAGTAAGCAATTTAATTTAATTTAACTTTTGGCAATGAATGTCACGTTTCGATAATTACGTTACTGGCCTATTCTTTAAACCAGCCGCCATTTCAACAGGTAGCATAATCCCACTGGCAGACTAAAATTTTGTAATATAAAAGTTATAAATATTAAAAAAAAATGGTTTCAAGATTTTCTTCAGATAATAACTTTTTTTTTTTTTACGAGGTCTTCGACTATGAAGGTCGTTACGTAAAATAATATTTGTAATGTGGTGTGTAGCTTTAGTTATATTTCTGAAATTATTTTAATGAAGTGTTTGGAGTTTACTTAAGTACATTCCATAACAACAGTTCAAATAAGATTTCAATAATCTTAAAATAATAATGAGAAGAAGTTGATAGTGGGGTGCGGTCTAAGAATAAAATGAGAGCTAAAATAAGAATAAGATAACATAATAATAATATAAGATATCAGTGGATAACAAGCTAGTGGAGGTTGCATTTGATGTTCCGTTATCTGTTTACCTACATTTATCAAATGTAAACTCCAATAGCTTATTATCCACTGATGTCTTATTATTATGTTATCTTATTCTTATTTTAGCTTTACTATATCAATACTTATCCAATTTTCAATCTATTTATTCGTCAACATTAATTTTCTTTATCTGTTAATCTATAGTTATCAAATGTAATCTTTATTAGTTTGTTATACACTCATTTCTTATCTTTTATCACAATCTGTTTACTTTTAACTTACATACTATATTCTCCTTTGTTTTCTATTTTTATTCATACTTATTTTCTATTTTTGTTTGTATCTTCTTTATATATAATACTTGATATTTTAACTACATTGTCACCCACTATATCTCTGATATCATCATATTATTTCTTTATCAGACAACTTTTTCTTATTTATATCTACATACAATTTATTTATTTTATTTTCACCATGTGCCTTTTATATTTTGTATCTTTTGTAGCCCTGCAAGGTGGGTCGAAACATCGGCATAATAATTAAATAATACTGTTTCTATAATTTAGTGCTTATTTGACCGCACCCCCCGATATACTCCTTCTCATATTATATCACGGTCAACCATCTCAACATCATTGTAAAATAATAATAATAAAATAAATGACTCTAATTATCAGTATCACATAGAGAACATTGGAAGATATGAGACATAGACTGTTCGATTACTCCGTGGATTCGGTCCTTTCACGACCCGGCGGAGCGTGAACTAAGCTAACAGCCACTCAGGTCGGCAGTGGGCGGGAAGTAGGGAAGGGGGGGAAGCCCCCTGTGTAATACCCGGGTCTATACCCCCCCTTGGAAAAAACATCAATCAACCTGTTATAGTAATCCTCGCTTAAAATTTCAATTTAGATGCTTTAAATACAAGAAGATTTAATTATTTTGAACGGATAAAAAAAAAAAAATTAAATGCTTTATAATAGCCAATAAAATTTAATAAGTAAATACTTCATGTAATATTCATGATTATTTAGTTACAGTAAGCAAAAGATAGTAATTACAAAATAATTTTCCGTATAATTTATTCCTATTTAGTGTATCTAGTTTTACATATTTTTCCCATACAACGTTCAGTCGATATAATATATATATATATATATATATATATATATATATATATATATCATAATTTCAGTTTCCTACCCACTCCTTGCTCATAGATATAATTCAATAAAATAAACGCTCGTAATTATAGTATTTTTTAAATTTTTATTTGGACGTTTCAGAAGGGAAAAAATATATTAAGACATGGAAAGAGGTGGAAATAGAAATTAGTAAAGAAATACCAAGACATGAACTACTAACACCATAGTCAAAATAAGACATAACATTGAATATTCATAGAAAACATTAAAAAGTGTTATGGATATTCATGCTCTTTGAATTCATCATATTAAATATTGTCAGCAGAAGACATTTACACTTTTGAAAACCTAAAAAACTTTAAACACTGTTAAAAATTAATCGTATTTGTTCATGAATCCATGTAGCAAATCCAACTTTATTCAATTCAGTTCTGGTCAGAGGAACGGAAAAACGTTTTAGAAGATTTCGTAGAAGAGCCAATCTTCATTTAGATTCTTGATCCTATGAATCGCAAATTATTTCATACACATTTTTCTTAAAAAAAAAAAACTTTACTATTTAGTTATTACCCTTAACTAATTAATTGGATAGTATCATTTATTGAACAGATATTGGCAATCCTCTCGAAATAATGCTCTAAATTTCTCAGCAAGAACACTTGTCTAAGATTTTTTTTCGGATTTTTTTTACTATATAATCATTAAGCATAGCCGAGTACATTTCCGAGTTAGCTCATAGCTACAAATTAATATCTAACTTTATAATATGTTTTTAATAGTATAAGTTCTCCAGGGTATAAGGAACCAATGCTGATCAAATACTAGAGACAAAATTAAAACAGAATATTAATTTTAAAATATTGAATAACAGATAGAAATTCGGCATTTTGACACCTATATATTCAATTGATGGCGAATTAGTGAAAGCAAGAAATTAAGAAATTTCTTTACTTAGCGAAACTACAAATCAGAAAATAATTCGAAACATGCATTTTACCACGCATAGCAAAATTTTCATGTAGTGTCCATTTAATTGGAAAATATTTCAAACTGTTTAGTCAAGATGACTGAGATGAAATCTAAAGGGCATATACTATTGTGAGTGTAATTTCGCTTTAATTATTTACCACCAAAAAGTTTTCTGAAAAACAAGACTTGTGATGAAGTGCTCATCCTCCATATGGCCGATGGCGCATGAACCTTTTCTCTCTCCTCTCTAGATATTTTATTCCTCTCTTCTTCTTAAAAACATTGCAAACGAAAGTAGAATTTGAATATTCGTAGATTACATGCCATTACACATCCTGTGGTCTGTTCCATGATTTCACTTGTATTTTCATTCGAAACTTTTCATTTTGAAAATTCATAACCCTGTCGAAATTTCACTCCCTCAAAAATTGAAAACCCCGTCAAAATGTGCTCCCCTAAGTAATTTTGATGGCGCAACTTGCGCCATAAAACCTCCTTTTGGACACTCCTGGATGAAGCTACAAAAAAGAAGTAATGCCGTATTTTAATCTCAATAGATGCTTCTTTTGATTGATCTACATAACCAAGTGCAAGAGAAATACAAGGGGTTTCGATAATTATTTAGCTCAAGCATTAAATATAAAAAGTAGAGGAAGTGATGTCATCGCATGTTGAGACATGGGTCCCAGAATGCTCGGGTCTAAACTACTGGATCTTATTTCTACCTGAGTCGATTAATATTTATTTGTTGGTGGTCCCGGGAAATGATTCTTGACACTTTCCCTCTGGTTAGTTTACGGTATCTTTTTTCACACAAGAACAATGAAAAAGTAGTGGATACTGTTGGAATATCACAAAGGGAAGATTTTAGATGACAATATTTCGGAATAAACGGACGTTGATCCCTGATTATTTAAATGTAATATCATATCTAGAATTATTAAACTAAAGCAAATGTATTTAAGGTTATAAAAATATGCTCCATGAAATGATTTTATATTTTACTTCTTCTTTCACACAAGTACAATGTAATAGTTTTTTGCATTGGTTAGGTGGATTTTAAATAATTTTTTCAAACTTATAAAATATTTTCAAAGTTTACATTTAGTAAGTAAATATAATTTAATTTCCTTGAAAACATGTGATTTCGTTAAATATATATGAGTTTTCAAAAATTATTATTTATAATTTTTTTGCCACTTTCCGTGACCTTCTACAGCTTTCTATGTTAGATATTGTTTTTTTCTAAAATTCTCCGCTTTCCAACGATATAATATACGTATACCTTCTGACTAGTATTTTCGACCTGGATGAGCATTTTTATTTTTTTTCTCCTTTATTCGATTATCAAATTCTTTCAAAAGTTATATTTAGCATTTTTTCGTAACTTTTATGGGGATAGGAAATGATTGATATTAAAGACCACTTAATTACACAATAATACACCGAGTTCAATCAAAATCGTTAGAGCCGTTTTTGAGAAAATTGTAAGAATTTGGTTCTGCAAGGAAAAAGTTGCTGTCACATCTAAGGCATATACCTATCTTAAGTACGTAATATCAGTTTCGTACGACTTTTAGTTTTTGAGCTAGACTGCTAACATACAGACACACAGAAACACATACCATTTTTCGGGACTTGGTTATTTGGACTCTGGGTACCCCAAACTGTGTATTTTTGTTGAAAACTCAGAATCAAAAATTTTCGCGATCGCATACTTATCCTTACTGTATATACGTAAGTGAAAGTAAAAATAAGTTTACATAAAATATTGTTCTAAAGGGGATTTAATATAACCAAGCTCATTGTATAATTAACGGAAAGTTCACTCTGCGTTATTAACATTTCAGTTAAATGTCAGGGACATAAATTCAGGAACAGAAACCAATTCGAGCTTTATATTTATTCTCAACAATTATGATATGAGAATATTTACATAACGAAAAGAAATTATGGGACATAAAAAAAAACCAATAAAGTAGGGTCTTTGTAATTCTTCATACCTTTACAAATTATCTAGGGGAAAAGAATATTATTATGGATTTTGTGTGCAATCGAGAATGATGTTTTGTAATCTTTAGATCACTGATCTCAGGAAAACTTTCTAAATGAGAATTGTTTATATAAATCCACAGAGATAAAACAAAACTTTATAAAATGTCAGTCGTCCACAACTAAAGGGGAAAACATTGGAGATCTTATCGGCGGTAGAGCTGTTGTCAAACCTTCTGCTTTGAACCGTTGCCGAAGAGGAAATTTGACAGCAGACACATGGCAAGTTGAAGCGAGTGAAGCTTATCATTGAACGGTTCGATCGGTGAACGATCCTCATTCAGGGCGAAGAGCCCATTCACAGGGAGCACACAAATACTGCCGCTGTGTAAGGGGACAATGCGGCCGCACTCAGGGTCCCAGGATATTATTCAGCTCCAAGGGTGGGAAATACTAGGGGATTGCTTTCATTTAAGACCATAGCACTGGAAAAACTGTGACTATATCAAATGAGAAAACAACTGTTATTTTTTCTTCAGATAACATACAGTTATATTGTACGCTGGAACATCGTTTTTTTTTTTTAAACTTTATTTCTCTATTCACATCAGTTAAAAATACTGACAACCAGTGAGTTTACTGTCGGTAAGTGGAATATTACTCCTTAGTACCCCTTAGTAGTGAGTAAGACAATGTCGGACAAGAGGGAAAGGAGTGCCCTGCGGAATCCCTTCATATCTTGATTTTTAATTATGAAATCTTCCGTGTCTGTACGTGATCGTTTAATATTAGTATCTGTAGGTATTTACATATGTATTTATTAAATATATTTATAAGGTAATGGTTCTAATGACGCTAGAACAGATCTCCATCCTAAAACAAGTACTCGAAAAGCAGAAGTAGCTTAGGATGTCTATGACCTATTTCTCGATTTCAAAGCACCCTATGATTCTGTAGACAGGAGCTGTATATCGAAAATCATGATTGATCTGGGAGTTTTCGGTAAGCTGGTGAGATTAACAAAGCCGTGTATAGATGACCCTAAATGTAGAGTCCTAATATAAGGAAAAGCCTTCAAAATTCAAATGGGCTTGCGGCAGGAAGATGAATTATCACCGATGTTGTTCAACTTAGCCCTGGAGAACAGGAGAAGAACAACATCACGCGAAAATGGAGGTGTCCATGTCGGCATTAATCATAAAATCCTTAGATACGCAGATGATATAGCTGTCCTTGGAAGTAATCAAGAGGACATTGAGAAACTCGCTAAGACTCTTATAAAAGAGGCAGGGCTGATGGGCCTACAGGTGAATAAAGACAACTGTGCCTACAACAGGATTTGCGTAGAAGAAAAATCATTACCGAGAGTAGAAAAATTCATAAACCTCGGCACCACAATAACCTCAATAAATGACCAACGGGCAGAAATAGACCAGCATATAAGTAGCGCAAACAGAGCTTTCTTCTCCCTTTCAAAGGCATTGAAATTCCGAAAAATCTTAAATTAAGGATGTATAATGCTGTGATAAAGCCAGTTCTAATGTATGGCTGTGAGATCTGGACACTAACCAACACCCAAAAAAAAAAATCTTCAGAGTACTAACACATGGAGAAGAAAGACCAACAAAGAAATGCTTACAGACACTGATGAATCAATATCCCATGATATGAAGGCATGTAGATTAAGATGCCATCAATCAATTCATGTATCAATTCATCTGAAGGTATCTACGTAACAATGAATGTCTGTTAAAGTTTTTTTTTGTTGAACATTTTGAAAAGATTGAATATAATAATCGTAGTGTTTTGTTTGCTATAATTGGATTTTTTGTTTGCTATGTGCGATCTATGTCTGTCAAATGTCAGAACATAAAGAAGTATAAAAATACGTTTTCAAAGAAATGAAATCACTACTCTTATTTAGATAAATATAAATATCATACTATTATTAAAATCTAAAATCAAGATATAAAGTAATAAAGTGAGCAAACTGGTGGAAAAATATAGCACAAGAAGGAGATGGTCTGGAAGTTGGTTAGAGAAAACATCGAATAACTGCCAACTATTTATTCAAAGTCAACGTTTTTGACCAGAATTTCGGAACGTTGGGATTCAATAAATAACAGTTATTAGTATAATAAATAACAGTACTCTCAATAACTGCTATTTTTTACTTATTCACTTCCTTGATTTATAAAAGGAGATCTTTCATTCAGCTCTTTTTCAGATGCTTCCATATAGCCATATAGTTTATAAGTTAGTTGTTGCAAAGTTTAGTTTAATATGGAATCGAGAGGTAAGTGTATGTGTGTGTTGGTCGATAGTTAGTTGACGTAAGTCAGTATGTAAAGTTTTTTTATTTACGTACAAGGGTACTGTTGGTAAATGCGTTTTTTCTGAAACATATATCTCTGAGGCGTATGTCCAAATGGAATTAAGAAGGTATGTGTAAATGCGTAGTTTTAGTCTAATTTTCAATTTGATTATGAAAAAAGCGAGGGTGAAAGACATCAAAAACGAAAACTATAACAAGAAGAAAAAAAGGTTACATGACTGGTCATGAGAAATCCTTCTATGAATATGAGATATTGGATGAAATTAGAAACATAAATAATTAGATTTCGTATTAAATCATTGAAGGTAAAAATCGAAATGATATTACAAAAAATTGTTTACTTGTTAATTGTCAAAATATATATTTATTATATTATCTAAAATTGTTTACTTGTTAATTGTCAAAATATATATTTACTGTTTTCTATACAATTATTGTTACATTAATTATTGTGATTGTGAGAAGACAGTTATTTTATAACTGTATATTTACAAAGGCGTTTATTTACTTTCACTGCTGTTAATAAAATATTTTAATCGGATTTCAGCATACTTTAGATCATCCTAGTTGAAATTTGGAACAATTACATCTATAAAACCGAAGATATCGTGATTTTATTGAGGAGGTCTAATGATGATCTAATAAAACCTAAGACACTCAAATTACAACAATTTCTCAAATAATTTAACAAGCAATACATGACAAGAAATTTGTGCTAACTCCAGTGATTGATTATATATCGCCTATACATAACTGGAGGTACTGTATGCCTAACTATGACGTTCCATGTAATTTTTTAAAGTCTATTCACCTTACTCAGAAAACGAAATGAAATATGCAAAGACGAAAGTTCAGAGAGCACATAGATTATAACTTCCATTGTACTTATACTTAAAATGATGAAATTATTATTCACTTCAATAATGAAAATAAAACAGAGTTGAGGTTGAATTATTCCAAGAATTCTCTAACTTATTTATTTACCTTAGATAGTGAAAGTATTTTTAGAACAGGTTTGGACCGAAACTGGAAACACATGAGAGAAATTCAGTTTATAGAGTCACACCCACGCCCGCATTTCCAATATATCTGGAAATAACCCAGCTATTCATAATCTGATCCCATACTCCTATCAGATATTAAATAAAATCGGACGAACTACGATGTAAAGTGAAATCAAATTACCGCAGAGATGTTCAAGGTAACATATTAAAGTAAATATAAATACATTATTTTCTTTAATTTCTCCAGCAACCATTAATTTCGAAATAAATACGGATAAGACAAAATATATGATTAGCTGTAAAAACAGCAACAATTTCGATGATATCAATATAGGAGGGAGTGTGTTTGAACACGTACAGAATTTTAGATATCTAGAGTTTACGATAACTAGAAAAAACGAAAATGAAGAGGATATGAAGATTAGGTTGAAGGCGAGAAATGCTTGTTATTTTTCTTGGTCAACATTAATTAGTTCGCTCCTCCTGTCCTGAAACTTGAAAATTAGATTTACAAAACCATTATCCTTCCTAGGGTTCTTTATGTATGCGAAACGTGGCCGCTTACATTAAGGTATGAGCAACGTCTGAAGGTTTCTGAAAATAAAGTGTTGCACAGAATATTCGAACCGGAAGGACGAGTCAACCGAAGAATTTAGGATGTTACACAACGTTGAATTGTGTGAACTATATCCATTTAATGGAATTGATATTGTTAAGTTGAGGCGAATAAAATGGGCATGTAAAATCTCTGGGCTTAGTAACGAAAGTATTCCTAACAAGTTAATATGCACTGTTCCGACTGGCAAGCGTCCGAGGGGTTAGACCAAACCCAAGGTGAGAAGATTGCGTTAAGGCTGATTTGGCGGGTTTGGGTTTAGACGGCGCCATGTGGATGGAAGAATGTTGACATTGATTGGTGGTATCGGCATCGGATCTTCGGTTTCGTTAAGCCTTATTATTATTTATTACAACTATTAATCATATTTCTTTATTTATAATGAATATGTTTACTAACTGTTTATTAATCAGAAATTTATCTTCCAGCAGTTTCTTTTAAAAGATTATCATATGAAATAAATAATTCAAAAACAATATTTATTTTATTACCTTACTTAGTTTTAGATACAATACTTCCTAATATGTTTAGACAAGATTTTCTCTTAATTCTGTCAAGTTTGTACTGTACAGTAAGCAAGTGAAAATTGTACCTATGCTTTGGATATAGGATTCTACATGAATTTTTGGAAATCAAATAGTTTCTGTACGTGAATAAGATATATTTTCCCGTTCCTCAAATTCGTTTTCGCATTTGGAATTGTTTTGCCCTATATAAGTACTGTAAGGAAATTAATAAAACAAAATCAAAATTAGCAAAACATCACAATACTCAAAAAAAAAAAAAAATTGATAAATGTTTATATAGCACATTTGTGAGAGAAAGCAGTATCCAAACCGTTTTTTTTTTAACTTATAAAAGTTTAACATCTGCTTATTACAGATTTTTTTAAATTTATTTATTTATGATATTTACAACTGTATTAAGAAAAAATAAATGTGATAACAGAAAATAAAAACATGAAAACACTTGTTGAGAAATTACCGACTGGTAGCACATTACATTTCAGATTTTAAATAAAGAATTTACAAATAAACAAACACTAGTATTCATTTAGGCATTTCAAAGTAATTTTAATAAATCCTGTTAAGTGAATTTACGTGTTTCAATAATCTATTAAAAAAACAAAAACAAACGGGCAATCTGGTATGTTAACCAGAACAGAGAGAAATTAAGATGGCGGCCGAAAAACCTGTGTCGCTATAGACTGTAGCGCCTAAACTAATTTAACGACTTTAATGATACTTGGCCAATACAAAGTCTTCTCCTTTTAAGCCTTTAAAATTATATAACATAGCCATTTTTAAGTTTACGAAATTACCAAAAAAAAAAAAAAAAAAAAGGAATCATTGAAACCTTTTTAAGATAAAGATATGCGGTTCTAAGTATTTTTCAAACGTTCTTCTGCAAAGCTGATATCTTTTGTTTTTATTTTTGGAAAGTCTTATATCACCTGAAGCAATCATACTTTACATTTCCTAGTAAATTACCAATGGTGAAAAAAAAATATACATATGGTTTATATTAGGAATCACCTTTTATTTATTTCCCTCTATGTGGCAAGGAAAGTAAGGTTACATATGATATATGTATATATGAAATGAAATGAAGAATATTTTATTATTCTGGGACTGTTGTCCCTTTAGAACAAATTGTAAGTACGGATTGCGTGTCTGTGGTCTTAAAGTAAGTAAATTATATATTTACAATAAGAGTTAATTCAAAATAAAAACATAGAAGTAAGAGAGAGAGAAAAAGGCAAGAAAATTGTACATGTATATATATAAGACAGACATAGGAAACTAAAATAACCTTAAAAAATTGAGGTAGTCTCTGGGGGTGGTTAGATAGTTCTCTTGGGAACATTTCGTAATCAGTCGGATTGAGAAACGAGTAGGTATTTAAAAAGGAAAGTTTTGAAAGAGGAAACTGACAATATATATGTATATATTTATACATATGATATATGATAATATATGAATGGAAATAATAAATCATTGTTTGATAATTTGCAGCGTTCTTGCATTTTGAAATAAAACATTATTTGAACGCCCATAGAGTAATAAGTAAGATCAGCTTATTTTATATGTGGAAACATAATTGCGCTATTAAACTTTAATTTATTCAGCTGTACCCCAGGTAGGACTACTATGACCTTCATTATATATACTATGAGGTAGCAGAAACGTGTCCCGAGCTGGCAAAAGCTCCCCCAAGTTTATAGAGGCTTATTGGAGTATTACTCCTGGCATTTTAATTAAATGCACACGAGAGGCCATCTCTCCTCCAGCATTGCATTTAGGTTTATTATGCTCTAGAACGTAAAATGTTTGTTATTTATAAAGTATGCACATATTTAGTTTATTCCAGATAGCATATCTAAGGTATAAAATAATATCACAAGTAATTATGTAAATACATATTAAGATAACAAAATATAATAATTTTGTTTTGGATAATATTAAATTTATTTATATTGATAAACAAATGAACTTTTTTTTTTTAAACATTTTATTGAGAAATATTACAATCTGTCTCAGTTAAGGACATTTATAATAGAGTTCAGAGATTTACATTCATACCGTATATACAGAAAAGTATAAATAAATAAAGTAATAGCAAAAGAATAAGAAAAAATAAAAAAAAACAAAAGAAAAAAAAATATATATACACATAAGTAAGTGAAAATAAAAATAAAAGTAAAACAGACATCTTAGATACAAGCATACCTAAATACACTATTTACAATCAGCAAGGTAATCTTCGAACCAATCCTGTCCCCCCACGTGTGGAGGAAAAAGCGAGGCTTAGGAGATCCCCACGCTTCTCCCTCAGCCACTTCACTGGTATTTAAAACCAGCGGACGATGAGTAAGAGCGTTACAGCCACAGACACTCATTAGTCTGTGGGCCAGACCCCCTTACCGTGCACCTCCCCCACATCCCTATAAATTGCATATCGTTGTGTTCATTGTAACAATTTATTAAAAAAAAGCCAATGTTCCCACAAAAAAAAGTGAACGCACTGCCCCAAAATGGCGTCCAAAGATGGCGGATTGACGACTTTGACTTTAGTTAGTTTTTTGGTCACTGAGAATCAGCATTAAGCTTAATTTCCTCATAGTTGGTCTTTTATTAAAGCTGAATAGTTATAGAATAATAAAACATGAAGAAATATTAAAAAAATAATTGGCTAAGGCTATGAAAAACACCAGTAAAGTCAATTTTTTTAACAAAAAAATTTTCAAGTTACAAATCAAACGTCGTTTGTAATTAAACGGCCTACAATAACGCAAAACGTGCTGAAATGAACTATCTGGAGAATATATTTCTCTTTCTGAAACGCTAATTAATTTTTACAAATGTTTAAGTAGTTCCGTAAAAAATGCACTTATGCGGCAGAAAAGCGGTACTGGCGTGGGTGCCCACAGGCCTCTACCACACCATTCAGTGCCCATAAATGGCTTAGTTATAGTGATATAATAACATTTTTGGTACATTATATTGGTTTTATTAACGAACAAATATTAATGCAATAATTTAATAGTAAAAAAAAAAATTTAAATTAAAAAAAAAAATTATTATTATTTTTTTTTAATTTAACCTCCTTTATTCTATACGTAGGTCGTTTAAGAATACCTCAATTGTAAAAATGGTATAATTATAATAATAAAACTTAATTAAAAAATATTTTGCTAAATATCTTGATTTTTTTTTATTTAACGTTTGCAATTTAACACTGTGTTTTGTATATTTACTGAATCTTAGAGGTAATTACAATTTTTATATACTTCTCAGGAAATGAGCCATATTAATATCTGTTTTATAAACTAAAATGATATATACCTAATATGAACTATATATAATGAATAGCTGGCGGGTTGTTTAGTAAAACTCATATATCACTAATTAAAAAATTAATTTTTATTTCCTTTATTTTGTGCGGAAGTTGGACTATTTCATAAACAAATAGGAAATTTTAATATTGAATGAATTATTCTCTCTGCACAAAGAAAGATAGAAAGGGTGAAGCAATAAGTTCTTCTATAAACCAGAACTGATTGTTTTTTTTTTGGTCTCAAAATGAGGAAAAACGCGAAATTGAACCAGAAAATTGGAAAAATACATTAAGCGAACGAGAAAGGAAGTGCCAAAACCTCGGAAAAGATAAAAAGTACCAGTATCCATTATATAGCTAAATGAATGTATAGTAGACAGATGAACAGAATATTTCAAGATGCTGCTAAAACGGGATCAATTGCAGTTTGGATGATATTAAGTGGACGATGTAGGTTTATTATGGTGAAAACCACTTTATTTTCGATTGCTACTGAAGGTGCACACTGGGACTATCTACACTTTGAAGCAGGATATAGAGAGTTATATCGAAAAAGTTATCGCTCATAGCTCTCCTTCTACTTGATGCAATTGCTAGAGATTTTTGAAGGAATCTTATATTAGTCATAGCTCGTTATTGTTCAGAAATTTCGGAATTTGTACCATATAAAAAAATAGGAAATTTTAATATTTCAATGCATTATTCTCTCTGCACAAAGAAAGATGGAAAGGGCGAAACCCAACTGCTTCGCACAGTTTTGCGCGTACATAGGCAACAAGTATATTAGAAAATGATATGAAAGGACTGTATTTTTTACCTTTACAAGAAAGGAGATACTAGGAAATGTAATACCCACCAAGATCCATTCCTGTTTAGTGTTCCAAAGAAATTTTACTCAACAATCGTAGAAGCTGGAATAAGAAATATTGTCGATTGCCAGAGCGATATGGATTGAGAAACTCAAGTTGCACATTGGAAAAGAAGTTCAAAATTGGGTCTGTCTCCACTTATAGAAAAGTCCATATAAAATGAAAAATAGCTCTCTATTTGCTTAGTGCCTCACACTTTGGATTATGCTAATATCTAATTATCTTTCAGAAAAGCTCGTTTTCCTTTTAGATTCCTTAAAAAATCGTTTGCAGATCCACTAAACAGACTAAACTTTCTCGATATACCTATATCCTGCTTCAAAGTGTAGATAGTCCCAGTGTGCACCTTCAGTAACAATCGAAAATAAAGTGGTTTTCACCATAATAAACCTACATCGTCCACTTAATATCATCCAAACTGCAATTGACCCCCTTTTAGCAGCATCTTGAAATATTCTGTTCATCTGTCTACTATAGATTCATTTAGCTATATAATGGATACTGGTACTTTTTATCTTTTCCGAGGTTTTGGCACTTCCTTTCTCGTTCGCTTAATGTATTTTTCCAATTTTCTGGTTCAATTTTGCGTTTTTCCTCATTTTGAGACCAAAAACAAACAATCAGTTCTGGTTTATAGAAGAACTTATAGCTTCACCCTTTCTATCTTTCTTTGTGCAGAGAGAATAATTCATTCAATATTAAAATTTCCTATTTGTTTATGAAATAGTCCAACTTCCGCACAAAATAAAGGAAATAAAAATTAATTTTTTAATTAGTGATATATGAGTTTTACTAAACAACCCGCCAGCTATTCATTATATATAGTTCATATTAGGTATATATCATTTTAGTTTATAAAACAGATATTAATATGGCTCATTTCCTGAGAAGTATATAAAAATTGTAATTACCTCTAAGATTCAGTAAATATACAAAACACAGTGTTAAATTGCATAACGTTAAATAAAAAAAAAAAAATCAAGATATTTAGCAAAGTATTTTTTAATTATGTTTTATTATTATAATTATATCATTATTACAATTGAGGTATTCTTAAACGACCTACGTATAGAATAAAGGAGGTTAAATTAAAAAAAAATAATAATAATTTTTTTTTTTAATTTTAATTTTTTTTTTTTAATTTTAATTTTTTTTTTTTACAGTTAAATTATTGCATTAATATTTGTTCGTTAATAAAACCAATATAATGTACCAAAAATGTTATTATATCACTGTAACTAAGCCATTTATGGGCACTGAATGGTGTGGTAGAGGCCTGTAGGCACCCACGCCAGTACCGCTTTTCTGCCGCATAAGTGTATTTTCTACGGAACTGCTTCAAATATTTTAAAAAGTAATCAGCGTTTTAGAAAGAGAAATATATTCTCCAGATGGTTTATTTCAGCACGTTTTGCGTTATTGTAGACCGTTTAATTACAAACGACGCTTGATTTGAAACTTGAAAATTTTTTTGTTAAAAAAGTTGATTTCACTGGTGTTTTTCATAGCCTAAGCCAATTATTTTTTTATATTTCTTCATGTTTTATTATTTTATGACTATTCAGCTTTAATAAAATACCAACTATGAGGAAATTAAGCCAAATGCTGATTCTCAGTGACCAAAAAACTAACTAAAGTCAAAGTCGTCAATCCGCCATCTTTGGACGCCATTTTGGGGCAGTGCGTTCACTTTTTTTTGTGGGAACATTGGCTTTTTTTTAATAAATTGTTACAAGGAACAAAACGATATGCAATTTATAGGGATGTGGGGGGGGGGTGCACGGTAAGGGGGTCTGGCCCACCGTGTATGACTTGAGTGGAGAATCTGGCCTTTGCTAGAACTCCAAAATATCCATATTTACAAAAGCTCTCGTGATAGGGATTGTACAACGGAAATCGGTTGATGATGAGAAAGGTTCTGATGAAATTTGGAAAATTTGTCTGGGATTAGGTAAAGAACAAATGGGATATGAAGGTCATTATGGAAGGTTTTATTGCTTACATAGAGGGGAGCATCGACTATTGTACGGAGGACTTTAGACTGAAAGGATTGAATGCGTTTGATGTTAGAAAATTCAGCTGTTCCCCACAGCTCTAGTCCGTAAGTCCAGGTGGGTTTCAGTTTTGTCTTGTAGATCAGTAATTTGTTTTCACTAGAAAGTTTAGATTTTCTATTCAGTAGTCTATATAGCTGGCCATATCGTCTAGTATGTGGATTCCATGTTAGTCGTTTGTCTAAGAAAAAGCCAAGATACCGGACTGTAAACAAATGAACTATAGTAGATATATTTTTGGTCATATTTTTCTCCACTATTATACAATAGTTAAGTATCAGAAGGGTTTATACCTCATATATATATATATATATATATATATTATCTCTCCATTATACAAAACGCTTTCGTGGCCGTGTCATATTTCATTTTACATGCACAAAAGGGACGAAGACACCAGCAGAACAAACCTTGACGAAGAGAGAATTATTTCTTTCTTTATTATTGTTACTAATTGGTAATGAGAACAATTATAGTTATATAATAATATAAGGTGCGATGAATAATATAAGTATTTAATTAAAAATTTGTTCGAACTGTGGTTTCGTTCAGTTTACAATCAAATGAACATTTGTATAATTTGTAAAATTGGCGGACAGAGTGAATCCCCCTAACACATAATGCAAGCAGATGATTTGACAAAATTATATTGTCTCTTAATTAGTTGATTTAATAAAATATATAGATAACCCACATTAAAGAAGCTGCTATTGCCCCCAGGAAGGTCTTCCGATCTTGGGTCGATACGCCTCTGATATAACAGAATAAATCATCACATGCACTCAACACCATAATCTTGAGTATATGGACGCAGTGGTTACTCATCGAGCTATTCCGCTCCGCTCGCGCGCACAAACGCACGCACACACACAAACAAATATTCCTTTTACTTGATCATGAGGCCCAGTTAATAAATAAATAAAAATAACTATATTTTGACAAAGTTTTGAGAATTGATTGTTCTTACATCCATGCTCTACAATGAACCAAAAATCAGAAAATAATTATTACATGTTGTAATAAAAAGAATAAATTAAGATATAACATAGCTAATGACGAAATGGTATTTAATTAATTGAAAATTGATATTCGCGATATTGATAAAGAAAACGATAAATTCTACTAACACTACGAGTTTAAATGTAAGTCTGTGAGAGAATAGTGAAAGGCGAGAAGAATTTTTGGAATAGTGGAAGCTATTTATCAACTCCTTTAAAATAAAATTAAAGAACAAACATGTAGAAGAAAGTTAGAAATTTGCTGTTGATTTTATTTCACCATATGTAAACTTATCTGCAAGGAAAGAGCTTTTGCGTAATAGGTTTCAACCGAAGAAAGGTAATTTCGTTATATTTTGTTAACAACCACAGGATAAGAAGTGCCGTTTTTGTTGAGTGAAATGTTTGTTCTGGAATCCCTAAACGCTCTCGCTTCATAGCTAGAAAATACAACATTTTTAACGATACTACAGATTCATTGCGTTGACTAATAATGGTTTAGAATAGTACCAGTTAAGTAATATTAATTAGAATAGTTTTTCATAATAACTTATAAATATTTAAAAAGAAAACGAATATAAATTCCAGGATGTGTAAATAGGAAACAGCAATTCGTCCATAGATGGCTCTAGTTGTTAAACAGTTTTATTGGTACCGTTCTGTTTATTCAACAGAAAAAAATTTAAACCCACAACAATACATGTTTCATATAACAGAATTTTAAAATAATGATGTACGTGTCGAGTTTCGTGCCTACGAACTACGATTTGTGAAGAGCATTATTTTATCCGGTTTCATTTAAAGAAAACTGCAAATGAATCGAATCGAATGATTACAGTGAGCATACTTTTGGTCAGTCAGTACTTTGTAAAATTCATTAGTGACGATTACGACGTGAGAAATGAAGAATGTGGAACGTAGTGTGGTCTTTATGTGCAGCAAAAAACCTGATAGAAACCGTTGATACCGAACGATATCTGAATGGAAAAAAAAAGCAGCAAAACCAGTATCGGAAACGAATGAAGTCTATAATGTTAATAATTAACCTTTAATTGAAAAAAACCCTAAAGGAATGAACAATACAAATATAGTTGAATTAACACAAAATATAGTTCAAGGTTATAGAGTTGAGAAAGTGATAAACAATACAGTAATAGTTTTTTCATACTTAAAATATTTTTTAAAATTTAGTTTTGTGACAGAAATTTTCTTAAATTATTAATTTTCCAGTACTACAAGGCTGAATTCCTTAAGATATCGTTGTTACTATGTCATATAAAACTGGAATAGAAATCAAGACAAGAAAATCAAATTCCGTAAATGTTAAACAAAAAAAAAAAAAAAATCCAATATTTTTTTATTGATAACGCAAGGAATTTTTTTCAGTGCAGTCATTGGATATTTAAAACTTTAGATTACGAGGTTAGTTTATATAGACTATTAGTTTTCTAAAACTATTGTTAATTTTTTTTATCGTTTTAAAAAATATATTTGATAAGGAAGACAGGCTAGGAATTTCTAGTTAAAAGACAATTTCAGGAAGGCATTCTAACTATTCTAAGCTTCCATAGAAAATAGCTCTCATCGCGATCTCGACAAGAAATAACTTGTCGGTAAAGGTATAAGGGTATGAGAAAACCTCAAACCCTCTCTTTATACTCCTGACTTGGAAAGATTTATTTTATTCTGAGACTAAGTCACTTAAGGATAACAATAAAAAAAACTTATGATTAAGTCTGGCTATTAGACCAATTACATAAATTATAAAGACCAATTATATATGCATATATGTATATATATATATATATATATATATATATATTATTTTTTATTTCTCTAAGTGGTAACCCCACACAAGGATCGTTTATTTGATTCACCTTCAGGCTCCATGCCTTAAAGACATACTACATGAATTACAATTGTTTACATAATCTTCTTTTCTAGTTTTACATGATACGAATCTTTAGTTCAAATTTATATATATTAACAAACAAGAACATAAAGAATAAACACACAAAAATAATAATAAATCAAAACCGAGCATATTAAACACAGAAAGTCAATTCAACAAAGCCAATAAGAAATCAAAATATATATATGTACCAAGCAAATATATATATGCTTCCCTACCTTCGGTAGTGAGGAAGCAATAACAGCGTGAGGAGGATATGGTTTGGATATGATAAAAACGTTTTGAGCACCGAAAGGTTTATACTCACTTTTCCAACTAAATTTCTAAATTTGAGACTCGTGTATTTAAGAGTTTTGACCACTAGGGTCATTTCGCTAATTACATTTTGTATAACTACATACGGAAAATCGGTAAGAACTCTTCTTTTCGTATTAACTTTAGATTTCCTTGGAACGTTTTGGACGTTGAAAAGAATTGCATTTTCTCTCATATTGAACTATTATATCAAAGAGGTGTGGCTATAGTGCGAAAACTGATTCGAAATGAAGTAATTTTATGTTAAAATAGTATTTTTTGCAAATAGTTGTTAGTGATAAATAAAACATAAAGAAAAGAAAACCTGACGTATACGTGAATCCGACCTTTTTTTTTGTTTAGGTATGAAAATTAAAATTGTTGGTAGTTTACAAAACCAATCCGTTAATTGATTAAATTATTGCTATATATGTTTTAGCCTAATTATCGAAAGATGGAAAATGAAGAGAAGAGGCGACTTTGTGTAAATTAATATATAAAATGGATGTGACTTTTTCCGGCGGATGTGGTAAAACCAGAGTAAAGAAAAGCTAATATTAATAGTAAATATGCTCCGTTATGAAGTAATAAGACAAAAGGAAATGTAATTTATCTCATAACGGCAGATTGAAGACGGGATAAGAGGAGCATAAGACAATGGAAGCAGCGGGTCGGAGCGGAGTGACATTGTAAGTAGTGACACAGTTCTGATAGTGCTTTAGCTCTTCTACCTCCCTTCCACTCACTCTCTCTCACTCTCACTCTCTCTATCTCCTTTTCACTCACTCTGTCTATCTCCTTCGTCTTTTGTTGCCTCCATCACATTAGCTCCAATAATATCAGAAAATGGTTCATAAATAATTATTACAAAGTTGCTAAAATAAAAAAAAAAACAAAAAAAAAAAAAACAGCTCAGGTGTATGCTTTAGACCACACCATAGGAGTGAAAACATCAATAAGACGAGATTAATAATATAAAATATAAATTTTAATAATAATAGCTCATTATAAAGAGGATGAAATGCTGACAATTTTCCTCCGATATTTAGTTTCCGAGACATTTTAAACCATATCTTCCATGAAACATTTTTTTTTTTTTTTTTTTTTTTTGTCCTCCCCTTCCTTAAGGCTATACGGGGGTTTTACCGGGCCAGGGAGTGTGGGTGGGAATTTAAAAACTCCTCCGGGCACCGGGACGCGAACTCGTGACTATTTTTTTTATCAAAGTCTTATGTATCACGAGCAGTGCACGCGTTAGCCCATTCGGCCACCTCGCCCACGTCTTCCATGAAACTTGTTATTATTTGATTTTCGACACTAGTTGTTTCCTTTTCACCTCTCCCGTGTTAGAGATGAAATTTAGAATAACAGCCCATTACAGAGAGAGAGAAAGGTTAAAAAATTCCGACGCTTACAGTATGCATTTTTGTTTTTTTTAGTTCGAAGGATCGAAAGGGTAAGAAACGCGACTATAAGTGAGATTGTAAATAAAGCGAAATAGAGGTAATGGAAGAAAGGAGACTCAAGTAGATTGGACCTGTGAGACGAGTGGACAACGATAGGATACCAAAGATTGGGCGATATCAAGATACCAATGGATTGGGCGGCAGAGGGTAGAAAAAGGAGAGGAAGGCCCTCAGTTAGATGGAAGGATAGAGTGGTGGAGATTATGGCTAGTAGGGGACTGTCGGAGGAGGATACGATGGACCGCTAGAGATGAAGATTTTCTAAAGAAGGAGTTTAGTTGAGGAAAACTTCATATTGGAGAAACTTCTAAATAAAAAAAAGAAATCTTTAAATGAAACTCGTTATTATTTGGTTTTTGACACTATTATTTCCCTTTTCACACGGCGTCGCGTTAAGATAGAATTTTGAATAATAGCTCATTACAGAGAGGATGAACATTTCCCTGGCTTACAGTATGCAGGTCCGATTTTTAGTGCTTTAAGATAGTTTAATCCATATGCAAAAGCACTTCAATTAGTCGATTCCAACCGTGATTACCAGAGCGTTACACATCGGAGATCTGACGCCTCAATCTAATTCACTCTCCACAAAAAAAGTGCAAAACACGCCTAAAGAAGTTTCCACATCAAAAAAGATCGTTTGATTAAGACATAAGATGTATAGCTAAATTCGATTGATATTTTTTATAATTGTTCTGGAATTTCGGCAGACTTATTCTTGCATTATCTACGGGCATTTTAGTAGCATTGTATTTATTTGAGATCACTCACAAAAACTAATATGGATGTATGAAAAAAAAAATTCTATTTGAAGGGACAACAACAGCCATAAAACGCTTCCCTTTTCAGGAACCCGCTAGTGATAAATGAAATATTGCGATCGTGAAAATTTGCGAATCCGATTTTTCAATGAAAATTTAGGTTATGAGATCCTGTGAGTCTAAACAACCAAGTTTAGGATGTGGTGGCACTTTATTAATCGAATTATCATATTTTTTAAAATTTCTCAAATTCTCAAACACGAAACTTACATGATATAAATAAAACTCGTTACATCAATTTGATATTATCCTCATTGAGAAAGAGCTTAAAAAACGCTACATTTTCAAAATATCTTCCTCTAAAGTACTTTATATTTTATTTATTTAAAATAATTAATCTTTTCAAATTCTAACTATTGATAAAAAATTGTGAAAATAAAATATAATAAATAATTGTTAATTAAAGGAGAAATAATAGTTGGTAAGATGGGATCGAAAACTAAAGAAGGGCGGACAACAACCAAGAACGTTATGCATGATCTACGGTTATTTCCAAACTTGCACATTTAGTATCACAGATGAGGAACCTTGAGACCTCATGTGGCCTCAACGAGCAAGTTGCGGCCTCCGTTAGTTTTTTCGCGATATTCATTAATCTAGCGCTAGAATTAATTAGTATTTAATTATTTCGTTTAAAAAAATTTAAGAAATAAGTTGGATACATGTATATAGGTGTGTGCATGAATATTTACATATAGATGAAAAAAAAATAAAAAAAGTACAATATCAAATTTTAATGCGGTCTACAATATCACTTCCTAATCTTAAAGCGGACACTATTGACAATAAAGTTCCCCACATATGTTCCATAGTATTTAAGCGGCTTATATTAATGTTAGATCTGATATTAATAACCATTTAATTAGATACATTATGGCAATATTATAATTTAAATTTGTATATATACCTATACCTATTGTGTATATAACCAATGGAAATCGAGACGACAACCAGTTGGTTGAACTTTTAAACAATCAAACAAACTCATAAATATGAAGTTACTTTTTATCGTCTGTGCAAAATTTAATTTAAATTTAAAAATATACGGTACATATAGTGAAGGAAAATCGCAAACCCAAGCGAAAGCTATAAATGAGATTCGGCAAAATCAAGTTTCAACCCTCACAATCAGTGAAAATTACATGAAATCAAAGTAACGGCAGTAGGTGTCATGCCAGTAATATGTAATATAATATATATAATATGTAAACGATAACACTTAGATTAAATTAACTTTTTGAATACAGTCTAAAGCTTTATAACCTCATAAAACAATGCTATGAACATAACCCCTCTTTTACAATATCAATTCTTTCCACATGTCCACATTATTTTCATTTTTTTTTGTCTATAAAAAATGTGATGGCGATACATGAAATAATGACAAGACATGTATGGGGAAGGAAAGTACTCAGCAGTACCTCTTCCTTAACTTGTTCCAATTACTTAGGATGTTTAAGGAAGGAGATCCCTCCTCCAACGCCTTTTTAGTCTCCTCCTCATGTTCTGAGGTATGTCAGCTGTGGCCATGTCTGTTATTAGGCTGGTATTATGTCCATTTAAATTTGTGTAAAATCGTTGATAAAGGGTCGTTATATGTTGGTAAACTGTTGGAAAGTGGAGGTCAGTATGTAGAGTTTTGTTAGTTACGTAACAAGGTGCTTTTGTTATGAGTCGCAATAATTTTGATTGGAACGTTTGAAGTTTTTGTAGGTGGGTCTTTTCATCGTTGCTGTATATTTGTGATGAGTATGTCCATGTGTGTTTAAGTAATTATATATATATATGTATTCAGTTTCTGTTTTAGTTTTGAAGATTTTTTAAAAAAAAGAGACTAAAGTAGTTTGAGTTATATTTTTAAAAGTTATTTATATTAATTTTAATCGTTGAATAGAATTAAATGAAATCGATAGTTGGAAACTTATACACTATTCTAGACATTTCCTTCAACATAGAGTAAAATCGAACGAGCCGTTTTCTAACGATAGGCGTGTTAAAAACAATACGTTTTCAGATTCGAAAGCGGAAGTGTTTTTTGAAAGTAGTGGATAGAATTTGCTGAAGTTGATATCCAATTGATACAGAATAATTTTTTCCCCAATGTCTATATTTCTTCCAACTTTGAGTCAAATCAAACGAGTCGTTTCTGAAACACTAAGTATAAAATTATATACTGTATAATAATTCTCTTAATGTGTTTCTGTTTTTTTGACTAGGAGGAAACAATGAATATTAGGAAAAGCTAACTTTTCATAGGTCATTTTAAATAGAAAACGAGTAGAGAACAAATGAAACCTATTCATCCTAGCTGTTTTCCAACTAACCAGACTGTAACTACAAGGCAATCTAAGTTGCAGTAAATTGGTTGCGGGACCAATTGGGGATGCCTGTCAAGCTGCCTGGCCCCGATGGATGGATGGAAGATGGTGGAAGTGGGCGGGGGGAGGGGGAGGGAGAGGGGCTAGCAAGAAATACGATTGTCCATCCACTGAGGAATTTCTAATTAAGATAAATTGAGAAGGGCTAAATGAACTTCTTACTTTTGAAACTATGTCTAACAGACTTATACATCTACGTTTATTGATTTCTTCAAGCTAATTTAATTTTCAATATTTTTTGTTTATTTATTGGGTAATATAATATATTCTGTTATGTAGACAATAATTATAATGAGGTAAGATCACACTATATTTAAAGAAAATACAAAATAAACAGAAGAAAAACAAATAAACAAAAATTATACACAATAAAACAAAAATAAAAGAACTTAAAGATAAGTAAGTAAAAAAAACAAAAAACATAGACACACCTCTATACACTATTTACAATCAGATGAGAGAACTTCGAGGCAGGGTTGTCCCTCCAACTATAAAGAGAAAAGCAAGACTTCAGGAGATCCCTGAGCTACTCTCTCAACCGCGTCAATGGTACCAAAAGCACTGTTTAGGAGTGCTTTGGCCACATACATTCATGTCTTGAGAGAAGGATCTGGCCATTGACAATACTCCAATATATTCATACTACAAGCGGTTTCTTCATGTGGGGTGTATGGCGGCTTCTAGTGTAGGAAATCTACACTTTATAGTGAAAATAAACATATTCACATAAATTTTTTGAGAAGAAACTTGAAAGAAATCGTGGAAAATCTGCGACTAAAAAACAAATTTAGTTTATATCAGGATAATGACCCCAAACACTCTGCCATGTTAGTTAAGGAATAGCTACTTTATGGCTGTCCCAAATTTATAGAAACTCCACCGCAGTCACTTTAATGTGATAGAACACCTGTGGAATAAATTGGAGGTAGAAATCAGAAAACACGAAATTTCTAGCATAGAAGACTTTAAAAAATATCTCCTCGAAGAATTGAACAGGCTAAGCCTGGAATCAGGAAAACATTAGTCGACTTCATTACAAACAGACAGAAAGGAGTAGAAAATAATGCCTTGACTACAAAGTGTTAAACTAAATTAATAGTATTTAAAAGTTAAGAAGAAGTGATTTGTATCATTTTGACGGTGAGGTAAATTATTATAAATTTTTTTTAATAATCACAGGTGAATATTTAAATTTTATTGAGATTATATGTATTAAAAATGAGATTATAAATAAATCTGCTGAAGAGTTCCTTGTTTTGTTTTTTACTTTAACCATTTGAGTATTTTTATTTTTTATTTTATTATTTTTTATTTTTTATTAAACGAGGGGTATCAATTTCACTTTGAGCCACTGTATATTTTTTAAAGAATGAAACCATATCACCGCCTGGAATGGCATGCATATGAGAAAACATCATCAGCGAGAGCTACACAACGAGCCTGTGTAACTTCCCACATGCGTTTAATTCGAAATTAAATTCAAGTGTAAAAGTCGACCCTCTCATTCGTGGGCTAAAAATATCACAAACAGAAGTGTTACATCGTCATATGTGACACAGGCATATGTGACACGTGAATTATTTCATTATAGATGGCGCGCGTACCTGCCACAGCTGCCAATCGAGCAGAGTCAGAAACAATGGATGATTTTTGGAATAAATTTTCTGTAACGTGTTCACCATCTATTCCATCTTTTCAGAATACATTTCCATGACGTGTTACCTAACTAAGAAATTCTATCTTTTAGTATTCCACATAACTATAACACTAAATATCTTTGTTTCTTTTACAATTATATTGAAGAAATAGTAACTATTAAGCGAAATGCGCGGACTGAATAAATTAATTGAAAAAACATACAAAAAAAACTGATACGTTATACGATATTCCCGAAAATATTTCCCATAAGCTGAAAATATGACAGATGTGCTTGGAATAACGAAATGTTTCCTGATAAATTATGCATTCTTGCTGCCGAGTCAATTATCATCTTTCAGTTACAGGTTTTCATTTAAATATAAATGACCTTATATCAATATCGAGGATCAAATTCACAACTGAATATATCAAATAAAATATATGTTACGACTAGTTTAAGAAGATGGCTAGAAAAAGTACTTTTATACATGGTACAACCATATTCATCAAGTTTATATTATAATATATATATATATATATATATATATATATATATATATATATATATATATATATATATATGTATATGTATATATATGTATATATATATATATATATATATATACACACACTATATATATATATATATACACTATATATATATATATATATATATATATATATATATATATATATATATATATATATATATATATATATATATATATATATATATATATGTATATATATGTATATATATATATAAATATATATATATATATATACACACACTATATATATATATATATATATACACTATATATATATATATATATATATATATATATATATATAGTGTGATATCTTGCGGCCAAAGATCTTATGGTCTGTAGTGCCAACCGAAAAAAAAAATAGAAATATATATAATTTTCTAGTCACATCCTTCAGGTTTGGTGCCATTTTCTGGTCACCCAGATATTCAGGTCACCAAATATTCACAGTTTTAATATATATATAAAATATAATATATAATATAATAATATATTAAAACTGTGAATATTTGGTGACCTTTGGCCAAAATATATATAAATAAAAAAATAATAATAAAAAAAGATTATGAGAAAATGGCACCAAACCTGAAGGATGTGACTAGAAAATTATATATATTTCTATTTTTTTTTTTCGGTTGGCACTACAGACCATAAGATCTTTGGCCGCAAGACGCGATCTCCTTACAGACGTACGTTGCTTGCAGGAGCTCAGATAACTTGGAGGAGGTCACCCAACCTCACATTGCTACGAACCATGGTATCCATGGTGGAGCGGCAGGCCACCCCTAGCTCCATAGCCGATCCCTTTGGGGCGAATCTGGTAGTGTCCTTCCCACCGACTCACTCGGGTTCAAGGACAGTGACAAATCGGTCTAGATCCATAGATTATGACTGCACGGAGTCAGCAGGCGCACGAGGACCTATATTTCTTTCCCCGAAACCGACTGTCCACGGACCAAACCTCAGGGGGCTACTAACTTCCTGGTAGACCACATCTCTATTCCCTATTAAGTACACGGTCATCAGTCCTACGCACGGTCGGTGTGAGTTGCCTACAGTAGGCTGACGGGTCTCACATACCCGGGGGGGGGGGGAACTCGAGCAGCGTGGCTTTCCCTAGTGGACGGTCACCCAAATCTGGCACCAACCAAGTACTTACCACGCCCGGCGTTGCTTAACTTTGATTACCTATTGCAAGCGCCTTAGTCCGTACGGCTGCCCCAGCCCCTTTATATATATATATATATATATATATATATATATATATGTTATATATATAATCGAAATGAGATTTTGTGTTCGATAGTGATATGTATACTTAAAATTGAGTTATTCGATTAATACAATTTATGAATACACTAATTGTAGTTATTATTATTGAATATTTTTTCGTGATTTAAAAAAAATGAAGGATGAGAAAAAGAGTAATTTAATATTGTAAACGACTTTAATGTTAGATAAGAACGATTCTTTGTACAACAAACAAATAATATCATCAAAAAAGTTTTATTGAATATATTAAAAAAAAATTAATTGCTCAAATCAATTTTATAATTACTCTAATGTAAAATAATATTGAAAGAAAAGAAAGAAAGTTAATTTTATTCTTGTACATGTAGTCCCCTCAGAATAACTAAAATTAACAGAGAAATGACAATTGTCTGGCGATTGTGAATCATTAAATTACAATTAAAAATAAATTAATTTACAAAGGTGTCTAATCTTAATATTAAAATAATGAACCATGAAAATTTTTCATAATATTAAAAATAAAGACACTGTAGTAATCATATGATCTAGAAGTAGACATACGAATTTAAAGTTGAATATATAAGGGTGAGTTCACGTATTTGTACAAATAATATGGCACATACATCTGCAGGATATCTTTATAGTGTAACTGACATGTTTAAAGTACAAAATAACTTTATTTTACATACATTCGGAAGATTGGTTACTGAGGAGATGGAAAAATAAATTATGTTTAAATGATGTCAAGGATGACGATTTCCGTAAAGAGGTTGGTAGGGAATTCCAAAAAGAGGTAGCACGTATGACGAAGGATTTTTTAAAGAAAAAAGTTCTACGAGAAGGAATAAACAAATTTGAGGATTGGGATCTTGTGATGAACGAATGAACAAAGGAACAAGGATTAAAAAAATAGAGAAGGTAAGAAGGTTTTTTGGTTGTAAAAAGACATATTTGCCTTAAATAATTTACTTATTTTATTTTTCTATATTTCTTTTTCTTTATTTTCTTTATCTTAGTTATTATTTGTATGTCTATATTATGTGAATGATTAATGTAGCCTTAATATTTTACATGTTTATTCTTTTTGCATTAAAGGTAGCATTTTGTAGCCTTCAACTGTCAAAGTAGTCTGCTAAATATGAAAATAGCAGAGCGAAATAAAATATGTAATTATACTAATAAATCATAAACAAATAATCGGTTTTTATCTCTTCTATAAAAAAAAAATTCAATTTTTACATAGTCACGGTCCTTAATACACCGTTTATTAATAGTAATAGTATTATTAATATTAATAGTATTAATATTAAATTAAAAAAAAATTATATTTTTAATAGGTGATGCAATTTCTATGACAGTGATTATGTAAAAATTGAGTTTTTTTTTATATAAGAGCATAAAAACAGATTATTTGTTTGTGATTTATTAGTATAATTACATATTTTATTTCGCTCTGCTATTTTCATATTTAGCAGACATCTTATAACAGTTGAAGACTACAAAATGCTACCTTTAACTAAAAGACAATAAACATGTAAAATTGTTACACACGACCTTTTGCACAAACAGTTGCGACATGCATTATAATTTTCACAGAGTACATTGTGATAGTTTAAATATTTAGCTTAGATTACTCACATAAAGAAATATGGACTGATGAAAAAAAAAAATATTTTTCTATTTTGGAGGTTTTTTCTTTACTTAGTTTTTTAGAGGTTTTTACTTAATCCAGTCCTCTGTTACCGCTGAGCAGTGTGAGGCTCCTTCATATAGAGCCTGATCCACGAATCTCTATCCTATGCCAGCTGTCTTCTCCTACTCCAGTCCATTCCTCTCCTGTCAAATGGTTCTTTTACTCCTTCTTCCCATCTTTTTCTTGGTCTTCCCTGTGGCCTCTTTCCCTCCACTTTGACCTCGTAGGTAGCCCTGGTAATTCTGTTTTCAGCCATTCGCGAGATATGTCCAAACCACCTAAGTTGGTTTTCTTGGATTATCTCCTCTGCAGGCCTCAGGTCCAGATTACCTCGCATGGTCACATTCCTAACGCGATCTATTCTTGTTTTCCCCTCTATTTTCCTTAAATAGCGAACTTCCATAGCTTGGATTTGGCTTTTGTGCTTGGCAGTGAGGATCCAAGACTTGCATGTATATATCAATATAGGGAGAAAAGTATTCTTAAAGACAATCTTCTAAGTGGTCTTTGACACTTCCTTTTTGTCCAAGAAGCCTGACTTGAGGGAGTAGAAGCATCTTCCTGCCGTCTTAATTCTCCCTTTAATGTTTCCATCAACCCATCCGAATCCGTTAAGGTTAGCGCCCAGGTATTTAAAATCCTTAACTTGTTCCAGGCGGATTCCACCCAGCCGAACGACCCGGTCTCCTCGGTCCCTTCTATCCCTTCGGTGTATAAATTTTGTTTTCGAGATGTTAATTTCCATGTTTATATTTCTCATCTCAGCTTGAAGGATCTTGAGGTTAAACTGCAGATTTCGGCAGTCATTTCCGAACACCACCATATCGTCAGCAAAAGCAAGCACTATATACTGGACGCTCTGTAGGTTCCTATATCCGAGGTTGTATGGCCTCATTTTCTGTTTTGCTTGTTTTAGGGCAGAGTCCAGCACTAGTATAAACTAGAGGGGGCTAAGGCTGCATCCCTGTTTGATTCCTTGATCTGTTGAGAATTCTTTTGCTGTATGGTTGCACATTTAGGAAATTTTTCACATCAGGTTTTTTCTATTTTGGAAATTCAGCCCGAACTCCTTCTCTCCCGTATGTACGCCAGTGTAATTAAGCATCAATGTATAATGAGAAAAAAAAATTCAGAGTTATGCTTTGGTTTAAAGATTTTTGGATAAGGTGGATTCGGTTAAGCAGCGTTCTACTGTAGGTACTCCTTTCATGAGATATTAACCGTGATTTATACAAAATAAGCATGCATGATAAGATCGTTACATAATTTTTAACACTTAAATGTTGTTTATTAAAAATATTTTTTTATTTTATTTTAAATAAATTTCCTAAAGATATTACCGTTTTCTATCAATTATACAGGTGACATTTATAAGCGGCAAAATAAAGCAGAATTTGATAATAGGAAGGGGTACAGATAAAACTGGAGGGGGGGAACATTAATAACCGGGTGGGGGGCGGAAAGGGGTAGGTGGAGACATGTGGGCCATGCAACAGGCTATATGGCCTCTATATCATATCCTTATCTACCGCCGGCGTATCGTCACAGCCGGGGTTGGCTTCCACTCCAATCCCTGTTAACAGGTTGGATATGATTAATTTTGTCGGGTTTGTTATATCAGGTGATGATATCCTTGTTTCCGTATGTAAAACATCGATTATTATAACTAAAGAGATGCTTATTCAGCAATTACAACACATAAAATCTCGATTTAATGCCATCCACAATGAAAAATAACAAACACAATGAACAGGAAGCACTCATCCTACGTATCAAGTTCATTCCTAGGACTTGATATCCACTAAGCTCCAATCCGCTGAAAGGTTAAGTACCGACTTGACGAAGCCGATGGAGAGGGATTCAAAAATTTCTGAAGTGTCGAGAACCCCGTACGTGCGTCACTCCTGGGGTTGCGCCCATATTGATCCAAATTCAACAAGGTCAGATAATTTATTAGGAAAATATCGCGTACTAATAATGATTTTTTATTATTCAATTGAAGATAAATATTGAGAATTTTTAAAAAATGAATTATTGATGTTTTCATTAATAACGAAAATTAAAACGAAAGTATTTAGTTCGTATTGTTCTAACGAGTTTGAAGCATAACTAAATAAAATCTATGATTAAAAAGCCAGAGATGTACTAATTATTAATTTAACACAAATATTTATTTATTTTTTTAATTAAAATTTTAAGTTGGTAAAAACTTTTGCCACACAACGCTTAATCTTATTTAATAAAACTATTTTTTTTTTTGGAGAAACTCAAACATATTAAGGTCTACCGGAACTAACTTATTTAATGTTTTGGATAAAATCGTTGTTTTAGATAAAATTCATTTCTAAAATAAAAATAAAAAGTTATAAATACAAACATATACCTTAGATTACACAGTGTGTAATTTTGTTTATAAATTTTTTTTTTTTAATAAAATATATTAAGGATTCCTCGGAACGAACTTATTTAACGTGTTCGACAAAGTTCTTAATAATTTAAAGTTATAAAATATTACTTAATGATTTATTGTAATAAACTGACGATATTAATATATATATATATATATATATATATATATATATATATATATATATATATATATATATATATATATATATATATATATATATATATATATATATATATATATATATATATATTGTTTTATGTTAATTTTAATTATGAATATTTTAACAATCTTAAATGTTTCTAAATTATTGCTTAATAATTATAATATTTAAAAAACTGTTGATATGATGTTCTATTGTAGATTATGAACTATAAAATGAACTACATTAGGCTTGAAATCAAGTGTTTATTATTTTCACCAGGCAGAGAAGGTGATCTTCGAAATGACCATCGGAAATTATGAAAAATTACTCAAGATGTATCATACAGGTGTCGGTACACACCTTTTTAAGAATATTCTCTCACTTTTTCTAGAAATATTTAACTAGTACAATCGATTCTAAAAAACAAAGAAATAAATCTGTGACTTATCAAGGTAAGGTAAAGATTAGATAACATACCTCGTGTATATATAATGACTCAATAAACCATCGCGACTATGCGTTGAAGAGCCGATTCTGAAAAAAAATAAATATTCATCAACATATATAAATTATTGAAAAAGGACGAAAAAAAAAAAAGAAACCAGTGATAAGTCATTTTGTAAGTATTTTATTTAAAAATATTTGGAGTGTTCGATAAAATGCTGATTTAGTCAAACGATTTCTCTGAAATTTTATATTAACTGTCCAAAAACTACAGCTAGAAATATCTGATGTGCTTACCCATAGATCTTTTCTCATCTCTTTTGTTGCAAATACAAAAATTATTTTACTTTATTGGTAAATATGTGATTTTTACCATCTCGAGACTTTGACTTTTAACAAATAAAACAGAAAAAAACTGGTGGTTATTATCATTATATCATTATATAACTACTGATATTGTATTCTGTCTGCACTCAATACCCAACGTTTCAGTCTCCTTCCACCCAACTCACCTACCTACTGGCCCACAGATCCTAACCGCAATCCCGATATCCTTGATTTTTTCATCCACAGTGGCTTAGGTCCCCTCAATCATTCCCTTACCCCTCTTGCCGAACTATCCTCAGATCATAGTCCATTATTACTCCAATTATCTCTAGCTCCTATTCCTAAGTCTTCTCCACCGTCCTTCATCAGAGGCCCAGTTAACTGGAAACTCTTTCACCAAATCCTTACCGATAAAATTGACCTCAGAATGACCCTGAAAACCACAGATGACCTTGACAATACCGTACACTTTTTTACCACCACTATCCAACAAGCAATCTGGACTGCTTCCTTTCCAAACCACTCCTCAAGAACTCCTAAGAAAAATAAGTTACCTCAACACCTCATAGACCTAATCCATACCAAACGCCGTGCCAGATTATTATGGCAACGTACTAGACACCCCACCGATCGCCAATCCTATAATTATTTTTGCAAAAGACTAAAGATAGAATTGGCCACCTTCAGATCCCAATCTTTCAACTCCTACCTCACTTCCCTCTCTTCTCATGACAATTCCCTATGGAAGACCACCAAACATATCCTAAAACCCCATCACATATCACATCCTCTCCGTCGAGGTGATGGCTCTTGGGCAGCATCTGACGAAGAGAGAGCCGAAGAATTCGCCAAACACCTTTCCCTTACATTCACCTCTCATCCAGAATCCAATCCCACCCACACGTCAGCAGTAGAGGAATTCCTTAATTCACCCATCCCACTCTCCTTACCGCCTAAAGCAGTTAATCCTTCTGAGGTCAAATTCCTTTTACAAAAACTACCTACCCGTAAATCACCTGGATACGACCTCCTTACCTCTCAGATCCTTAGACAACTCCCTCCTAAAGCTGTCATATTCCTTACATACATATACAATAGCATCCTACGAACCACCCACTTTCCTCTTTTGTGGAAACATTCCACTATTATCCTGTTTCCGAAACCAGGCAAACCTCCCAACACCTCAACGTCCTACAGACCAATTAGCCTTCTTCCTATTCTCTCAAAAATCTTTGAAAAGATCCTCCTGAAACGCATCCTACCCTTTATAGAATCCCAAACTCTTCCTTCCCATCAGTTCGGATTTCGTTCACAACACTCTACAGTCCAACAAGGACTCCGAGTGGTTGATCATATTTCCGCAGCATTGGAAAGCAAGCAATATTGCTCGGGTGCATTTCTGGACATAGCTCAAGCTTTCGACCGGGTATGGCACGCCGGGCTTCTTTCCAAGCTGAAAAACTATCTTCCTCAGTCCTTGTACCTTGTTCTCCGTTCATACCTCTCAGATCGTACCTTCCGAGTTCGTTGCGGTACTGAATTTTCGCATTGCTATCCAATTGAGGCAGGTGTTCCTCAAGGTAGCGTATTGGGTCCCGTCCTTTACATCCTCTTTACCGCCGATATCCCTGTCCATCCCGATATCTTCCTGGCAACTTTTGCTGATGACACCGCTATTCTATCATCCGACTCAGATCCCAACATAGCATCCTTAAATCTCCAAAACCACCTCACCTTGATTGAGCACTGGTGTAATAACTGGCGCATTAAAGTTAATGAATTACCATAGCCAACACATTACCTTTACACTCCGACGCAGTTCCTGTCCACCAGTACACTTTAATTCCATCCAGCTTCCTTACTCAGACACAGTCCGGTATCTTGGCTTTCATTTAGACCGAAGACTAACGTGGAACCCACATACTAGACTCAAAAGACAAGAACTCAACCGACGATACGGCCAGCTATACAGACTACTAAACAGAAAATCCAAACTTTCTATTGAAAACAAATTACTTATCTACAAGACAATACTGAAACCTATATGGACATACGGACTCGAACTGTGGGGTACAGCAAAAGCTTCTAACATCAAATGTATTCAATCCTTTCAATCTAAAGTCCTTCGAACAATAGTTGATGCTCCGTTCTATGTAAATAACAAAATCCTACACCATGACCTTAATATCCCATTTGTCCTAGACCTTATTCCAGAAAAATTCTCCAAATTTCACCAGAACCTTACCTATCATCCAAATCCCCTTGCACAATCTCTATCCAGCACCACCCATCCTTACAATCCTCCTCGAAGGTTGAAGCGGCAGTGGCCCAGAGACCTTTTGTAAATAAGCATCTATTGGAGTTTTGGCAATGGCCAGATCCTCCACTCAAGCCCGAGTGTGTATGATTAGGTTAGTTCTTTTATTTATATACATTTATTTTATTTTATTGTATTTATTTTTATTTTATTTATTGTATTTATTATTATTAAGTTTCTGTATTATTATTTTTTTATTGTAAATAGAGTGTGAGTGTGCTTTCTCTGAACACTATTATAAATGTCCTTGATGTGACAGAATGTAATATTTCTAAATAAACAAAAAAAAAAAAAAAAAAGATATTGTATTCAGTAAATTACAGTCATATTATACTTCTATACATATTTCCTATTATTGTTATCATAAATGACGTTGTTCTCAAATAAAAGGCCATTTCTTGCATTCTTTTAATTATTTTATAATTTTAAAATAATTTAAAAAACTAGAACTATTATCTAGTCTTAGTAATTCTGTGGCATTTTTCATGGCAATGTGTTTCTTCATTCATTTTAATAGAAACGAACAGACCTTAATATAATATAGATTAAATTTTTCCATGTAAACATAAAAAGGTGTTGGTAAACCCAACATTTTTTTTAAATAATAAGACGTATTTGTTTTTATTAAAACAAATTAAAGAAAATATAGGCACGAGGAATTTCGAAAGAATTACTTTTAAAGGCTTGATAATGGATATTGTTTTTGTTGAAACATCGTCGTTAATATTATAGATAAATAAAGAAATTGGTAATCAAATGGCCTTTTACTTAAGAAGAACATAGAACTAGTATTCTATCACTCTATAAATAAATCAATGACAAAATAAAATTAATATTAATAGGTCATTATTGGCAGATTCCAAAGAAATCCTTTATCCTTTCAACCTAAACTGTAACAACAAAACAGCATTGTGGAACATCTCTTACAAGATACAATTACAAGTGTAGATTAGAAATTTCAAACAATAAAAGACCTAGGAAGCATATAGAATAAAACCATACACCACCATAAACAGCAGCCACTACTTACCCAAGAAGCAACGACCCAATGTAATGTGCTAATGTTCGCGACACTACAGACAAAGGATGTATTTCAGGAGCATCAACCGACCATCATCAGGACATGAATTTTCCAGCTTCTGGAGAAAAAAAAAATATTTTCCAGAGGCAAGGCCAATATACTAATGGAACGGTGGGCCTTTTCATCCCAAGCCAGGGAGCGCGCGCTCTCTTCTCCCTCAATCTTGCATTCTTTATCAAAGAACTTCATCACGCTTTTGTCAACTTGAACGAGATCTACTCAACATTTCAAGCTGGGCTTCACATTTGTTCACGACTCCCTGGCGTACCTGAATAGTATTCTGTATTTTTAATTTCTAAGAATTTTCGGTACAGATTAACACTTATAATTTACCGCTTCCGAAGGTGCCGAATAGGCTGTTGAAGCCTATCTCTGAAAAATATATTTGATTTTTTTTTAAATTAAAAAATTACACCTAATTTGTGTATGCGAATCCTCATTATCAAATTAATAAATGTAAAATCATAATGTAAGATATACGTGAAATAAATTCACATCATAAATGTTAGTTTCCAGATGTGTATTTATTGTAACTAGTAGGCCCGTGCGAAAAATTCGCACAGCATATTTTCATCAAATGCCAAATTAATAATAAAATAAAATAATGCAACGTATCAAAAGATAAAGAAATCAATTGTTACTTCATCGATAAATATAATCGACAAAGGAAACAAAAATTAATTTAAATCTTCATTAATGTTTGGAACCAACATGTTTACAAATTTCAATAAGCTGTATCTTTTCTAAAAATTGTCCGATTGCGATGTTTTTTATTCCTTTTGTACCGAATGTAGTAATCTTTTATATAATCCTGAGCATAAGGAATGAAAGTGTGTAATTTTTTAGTTATTCGCAAATAAAGTTTGTTTTATTATTT
The DNA here is from genome assembly GCA_928085145.1 of Nezara viridula. Classification (NCBI taxonomy): domain Eukaryota; kingdom Metazoa; phylum Arthropoda; class Insecta; order Hemiptera; family Pentatomidae; genus Nezara; species Nezara viridula. Next base: position 61,423,861 of record OV725080.1, on the reverse strand, counting down.
ATTTATCAACCCTGCCGTGCCTAGTAGGCAATACGGGTGTCTGCAATAGTAAGATGTTAGGCAGGTCAGCTCAACATCTCACTACTGCAACTGAATCTCGTTCTTCTGCTCTTTCTTCATTTTTTTCCTCTTTCTTCATGGTTGCTTTCCTCATCCGTTTCACGCCAATGGTGTAGTACCTCTTCCTCCTCTTCTTAAATTAAAATGGGCTGGCCCCACAGCGACTTTCCACCCGTACACAAAATCTTTGTAGTACGGGTAGTTTTCCGCAGTGACTAACTGAGGAAAATCGTTCTCTGTGAGAATGTAGAGACCGGTTTCCCTCAGTAACTTAGCCCTTAGTTCTTCAAAGGCCCTTAGTTTTTCTTAAACATGTGCCTCATCATTTCTTCTCGCAGGAGAAGGTCGAGAGGTACCCCTCCTGCTAATACCTGCACCGCCTCATGGGATACGCTTCGATACGACCTGGTGACCCGCAGCAATGCCGTTCGCTGTATTGTCGCCAACTTACTCTTCTGTCGGTGCGAGAGGTTCTGGTTCCAGGCGGGAGACGCATACCTCATGATACCCAGAATCACTCCCTTATAAATTGTTAAGGTTGTTGGGTATCTGAGGCCCCAGAAAGCGCCCCCAACCCGACTGAGACCGTTCAAAGATAGGGCAACCCTGTTTTTAAGATAGTCCAAGTTTGTTTTCTTTCATAACTTGTTTGCCTGAATTTTTCGGGGTGATTGGACTATTTTGCTCCCCTGAAGGACAAGGAAGCCTTCGAAATTGGTGGCTCTGCTGCTTTAAGTGAAACTCCTCCCTGAAGAAGAGTTGCAAAGTTGGGTCGAAACTTCGGCTTTTAATAAAATAGTTTTACCACTATTTAGCCTATTTATGACCGCCACCCCGGACCATCTCCTTCCTTTATATCTTAAGATGTATTAAATTAAATTTGAATTTATTTTCATTCTATATACCTCTAATTCAGTTGTTTTATAAATAGCTTACAATTAATTATTCTCATACGATTTGCAAATTTTGTTCAATTTCTAAGAAGTGGTGGGAGCATATTGACCCTCCTCATGGGCGTCCCAGGGCTATAAGACCGACACTTCCTATACTAACAAGCACTAACCACTTGTTCCATTCGATCAACGGTAATTATTCATAATAAACCATATTTACAAAAACAATCCATATCCAACTTCCATAAACCTCTGACTCGAACCCCATATTTAGACACACAAGCAGGAACCCAAGAAACCTCAGCATTACGCATGTGACATACAAAACTGACATGCCCGTTGCATCAGAACGTTTCTTTGCTACTATTTTTTTGAGTCATATTCTATAAATGGCTCCGGATGCACTGTCCTCATAAACTTTGGCAATGATGTGAGCCACGGTGATAAATTAATTCGGGAATTAAAGACAGTATATATAATTGTTCCTCTAACTCTTCTTGAATGTTCCGTCAAAAAGGAATTCTTTTATGAAACTCAACTAAAACTCCTTTCCGTTGATTTCTGAGCCAATTTGATGTTTCATCTCTTTTTCTAAACATTGGTGGGAAAACTGTTGAAGTACCGATACAGCATATAGTAAGTAAAAAAAGGAAACAGGGCTATTTCAATTTACAGTAACGATATTGTTTTATAGAAACGTCTTTGTAATAAAATTGGCTGAAAGGAATCCTTTTCCACATAGTTTCATAGAAGTACTCCTTTTTGAAGGAAGGTTCAAATGGTGTTAGAGAAAAAAACTGTGCATATCATCCTAAACTGATCGTGAGATTGTATTTCTTTAACACATTTATTTGGCATTTTGAGTAGTGTAATGGGAATTAATGGAGAAATAAATAATATTGCTAATGAAAGATATATTGACATTATTTATGTTAAGATATAATAAGCTTTAAAGATCATTATTCTTGCGATATAATGAACTGTAACAAACTTGAACGTTGCCATCAATCACTGTAATGCAATAGAACGATAAGAATGAAATATGCTGCCGAAAACGCCCCCGCTGGAGTGACATTGTTCGACCCTGTTAGCGCTCGACTAACTCTGTTAGATTGTAACTCGGCTACTAATGCTACACAGCAGAAATAGCATTAGCAGTTGCTAATGGGATTTAGATAACCGATGTCCCTAACTTGCATTAGCCTCCTAAGATTAGACAGTGGGTGTTAAGCTTGCTATTAGACCGGCTAACTTGCTTCTAGTGCCCAAGTTACTGTCAACATCAAAGACTTGTTACTTACATTAATAAGGGTACTTTTAACTCTATCCGGTGGGTATTGGTAGATTATAAGCCAAAATCAATAGCATAGAAAATAACATTATCTCATCAATTGCTGAAGCTGAAAGAAGTATAGTTTAGAAAAAGAAAAGTTAGTACAACTTTGAGATTAATTTTTTTTTATTACTTTATTTTAATTTGCAACTGCGCAGTAGCATATCTAGCATACTTTATGTAATTGATTAGTTCCTGTAATTTTTCTTGATGATGTTTTTAACTTAGTTAATGATGAAGCAACAGATCATTGGGCCATTTTTCTGACGAACAGGTAACAGGAAGGAGGAAATGGACAGAGCGATTGGATTAAAGTATTGAAGAGTGAAATGTAGTGGATTAATTGTGAATGTAGGATTTAATTGTTGATATGTATAAGTCGTTATGAAATATACCGTGGCTAGTGTTGCCCAAAATCGGTCTTGACCAAGGCCGCCTAACTGCTGCAACACCAAGACCAGGACTTGTAAAAAAAAATCGATTTTTAAATTAAAATTAAGACAAAATAGTTACTAATACTTGACAATTTTAGTTACTATATGTTAATAAGTGGTATAACCAATATTCTTTTGCATTTAACTCCTCTAATTATTCATTCGGGATTAGTTAGGTTTCTCTTATCTAAAAAATTACAGTAATATCTCTTTAGTAATAAGCTAATAAGTAACTGCAAGACTGTTGCGAGAGTCTTGCGCAAGACTAAGACCATGACCAAGACTGAGTTTGCAAGACCAAGACTTGTCTCGGTCTCGCATTTGGGCAACACTCACCGTGGCACGTTAACTATATTCCAAATATTTTCGATTGTGTTGTTTGTTTTGTGAACCCCAAAGTTTTGTTCTGTGTGCCCAAATAGGACTCAATTTAGCGATGTAGATTAGTCACTATTTTCGTAAGTCGGGTGAAGATCTGTAGTTTAGAAGATTTGAGAGCTGATTATATCGCCTTGTCAGTTCTAGCTTTTTTAATTTCGTAAATATGTTCCAAGCAAGCATTTTTTTCTAAGTAGAGTATGAGGTACCGTAACTGTTTTTTTAAGTGAAAACTTCTTTAGGCGAGTTTTGCACTTCTTGTTTTTTGTGATGAATGAATTAGAGTGAGCCATCAGATGTCCGATGTGTAATGCTCGGGTAAAGTCGGCTACAGTCGATTAATTGAAGTGCTTCTGCATATGGATTAAAATATTTCAAAAACTAAAAATCGGACCTCCATACTGTGAGCTAGGGAAATGTTCAGCATTTCATCCTCTTTGTAATAAGCTAATATTCAAAATTGTATCTTAACGCGATGACGTCGTGTTGGAGAGGCGAAAAAGAAGAAATACTGTCGAAAACCAAATGATAACGAGTTTTATTGAAGATATGGATAAAAATAACTGATACTAAAAATTGGACTTGCATACAGAAAGCTAGAGAATTGTTCAACATTTCATTATCTTTATAATGAGTTATTATTTATAATTTACATTTCATATTATCAATCTCGCCTTGTGTATGTTTTCACTTCTATCATGCGGTCTAAATCACACATCTTTTCTAGCTTTCCTTAGAGAGAAACTTACGCAGCTTTATTTAGTAGTTAGTGATTTAATGTTAACTTTTCAATTGATAGAACCACTTTTATAAAAAAAAAAGATAAAAAAAAGGAATATATCTTTGTCTTTGAACAGGTTTAATTTGCCTATTTTTATAGTCAACGTTATTTTAATTAACCAAGTGGAAAATTTCAGCTAAAAATGAAAAGAAATTAATATATATATATATTTTTAGGAAGACAAACACCAGCCATGGAGCAATATCAGAGCATGAACATTATTATTCATCGCATTTCTTCAAGGTCCTCTGCTTGATTTAATGCGGTTTGAATCTCAATAGACCTCGGATATTACAAAGAACCAACTCACGCTTTGAGATCCTATAAATATATTTCTATATATTGAATTCTCATTGACGTCATGAACCCATGGTATTTCTTTAACAATATTTGAATGCACGACTACAATGTTTGTGTTATGTATGGGTTCGTTTCTAAAATGAACAAACGTATTTTGATTTTCAAATTTCAATTTTCTCGAGGAAATCGGTGTTGAGTGGGTAAGGTTCTGACTTCGTATGCTCAAGATCCTGGGTTCAAATCTGGCTAGTGGCAAGTAATTATTTATTCTGTTCATCAGCCGTAAACCCTCTTGAAGCTTACCCAGCCTCTATAAAGTGGGCACTCTTAATTATATAATTAAGGGGAAAACCAGGCGATTGAGTGTGATCTCGACCGAATTCCTCCGTAAACAACCGTTAGCCTTAAAACAATAGCTCCTTGCAAAGTATCCTTCATGCCCTGTATCGAAGGATCCATGAAGATGTAGTAGTGGTACAATTTTTTTTTCTTCTGTTTTCTCGTGGTAATTTCTCGGTCACCGTAGAACTTCATCGATCTCTACCTTCATCTTTTCCTCTCATTTCATGTTTGTTAATGACATGATGTTTCTGTCTAAAACCGATTGATGCTTCGATCTTGTGGGAACAGGCCAACTTGTATAGTATCAATATCATATTTAAAGTATGTTATTTAATAAAAATCGATCGTTTTCTTCCATAATTTATAAATTATTTTCGATAAATTGAAACGCTCTTCTGCAATACATTTTATACTAACTGAGCAGTCGATAATGCTAAAGCATATTCATGCTTTTAATGAGCTATTTGAATAAGTAACAAACGGCCTGAATAAGCAGAGGGAAAAGTAATAAGTAATAAACTGCTTTGGTCCTGGTTGAAGCCTCATTAGCATTTATACTGCTTATTTGCTTGCATTTAACAAGAGCCGACTCGGGGAAACATAAAAATTTCAGAACGATTTTAAGAACAATGATGCTGTTAGGGGATTGCTGTGCTGTTTCAAATTGACTCTTGAATATTTCCTGAGTAGGTTTTGTTTGAGTAGCGGGTCTTATCCTTTTATGAATTAAACCAATTTTTCATGGCCGGTGTTTAATTTGATTCAATCAGATCCAGCACACCCTGACCTTTCCAACTCAAGCTGAAATACCTCATGAATTTTGACCTTTAGCTCTCATCTTGCTATTGACCCCGGGGCCAAGTTTCAATTAATATTTAAACTCCTGTTCGGATTAATATTCATTAGTGCTCCGTTATTCTAATTCTTGTTTTGACTTCGAAACACGGGTTTTGAGGGAAAATAATAATAAAACAATGACGGCGAATTTCACAAACAACTCTTTATAACTGAGAATAACAGAAACTAAAGTACAACATTTTCTTGACCCCTATAGTAATTTTAGTGTTCTTGATCAGAAAAAAAAATGAATCCCACTGTGGTTAGAAGTTTTTCTACAATATTTTAAGCTACGTCAAACATTTTTTCGGATTCTTTCAAACATTGACTGGTTTTTCAAATTAGTGATTAGGTAACTATGACTATAGTTCAGTGATACAGTATGAAGTTTTGGAATTCCTTGCCCATATTTAAACACAGAGCCTCATCTTTAACCTTATTTGAACAACAATTATTTTTCAACTCCTCAGCAATCAATCTTTCAAATGTATGTTAGTATTTTTTATTTTTTTTTTAGTGACATCAGCCTATTTCACTGTCGTTTTACTACTGTTTTTATTTATATTGCTATAAAAGTAATAAAATTTTTTGTTTATTTAATTTGTGAGCATCCACCCCTTCCTCCCCTTTCAGGCTATACGGGGATTAATAATAAGGACCGTGCCAGGGGAGAAGGCGGGGGAATAATAACAGAGTTTAAAAGCCCCACTTTCGGCACAGAAACGTTTTTTTTTTTTGGAAATTCTGGAATTTCCTTGCTACGTTCCTCCATCAAATCATCAACAATCATCGTTCTTCTTACACCTATAACCTTCTCCAATTCAAATCCTCAATTCATTCTCTTTTCACAAGATCTCGATCTTCTAACCTTTACATGCCTTCTCACAGATCTGTCTTATTCCACAACTGCTTTATTGCTCTACCAATTTCTGGAATTCCCTCACTATCAACATTTGGCATTCCTCCTCCATATCTGCATTCAAATCCCTTTTATTCCAATTGCAATAAGAACGTTGGATAGAAAGAAACTAGAAAAATCAAGATTCGCCTATTGTCTGGGAGATCTAAATTAACGTTAAAACGTAAGGACAAGTTCATCTGCAAAGTAACCACCAGTGCAACGCGGTCAACGCCAAAAAAATCGTGAAGAAGTGAATGCGTTAGACAGAAGGCTTTGTCCTCTTCCTTTTGGATTTTTTTTCCATTCATGGAATTCTGCAGAGACAAACAGGATAAACAATCCACCTTAGGGATTAATTCATGAGATAAGAAATGTATCATAGTGACATAAAAATAAAAATAAAACCGAAAGGACTTATTTACCAACCCGATATCTCAGTACTTTACGAGAACAGAAATGGGCCACAGTATTAGTAAGTGTTAATTGAAATTTGATGAAGGAAACAAAATTGTATTATTTTTATTATGATAGGTGAAACTAAACCTGGTTAAATAAAATCAGCTATACAAATTAGGAATTTTTTTCTTCTTTTCTTTGAACTTCTGTTTAGTCGAAAAAGTAAATTATAAATGTGGTTGACACTGATATCAACATTTACGGATTTCTTGACTTCTCGAAATAAAAATAGATTGAGAGTAATATAAAATATTTTAGGACCTTATATTCCGTCTCACGAATTGATTTAACAAAATAGGAAAATCCTAAATGCACTTTAGAATATTCTGTAATCGTTTATGTTTAGAGACTCTACCTGGCCATTGAGACGGTAGTATCTTTATAAGTTCATTCGCCGTAACGACCTGAAGGTGGAGTAACTCCTGCCGAGCGTTAAAGCGAGAGTAACGTAAGGTCAAAACACTCCGTTGGGAAAATATGAGTAGATTATGAAGAAGATATGTTGATAAAAAAAAATTCATATAAGTAAGATTTGTCATATTTTCAGAGTAAACCAAGTAATGTATTTAAAATTAAAAATTAAATTAACACATTACCAAAAATCCTTTTTAAAATTATCCTTATTTATAATTTTAACTTATAAATTACAATTTAAATTTGTAATTTGCATTTAATAAGTCGCATTGCCCTCTCTGGCTTGAATGACTGCTTCCACTCCTCTTGGCATACTTGTTAAAAGAGTTTGAAGAAAATCTAGGGGTATTTTGTTGCGGTCCTCCAATAGGCTGCCTTTACATGTTTAAGGGTATTAGGAGGTGAATCTCGTGACCGAACCTTTCTTATAAGAAAATCTCAAACATGCTTGATTGTGTTAAGGTCAGAACTTCTTGCTGACCAATCAATGGATATTCGATTGGCAATAAATCGGTACGTGTCCCCCAAGATATGCCACCCCAGAACATGATAGAACCCCCACAAATAGCTTAGTTTCTAACGAGCAGCACTGACTATGCCGTTCTCCAGTCCTCCCAACTCTTTCACGGTCTTCTGGTCTGTTAAGGGCCACTCTCGTCTCATTAGTTGAATAAAACTTATTTCCATTTCTCCAAAGTCCAAGATTGGTGATCCCTTGCAAATTTCAATCTCTTTACGCGTAATTCTGGTGTGAGAAGAGGAGCTTTCACTGGCCTTCTTGATCTGAGGTTTGACTCTCTCAGTCTTCTTATGACCGTTGACTCCGATACTGATGTCTCTCAAAAACAAGCGATCAAGTTTTTAATGGAAAAAGCTGTAGAATTACGCTTCCGAAGTGCTTGCCTTGTAATGTGCACTGGTCATCTATGGGATTAGTAATCCTGGGATGCCCTGACTTTGGTTGCCTCGAATGACTACCAGTCTCCTGTTGCTTTTTTATGGTTCTTGAAACGGAACAATAGTGAATCCTAAGGCGATCAGCAATGTAACGCAATGATTTGCCTTCTTCAGAGAGAGAGAGAGAGAGAGAGCGATGATTCTGACTGAATCATCGTGGCTTAAAGGATTCATTATGAATACAATTAATTTTATTCATAATGAATATAGAGAGACGAGAGAACAGACTTGAGGCAAACGAAAGATAAACATGGACTGTAAGGAAATTTGAAATGAATAAATCAAAATTCCATCATTTTTTGGTAACCAGTTAATGAAAATAATGTTTATAATCCCTTATGCCTCTCGTTTAATAAATAATATTACTATTAATATAAACAAAGTATGGATTAAGGTCAAAATCACGAAAATCGCGAGAATTACGGGTGTTGCAACAATTTTGGCGGGGAGTGTATATGTATGTATGTATCGAATAATAAATAAAAAGGTAATATATAACTTGAATTTATTTATTATTTAGATAAAAGATAAACAGAAATATTCGTTATTCGTAGTTGAAAATACTAATACAGTATCCTTTATTTATTATCAACAATTTAGATGAATTTTGCCCAACACAGCTTTCAGCTGACAGAAAGACTAATTCCAATTTCAAAATTTTTGAGTAAAATCATTTTTTACGGTATTGATGCTGCGATCTTGAAGAACAATGCCTCCTACATTGAGGAAAGGCTATTGAAAATCATTAATGGCTGTTTAGATAGGGGTTACTTTCCGAGAGATTAGAAGGTTGCAGATTTGAATGTGCTCTACTATGGAGGTGACAGAGATAGGAAAGTCGCTAAATTATACAGACCAATCTGTCTCCTCCCTGTGATGAGTAAGGTCCTGGAGTACCTAATACTAACCAGTCTAAAACCGACACTAGACAGAGTTAATTATCCACGGCAATATGCATCCACCTAAGGTAAGGGAACTGCTGATGCCTTGCTCCAAGTAAGCTACGATGTTGATGATAATGCGGAGAAATATTTCAAGTTACTTTTGTTTAGCGTGCGGTGGCCGAGTGTGCTACAACAGCTACAAAAGTTCGACGCCCCCAGCAACTTGTATGCCGTAATGCACAGTTATCTAGAAGATAGAAAAGTAAGGATACGCGGCAACTACTATGAAGTCTAAGAATGAGTGGAAAGGGGATGTCCGCAGGGCTCTGTCCTCGAACCTGCTCTTTGGAAATTAGTATTCGATGAGTTACTGGGGGTACTCGAAGAGAAGCGGTTCCTGCCACGGAATGTCGACGACCTGGCCGTTCTGGTGCTATCCAGCAGCAGAGCGGGCTTGAAAAGAGAAGCAGTTCCGCTAACGAAGACCGAAGAACCAGAAGATAAGTGGTAGAAGTATCAACCACTTCTACCAAAAATCTGTATTGCCGAGAGGCCAGGGAAGAAGAAGATAAAAAAAAGTCATTTTAGTGATATTTCTAATTGGAAAACTCATAATATCTGTACAGACAGTGAGAAAGTTGATTCCAGAATAGGTGATTGCAGTGTTGAAATATAAAACTGTGAATAAGTGTATACATTTTTCCACTAGAAATGTCACTAAAATTAATGATAAAAAATGTTGAAATTGGGGTTAGTTATTCGGTCAACTAAAAGGCTGATATAATCCAATGTGGACCAACAATTAAAATATAAGTTGTAACACTGAATAAATAAAAAAAATTGTTGGTAAGAAGGTATCAGGAGTGCAGTTAATTAATTTAAAATATACTTTTTAAAAGTCAACTTAATCCTTGATCTGTCAATAATGTCAACATGACAGATCTGAAAAAAAAGAGAAGAGAAAAAAAGACTTATTAAAAAACTACCGGGAGTTTAAGTGAATGTTTAACTTTTGACGGGAAGGAGATTGATAGTGAAAAGAAAATATATAGTTCACGTCACATAATAAAATATTTATAGATGTAAATTATGGGGTCCTAGAACAGGAAATGATTAGGTGATAAAAACGATGCTTTTGTGAGAAATGCAGACTGCCCATAAAATATTTAAGCTATAAAAATTCTAATCTAGATATAAAATATATTTAGGGCCCTCTTTCAGCTTCCACTGGACTCGTGCCGGTGACGCGGCTGAAAGAGAAGCTCTGGGATCTCTTAGAGTCTCGCTTTGTCCTTTACACGTGGAGGAAAGGGCTAGGACTCGGAGCTCCCTTGGCTAATTGTAAATATTGTAATTAAGTATTAATGTTTTTCTTTTTTATATATTTATTTGTTTTAATGATGACTTATTTAATTTGCTACCAATTTCTGTATTTTTTTTAAAATTTGATTTCAAGTTACATTTCTTTGGTTTTATAGTTTTTACCTTTGTTATATAGATATATATTTTTATTTTTTATTTTATTTTTTTTATTGTACTGTATATATGGTATGAATGACCCTCACTCAGCTTTAGTACTCAGTACCCTTAAATGTGGCAAAATGTATTATGTCTCAATAAAAAGATTTAAAAAAAAAATAAATGAAATATATTGTTCCATGAACCTAAAAACATTTTTAAATATTATAAGAAACATTAACATGTAAAGTGCAAGATAGGTAATCTCGGATAACAAAGCATGTGTCGAAAAAACTATTTAAATAAACGATAAAACTAAAAAATATATTTAACTTTACTAACCGGAGACAAATGACATTGTATACTTACTTGAGTACTTTAAATTGTATGTATGAAAATCACTTTTTTTTTTTACTTTTAAAGATATGCATTTCCTGTTCGACATTGTATCCCTTCGAATACTGAGATTAAAACGAAACACAAGAAAATGATAGAATTTCAGAAAGTAACCACATGAAGATCGCAGAGGAGTCTCATTTCAATAGGCTAAGATAGGTCTTGAAAAATCGACGAAGTAGACGAGATAGTCGTTAAAAATTGCCTTCCATAAACTAAACTTTCAATTCATATTTATATCCATTTATATTTATGTTTTTTAATTTAAAATCAAATTTCCGATAGTTGAGATGATAGATTATTTGTGTGATTGGACCTCTACAAAAGGATGCACAAAGATTCATGAGACGAATCTGTGAAATCGATAAATAAAATAGTACCAACCCATGTCTATACTATTTTTTATAATTTACATAAAGCATGTGTCCATTGACAAAAAAGTATTTAGGTTGTGAAGGGCTACGGTGACCATATTGAAACAGTATATGATGGAAAATATTTTAGCTCACGATCAGGGCTGTATCAGGGATCTCTCATTACAGAAGCCCAATGTCAATACTCGGGCAATTCCTCTGCGCCTCAAAGTCCCTCTTATACAAATAGATATTCTTGATATTAATGACATTTTTTCGGATCACGAATGTAGGTTTTTTAACTTACAAAATAACTTCCACTTTTCTATTTTTAGTTAACAGATCTAATATATATATATATATATATATATATATATATATATATATATATATATATATATATATATATATATATAACTATATATATATATAGATCTGTTAAGTTTATTTCGTTTGCTAATTAAATTTACTGGATTAAAAAAAAAATTTTTTTAATCCAGAAAATTTAAATAGCAAACGAAATAAACTCTTTGGCATTTGATACCCCAGTACGTTTACAGGAAATTTCATTAATTAATGAAGCCTTAGACATTTAATAATGCACTTGCTTAGTACAGGGACGCGAAATAAAAACCAACGGAAGAAATTCAATATAGTTCCATTATAATAACAATAATAAAAGGCTTAGTGAATCCGAAGGTTCGATGCCGACACCACCAATCGCTTATTACACACGCCTCTCCACCGTTCGCTGTCCAAACCCAGTCCCTTCAGATCGGCTTTAATGCAATCTTCCCACCTTCGCTTCGGTCTACCCCTCGGATATTTAATATTCGGTACAGCAAATATTAACCTTTTAGGAATTCTCTCGTTACTAAGCCCAACAATTTTACAAGCCCATTAGATTCGCCGCAATGAAATTACCTCAATTATATTACCCGGATACAATTCACGCAATTTGGCGTTGTGTAACCGTCTGAACTTTCCAGTTAACTCATTCTTTTTCGGTACGAATATTCTACGGAATACTTTATTTTCAAAAACCTTAAGACGCTGCTCATCCCTTAATGTAAGTTTCGCATCTATAAAGAACTGTAGGTAAGATAATGGTTTTATAGATTCTAATTTTTAAGTTTCGGGACAAGAGGCGCGAACTAAGTAGTTTTGCCACAGAAAAATAACAAGCATTTCCCGCCTTCAGTCTAACCTTAACCTCTTCTTCAATTTCGTTTTTTTTCTGGTTATCGAAGAACCAAGATACCTAACCTTCTCTAACTGTTCAAACATATTAGCATCTATATCGATATCACCAGTAGTATCGCCATTTTTGCAGCTAACCATATATTTTGTTTTATCCGCGTTTATTTCGAGTCCTAGTTCTTTACCGGCTTTCATTAACGTTGTCGTATTTAGTTTTATAGTTTCCACGTCTTCACTCTTAACAGTACCAGACCATCAGCATAACCCAGCAAGGATGTTATCCAACCCAGATCTAACTCTTTTTCGGTACGCATTACGTCCATTATAGTTGTACCAACATTTATTTCATAATACTAATTATGAAATAAAGAAATTATAATGGTATTTCAAATGTTAATGACAGCCATATAGTCTTTCATTAAATCACATTCTTCATTATCGACCTATATTGAATTTCTTCCGCTGCTTTTTATTTCGTGTCCCTGTACTAAGCATAGTCATTTTTCTACTTTATTCAAGTTTAGTAAGATATCGGAAACTGACTGTCAACCTCAAGGTGATATATTATCCTACTCATGATTTAGCTCAGCAAAGATTCTGGATCGTATAGTTCATTGGCCTCCTATTTCATTACGTTAAGGGAATCGATATCCAGAGGATGGGCGATGATGCACTACACTGCATCGCAACGTCATCCTCATCACCCTTCGCGCTTAGCTGACTTTCAGGGCTTGCGGCTTACGCACGACTTGAGGTCACAGCCATTCTTAATAGGAGAAAAATGATGTTTAAAAATACTGTCGACGAGGGTCCCAAAATAGACATCACCCAGACAGAATATTTTTATCATGTATCATAATAAAAATAGGGATATAACTTATGGACCGTTTGACTATAATGTAAGGTTGGAATATAATAATAATACTGTTAGAATATAATATACGGACAGTTTTGTGCAAAAGTTGTGTAAGTGTTTATTATTATAAATAATTAATTTATTATGGGAGATAAATATTCAGGACGCAGTCATTATAAAGTTTTTATTAGTGCCGACAATTCAACCAAAACATGTGTACTATAATCGGGGCGTGTTTCGAGCGCTGAAGTTATTTAAGTAAGTTTAAGGTATTCAAGTGCAGTATTTGAATACCTCCAGAGCAAGAAACATGCCCTGGTGACGATCCACATATTTGGATTAAATCGTCAATACCAACCAAAACATGTGTGCCATAATCAGGGCGTGTTTCGAGCACTGAAATTATTTAAGTAAGTTTAAGGTATTCAAGTGCAGTATTTGAATACCTCCAGAGCAAGAAACATGCCCTGGTGACGATCCACATATTTGGATTAAATCGTCAATACCAACCAAAACATGTGTGCCATAATCAGGGTGTGTTTCGAGCACTGAAGTTATTTAAGTAAGTTTAAGGTATCCAAGTGCAGTATTTGAATACCTCCAGTGTTCGAAGCATGCTCTGGTGATGATCATGGATATCTTTCCTAAGAGAAAATTCATTTCAAACTCTTATAATTTTCAAGCTTTTAGATGGTTTGATAAGCTCTGTACTGACAATGTTTAACTGAGAAAGTATGACTAAATCACTTACCGACAAATATATACCATACTATTGTCCAATATCTACATTAACAGAACTTCATCTAAATATCTAAAAGTAAATAATTGAATATCTCAAAGCATTAGTTTTGGACTTATATTCAGTTTTGAACTCAACCACTAATATATCATAGAATCCTTCAAGCTGGTTATCCAGTAAACCGGTGTAAAGGAGCGAAGCAGCACCGTGCATCAATAATATTACTTTATTATTGGAAGATAAAAGCGTGCTGCGGCTCCATACCAAGCTAGCGAACGGAGCTTTTAGGTTAGAATTTTTGTTTATTTTCTTTATATTCTGGATGAAGGAGTGTTCTAATTATTCTATTTTTTTTCTTCAGGTCTTTATCCAAACCCGTCATGATAAGCAAATGTGTGGATATTGTTAAGAAAATGACATTTTAGGTATGAGGAAGAATAGTACATTAATTCAGGAAAGGAGATCTCTTATCCAGCTGTTTTTCAGTGATGTCATGTCAGTTGTGGACTGTCGGTGATAAATCTGTTGTGTTCGTGTGGTTTAATATGAAATCCGGAGTAAAGAGTATGCGTTGTTGGATAGCTGGCTGCCTTAAGTCTGTATGTAAAGTTTTGTTGTTTACATACCTGGGACTTAAGATATTACTCTTAAAATTTTGGAATTTTCTGAACCGTAAGTGAATGTATGTATTTAGTTTTTGTCTGATTTTGATTTGGAAAAAAATGTGTATAGTATTTTCAGTCGCAAGTACATTTTTAAGTGTGGAACATTTTTCTATTTAAAATAAAATGTCCGCTCGACGTTTCCGACTACTCCAACACTTACTAGACAAACGCTCTAAACTTCTCCTTAATTACAAAAGATTCATATACTTGACTATAATAAGACCTATTTGGACTTACGGAGTTGAGCTATGAGGCTCCACTAAACCATCGAATTCCTCTCGCATCCAATCCTTACAATCCAAAATCCTTCGTAAAATCCTCAATGCTCCTTACTTTGTCACTAATAAAATAATCCATAAAGACCTCAATGTTCCATATGTTTCCGATTTGGCCAAATCCAGATACCTATCCTTCCATAATAAACTTCATAACCATCCGAATCCTCTTGTTTCTAACCTTGCTTCCTCTTCGATTCCTGATAACCCTCCGTGGCGTCTGAAAAGAAGATGGCCTCGTGATCTTCTCATGTAGACAAATTATTAGAGTGCTACCAGGGGGTAGTTTCTCAACAAGCGTGTTTCATGTAATAATATTTCACTGTACAAATTTACTAGATGTAGTCATACTAATACAGTTGTAAATATCATAATAAAAGTTTTAAAAAAATAAATAAATAAAATGTTAACAAATAAATTTCAAACTATATTAAGTTGTTTTATTCCTTATAATATTTAAAGAAAATCATTCTAAACAAAAATTATTACTGAAATAAACGAGATAAACCTTGACAAGCGAGGTTCTTCGACGCGAAACACCTTGCCTCCGCACAGACAGGCTTAATAGGAGTCCGGAGTAGGTATACTAAACCCGCACAACAGTTCAGTATTGCGGTTACTGTATAATCCACTCCCCGTTCAGATTGTGGAATTATAACATTTTTCATTGGAGTGGGGTAGGTCCGTGGGTAAGGTACTGGCTTCCTAAGCACAAGATCTTGGGTTCGATTCCTGCTGTGACCGGTAATTATTTACTCCATTACATCAGCCGTGGATAGATCCTGGGATTGAGAAGACACTCCTAACATACCTAAACTCCACGGACGAGGTACCTTTATTTAAAAAAATAATTAAGGAGAAAAAGCAGGCAAAACCGTTGGTCTTGGAACAGTACTTCTACAAAAAAACGTAACACAAGTCCCTACATGGGTTGTAGTGGTACAAGTATTGTTTTTTATTCTTTGGGGTTAAACATTAATAAATAATAATTTAAAGCTGCATAAATAAATGATATGTCTCTCGTTGATTAAAACCGTTTTTGAAACGGGAATCTTCCTAGTATTCTAATAAATGGTTGTTGAATATTAATAAAAATATTGGGAAGAATTGTTATTAAGGTACATTAAGAATGTGTAATGGATGACACATATGCAAGGATTCTAAATAATAATCTGTAAAGTGTTTATTTGAATAGTTTACGGGATCGAGTTTTTGGGCTCTACTAAACCATCAAATTCCTCTCCTATCCAATCCCTACAATCCAAAATCCTTCGTAAAATCCTCAATGCTCCCTACTTTGTCACAAATAAAATCATCCATAACGACCTTATTGTACTATATGTTTCCGATTTAGCTCAATCCAGATACCTATTCTTCCATAATAAACTTCTGAATCACCCGAACCCTCTTGTTTCCAACCTTGCTTCCTCTTCTATTCCTGATAACCCTCCGAGGCGTCTGAAAAGAAGATGGCTTCGGGACCTTCTAATATAGAAATATAATTGAAGTGCTACCAATGGGTAGTTCCTCCTCATGTTGTAGATGTCAAGTTACTTATTTCATATTTACTAGTTGTATTTATCATTATACAGTTGCAAATTTCAAAAATAAAAAAAAAGTTTATTTTACTGAAAAAATTTAATAATTAGGTCAAAATAGATAGTTTGACAAATGGTGGGAAAAGGAAGTGCATAGGAAGCTTCAATTTTACAAATACTATTCATGAACCATTATTAGGGTAAGCATTGAACTACAGTTGAATTTACTTGGTTATGTAGTTCAATTAGTTACATAGTTTTAGACTCTTGTATCCTTCCAGCTATCAAATAAAACAAACATAAACATAATAATAATAATTAACATAATAATAATCATACGAGAGAAACAGCGATATACGGTGAAGGGGATAAACAAGCTAGACTTAGTTAACTTAATCATAGGAATGAGCAGGTTACTTAGCCATGAATGTATAGGGATGAAGAGAATGGTTAAAGAGAGATCGATTGAAAGCTAATTGTATCGCTCTTGTATCAGGTAATGGTAAGAGGGAGACGTTGCGGAGACGATGTTCATGGATAGACTTTATAAATTGACTGTTCATTGTAGAGACAAATAATACTTGCATTACACTCTGTAAGAAATCAATAAAGAGTGGGATTATCTCAATGGCTAGACCATACTCCTTAACCGAGGAACTAATTCAAGCCTATTAGTGGAAAATAATGCATTATTAATACAGAAATAGCATTTCTTTATAAAGTGATGTACTCGAGACATTTATTCTTATTTGAACAACCAGTAAGGTTGATTTATGATCAAAGTCTCAGTGATTGTAATACCTTTAAAATATTGGGATATACTGTATTATCAATACAGATAATATTTATTTGGTTTTATTATAACCAAAAATAATATACTTTTGGACTATGTCCAAGGTCATGGAAGGGAGGGGAGTACATTTTAAGCGGCCTCCTTTTAATATAATAAACTAAAAATCGGTATATGATCTGAGGGTTATGATCTGAAGCGCAACATCTTAGAAATGGAAATAAACATCAGTTAAAATTTTGAAAGGTCCAACAAACATTTTGGTGGTCTTAACTGTCATTTACAGTCGTTACGATAGTTTTCTACCCAGGGTTTTTAATATGCCTCTACAGCCACAGAAATCTAAAATTTTTTAAGTAGATTGAGTTAGCGTTAGAGAAGTGAATTTTAAGTCTTATCTTTTGTCTCCTCCCGATTGATAAATTAAACTCAACGGAAACAAGTTATATAATCAGCACATGACGAAAAATCCTCTGCAGTTCAATCGATATTAAAATTCAATCCAATCACCTCAGGTATTACTAATGAAACAATTTAATTACTTGCCAATAGTTTCCTTGCCTAAAATAAGAGGAAAATGGTACAGAGCTTCATTACTAAGGTCGTAATAATTGAGATGCGTTGCTTACGCTTTTGCACATTATTTTTATATCCTAGTATCCTTTTATTTTGCAAATAGAATGAAATAAATTCTGAAATTATAAATTATAAATGGCTAGAAATCATGCATACTTTTCAATCGTCAAATTACTACAAAGTCAAATTGTTAATCGTAGAACAAAGACTGTCCTCCACAAAACTCTGATTCGACCTGTAGTGACTTCCTTACGCATCTGAAGTATGGATACTAAAGAAGAACGATTCACAGCTGGTGGACAAATTTGAGAGACATATCCTCAGACATACCATAGGGTCAGTAAAAAAAAATGGTGTATGGTGAAGACGAAAAAATAATGAGTTATGTGAAATATATGGTGGTTTTAACATCTCCCCTATTGTCAGAATACAGAGGTTGAAGTGGCTAGTCCACTTGCTAAGCATGGACGGAGGAAGGATGGCGAGAAGAGTGTACCAGAATCGTCTTTATGGAGTATGGCCTAGAGGTAGGTAAAAGGGTAGATGGCCAAAGATCTCAGGAAACTGTGCATCACATGAATAGCAACGAAACAGACAGAACTTGGAGATTGAACAGGCCAAAGATCTCGTTAAGCTTCTGTTGCGCCATTAAAGAAAACTATATATAAATAACTGTAGCTATCAGAGAATATAGTTATTTAATATAATGTAAAGTCACTCCCTTAACTAATGGTTTTGGAGCTTTCTGGAAAAATGTTTAATTAATTTCGACCTAAAATATTTGTTTGACTTTTATAAACTATGGAAAAAGTACTATATTAGTATAGCATAAGTAATTTAAAAACATGTTTAATATCCTTAGGTAATTATTAGATTGTTCAACCTTTTTACTTCAACTAGGCAGGGAGGGAAGGCTCATAATAGAGACCAGCAACCTATTTCTAGCTAGAGAGAGGAGGTCGGGATTTATTCCGTGGATCACCCACAAAATGAAAGTCGGCCCTCAGAGGCCGGAATTAAACCAGCTCCTGCCCCAGGCTCCCAGCTAAGGTCTAACTAACTAGTGTCATTGCCATACTACAGAGGGTTTGCATAATTAAATTTTTAAACAGAATCATGTTACCAGTTAAAACTAAAAATCAGTTAAGACATTATCCAAAATTCATGCTTAGTTCGTCTATTATTTAGTGTTTTCGTAACAAAACTGACATTAATTTCATTAAATCAAGAATAAAAATATGGTTCATGGTTTATTTTTCACGTATATGGAATTTTTTATATCCCTTTGAGAACTATAATTTTCTTTAAAACTCCATATAAAATTCTGTAAACAATTATAAGATGCTTGTAATACTATTGTAAAATCAACTGGATCATAGCAACAGACTCCAAAAGCGTCGTGACAGCCATTCGTAACCAATGGCCAAGCAACTCCCTTATTATAGAAATAGATACATATGGTGGGAGATGAGAAAAAAATCGGTGAGTGTGGTCATTGTCTGGGTTCCATCCCATAGTGACATATTGGCCAATGAAAAAGCAGATCAAGATGCTCTTATAGCAAGGAAGGGAGAGGTATCAGGCACACAGGATACACGAGACAAAAGAAAAGATATTAGAAAATTGGGAAGTCCAATGGAAAATAAAATGAGGCAAATTATCAAATATAAAAACTGAGTGCAACAAATAGACCACTAGCTACAGAAAATCGAGAAGGGTAGAAATAATTTTGTGCCGAATGCGAACTGGACATTGTCTTTTTACACAGGGTACCTTCCCAGAGGTCTAGAAGCGCCCACCTGCCAAAAAACACACATAAGACAGTTAAACACTTATTACTAGAGTGACCCCAATACGAAAATAAAAAGAAAAAATTAAAGTTGTCCACGACATTGAAGGATATTTTGGGAGACAGAGAAGAGAATGTCGTCATTCTTTTCCAATATTTAATTGAAACAAAATATTACAACAGAACATAAAAATTAAGAATCACTGCCAATGACCCTCTAGGGTAGAGGCAAATACAAATAAAATAAATAAATAAATTATAAGATGATATTAGCCCCAGAGTAAAATTATTATCTGTATTTTTCGGAAGAATATCGGAAGGAATCGGTGATTTTTTAAAAAATCCTTTTTGAAACTTCTATGATTATAGGAGTTTGGATGATGTTAAACATATACATTGTTTATGGTTCTACAGACCAATTGAAAATGCGCTATGTGTCTTTTTGCAGGAGTATAGATAGTAGCCTAGTGTTGCTAAGGTCTCCATGGTTCAACGTCAGTCCTACCCAGACGATGGCAATCTCTCCACTAACTCACTAGTGTTGAAGGGGGGGGGGGGCAGTAGCAAATTGGTTTAGATCCATGTATTATGGATTTTTCAAGTCAGTATGCGCATCATCAGTCAGAATGAGGACCTATAGGAGCATATTTCATTCTCAAATTGAGCTTCTATGGACCAAATCTTTAGTAGATTACAAACATCCTGAGAATCCACATCACGATTAACGGTTAAAGTGCACAAGTTTGGTTAATAATTTCCAGACAGTATGAATAGCCTCCTGTTACCATAGAAGCTTCACATATCCAAAGGACAGATCTCGGACTGTGTGTTTTTTCCCAAAAGGACGGTCACCCAATCCAGGCGGTCATCCATCCAAATATTTACCACAATTGACGTTGCTTAACTTTAATTACATATTGAATGTGTTCATATCTCACTAAAATTATTGTCTGTGTGACAGATTGTTATATTTTTTAATAAATAAATTACATATTGCATATATATATACATATATTATACTTAGCCCGCTTGGCCACCCCAGCTCCCAAATATGTGCTTATGTATGTGTATTTATTTTTTTCTTATTTTCTACATTTTGGCGATTCCAGTGACTACTTTTGAGTTAGTTAAATAATTTGATTTTGAGGGATTGTTTTCCAAGCTGGATTTTTCCATAAAAATGTGAGAAAATTCAGTCAAATATTCATCATTTCCAATTGCTTCCTCGCGGATTTTAAAGTTCAGCACAACCCCTCTGCATTTTTTTAAAATTTATTTATTTATTGAGTATTAAAACAATCTGTCACATGGACACTACTTATAGTGAGGTAGGATAATATCCACACTGTATGTGCAAAAAGTATAAAATAAATATATAGTAAGTTAAGATCATATTCTCACTATATGTACAGACAAATATAAAATAAATAGAAGCAAAATAACAATAAATAATAATCAAAAAGTATATATAATAAATGAAATAAGAAAATTAACAGCATTAATTAATAGCAAAAAACACATGCATACCTATATACACTTTTATTTTGAAGTTTTTTTTTGTTATTGATTGTATATACTTTTTGATTATTATTTATTGTCATTTTGCTTCTATTTATTTTATATTTGTCTGTACATATACTGTGAATATGATCTTAACTTACTATAACCAATGTCCAAGTGACAGAATGTTGTAATATTCAATAAATAAATAAAATTGTTTTTGCGATAGTGATAATCTAAGAATATTATTGTATATTATTGTTTGCATTTCTTGTTAGTCCATATTCTCTTCATTTTCTCATTCGTCTCAGATCGAATTAATTAATATCTATATACTTCAAGGTTTAACTTCTTCAGAAATGTACTTAGTGAATTTTAATTTTTTAGAATTATAATTAGACATTACACACATCAATAATATTATAATGTTAAATTAGGTAAAAGGTTTGAAAATTCGTATATGAAATGAGTTTGTGTTATAAACGTGCTCCCCGGGTGTCTCGACTTTTATTAGCAAATCCCCACTGATTTTATAAATTGAATTCGAAACAAATAATAAAATGTTCAAAAACAAATATAAATACGAGGGGAAAAGATCAGCAGTTCAATTGATTTTATTTTACTAAAACTTTTAATTTAATTTTACTTCTTTTTTAAAAGTATTAAAAAATCGTATATCACTATGTAGAAAAATATTTAAACCAACTCGAATAAACGAAAGAACGAATTAAACCAAACATGACCTCTGAGTGACTGCGAACGCTACATACTAGAGAAAATAAGTGAAAAATACTTAACTCCCAAACTAAATTGTTGATTTTGGTAGAATATACTCAAAACAGTATATTCTAAGTTAGAAAAATGGAAAGATTAAATATGTTGAAAGCTCAATGAGCCAATAAACTACAATATTAATGTTCATTAATTCATTTAGTTATTTATTAGGCTTTTCACTAATCGCTATATAAATGAAAAAAAAATTAATAGAAAACCATAAGCGAAACTATGGGTAATTTTTTATTATCAAAATAAAATATTACAGAAAAATTTGATAGATTTATTACAAACCAGTTATCAGATTTGTTTACATCATTACAAAAATGAAGCGATACGTAGAGGGGAAATTCGATAAACAAAGGGCAGATAATATTAAAAACATCACACACCAGATTCATATTCATTCTTACAATTTTACAGTCTCTTCTTCAATACGTTCTTCCAGTCAGCTATGCTCATTTTGTTTATGTATAATTCGTAATATAAACCGACTGCACATTTTGTTTTCTCTTTGTAGTGCAAGAATAATTATACTATATAGTTCTTAGAAAAATGGGTAGTTAGATAACTTGTTTGCGTGTTATAAAGAAGATCTATGTTAGGTTTATATTAGAGTGTTATCTATGGGTAGTTTATCTACAAGTGGCATGAGAACCATTGTGTTTCTATATATCACATTTACTAGATGTATACTGTTGTAAATTTCATGAATGTAAGGTTTATAAAATGCAAAACATATTCCACCCATTTACAAAACACGTAAGGACCATTGTGAAGAGTAAATTATAAATTAATATAACTTACCCCTCGGAACTATGCATCAAACTTTCTCAAGGGCACGGATTATAGTAGCAGGAGTCATTTCAACGCGCAGACGAGATTCGAAAGCGGCGAGAAATTTTAAAATTAACCGATTTATTTAATACTAACTCAAGATTGATTCGATATCAATTATATGAAAAAAAAAAACATTCGTGGCATTCTTAAAATGAAAATAAGAGTGATAAAGGGGCATATATAAAATACACGATAAATTTAAACAACGTTGTTTACATGATTTTCCATCTTTTTTGTGCTAGAATCAACATAATTATAGGAATTGTGTCATTGGATAATATATCGATTTTATACGATCCTAATTTTCAGTTGAAAACGTCTGAAGTCTGTGGTAGCTCTGAAGTATTATTGTTTATATACTACACAATACAATATCACAGTTTAATTTATGAAAAGTCGATTTAAAAAAAAAAAAATAGTTCTTAATTAAAATATGATGCCAAAATAAATTTTGATTTTACATGTTAATAAATAATTATAAAAATAACTTTTACCTAAATTAACTTTTAATAATTTAAATAACGATTGATTATAAAAAAAATTAATCATTTGCAAAAAGGGCAAAATGTCATTAACCCAATGGTCGGTGATCTTGTTTTTCTATGGTGGTCATACAAATTATTAAAATAGGGTGTATTTAAAGTAATTAATGCCTGATTTTTTTTTCATTTCACAAAAAAATATGTTCTGAATTATAACTATTAAATATAATCATTGAAATATGAAACTGATTCTACTAAAGAAAAGATACCTTATAATGGTGTTTTTTTTTAAATGGAGGACAGAAAAGAGAATATTTTCAGTAAAAAAAGTGATAAATAAACATTAAATTACAACTCCCATAACCAGCTAAGGTAACAACCAAGTCTAAGCAAAAGGTGCTGCAAGGTATACATGATATATCATTTTTTATTACAATCGTCAGCCAGTTTACTAATTGCCAATAATTAATTGACAGGTACAAATTGATATATGAAGAGAAAACAAAATAAAAATAAAGAAATAAAAACTTATCTAATCATAATGATATATTAGTCTATAATATAAATTTGAAAATATATAAGTTGAATACTATAATTTAATTATAAGGTTGTTGGAGAAATTATAATAACTTATCAACGAAATTAATATATTGAAATTAGCACAATATGCAGAACAATAAAATAAGTAAATAACAATTTTATACTATTATATCAAAATCTGTATTAATGCTAATATAAATTTAAAAGGCTTTTAAACAGTGAAAAACAAATGAGTTATGAAAAATTATCGGGGAAAGAGTGAATTTTTGTAAACAGTTCTTTTGTATAATGAGAATTTGAATAACAGGGAGTCGAACAATGACTTGGAATGACAAGAAGGAAAATTATCGCCGATCCTTAACAAAGAGAATTAATAATGATTCTCCGATTCATAAGCGCAATCGAACTGATGGTTTGCTTTGAGATAACATTGAAAAGAAAAACAATGGCCAATGTTTATGATTGTATCGCTATTCAACGAAAATAAATTTATGAGACGACCAAAGACGCTTCTTGATATTACTCTCATAATTTTAGATTGATAGACTTTCGAAGTATCATTCCAAAAAATGGGTACCTGATACAGCGACAGGCAGAGACTGGAAGCTTACCTGAGGGCAAGAGCTCCCTCTTCGGCAGCTGCTGGACCACTGGTCGCCATGGCACCCGCGCGGGACTGCGCACGCCTCCGTCGATAGATCTCCGGCGGGTACATCGCGTACCGTACCCGATGTACCCCAGCATTCTCTCCGCTTTTTCCTCTGTCTAGGAGGATACCTGTCAGGGAGGTAACAGCCACTTGTTAATGATGCGAATTTTTTTTATTTATTTATATATTATTTATTTATATATATAATATTCTGTCTCGTGGACTATAATTATAGTGATAAATGAATAAATCCACACCATATATACAGAAAATACAAAAGTAAAATAATAACTAAATAATAATAAAAAAACCTAAATATAAGTAAATTAAAAACATAAAAACACAGTCATGCCTATATACAATCAGGCAGAGAACCCAAATCCCTGCGCTACCTCTCAACCGCCTCACTGGTACTAAAGACAGTGGAATTTGAGCTAGAGCGCTTTAGCCACATACACTCATGTCGAGAGTGGAGAATTTGGCCATTGCCAGAACTCCAAAACATATACTATAAAAGATCTCTGGGCCACTGCCGCTTCAACCTTCGAGGAGGGTTCTATGGATGAATGGAACTAGATATGGATTGTGCTAGGGGATTTGGATAATTGACAAGGTTCTGATGGAATTTGTAAAAAAATTTCAGCGATAAGGTCAAGGACAAATGGGATATTGAGGTCATGATGTAGTGTTTTGTTGGTTTCATAGAACGGAGCATCGACTATTGTTCGGAGGACTTTGGATTGAAAGGATTGGATGCGTTTGATGTTAAAAAATTTTGCTGTTCCTCAAAATTCAACGGACTACCGACTTGAACTTTGGGGAATTATGCAAATTAAAAAAAAAAATCATAACTATTTTAATATCAACTTTTCCAAAAAAAAACACATAAAATGTAGTTACAAACTATAAGTTCAAAAGATCCAAACCATGAAAAATTTTACTAGACCATGATAAATCCCAACATGTAATATTTACTCTTCGTAAACATACCCTCCCCCCCCAGTTTATATAGACAACAATCAAATTCTTCAACAGACAAGGTACTTTATTTTGGGCTAAAGACAAAGAAGGGTGACATAGGGCCCGCATGTAAGAATAAAACTAAGGACTATTAACAAACGACCCAAACTACTTTGCCTACATTTTGAAAGTCATCAAAACTGAAATCGAGCCAGAAACTGAATTCATATCTATAACAACATGTGTATACGTATAACAACAGCTGACCAACATATAAAGATCTTTACCAATGATTTAGTTTTAAACGTACATTACAACCGTTTATTAAGATACATAGCTATAGCTGGCATGCACTTGAATATGAGGAGAATAAAAAAGCGCTGGATGAGAGATCTCCGTAAGGAAGTACCGTTTCTAGGTCAACAGTTGTGCAAGGAAGTGATTATTTGACCGAGATCACGCTCAACCGCCAGGTTTATCTCCTTAATTAATAATTTTAAATAAGCTGCCCACCTTATTCAGGCTGAGGTGTCCCAGGAGGGTTCCCGATCCTAGATTATACCCACGGCAGTTGAAACAGAATAAATAAATTATTTGCCATCAGCCGGGATTCAAACCTGGACCCTTAAGCATTAGTAGTCAGCCCCCTAGTACTGAGCTACTTCACTTCCTATTTTCCCATGATAACATGTCATTATTTCCTATATTGTCATCTTATTTGTCTATTGTCAACATAGCACAGTTAACAATGAATAAAAAAAAAAACAATTAAATAACTGAGTTTTTTGTCTTTATATTTTCTTTCGTAATCTTCGTATTGTTGACTTTTGAACTGACATTTAAGGCATAAGGAAGGATAGTAACCAGCAGTACTTTTATCTCATCTCTCATCCAACTCCTTTTAAGTCGTCTTCTGATGCGTATATCAGCCGTTGGCATGGCGTTCATAAGTCTGTCTTTGTGTCCGTGGAGTGTTTTAAGAAATCGAAAGTAAAGAGTAATATGTTTTCGTTGATAGTTGGTTATCATAAGTCGAGATATAAAGTTTTGTGGATAACGTTCCGATCAGGTGGTGCTATTTAGATTCGAAATTTTGGATTGAAATCATTGTAATTTTTGTGTTTTTTTTTTTTTTTACAGAACCGTAAATTTGTGGGCTTCTCAGTTTCTGTGTGAACCTCATGTGCATATGGTATAGTTAAATTCTATAATACTTTATATCAAAAGCGTTCATTAGACTATTTTAATAATTAATCACACCCATCCGAGAAAGGAGGATTATGTAGATGAAGGAAGTAAATTTAGAAAAAAATAGGAAAGGAATTTCCAAAAGAGGTGGCACGAATAAGAAAGGATATGCCAAAGGAAACAAAAATATCTGAAGAAGTACAAAGGCCGGTAAGAATCTTGTACTCAAAGAGTTTACAGAGTAACGCTAGACAGGGAGATCAAGAATATACTGGGGCTTGTTGGTTCTTAGCGATGGTAATACAAAGGAAATGACTAAGTCCTCTTCTCAAATCGCTACACAAGCCGAGGATAAAAGCGCCTATGGACTACAAAGGATGCTCAAGGCAAACAATTCATCTTTCGCTTTAATCACATTTCGTGCTCATAAGACGGCTCTCCATATTTCATTACGACGATATTTCACGTGGTTAGAGAAAACGTGGGAAGATGCCAAGAATCGTCGGGTATTTAGTGATAGGGGGATTTGAAGATATTTTTGATTAGCTCGAGGAAACCGATAGATTTTTGTATGTTTTAGAAGTGATCAAGCCATTGATTGTCTATCATCAATTAATTAAAAACGCTTAAAAGTTATTAAGCGTTATAGTCCGTGGTACAGACCCCTTTTTATCGAATTATTAACATGCGCCTAAAACTTCGTAAATAGTTTCATCTCATCGTAACATACAACTATTTTATTTACGAAAATTCTTGGAACTGTGGCGATTTCAATCTGGAGAGAGGCAAACTGTGTCTATTTAATTAGGTAATAAAAACTCGTAAATACTCATTTGATTTCTAGTTGGATCGTAAGTTAATATGACCACAAAATCGATAAAAAAAGGTGGCTTACAAAAATATTGGGCCACATGTCCTATATAACATCGTTATTTTGAAAATTCGAGGATGTAGGTCACGCCAAACGGCTCAGTATTTTTGAAGGCCACCTTTTTTCTCAATTTTGTGATCAAATTATCTTACGATCCTAATAGAAAAGAAATGCGTATTTACGAGTTTTTGTACCTAATTAAATAGACAAAGTTTGCACCACTCCAGATTGAAAACGCTCCAATTCCAAGATTTTTCGTAAATAAAATAGTTGTAGGTTACGACGAGAAGAAACTATTTACGAAGTTTCAGACGGATGTTAATAATTAAAAAAATAAATAAAAAGGGGTCTGTACCACGGACTATTAGAGAAATTTGTTGGCGATTATAGTCACGTACACAATTTTTTATTTATTTTCTTTGTATCGACGTTTAGGTTTTTATCAAGTGGGCAAATATAGCATGTGGCATTTATGGAAAAATCGAATTATTACTGAAGATTAAGGCTTAATGTGATACCTCTTTTATCGACTACTGACATTCACAAAAGTTCAATATATTGTTAGAGATGGTATGAGGTAGTCGAATTCATAAAGATGCCAAGTGAAAGAATATACGTTTGCACTATATTGGTTACAGGTGAACTGAATTCAGTTTTCTTCAGAATTATAAAAAATAATACTTATCACTTTCATCAGCTTGACCCTTCTATTTCATTTAGAGTTCAATTGATTCTTCCTATTTCAACTTCTGAAAGTGAAAGAATATTTTCCAAATTTATTTATTTTTTCTAATCCATAAGTATGTGGAATCGATATTTCAAAAAATAAGTGAAATGGAATCGCATATACTACATGCATATGCACACTGAGGGGATCGTGAGGAGTTAGAATATGTGGAAAATTAGAATTATGACAACATGAATATTACTCAACAGTAGAATTCCTCAAACCCATTACAGAATACTTTGTAAAATACAAATATTAGCATTGCTCATTTCATGTTTTTACTTAAAATGACATATATAAATGGGTTTTGGACTTGTCAAATGTCGAAATAATCAACGGTGAGAAATGATGCAATCTATAAACTTCAATTAGTCGATGAGAAACGTTTCGAATAGTCTACTCTTTTATACAGTATCACTTAAGAGGTTGGTTTCACAAATAAACGTCAGCTGAGTAGTGGGTAATTTCATGAAGTGATGATAGAGAAAATATTAAGGAATAAGTACGACAGATCAAACCAGTTCATGGTAGATAAGAAGAGCGATAAATAATAAATAAATAATAATAACTTAAACAGGCAAAGCTTCTTACTAGCGTTGATAAATATTCGCGGGCTAATATTCACCAAGTGATCGACATTCGAATTCGACTAGGATATGGAGAAAACATTCGTTCTATTAACATAAACATGTGGTTATTAATACAGTCAATTATTCATTGAAAATAAAGGCAGGCAAACAACTGACAGAATAATACACAACTGAACAAAATTAATTCGCCACCTACGTTTCTTTAAAAATATCCACTTTATTCCAATTTAGAGCCGCAACAAAATTTTTAAAGGATAAAATTAGTCACATGAAAAAACTAAATTAAATTTCCCATTATTAAAATAAAGAACACAATTAGTAAAAGAAAAAATATTCTCAATAGTGGATTGATGGTTGACTGTAGTGAATAATTGAAGAAAAGTTGGTTGGGGTGTTCAATCAAAAATACAAAATAAAAATAGATAAATGATATTTATTTTTATCATAATAAATAAATAAATATATTTTATTTATTTTTACTGTGTATTTTTTACTAAAAACCTCAACCAATTTATCTTAAAAAAATGTTCCCCATATAAAGATCAAAAAAGAAATTTAAAGGGAAAACTAGCATTTCGGTGGCGGATATTTCCACCTCTGGCACCAATTATTTCACTTAAACGTATTTACATTAATTTTTTTAAAAATTTCAATATTGTCCTGAGGAATGTTGTCCCAATCTTCGAGAATAGCTGTTTCCAGTTCCTCAAGGGTGCAAGGACCCGAATCCCGACTTCGGTCTCTTCTCTTAAGAAGGTGGTCCCCGACATATTCGACATGGTTAAAGGGGGGGGGACTTCGTGGTAGCCACACCTAACGCTCAATCCCAATCCCAATCAGGTATTCATACACCATCTGCGATATGTATGGCCTTATATTTTTGTCCAAAAACATGACGAATGTAATTTAACTAATGGAAAATACATCTATTACATAACAATATAGGTAGTGTAAAAACGGCACTGCATGCTCTTCGATTATGCCGAACAAGTATCTATGTGACAGAGTACAATACCTGGGCCTTACGTTCGATAGGAAAATGTCATGAGGTCCACATGTGAAGAAAAAAACTAATCACATTAAATTTGAGACTAAAATTGTTAGATTAACTGTTAAGACGACATTCCAAATTAAAAGCGAGACAGACACTAAGTATTTAAACATATATATTAAAACCTCTTTGTACAAAAATATAAGGAATTGCAAAACCAACACACATTAAAAAACTTCAAACTTTTCAGTCTAAAAGTTCCGACAGTCAATGAACACATACGAACTTACTACAAACGATTTCACAATATGTTAAATGGAAACTCCAACCAGCTGGTAAAAGAAATGACCACAACGAGTATGCCGGAGAACTCCAGAAGACGACTGAAAAGGGTCTGGATGAGGGATCTATTTAAATAATGTTTAAGTAAATAAAAGCCTGGGAGGGGTACCGCTAGGTATTGCTTTTCCTCATACCTATCAAGTCTTTTTATTTATTTTTTTCTCATAGCTATGCCAGCATATCTGTAATCGACAGATGCGGATAAATAAATGAAAGTGAAAAAAAGGTATCTATGTGACCTCAATGACCTTCCTGTTACCACAATCCAATCTTCCGATTTACAATTTATATAGTCTTGTACGAATAGAAGTTTGGTCTTTGTGAGCTTTGCGGTAAGCAAAAATACACGAGAAGGACGTCAAGCCCTCGTGTTCTTAAAGTCATTAAGCCTTCTTCTATCAGTCCTGATAATGATTTGCAAATTTCAGATTGGGATGATGAGATTTTTAATTTCATCTCCGGTGATATTGCGGTTTCCCAGAGCCTGTTTTCTGTTGTATCTATCGCCTGTTGCTTCTATGGGGTTTCGTGATTTATTATGTAATTTAATTTGTTTAATACAACTACCAATATGTTTTTCTTATTTTAAACAAAAAATAATAGACCTGTATATAATAAACTTCAAAAATCCATGTACAGCAGTCAGAAAAAAGTAATATAATTTTTTTTTTTTAATATTTTTCCTCGGCTCCTAGTGCGCATTGGTAAAAACTCTCGGATCTAATAATTTTCGACTTAGTATCATCTGAGAAAGTTTTATTGAATCTGGTGACCCCACGCCTTCAACCTCCTCATGTTTGTTGATAACTAAATCGTTAAGTTTTTACGAATATGACAAGTTTTAAACTATTGAAATAGAACTTATAAGTGCTTCAGCGTAAAAGAATTTATTATGTCATAAAATCCATTTCCCATTTATTTCAAGTAAAGGTTTGGATTTAAATGGAACATAAACCGCTGAACTATGCCATATAATATACCTTAAAAAGTACGATAATATACAATAAAACACCCCATAAAAAGTATGATTATAAGCAACCTAATAATGAAAAAATATACTAAAAATAAAATAAATCTTTTAATGGCTCAATAGCGGGTCCAGTCCAGATGAAATCACTCAATTTGAATTAATTTTGTTGCTCAACATTTTTTATTTATTTTTTTTCACCGGTTATTCCAGATTTATTTGAGAGTTCAAAACAAGAGTTTAAAAAGGAAAATTGAGTTTCACAGTTTTTTCTCGGTGGCTATTTATAATTATCTTTTTGACTGAAAACATATTTTGAGAAAATGCGTGTAAATCTGGTTATTTTGTAGATATCAATCCAAAATAAAAACTGGAATAATTTAGAGTATTTTTCATACACTTCTGTTTTCCAATACATCACCTAAAAATAAAGGAAAGTGGTTTTAAAAAATCATGAAAATAGACAGAAAAAGTGATCTTAAGGGTTGCAAAAGTGTAATAAAAAAAAGAGTCTCGACTTTAATTTTTTCATCATATGTAGTTCTACCACTGTACTTCTTCCTGATGAAATTTTAATCTTAAAAACCTAGTCCTTTTTGAAAAATTAATTTTCGAAAAATCCTCAAAAGTCATTTTCGGCGATGTTTGATGTTATATATCACAAAAAGGACTAAGTGAAAAATTATGAAATTGATACAGTTTATACTTCTTAATGATAGAAATGTGTGATACGAATTTGATCATTGAGACTCAACTGGTTCTATTAGTTATAACGCGACAAACATGGCTGCCTAGTGTGAGTAGGTATCAGCATATCCTTGTCTAACTGCGGCATTATATAATTAAAAAAAAGAAGTAAAATGAAAAACAAATAAAAATAGCAAAAAATATTTAAGTTCTTTGTCGCTTACGTTTTCAATATAAAGAGAAATGCAACTAGACTTTATCGTTTTCCGATTCTATGGTAAATTTCTTTTCCCCTCATTCATATTCCGGGGCACACATGTGACATAAGTGAATGATTTGTATTCGATTACGTTGACGACTGTTTCATTCGTGACCTTTTGCCCAAAGAAAGTTGTCGAGCATACGACGCACTACGTGGACCGCAGGCATGTTCTGCTTTCAGAACTCTGGAAAGCTCATTTCAAGTAGGTTGCAATTCCATTCCGTTGTATCCCTAAACTTTTCTGTATAACAAAGTTTTGCAATATCATTCCTCGAAAAGAAAAAAAAAACAAAAGAAAATAACTTAAGTTATTAAAAGTTGGCTCAAAAACAAATTAATGTAGGCTCAGGTACCTGTAAACTTTTATTATAATTTATTTCTATTCCTTTTTCATTTTTTTAAACGCATTTTCTATTTTATTCAAGTTTTAAATAACTGATCAACTCGGAAATAAAAATAAGGAAGCTAACTATTTAAAATTCAGCATTCGATAGTTCCTATCCAACCTGTTTTATATCCTACTTTATAAAGAGCAATTTGAAATATATGATTAATGTGTATTTGATGTTTTATATAATCAAAATCATAACCGATAAATTTATTTTATACCGATTTTAAGACTCTAAGGTGATACCGTTTTTCTTAAAAGAAAAAAAAAAAAAAGTAAAATAGGATGTTAAGTTTATAGAATTATTTGTCTTAAATAAAAAAAAAAAAACTGGTGCAGTGGAAGTAAAAATGTCTTCTTGGCAATGAAAGTGGGATTGGGATTCAAAATGGAAACATGTAGAGAACCTAGAAAGAAACACCTACTACTTAGAAGATTATCTTTTTTCCAAAGAAGAAATATATACAAGGAAAAGCGTATTTAATTTCAGAAATATGCAAAATCGTGGAAATGAAGGTCGCCATCCTTCAGGACAAAGATAAAATCAATACCAATTTAAGGAAACAGCTTATTATTATTAATTAACATATATGAAAAACGAAGCCCACCTATTGCTTGATTTATTATCATGATAAGGGAAACGTTAAAATTAGGACTAGAGGATAAAAGAAGTCAGTTGGTTATCAAATGTCATAAGAATAAATATCTACAATTGAGAACCGTGTGAACAGCGCTGGAGCAATGCTAGATCAGGTGATAATTTTTAAATATTTATTTTTTGCAAAAGAAACATTTAAAAAAAAAATAATTTTATAATATATTTGCAACCGCGTTGCAACACATCAAGAAAATGTATTATCGCTAACTTTGTCGTCATTGTCCTTGATCATAGTTTAAATTAAATAATTGTTTTTACCTTCCTACCTATATTCGGTGAGGAAAGTATTGCGATCGGGTAAAATTTTCGATATGCGGCTTTCGAAGGATCTATACGTTTCACAGCCCCCTGAATTCGAAAAACACATTTTTAGCCATTGGCCTGTCTGTCTGTTTGTGCCAAGATTGTCTCGGGAACTAGTGAACCGATTTTGTTGCTTCTTTTTTATGGTTTTGACTACTTGTGCCTATGGCACAAATTGGGTTCTCCATACGCAATAGCTGCTGCGTAATAAATGAAAAACATGTTTTTCTATAGACTGTAGCGTGAAGACGGCTCTAATATAATTTTGACGAAACTTTACTATAATGTTCTAATAATTGTCCTTTCAATATTCGTGCATTGACTAAATTTCCGAAAAAAATCAGGAAAAAAAATTTATAAAAAAAAGAAAAATGTTTTGGGGCCTAACTCGCTAAGTATATATTCTATCGTAAAATTTTTAATAAAACTTTTGAAAGGTAATTAAATTACCAACAAAACAAAAAAAAAAAACATCCGAACATTTGACAATTTCCAATGTAAGAGTCCATATCCTCGTGTCAGAAAGGGTTAAATGAGAGAAAAAAAATAACTAAGTAAAAGTAAGAAAATCTGTTGCCCGCGTCACACAAACATCACTATTTCCGCTACTTTTAAAAGAAATTATTGTTTAACAAGATTAGGCTATAGCTAAAAGTTTTTGATCAGAAATATTAGAGGGTATTGAAATTTTTACGCCGATCTTCCTTAAGCCGGTTTACATTGCTTTAGTTTATCAAATAAATCGTACTTAAATCTTTTCTTTGATCAATTTTCAGGAAAATAAATCTAATTCAATTTTTGTTTGTTTCTTGATGGACATATGTAAAGATATAAAAAAAAATTCTGAAATAGGTAGGAAAGGAAAGTCGTGTGAGTGGACACACCAGATTTTTTATATTGCCAATAGATCTCTGGGCCATTACCCTTCTAGTTTTCATTCAGGCTGAAAGGGCAACATATAGGAAGAGACAGAACGATTGGATTTGGAGGATTAAAGATCGAAGAGTGAAATGTGGTGTATTTATCAAGTACGAAGGATCTAGGTTGTGTATGGTGTGATTTGAAATAAACCAAGTTACACATACTATTTTTCGAAGAATCTTGGATTACGCGGTTTGAATTTTGTATATGTCCTCGTGTTTTGCGGAACTATTAAGTTCTGCAACGTTTTTCTAAATATGTCTTAGTATAGTTGTGTAGATTAGTCGCTTGTTTTTTAAGTAGGGTGGAAATTCTTAATCAATTAGTTAATAAAAAATTAACAAGCCACAGAAGTGAAACAAAAAGTTTTCGAGTTATATTATCGAAAACAGTCCAGTAATTTAGGAAAACTTGAAGGCTAGCTACCAAATAAGAAAATTGTTTTCTGCCCTAGGTTATTACAGGAATAAAAACGATATCGAAATATTTCCAAATTGAATAAACCTTTTGAATTTTTTGTATGATAATTACCATTATTTAGTAACTTCTGACTCTAATAAACAAGTTTAAACATTTACATAAATAAAGAGCAGATGAAAGGGTATTACAATATTAACTATACTTTTATGAAAACAGATTTATAAAGCTATGGTTAAGAAGACTAATTTAGAATTCAAAGCAAGATTAATAGTCGTTTCTTAGTTCAATGAACTGAGCTTCTAACGATTTACAGATAACTCGACTTAAACCCTGTTCCAAGTTAGAACACGATTCACCCTTTACTTCTACTATACTAAAGAGACGGACTGAGAACTTATACTCAACACTATTATTAAAGGGACAGAGTAACCTTAAGTGCGGCACAGAACCGCTACCGCCTGGTTTTTAATTTCTACCCTTTTCTTACTTAATTGGTCTCTTTCCTTTAGCCTCCATTTTATTCTCTCTCTTCGCCTAACTTTGGTAGGTCTGAAAAGCGTACAACGCTAAAACAATTAAATTCAAATTTTCTTCCGAATGAAGAAATTTTAGACACATTTCTTCATGTCATCCATATCACAAATATTTAAAAAAAGAAAGAAGTTCTCAATCTAACTCACATAATATTCATTTTACCCTTGGCTCGGGAGTAAAAAGTATTAAAATAGAAAAATAAGTTACTAAAATTTATTTTATTTATTAGCATTCGAATTATTATTTTATTTTCGAGAAATCTCTTAATTTACAAGTTTGCGAGTTTTCATGAATCCAAATTAATGATTAATCCCCCCCCTCCCCCCAAAAAAGACCAATTGTTCTCATAAAATATTTTCTAGTCGTCTTTTTCTCGAAAATAATAAATTTGTTCCCAGTATCGAATATTGTTTAAAAAAAAAAAAAAAACAATACCATAAAAGTATTCTGCTGAATCGATGCTTTATTTGTCATTTGAACTTTCTCAAGTCGAAGTAAGGAAGTGATTTGGGGTTATTTGGAACCATAATTTAAGGTAATTTGCAATTACCCTAAGAGGTAATTTGCAAGTGTGTCAGTTAATCCAGGGATCTCCAAATAACGGCCCGCGAACGTTTCTTTGATTACAAAGTAAACATTTAAAAACTATTAAAAAAAAAAGAATCATTCAGGAAGGAAAAGGATCATTCAGAAAATTACTCACACAATAGTTTACTACAACATTAAACGTTGTAGTATAATGTTGTGCTATAAATTTTATAGCATGTTTTTTTTTCTCTGTTAGAAAGCTCATTTCACAGCTGGTGTCATTTCTATAACAAGATTTTTTTTTTTCATCAAAAGCCATGACCCCCGGGCCTAAGGTCTCAATGCAGTCCGCGGATTTTGGTGGAGATCTCAATATGGCCAGTGGTAGCTAACCCATTTCCAGTTATTCCACAATGCCCAGATGCCCAGGGATATACTGCAGGATGACTTAATCATAGGTATCTGCGAGGCGTTCGAACTCAGTGGGATTAAATGGGTGACTTTCCACTAGGACTTAAGGCTCAAAAGAACCGAAGCTGCGTCGTTAGGAAAACGATTTTTGATTTCCGAGACCTCTCTAGTTCTATCAGGATTCTGGTTTCTTCCAGTATTGACTCTTGCTCGGCTACATATTTTGTTGAGTTGGTCCCCGTGCCAATCGCTTTATCAAGTGTGTGGCCGTTTGGAAATTCTATGTGGCTACCTCCACCTCTATTTCATTAATCAGGGTAGATTTTAATCCTATGGTAATTACTCTTAGGATCTGATATTGGACAACAAAAGCTTTTTGGAAATTACAGTTTGCAACACAACGCACCAATTGATTATTCCGTTCTCCAATATTGGAATGACATATCTTGTACAAAGAGACTTTAAGGTCTTATAATCTGCTCCAAAGGCGGATCTACCGGGGGAGGGGAGAGAGGAGGGAGGCTTTCGGGCTGGAGTCCCCTCCCCTCCAAAATGATAAGATATCACCATGTTTTAAGAAAAAAATGTTAAAAATCATCTCTAAAAGTATTATTGTTCATGTAATAACATTTAATAGAACTTCAAGAATCACTAGTAGTTAGTTTATTTCTTTTTCTTTTGAAGTAATTATCATTATATTTGAAGAAAAAAAAATAATCTTTCAGGCTGAAGCTTCCCTCCCCCAAAAATGAAATATTGGATCCTCTAGTGATCCGCTCCCTAACTTGAGCGGGATAACATAATATCATTCCACTTGTTCCTGTAAGATTGTCGTTCTGATGAGGTTGACTAAGTGACATCGCACAGTTTTTTCTAGTTTATCACATACTCATTTTTTATTAAAATATGTACACTTCATGGAGATAGACATATTGTCAATGTGAAAAAAAAAAACCACTTTGCTCTCCAAATTTTTCATAAAGTCTCCCACAAATAACGTTCAGAAAATAAAATAAAATTGGAGCAGATGTTCAGCACATTGATTGCTGCTCCAGACTTGTTGTGGCATTCTGACAGATTTAAAATTTCTCGGTATTAAACCAGCTGCTGTATAAAACTAACAAGAGTTGCGTTGTAAATACTAAGTTTTATGGTAGTATCAAAAGTAACTGGTTCTTTCATGTGTAAATCATAAATAATTGCAGAATCAATATTATTTTCAAAGTTTCATATGCACTTCATATAAAAACTGAGATCTGGGTAAAATGTAATGAATGGTAAAGGAATTAAAGCCTAATGTATAAAACATAAAAATTAATACAAAACTAGAATTTGCACTTCCTGGTAGAATGAATCTGTGTTAATTTCAGTAAA
This sequence comes from Nezara viridula, assembly GCA_928085145.1. Classification (NCBI taxonomy): domain Eukaryota; kingdom Metazoa; phylum Arthropoda; class Insecta; order Hemiptera; family Pentatomidae; genus Nezara; species Nezara viridula. Next base: position 61,386,349 of record OV725080.1, on the reverse strand, counting down.
TAAACCAAATAATGACATTAAATTAATTAAAAAACACAATAATATTTACTTAATAACAATCGGTTATAAAAACTTGAACTTTTCTTTTTTGGAAATCATTTCTTACAGACCAATAATTTATTAATTTTAAATGAACATTTTAAGCAACAACTCAGAAGTTAAAAAATCCAAATGAAAAGGTTATCAGCAAGGCCCGGATTTTTATGCAGTAAAAACACACAGAATATGCCATATAATATGTAGTAAATAACCCTGTAACATGCAATAAGAAAAACCATGAAAAATGCAGTTACTAATCTCTAAACACTTACACTTGCTAAACTTATTAATTACTTGATTTCTAATCGGTCAGTAACGTATTTAAATAAAATGATGCGCCTACAAAAAGATTTTGAAATAAAAATGAAAATATGGAGGAGTGAAAATTACAATAATTTAATTTTTTTTTAAATATCTAAACTAAAGATTGAAAATAACTAAACATATACAGTTAATAAGGTTATAATAAACATATATAAATTATAATAGCTGAAAATGTAGAATGAAACACATTTAAAAAAATAAAATATCAAAATAATGCGAAATTTATACAAACGATAAAAAACAATAATTGTATTAATACATAATGAAATAGGTATAGTAATAAAATATAACAAATGTGGAATAATAAGTATATAAATGTATCAAAATTTTGTATGTTAAGGGATAAAAATCTAATATGAGTGTTTGTTAAAACAACAACATAATTAACAACTTGTGCAATAAATGACATAAAATAGATAAAACATTTGCATTAGTCTACTTTACAGACACGATCTGGTTAAAAATTAATCACCAGATGCATATTTAAATTTGCTTCTGTGAAACTGAACCTTTTATCATTTAAAATATTTTCATAATCAGGAAATGATCTTTTTATATCAACAGGCATGATAGGGGCAAATTTACATCCATTTAAAATTACTGAGTTCAGGTCAATGTTTCTGAGAAAAATTTAATCTTCGCTATTTAAAATTTTATTAATACTTTCCAGAATTGTTTAATTAATACCTGATTTTTTTTATAAAAAAACATCTTCCATTTTTTCATTTAAAGTTTCGCCCACTTGGCCTGGTACCACTGGTTTTCCATCAGTTGTAAGTACTGTTCCCTGTTTTTGTATGGTTCAATCCAAGATTTCAACTTTGATAAAAATGAATATACTTTTGGCCTTTTTAAATAAACGAAATATGATCTTTTGCAAAGAAGGTAGGCAGCAAACTGAAATAGAAACTTAGTATGATGTTTACATGAGAATAATGGGAGAAATAGATTTCTGGGAATTAGTGAAATCTTTAAAGAGAATTATTGAAGGGTACAGCGAAAGATATGTATTAAGTATACAAATGTGGTAGATTTGGTTGTTTTGTTCATTGAAAATAAACCTACGATTGTAATCTTAAATTTCATCTTCAATGTTGCATTTTAATTTGTTTATATAAATAAATAAATATTCATTCACACAAATATATATATAGTTCATTTCATTAAATTAATCATAATATGAAATCACATGCATTTAGTCTTTTGACTATTTGACTAATTGCATCATAGTGTACTAATTCGTATAGATCAGCGGTTAAAAAAAATCACGCAAACAAAATATGAAAATCCATAAAAATTCAGGTTTTGGTTATCAGGGTCAAATAACAATAGAAACTGCGATAAAACTTGTGTGAGCATCAATATGAGGCTTGATGGAATTCAACTTTATTCCTAAATTTCCTTAAAAACTGAGTGCTTTTATACTGATGTTCAGTTTATCGTCTGCTAATAATTTTAAGGTCCAAAAAGTGCTCACCTTTTTTTTTTTTTTTTCAAACTATCAACAGATACCAAATACATCATAATTGATACAAAACTCAAGAAAAAAATATAGTTATAAGGTTTTGGAATTAGGTTTGATATGTCCTCAATGCTCCTTACTTTATCTCTAATAAAATCATCCATAACAACTTTAATGGTCCTTATGTTTATGATTTGGTCCTATCCAGATACCTATCCTTCCATAATAAACATCAGAACCCTCTCGTTTCTAACTTTGCTTCCTCTTCGATCTCTGAAGTGTCTGAAAAGAAGATGGCCTTGACACTTCCTGTTGGAAATACATTTTGGAGTGCTACCAGGGGATAGTTTCTCAACAAGTGTTTTCATGTTATTATTTCTTGTTATCACATTTCCTGAATGTATTTGTATTCTTAATACAGTTGTAAATGTCATAAATAAAAAAAGATCTGACATGAAGCATTTAATGTCGATTAATTATAAGGAATAGGTCATCTAAGTCAACCGAGAACAGTCAACAATTTACCTTTTTATAATGATTAACAACAAAGATATCTAACATATTTTGGTAGTCAACAAGCTACTGTATAAGACAAATGCAGAGGTGATTAGTAAATATTCATTTTTAGGCCATTAAACATTCATAAATCCATTTAAGAGACAGAAGTGCATTATAATATTCACGTGAATTGATGTGTTCCTCTATTTTATAGAAATTTATTAGTGGGGACTTAGTTAAGTATGTATATTACAAAGAGCAATTACTGCAACAACAGCGGAAAATTTTTAACCAATATTAATTTGGAAATAAGAAATAGGAAAAGATTTATAAGCAATCATTAATAAAATAATACACATTTTAAATGATATGGCAGACGCACTGCCTTAAATTTAATATTAAAAACAGATGTCAACAGAACTATAAGTTAATGCATAGTGAAATACCAGAAAAAGAAGAAATTTATTATTTAAAAAAAAACTGAGAAGATAACAGATTTATTTTGACTAAAGAAATATACACATTGGAAAGCAACAGGAAGGTTCTGATATTAACCAATTATTTAATAATAGCTTGCTTGGTAACTTAGGGATTATAAATGGATGCTCTTCAAGTTTTGTATACGGATGAAATACTATCAGCAATGACATGAAGATTAAATGTTTAGTATGAGAAGATACTTAAAAGGCTCAATAAGAAATAAAAACTATCAAAATTTAACCTATTCAGAGGCTCAAGACTATTTGATTAATAAAGCAATAAATTAAACAACATGTATAATAGCATAAGCAACCCCTATATCTATTTCATAAAATCGCATAGAGCATTTACTAACATCTATAAGACCCACTTTAATTCGGAGCAGAAGATATTGAAATAAAAACTCAATTATACCCCAATCAGACAAATCTGTTGAAGAACATCCAATGGAAGTTACAATACATCCAAATGAACAAATAGACTTTAAACATTACATAGACAGAAATGAAAATAAAAACAGGCCAAAGTTCACTTAAATAACTAGCATGTGGTAATGAAAAAATGACTAAATGTGGAAAAAACTGTTAAATAGTATAGAAAAAGACAAATGTCAATAAAATGAAGGAAAAGCATTAAAAATGTAAATACAAAAAAAATTGTTAATATTTAGCTACTTCAGTAGTATTTTCAAGGCCACTCAAAGGTGTCTTCAAGGGATAAATAAGCTTTTATACTTTCAATAATTTTTTATTTTACTTCCAACGAAGTTTTGAGCTGATTAGCTCATTATCAAGTCATCAAAACATTTTTTTATATACTATAATGTATTTCAATATATAATTTTATGAACTACTATTTATAGTACATCAATTGTCACTGAATAAATATATTCCTCGTCAGTATCTCCCTCAAATTTTTGCGCATTAGTTGATGCATGTCCCCAGTACTACCTCCTCCGTCTACTTTTTAATATTTAAAAGTAATTATTGAAGTATTGAATTACTACAAATTATTGAAAGTATAAGGGCTTATTTATTCCTTGAAGATACCATAGTACAAATATAAATTTACAATTTACAAATATAAATTGTAAATACTTTAAAATAAATATGTGTAATGTAGAAAAAAACAAAACTATTATTAATAACATATGATGTTCTAACAATGAATATTAATGTCTCTGAGGATGGACAAAGAGTCCGAAATGTAGGACAGAATAAATTGACAAATATACGGAAGAAAAAGTTTTCATGCTTTATTCTTAAAATAACACAAACCCCTCCTTAAATAAATAATAAATATTAAATAATATAAGAGAGAAAACGGGTAGAATGTGCCTATGTCTTAATTGATAATAATTCTGTCTATATTGTCTTACTATTTAGAATAAACAATTAGCAATACTTTGAATATTAAAGTACCCAAGCACCTTGGAGTGATAAAATTACTAGTGTATTTACAATAACGATAAATCGTATAATCTTACAAATCGAAACATTTCCATCAAACCTACGCATTAAAACACTGACAAAAATTGAAAACATACCTAACTTATTACAGAACATTCAGAATTATAAGTAATGAGTTAACAGACATGTTAGCATTTACAGAAACTAACAAAAATTTCAATGGTAATTAATATTGGACTAAAACAAAATAACACGATATTTAACATAATTAGAAACAAATATAGGATATTTGATACCAAACAGTAATATTTTACCTAGTATAATATTATACACAAAATAGTTTATGACTTGGCCTCACAAATAAGGATTTGGAAATAGGACAATCGACAGAGAAAATCCAACAGACCTAAATTTACTATTTCTTTAATTTAAAGAAAGAAGGAAACTATAAAAAATATGTATCAAGAAAAGAGTGAATTTAATAAAAAAACAATTGTATGGTAACTAATAACACAAAATATTACTAAACGACCCATAATCATACAAGAATTCAAATGTGACAAAGATAGACAAAATGACAATTTTAGGAGGGCACTTTTGTTTATTATTTGGCTGCGAGAACACTATTTCTGATGCATATTCATGTTAAGTTTATTAGTAGATATAGATTAAGTTTAAAAAAAATAAATTTGTTTTAATAAGAAGTCAACAAAATTGTTATAAAAACAAATTTTGATTGTCATATAATAATTGAGAGACCAAGTTTTAAATATGGATAGCTAGATTAATAATATAAATATTTCAGCTAAAAGTAAAATTGTTCTTTTTTTATAAATATTTGGGCAAAATATATTCGTGAATCCAATTTTAAAATGATCTGTAGTCAAAAAATTTTGACTTTGCTGAATTTGGAATAAAAAAAAAAAAAAAATGAACTGTATGTAATATACCTATTTTGTACTATTGTTAAAATTACAATTATCATATACAATATTAACAATAAAATTGTTAAAATACTAATTATCTATTGTTAAAAACTTACATATATTTCCAATTGAATGCAAATGGGAAGGTTAGTTATAGGGATAGATCCCTACTGGACAGCTGGGATTTGATCCCGATTCAAACCAATGTTTAAAATGGTCCCATTCTTCTACTAACACTAATATTTGGAATGGCTCAGTACATTATGAATGGCAAATTACGGAAATACAATAACAAAATAACATAAAATCATATAAATTTGTATGAATAAGTGATATAAGAATATGTAATTTGACTACTATACTATTGGTGCCGGTTATGACTTGGTAGCATTAAGCTCACACACACATATATATTTATACACACACATCCTATAATTATAATTTATTAATTGGAGTGATAGAGTTTATTGCTACTTGTTTGTTAATAGATAAGAATCCTTTAAATTTTCATAAATAAACAAATTAATTCAAATGTTTAGTAGTATGAGTTTAGTCTGTTTGTGTGTATACCATTTCAAAGATGTCTTGTCATAGTTTCCTATTGTTCGGATCACAAGGTTTTCAGATGGTGTTAGCTCAAAAAATCTCTGCGTTTTAAAATAAATATATTGTTTTATAGAGGGAAGCTGTAACTCTGATAACATAATAGGTATTTTGGAATGATGTGGCTAATTGTTTATGATTCTCATATATGTATTTTGAACCACATCAAGTTTTCCGTAATTAGCCTTGCATGTCTAACTCCATACTGGGATGGAATAAGTAATTAAAGGGCAGATTACTGTTTTATATAAAATCAATTTATTTTTTATAGTCAATTGTATGAATATCTATTGAAATATGGTGACATATTGCTGATAATGGTTTTTGCTTTATTGCACTTGTTGTTAATATGTTGGTTTAATGTGTATATTATGGTTTATGCGTGGTCTTCTTTTTTTTAAATAATAGCTTCACTTTTTTTTTATCATTTATTTTTATTTTACATTTTTCAAAATACTTACAGAGCTTTATAAATTGGGATTGTAATCTGTTGGTTACAGTGTCGGTTTTGAAAGAAGTGTAGATAGCTATATCATCTGCATATAGGGAGTATTCTACTGAAGGAATGGAAGAGAGGTCTGAGATATGAGAAAATAAGTAATTTTAAGTACTTGCAGTAACTTCAACAATTTTCATTAATCTATGATGGCAGGAGCAATTAATATAATATATCTGCAGCTAAGATCAATTCGACATTTGTCAAATATAATAGAATAGAATAGAAAATAACTTTATTATGAGACAAAGTTTCTTGAAAAAAACAATATCGTACGAAAATAAGAGATTACTTCTGGCCTAAGCCTAGAATTATGAACAAAACACTTAAAACTATCTATAGAATACTTAAAACTATATACAATGGTGAAACAATATAAATATATGCTTAAGGAGAAAGAAAAAAAGGAAGAAAATATATAGTGGTTGAGTGGATATGGAAACTGCTTGGGTACATTCTGAGAGGAAAGAGTGGAACTAAGGTGGATGAATTCAAATCTCAAACCAACTGAGAATTTCAAGGGTCTCTGTGAATGCTTTAACATTACAGGAGAAAGTTTTAAAGTATAAAATGTGGAGATTAGATTTGTTTATGTGTAATTTCAGGAGGAAAACTTAATAATGGTGTTGACAGTGTGAGTAGACACATAAATCACCTATTTTTCAGAATACAAGCACAATATATGATAGCATCAAAAGAATAAAACTCACAAGTTAACTGTAAGAGATAGAGAAACAAATTTATGAGAAAATGGAAATAGACATGTACATATTGAGATTTAGGCCATTTTATTACTGAATATTTTCCTTTGTTGTGGGGTAAGAATAAATTCAACATAACTGTTATAAGAAATGAAAAAAAAAATTAATTATAATTAATAATTAATTAAGATTATTATTATTAATAAAATAAAGTTATATATAGCTCTTTCATTGAAATAATGATGACCAAATAAAAGTGCACATTTCCTAAATTATATTATTTTCAAAATGAACTTCACATAAGTTAGGAGATCAGTACCTAATGGTATCTCCATTTTTTTTCAATCACCATCAATAACTTTTAATCATTGAAAAACAGAGATTGAAGTGAACCAGGTTTTCAGTTTTTATTTTTTCTGCTGCTTATAAAATTTTCTTCCACAGTTCCTCGTAACTTTGAAAAGTTTCACAGCTGTAACTTACTTGGAAGGGTGTTGCCAGTAGTTTTCAATAGAGTTTAGATCTGGTAAATGTGGCGGTCACTTCAAATCATTAATGTTCATTTTGCAAAAAACAGCTTTAGTATACGGAGAAGCAAGGAGCTTTGTCATGTAAAAAATAATAATCTCCACTTAGTTGGACTAACGTGGTGCAAACATTTCAAATAAACTTCTTTCAATAGAGGATTAAGGAAAATGTAATATGAATCATTATTGTTGTGACCTCTTCATTATTTGAGGCAGAAAGGAGTTATAGTATGTTAAAAAAGCTGTAAACTATTTTTAAGAAATACCATGAACCATGAACGACTAAACCATTTGATGGCATGCAACCCTCATAAAGATATTTTGGATTATATTTTTGGAAAAGAGATAGCTGATATTTTGTAACCAATTGAGTTTATCTCATTTCTTTTTATCAATATTTAATATGTTGAATTTTACATTACAATTGGAAATGCATTGTTCAATTTTTAAAGGCAATAATTATGTATGATAAATTGGTAAAAAATATAAGTATATCAGTATATAGAAAAATGAAAATCATTTGTATAATAAAAATATTTATTTAGTTACTTTATTAATGTAAATAAGTAAAAACAAATTAGGTTATAATTAGAAAAACTCCAACCACTTAGTATGCAATTAGATGCTATGCTATAACAAATATAAACATTTTTTTCATATTTCTTTATTCAATAAATTTTAAAAAATCATAAAAATTTAAAACAATTCAGTTTATTGGAATTTCAGAAATAAACCTTATTAATGATAAATGTACTATATGCAAGTTATAGGGTCTTGAGAAGACCAAATGTTTACATTTAAATAGTTTATTTTTATGACACAAATGGAACAAAACTTATGTTTTGTTTTTTCTACACGTACTACAGTACAGTTTGTTGCACATGCTGAAAATCTTCAAATGTTCTTGTAACAGGAATACAACTTGTGGTTAAGAAACTTTTTTTTGGATCATTTTTTTTCATAATACCCATGAATTTACTATAACCGAAAAGAAAATATTGAAAAAACATAGATGACATTTACGAGATGAAAATTATCAATGCAGTAATTAAATGATATTCTGAATAGAAGTTGGTTGGGTTTTTTTTTTTTACCAACTTATCTTTAATTATTTACTCCAGTTAACCATCAATCCACTATCGTAAATAATATTCTTATTTCACACAATAGCATTATAAATATTTATAAAAAACTAAAAAAGAATCAATTAGTAATAACAATCAACCAGCAAACTGTAAAGATAGGATATGTACAATAGTCACAATGTCTAGCACAAAAAAAAAAAAATTAATCTACAAGACCTAACAGGAATGAATCGACATCCAATTCCTAATTAACTTTCACAGGATATACTGCTAAAATAAACGTATCCACTACTGTAGCCTTACTTATTAGTGATTGTTATTGATTATAGGAGCAAATATAACCTATCTGGTTTTACATCTGTTAATTCATGGTCCACCCTAATACATAAACTGTTATTGCATTTACTTTAGCTACATAATAACAAAACTCTGACATTTCAGAAAACATCATAATTCATCGGCTCAGAGTCTTGTCAAAGCTGGATTCGAAATTAATTTAGGATGATTTAAAAAAAACAAGAAGAATTAAAGAGCAAACTATATGAGGTTCCTGGTAGTGAAATATTGGCAGTCAATCTGGTAGAAAAGAAGCTATTACTAATGTTAGATTGTTAACTAAATACAATTATCTGCAAGCATATTTATGCAGAATAGATGTCAATAAGAATTTGATACCTTAGAGATCATCTAGACATATATCTTTCTTTTAAAGACTTTATATACAGTTTTTATTAATCGTACAAGCCAAATAGGCAAAAATATAAGTTTGTTGGGCTGCCAGAGACTGAATGGTGAATAAGCCTACTAATTAATACATATAAGAAAAAAATTATTTTAATATACATACGGTTTCATATCTAGCATGTTAAGCTAAATCGAAAAATGGATTTTTTTTTTCAGATTGAATCATGATTAGTCTCAGATGTATTTTTCATTGGTTAGGTCAGTATAATTTAAACACATCAGAAATGACCCTATTGCAATACTTCTCTTACCTAGTATAAGTAAGAAAGTAAAAATATACATTAAAGGATTTATTTTTTAGAATATTTCAAAGAAACTGAAAATTTTAACAATAAAATAGTCAATAATTTAAATATTTAGGAACTGATAAAATTAGTAATTTTTAACAGATCCTGTTAAGGCCTATGTCAGATATAAGTTTGAATGTGAAAGGAATAATTTAACAGATAAAATAATTACTAATGTATTTACCGGGATACAAATACGTGCCTTTCTTTATTTTCACTATGGCCAGGTAGTTGGTACTTGTCGAACTGTACTTATCACTCCAACTGAAAAATGAATAAATAAATTATAACAAAAATATAAAGAGTTTCAGCTAATTATATGGAGGCCTTCCTTTTAAATCCAAGCTTTATGGTCCTGAACATTTCTGTTAGATGAAAATTTAGAAATGTGTTTCACAATTCACCTCAATATCTAGGATGAGAACTATGTGACATGCAAATGTAAGTGATAAATGACTATACTTTATGAATGCCTATAATTATACTCCAATAAATTATATATTAAATTTACTTATTATTTACTTTTACTGTAATCTTTTAATGAAATCATGTTCATAAATTCCTAGTTTTTTGTACTTCAATGCCTAAGTGTTGACACAATTAGCCCAATATTAATGGAACTTAAAGAATTAACATTTAATTTAAATCTGATGATTAATAAAGTAGCCAAAATGTTTTAAGTACTGCAGAAACTGTTATAAAAGCTAACTATGGACACTAGGAATAAGCAGAAAACAAGAAATATTATCCACAATTGGCAATATAAAAAAAAAATACATGTACTCTAATTATCAAATATATAACTTTCTGGATTGATAATATCATTATCCACTTTAATTTTCTAATGTTTTCTTTTGTATTAGGAAGTTTTTAAGAAATAAATAAACAGTAGTTTTAGCAATTGGCATATTGTTGAAAGGTACAAAATGTGTATAATGGAAATTTTTAAAACAAATTAAGCAACTTGTATAAATGATACGTAAAAAACAATTTGTTTCCTGTAATCTAGAAAAAAATACTATCTTAGAGAAATTAGTATTTCTTAATGTTTGTTGTCCAAGAAGGGAGGAACAAATATATTGTGGTGTGTGAACAGTTTAGATTTTAATAAAGGTATACTAAAAATAGAGCTGGAAAGGGTTTGAACCCATTAGTAGTTAAAATCTTTGATATATTTTTTTTTTTTTGTTCTTCCCTACCTCGCCTTTTAGGCTATACGGGATTTTTCCGGGCCGGGGGGTGAGGGCGGGGAAATTTAAAATCCCCTCCGGCACCGGGACGCGAACTCGTACTTTTTATATCATCTCAAATCTCTGTTATCCGGTTGCCAGGCAACTAGCGGTGCTGTTACACACGCTTTAGCCTATTCGGCCACCCCGCCCCCTAAAATCTTTGATATAAAACATTGAGGTCATCATGGAGCATGATCCTGTAACATTTACTTAGATATTTCTAATTAAATCAATCAGCTATAATATATTATCCCTTCTGTGCTCATTTATCAACTATATAATCCTCGAGGAGCTTTAGATCACATTATAAATAATATAATGCTTAAATAATGTAATATTATATTTATATTACCTAAACCAAATATTCAAAAACTAGTTTAAACAAAATAAGCTATAAAAACATCTACACTTTCAGCAATAAACGATAAAACAAACAAATAAATATACACCAATGTATTGCTGCTTTCGAAGAGGGCTACCACAACTCAAAAATTAACTTTTAACAGATTCTTGTCTGTGTATGTATATATGTAAGTGTATAGATACATACTTAATGACAGTAATTCAAGAATAAAGTCTGCACAACTCGAAAATTAGGATAAAAGCATCAGTAGGTGTTTATACCTGACATCCCTTTGGAAAAATGAGAATAATAAGATTTCAGCATCTCCTAGACCTCTGTTTCATAAGTTTTTGGTTCCTATACTTTCTTCTTGCAAATTTACTTGCTACTTTGCTTTAATCTTGCTGAAAAGTGTAATTGAAATAATGGATGGCAAATTAGGAAGGTCCCTTACAGTCCAGGAACAACGATCTTTCAATAAGGACACCATAACTTAACTTTGTATTTTTATCTTTAAATACTTCGATTTACCTTAAACTTTTTGTTTTATTTTTTTCTTAGAGTGATTAGAGATTATGTTTATCTAGTTTTATAAAGAGATTGGAAATGTGATGGTTGTCAGCTACTGGAGCCTTATATTGGGCCTTATGTCCTTAGCTGACAGGCCTGTACTTGCAATTCAAAGAGATATACTTGTCTCAAAAATGGAAACATCTACTGATCTCTCATTAAAAGAAAACAAATGCTAGATATAATAATAAAATACAAATCGAAAATAGATTTTCCTATTGCCTAAAATAGGTTCTTGGTAGTGTTCAGCATTCACCGATAAATTTAAGTTGGGAAATGAAAGAAGTTAGTTTGGTAATAAGGTAAAGATAATTTTTGTTAGTATCTATTTTAAAGTAAAGAATATAAAATTTCAAGACTTTAATTGCCATAATTACATTCTTGTTTCATCTCTGTCAGCTACAGAAACATTTCAAGTTAAACAGTGCCAGCTGCAGGTGTAACAGCATTATTCTCTAAATTAATTTTTTAAAAATTTCTTTAAGGTTTGCAAACAAATTACTTCTTATTTTATTACTTATGTATTCTGTCTATATATTCGACGTTTTGGGGTTCTGCCCTATCTTCAGGAATATTCTATAATATAATTATCATTATTACATTATAGATAATGTCTATCTAAACCTTTTTAAATAATTCACAATTTTTAACTAGATGCTATAATTATATTTTTTCTTTTTGTTTCCTAAATATTGTCATACATGTACCATCAATAATTTGTTATTTTATCATATTTCTAATATCTTAGAAACATTCTAACCTTATATTGTTACACTGAACTGTATCAAGTGAATTATATAAAAAGATTAGGATAGACTATTTTAAGTGGATATGAGTAAGCAATAAAGATAATTATATTGTAGAATATTCTTGAAGATGGGGCAGAACAAAGAAACGTTGAATATGTAAGCAGAATATATGAGCAGTAAAATATTTACTCCAGAATGAATATTCAAGATAATTCATTCTTTCAATTCATTCATTTTCAAGATAACAGAATTCATTTTTTCATAAACCTTAAAGAAAATAAAAAAATCCTTCCTGTAGAGAGAAATTTACAAAAAAAAAAATGATTTTTTTTTTAAATTTAGGTGGATGTTTCATGGTTTTCAAAGTAGGCATATTTTGATGGGGTTGTGAATTTTTGGAATGGAATGTTTAAAACCGGAGGGCAAGGGGAAAACATGGGACAAACCACAGCTAATGCAATTGTATAGACCAACAATTAATTTGTTTCATTCTACTTTTGCTTGTACTGTTTTTAAGAAGAGGATAACAATAAAATATCTTGGGAGGAGGGGTAGGGGGATATTTTATTATTATTTTTTTTTGTGGCTTTATGCATGGGCATATGTTACCAATATACCAATCCATATTTCATACCAAGTACTTCACTCTCAGTACAACAATAAAATGCAGGGGAATATGTTAGTGTGTAATAACTTGGGGAGATGGGCATCCTTGACTCTCATGATTTCTTTTATAATATACAATCAGAAATGAACCCATCCCTAATACCACGAGAAACCTAATATTTGATCATTGAATTTAATAAGCATTAAATTAAAAATTGGTAAAACAATGATAAATTTATAAGTCCCTAATAAAATTTTAATTCAAATAAAACATGTATGTGAATGACTTTCATAAACCATGGTTTATTATTATAAAATAATCCATTGTACAATATAAAACAAAAAAACTAACAAATTTAATTAGTAATTACTATTATAATTAATATTTACGAATATTATAATACTAGTACAATCCTATCATAAATGTTTTGCAATACTTTTTAGTTTTTTGTTCACTACCACTAGTTTTATGAGAAAGTTTGTTAAGATCTCCGTTTAATTTTAGGAGTGTTACCTTCTAAATATAAGCTTGAGAATAAAATCAAAACAAAACTAAATTCTTGTCTTTGAAAAAATGATTCAATGAAAATATTACAAATGATAACAGTCTGTAGATGATCCTTCGCGGGCTTGTTCCATGCCATTTATATAAACTGGGATTCGTATAAAAATACATTAAAAAAGCGCAAATATATAAAAAACTATTTAAATGTTGGTTAAACAATGTATAAATAATTGGTAAGAGAATAACATTGGTGTAATAAAATAAGTTACGATAATTTAACGTGTGTTAAAAACAATATATTAAATGTTTTATTAATGATATTTAAGTAGATTTTATAGAATTCTAATTAAATTGTTTAATTTTAAATATCTTTTGTGAATTTTAGCTATAATTTAGTCAGTTTTGGTTATGGTTTGAAATGGCCTATCTACACTAATTGAAATTGTTTAATTATGGTCAGGTTGTTCAACTTGCAGAAGGAAATAAACCCTTTTAAAAGTTTAAGTTCGGTGTAGTCGTGAAATTTAAAAAGAAAATGTGGACTTTATACGTTGTATTTCGAAAATTTGCATTTAGTTTAAGTGTGTTGATCAGTTATCGTGTAATTACGTATTTTTGATATTATTCTATAGCTCTGTATTCTATATTTAACTGTATTTAGTTATTAATACGCTTTGTGGCACTGAGAGTATATCCGTTTCAAAATGGTGTAAGGAAAAAAAATCTTGTTGCATATGTAGATGCATTTACGTACGTAGATTTGTGTTGTTAAGTTACGGAAAGGTTGTGTATTCTCGTTTAATAAGGAAGCATTAATTGCGAAAAAAGGTAAACTTTCGAAATGGGTAACGTCAAAGGTCCATGTTGAATATTTAGTAGTTATTTTTACTTTTTAAAGTGTACTATTGAACCAGACATAAGTTATTTATTGAAAACTGTCTTTATTATTTATATAATCAATTAAGAAAATAGGTGTAATACGATAAAAATATAAATAAAAACTTACAAAATGCATTAATAAAATAATTAATTCAGTTTTACAATAGTACATTTTAAACTTTAATTTTAAAAGTCAGGGGCAATAACTATGTCATTATATTTGAAAAATTAAGGCAATTATTTAGATTAGAACGGCACGGATTACGCGTGGTTCACAATCACTTCGATCACACTTGTTTATGGAGTGCTGAAAACAGTCTTTCTGATAAATCCGGATGCATTCAGCAGTCCATGAACAAGTGTGACCAAGTGATTGTGAACCACTCATAAGCCCTATAGTCCTCATCTAGATAATTCCCAAATTTAATTTTAATAAGCAAATAATTATGTGATAAATTTTAAATTAATCATTTCCTATTTTGAATTTAATGTCTGTAACATTTGATATTATAAAATATATATTATGCAAATAAAAGATTTTAAAAATTCTGAGAATCATTTAATTATTGCAATTAAAATGTTTTCTTGAAAACTTTTATCTGCTTAAATAAAACGTATTAATTAATTTTTTTTCAGTGATAGTTGCTGTACTAAAAGACTGCATTTGATTCATCCCATTTGAATACAGCAATCCACATTTTTGGTAAGATAACCATTAATTATCAATATTCAATTTTAAAACTGCAAAATGAAACATATCTACATTTTGCTTTTGCAACATTCTGGCACTAACTTTCTGAATTTTAGTTACCCATATCATTCAAGCCATATTAATTTCAATTTCAAAATTTATTCTTTTAGAAATTACTTTTCATCAATTCTTAATCAGATTTATTATAATGTCAATATGATTTAATTTTATTTGTAATTAAATAATTATGTGATTTAAGAATAAATCAGTAGTAATACAGCAATAGAGGAATTATTAAAGTTGTTAGTTCTGTTCTTATTTCTTTATTTTTTCTTATTTATCTTCAAAATTTAGGAAGAAAAGAAAAAATAAATTAACTTTTGAGATATTTTTTTTTGTTTTTCTGTCTCTGATCAGTCAAGCCACTCAACCAAGTTAAGTTACTAATTAGACCAGTTGCAACATATGCATGTGAGACATGGCCACTTAAAAAATCAGTAGGGTTTGAAGGACAACGTCTTTGAACAAAAAAAAATTTCGGTGCATTCTAAAGCCTGTGAGAGAAAATGGGGTGTATCACATTAGAAAGAATAGAGAACTATACTCCTTATATGGCGATATGAAGTCGTCGTAGTAGTCAGGATACCGCATCTGAAATGGTTGGGTCACCTCAATAGAATGGATAATGGGAGAACCATCATAAGGTTATACCAGGGTTATCCGGAAGGAGTGCTGGCTCGAGGGAGGCCACAAAATAGATGGAAGGACAACCTCTCAGAAGATCTCCGAAAATTTAACATACCTTTAAGATTAAGGACACACAGGACTGGACTAGAGTGATTAAGAAGGCTAAGGACTGCCTAGTGCGTTTGTCATGCCCATCAAGAAGTAGAAGAATGTTTTTGCTGTTAAATTATCATTCAAATAAGAAAAAAAAATAGTTTCCTTAGGAAGTGGAGCCCAGTAATGCGTGGACCTGCAGAAATGACCTTACTTAAGTTATTTATCTTAAAATAAAGTAATTAAATCCTATTAATGATATAGAATGAATGGATGTTCTTTCTATGATACATTAAGATGTCCTTGGTCTGCCCATAGATGGGCAAATGCTACTCTGAGTACAGAGTACTAAGTATTTTACTCAAATATCGACCTTTTTTGAGTACCAAAGAATTTAATTAATACATCCGTTGATGTTAAATGATTAATTGAAGTAGTGATTGAATTTCCAATAGTGATTCAATTTGATTAAAATACCGAGTAAAAGACTCGATACTCTGAGTAGCATTTGTCCAACTCTGCCACTGCCTACCATTTCTCTCGATCCATTATCTAAGCTAAAGAGTAAGAGAATATGTTGTACTATACTGTCTATTTATTTAGTCTCTTCCCCCAATGTGGATTCACTCTTAAAATATATCCTCAGTTATTCAGAAATTATCCATCTCCATGATACCACATGATGTAATCATTATGGATTTATCTTTGTCTAAACTCTGTAAAATCTTCATGAGTTTTACTGAAACTAAAAAGTTGTTGCTGATTTATAGTTTTGATCTTTCTTCATTAATTATTTTTCTCATTAGTTGTCCATATGTCTGTACACTCTTAATTTTCAGTGTTTTCTTTACTTGGATGTTTTGGGGATATACTCTAGCGTCATCTCTAGTATCTCTAATTTCATATGTAATACACAATAGATTCTATCTTAAACCAGTCATTTACAATTCTTTAAATTAATAAAAATCGTTATTATTATTAGATTTGTAAATGAGTGGTTTAAGATAGAATCTATAATATACTGCTTATGTCATTCTAGATACTGAAGAGAGGAACAGAGTGTCCGCGAAATATCCAAATAAAGAAAACACTGTAAATTAAGAGTCTTTAATTTGTTAGACTCATGGGCAACAAGTGGAAAAAAAATTACAAAGATGTTTTTGTAGCTTTCAGAAAATATTAAAACATAAACATCTATGCATCAAAATGTGGAGAATCAGTAAGTAAGCAACTGCTCTGTTCCTAACTAAGTGATTGCAAAGGAAAGAAATATTTTGTTTAATTTATCAGGTGGCTTTTGTATATGTATATAATTATGTATGATCATATTATCACTGCTTTGGAAAACCTCCTATGTAGACAAACTTCCAACACCAAGAAAAAGCTCACATTCTCTTATACTTAACTTTTTAAAGATTTTTTCAATAACATCTTTTTGCCAGTTTAGAGACAGGTCTGATGCCCTCGATAAATCTAACCCATGAATCCAATCTACGTTTATGATTTAACTTTTTGTTCTATTACCTTATTGCAAATGGAGAGAGGGGGAGGTGCGCTCAAATAAATACTAAATTTTCAAAATAGTATTGTAATTGTTATGCCGACATTTTGATGCACTTTGTAGGTCTTCATCAGAGCTTGGCGTTGGGCACTACAGGAAGCAATTGATAGACTGCAAACAGACTGCTTCCTGTAGTGCCCGATGCCACGTCCTGAAGACCTACAAAGTGGGTCAAAATGTTGCCGTAACAATTAAAATACTATTTTGAAAATTTAGTTTTTATTTGAGAGCACCCTTCTCCCCTTCCCCCTCCCTCCGTCCAACTTAAGTTTCTAAAGTAGGAGATCACGAGGCCATCTTCTTTTCAGGCGCCTAGGATGGTTATCAGGGATCGAGGAGGAAGCAAGGTTAGAAACGAGAGGATTATTATGGTTCTGAAGTTTATTATGGAAGGATAGATATCTGAAAGAATAAAAATAAATTACAGTTAACAATAATTTGAGTATTTTAGCTTTTATTTAGAATATTAAAATTGGCTATAACTTATTCTTCCAAATTAAACTCACTGACAATTCTCAATCAGGAATATTACTTTTGATCCTTGCTCTTTTACACTAACCTGTATCATGGAATATAACATCTGAAAATTTTCTGCATCCACTCCCACTTAACCAGTTTACAAAACCTAAGTAAAATAGTTAAATTTATATGTGTCCCAAGCCATGTGGGAACCATAGGAAATGAATTGGTGCTCCACAAGAGAAGCACTCACGCTATTTGGACAGAGAAAAGCAGTTCTAACTTCATCAGAACTGAGTAAACTCCTCAAAAAGGTAATTAAAGGTATGGGTTTATGGTAGCCCATGTAGGATGAAAACTTACAAAACAAATAAAAAATGATGTAATGCTATGCATCATAAGGACTACATTTAGAATATATTAAATTATTCCAAATAGAACAGAGTTTAATGATTGTGAACACATATGGTTATTACCTGATGAACATAGCAACCCCCTAGAGAGTGCAATCTTTCGCTAGAGGAATAAAACACCAACGGAAAGACGCCGGCAAAACACCTGCACTGGCATGGTGAGATAAGATCAAAAAGCTTTTCTAACAAAGAAGGGTCAGAAAAGGCTGGAGGGGCCAGTCAGTTGAGTTGGTGATATACACAGTTTAAGAAGGAGTCTGATATAGACAGTTGAAGGAAGAACTCTGAAGCAGACACAGTCGAGGAGAGGCAGTCTGGAGCAGGTAGGAGAAGAAGAGACCTCTAGAAGACGGCGACATCCACACACCATGAAGATACCACCAGCTAAGTCATAACATTCATTTAGTATTACATGTGTAAACTTGTGTTGGCAGTCAATTGCAATAATAGAATCAATAGATCATTGGTAACTTTAATAAACCCAACTATTGTGCATATATGTTTTTGTTTGGTTAAACTTATAAATAGATTAATTAGTATTCAATCTTGATATTTTAACAATCTCCCTTGCCTGCCACTATTTAGATATATATACAAATAGTAAATTTTTAAAAATGAAATCTTTTGAAAAGATATCCAATAAAAATGATATTAATCAATCTAGGATATTACAGTAGGGGGTCTGTGGTATCTAACCTTTATATACACTATTCATATATTTTTAAGTAGATCGTTCCCTTCTGAAACCGATTAAAATTTAAATAGAAATATTAAATACATTAAATAGAAATAAATGTGGTTCCAGGAACCCCTACACGCTGTAGAATTGCAAAGTCCAGGAACACAGCAGTAAAGCCAGGGCACCTCGAGCCACAACTTTAATAGAAAGTAATACTGACTTGACTGAGAATAAGACTTACTCACTCCTACCTAATCAAAATTGAAATGTTAATGTTGTAATTAATACTTGATAATAAACCATATTTTTCAGAAATGCCCATGTTTTCCTTCACACTTCAATTGTCTTGGATTAAACACTGGATTTATAACAATCCTTAAATATGACAATAAAATAATATAATTAGTTCTCAAATTCATAAAATACCAAAATTTGTTATAAAAAATATAACACTGAATAAATAATGGATTGTTAAAAAAAAGATTAAGAAAAAACTAAAACATATTAAAATAAATTAAAAAAAAACATAATATAATACAAATACAGTTAAAAATTGCATTGATGACCTATGAAGTTTTACCCCATTAAACAATTAAATAATTCAGAGAAATTACTCTAATTTCTGCTACCATTTTGTTGTAAAGTTTACTACACAACCAGTCGCAAATTGTACTGTGAAAGGCTGGTTAATTTTTTTCTCTTCTGTTACACTTGTGGAGAAGATTAGTAACCCTTTCTCCTATTGCAAGGTATAATTGCAGATGAAATAATTATACTCCAAAATTTTCTTTTTCCTCAATAACAAAACTGTGTGACTACCATTTGTTGGATAGTATAGTGCCTGGTAGAGGGTTTATTTGATTCGATTCTTGCTTTGAAATTTTTCTTTACCTTTGTTGGCCTGCATATTGAGCCTGCTATAAGTAGTATTTGTTATTTTTTGTTTTAGATTATTAATAAGTTACAAATTATAAGATATGTGTGAAAATTAGGTCAACATTTTGCTTTCTTGTTATTTTTATGACTATCTTGAATATTTCCTTTGTCTGTTTGAATAAACTGTTCAACGTGGAAATATATTTTAAATAAGGCATATAGATAGTCTTTATCTTCATTTGTATATCTTAGAATTAGCTTGGAAACTTATCATTTTCTTTTTCAGCAGTTTCATAGTTGGCCATGTTGATTTTTAGGAGTTGGGGTTTGTTTCTCTCTGAGATCTTTTACTTAGTATTTACTTCCGAAAATTCTCTCAGTCAATTTTTCCTTAAAATTTAGTTTTAATTAAAGCAAAAGACGAAAATAAACGAATGATGTTAGGTTTGAGTGTTGAATATGGTCAATTCCAAAATGGTAATAGTCAATTGTCTTTCAAATTGTGACATTTCTACTTGTTTGTGTTTCTCTTCTATCAAGAGAAGTTTTCATAACAATTTATTCCAATATTAATTTTTCATTGTCAAAAATTCAAGTGATGCCATTAGATTTTATATGTAACTAACCATTATTCATAGTCATCTAAACGTTTCTATGGTTAGTTATAGGCTATCAAGCCTTAAAATATTGCTAAAATAGTTCTGAACCACTGTCTATACGCTTATGATATTTCTTTTAAATGTTTATTGTGTATTGCTGGAAACATGTAATTCCAATATAGATATTCTAAATTATTGTTTACTGGCAGTAATTAGATTTATTTTCTTTTAGGTAAGTGATCTTCTGTTTGGATATGCTGTAGTGATTTGGCGCTGCTGTTTACTTGTAAGTAACATTAGAAATATTACCTCAATACATATGTCTAATAGCATTGTAGTAATTCTATTGAGTAGTAGTTAATAATGTTTCATTGAAATCTGCTCAGTTAAAGGAAATCTTATGGTTACTGATTTTTATAATCCTTAACTACAATATTTACGGGAAATATGTATACCTTGGGCCATAGGAACAGAATTCGGGAGGGAGGGGAAGGGGAAGGAGGATGGGCCCCAATAAAAATTGAGAGAGGGCAAGAATATCGTTCCTCCCTCAAAATTTGGAGGAACAAAAATAGAATGAATATCAATAACAATTAATCTACATGAATGAATAAAATATGTAAACTAAAATCAATTAAGAAAATAGGAAAAGTCTACTAGATGGTTAAGCTGAGGCCTAGAAATAGATACAAAAGTATTTTACCTCGCTCTATGTTCCTATTATTGAAATTTTAGTTTGATTTTATGATTTAGTTATGTGCACCTTTCCATTTTTATGTGAAGATTTTATCAGGTTTTCTGCAGTAAATTTGAAGCAGCGGATAACTGAGAGCTCATCTCAAAGCCTCAAACCTTTAAATAAAAATTAAAATATGTTATTTTTCAATTGCTTTGTTAAAAAAAATTTTTTTTTCAAATTTACCCATGCTTTACTACTTTCAGTAGTGAGGAAGAAAAAAAAAATATAAACATATGTGTAAATTTATTTTTATATATAGCATTTTACAATAATTATGTTAATTATCACTCATAATTTTCATACACAATATAAATTCCCATGACTTTATTTTGGGGGTCCATTACCCCTCAACCAAAATTGAAAATCAGCTCCTTTGCCTTGGACACAATGTATCTTGGGGCACCCTAAGGGTCAGAAATTTTACATTTTCAGAAATTTTAAAGGAAAAATTCAGGATTTGTGGCAACAGTGAATAGGCTGCACCGCCAGAACACTATTCAGTGGATTTAGGTGTATCTGAACTATTCCAGTTTTTTTAATAATATTGATAAGAATGTTTTACAGCTGGAAAAGTAATTTTTCTTTACTTGATATAATAATTTTTCATCAAAAATTTACATAAATATAATTAAAATTATTAGTCGATTGATGTATAGTAATCTGTTTAGCTTCTTTTTAATTCAAGCTCTAATCAAAATACGCTAGAACTTTACTAAAAAATTAAACTTTAAAAAATAAAGTCATATCATTGTACTGTGGTTCACTGTTTTACATTGTACCTTGGGCTGGCCCAAGGTATTTTTAATAATGGAAATTGATCACAAATATTCAACATCTCTCCTCGAAAAATCCTGAAATGGCTCAGTTCTTCTGTGAAAGTGTTTCACAGAAACCACTAGGGGATCTACGGGATGAAGACCCACTCCCTCCTCCCCCCGATAAAAAAGAAAATTTTTGTTTCTGCGAGTAATATGAGTTAAAGCCTTAAAAAATAACATCTTCTCTTTTTATAACAAATATAAATAACTCATATAATCAGCTGCTAAATATATGAAAATGAGAGAATATTTTATGAAAAAATATATTTATAATACTGAATCAATTTTATTTTTTTAAATATATTCTTCTAAAATGTTATCATTTTATACTATTTCATGTTCTTGTGTTGTAAATAAGTTTCATTTAAAAAACAATCTTAGCTTAGTTTTAGTTTTAACAAACTTCATCAAACTTTCATAAAAAAATTTAAGTGATCTTAAAATATTTTTGGAAACACAATATTTTGCAAGATTAGTTTTTTGTACAGTATAACTTTTTTGCATATTATGACAGAATATTATCCAGTAAAAAAAAAATTCTGATAGATACGACACGGAACCTGATTCTAAATATGATCTCTCAGTGTTGATCATTTAGGTAACGATAGCTTTAGCCCTAATTTAAACCATGAATCAGACGTGTTTGTCTATCTGATACGGTTGAGGCAACAGAACAGAAAAAGGTTTCCATGAAATTCCCAAAATACCTTGAGAAAGTAAGGCATTTTCCTAAAAATGAGCCCAAAAACTAACAAACAAGAGGAAAAACCTATAAAGTGTAGATGAGAAGGAGTTAATCGGGGGGTGTGGTCAAATAAATACTAAATTAAAATATAGTAATTATTTAATTTTTGCCGACGTTTCGACCCACTTTGTAGGTCGTCTTCAGGGCGTAGGATGTAGCACTGCGGGAGGCAGTTGAAACATTTCCAGTGTTCGAAACATCGAAATGTCGGCAAAAATTAAATAATTACTATATTTTAATTTAGTATTTATTTGACCGCAACCCCCGATTAACTCCTTATCATATTATATCAACGGTCAACCATCTCTACATCATTATAAAGTGTAGAATTCATTCTGACACTCAGGAAAAAATTAAATTGAAGCAGCTTAAAAAATAAAAGAAGAGGAAGGAAACAGAAAGAAAATAGTTGTTAGAAGGAAATAATCTTGTTATCACTTTGTAATGATAAAAATGAAAGCAATAGTACAAGATCTTATCAAGAGAGCTGGAATAGAATTATCAGCTGTTGAGAATGAAAAAAGTGTTTCTTTATCTTCTTCTTCTTTCCATGGCACTACAGCCCGATGTGGACCTTGGCCTCCTCAATGAGCCTTCACCATGGAGTTCCATTCACTTTCCAATCCAAAAAAGCATTCCAGATGTACCAAAATGTACTCTAAATAAATGGTTATTTGTAGAATTTGCAACAAAGACGAAAATAAAAAATGATCACGCAAAACTTGTAGCCATGACTAAATTCCAAAGACAATTTTGTCCTTTGTATGGTTTCAAGAACTAGATGATTGGAAAGTACAAGATGAAGACTTACTTTGTTTTCATCCATCAATATTATAAAGGAGAAATGGTGGATTGTCACTTCCTGTTCCTTTTTTGAGAGTTCACTGACTGCAATAATTTTTTTATATATATTCTGACTTATTAGACCTTTTATGAAATAAAGTTTTACAATTATTTTAGTGGTAGTTATTGTTATTCAATAGTAATTATAATTCCTATTATTACAAATATTGGCAATATATACAACTTGTAGCGCAAGGTATAAGTAATTGCCGAAGGTACAACTACATTAATTGTACTTTGGCTCATTTATTATTTACAAAAATGATTTTTTTTTTTTGTAGTCAAAATCAGATTATAAAATAATTAAAAAATTGACATAGTATTTTCAAAGCATGACAAATAAAACTCTATTTTGAACTTTTAAAAATAATTGTTATTTTCGGAGATACGGAGTATTGAAAAAAAAATAACCCAAGGTTTCCCAAACATCTTATAGATCTTGCAACTTGGTTCCTTCTTCCAAGCAGGGGTGCCCTTTTCCCCCACAGTCGGTGGCTCATGAACCTTCTCCCACCAGTCCCAAGATATTTTATTATTGACCTCTTTTTAAAAAAAACAGTGCAAAAGAAAATAGAATAACGTAAATTATACATCCTGCAGCGTGTTCCTTGTTTTCTTGTTTGAAACTTTTCATTTTGAAAATTCGTAATCCTATCGAAATGTGTCCTTAAAAATTCTAAATCCCGCATCTCCTCTCAAAAATGTTGATACCACAACTTGAGCCATGAAACTCCCTTCTATGCACCTCTGCTTTCAGGGGCTTCTTTTCCAGAGGGCTTCAGGAGATTCTTTTTCTTCTCTGTTATAAATGTATTATTTTATTTATTTTTTGAGTTACATTACATTTTGTTACAACTAAGGACATCTGTAATAGTAAATAAATAAAAATAACATTTAATGCCCCCAATATTCATACAAAAATAGAAATATATTAAAATTTAGAGACAAACTTTATAATTTTGAATGTTTGAAAATGCAAATATTTAGGAATGTAATTAATAGGATAGGGTGACCATTTTATAAAATATACTTTTGGTTTGGTACTAAAAATCGGATATTTAAAAAAAATCAGTTATAGCTTTGCTAAATACCCATTCATGAATTAGTATTTGAATGCCTCGTTATGTGAGATCAGAGAAATACATTAGATTTTAAACTGTTTTTGAAAATTTAATGTAAACTAAATTCTGCAATTTAATAAATGTGGCAGTCATAAAGAACACAGACTCTAATTTGATCTGATGAAATTTTCATGGATTGATACCTAAATAGTGATACCTAGTTGAAAAATCTGGTGCGCGCAACACACAACTTTCACTTAACCCTCTACTTTGAATAGAAATTATTTTTTGGCAATGTTGAATGTTAAAAAAATAAATTTTTTTAAGTGCATTTTAAACAGAGGTAAAGCTTAAAGCTTACAGATAATAATAGATGCAAATCATCAGGACCATTAAAATTACCAAAAGTCTATTTAATACATTGATGGTAGGAAATAAAAATCTAGTTTTATAAACCATATAACTTCAGTCTCTGAGCCTTTCAGCGGACAGAATGACTAACTCCAATTTCAACATTTTTGAGTAATGTAATTTTAGTGATATTTCTAGTTGGAAAAGTTGTATATATACAGACAGTGAGTAAATTGATTCTAGAGTATGTGATTGCAATGTTGAAATATAGAACTGTGAATAAAGGAATACATTTTGCCAAAATTTTGAGGGGAGTCAACTTTTTGAATTTTTTGGTCGAAAGAAAATTGAAAACTATAAACCAAAAATATCTAAAAACCGCAATATCATTACTACTAGTGTTCTGATTTCGATGTTTTTTTTTAAGAAATATAAATATCTTTGAAACACCTGATTATAAACATCACAAAAATGTCTATCCTTTTTGAGTTATCAATAAATCTAATTTTACGAACCCTCGTAACTTTTTTCCTAGCTTCTTTTGATTGAAGTATGCAGGATTACCCATCACCATCAAAGTCGATGGCGCAAGAACATACTCCCGCCCTCCTCCCAAGATATTTTATTGCTTACCTTTTCTTAAAAACTGAACAAGCTCGGGTAGCATTAGAAAATGCGTATATCATATACAATCACACTTGCTGCTGCGGTATGTTCCATGTTTTTTCCCTTGTCCCTTAGTCCGAAAATCTATAATCCCGTAGAAATTCCCCCCCTCAAAAACTCAAAAATCCGTGAAAATATTCCCCTAAAAAATTTTGTTGGCGCAACTTGCGCCATAAAAAACCTCTTTTGGGAACCTCTGGAAGTATGTTATATAGATAAAGTAAAAGGGTTTCGAAAGAGAAGAGTTTAACCAATATATTGGTGCAGCCGTTCACGTCTTTCGGCCGCCATTTTGAGAGAAAAGTACTTTTTGGTGAAGTATGTTCTATACATATATTTAAAGGAAGTCGTGGAGAAGACTTTGGCCAAGTTTCATTGAAATCGGTATATTCGTTTAGGCGCTACAGTTTATACCGACACAGCTTTGTCAGTTACTTGAATGGAAAGGGCGGATAGTAATGTCTAGGTAGAACGATCATGGTTGGGAGTCCTCTGACTTTGATCCTAAATCTGAAAAAAATGATCCAGCAGTCTCGGAGGTAAGTCGTGGACGGTGGATGGTCAAAATTTTTATTTATTCAATTTTCGAGTTCTACATATCTTGAAACGCAAAATCTTAAATTTTGAATGGAGGGGGGTGGGTTTAAATTTTACATGGTTCATTATTTAAAATAATAAATCAAAATTCAAGGTGTCCATCAGCGAGAGGGAAACTAAAAAATAATGAAATTTGGCAAACCATGTACCAAACTAAATTGTTTGATTCCCATACTAAATACACAATTTTAACTAAAACAAAGCATTGCGTATTAATAAATTGTTTAAATAAATAAGAGCTCACAAAATTTATTAGAACTAAGTCATTATTTAGCAAGCTTCCATTTGACCTAACTCTCCACTTCTTCAGTAATATGAGCATAAGACTGTTTTAATTATAATTTACGAAATACTAGGTATTCAGTCATTTCAGGAAGTTTAGATTGCAAGCAGTAAACTAAGTAATTACTTAATTAGTAAACTTGGTCCTTTTTCGTCACTTGGGTACGCTTTTGGCATCTTCTGGCTTCGATTGAATCCTAGAACAGAAAGCTATCTTCATTAATTCATCTCTTTTGAAGTTCATTAGGAAAACCAAAAGATTCCAGATGGAGATAAGATTATAATCTTTGGGTTATACAAAATAGATCAATAGGTCCATTCATTGGACTTCTTTCTCCACATTTACCAGTACCAGTAATTATTGACTTTTATATAAGGATGTGACATAATAATTGCAGTTGAAGCTGAAAGCAACATAGTTATGATCCATAACAACCCTTTAATGGGTTGTATTTTCGTCCTTATGAAATTAATCAGAGGTTTTATTTTTAAAGATAAGATGAAGAACATTGGGATGGTTTTATTCCAATTAAAAAAGTGGAAGAAGGAAAGAAAAAAGGATTTGCAGTGGAGATCTGAAGTGCTGGCCCGATAAGTGTAATGAGATTGATTTTAGTTTCCAATTAGTGGAACGGGGTCTTCAACAACTTGGGATAAGTGGAATAATTACAGAGGGAACAACTGAGTAGTTGCAGTCCTCGTAGTGGTAGTTGGTAGAAGTAAAGATCAATCCACAACATTCCTAACTAATAGAAGTGCTAGAAGAGTTCAGTACTGTGAAGTTCAAAACAAGTGGAATATTAGTTGATGACTAAGTATGGACTTTGGCGATACAGAAACTATTGTACAATTAAAAAACTATCAGTAAGAGGTTCAATGTTTGGTTAAAACAATATTACATTGAATATGAAACAAAAGATGGATGAGAACTGGAACAGTAAGACTGAACTACACAATACAAAATGGGATCCTCCCTTGCAACATATATATAATATTGAGTTGAGCATCTTGGGGAATGAAATGGGCGGGCAAAGTTCTCGGGATGGATATCGAAGGCCTCAATAGAAGAACAATTAGCAATAGAGATAAATCTTCTGATGTACCTTCCGGTAAGTGTCCTAGGGATTGACCGAAATGTGGTTGGCGGATTGTGTTATGTCCAAACTTTATTAGTGCTCAGTGGGTGGAGTTATGCAGGAAAACTTGTTTTTGTTTTCGGTATCTGGTCTTTTTTTTTCTTTATTTTATTTTTTAAATCAGCGAGAGGTTACTTTATAATAAGACGTTGGATAGGAAACAAAAGTTACCATTAGATTGGTGCGGCTGCAACAGTAGTGAAAATAATACCTTAATTTTTCATTTTATTTCTCTCACTGCGACAGTGAGTCACAAACACAACTAAACAAATGGATGAAAAAAATTAAAACTTTATTTAAGCTCAATATTATTCGACGTAATGAATGGTATGGTAAAATAAAATAAAATGTTAAATTTGGTGTTAAGTAGTATTAAATAATTTTGCTGGTTTATGGATAGTTGATATATAAGGTTGATAACGAAATAATGTCATCATTCCTTATAGTTTTTGGACTATTTTACTTCCCCATTACCGAATTTTGTGAATGTGAACCTTGAATTCAAATTTTGGTTAACAATTTTTTTACTTTCCTACCTATACTAGTTAAGGAAAGTATTGCGGTCGGGTCAAATTTCCGATATACGGTTTTCGACGGATCTATACAGACCCCCCTGTATCTAATAATAAAAAATATTGTATTTTTTTTAATTAGCTATTAAATTTGTTATATATTTGTAATTTGGTCCGTATAGACAATCAGATATTATTTATTCAAAACCTGGGTTGATAGTATCGATTACGCTAGTAAAAAAAAATTAAATAAATAAAAAGTAATGGTTGTCACTCTAAATTCAAAATTCCCGCGTGTTAAATCCTCAATAAAGTCCGTGGTAATAGGTTGGAACATGGTCTGAAAACTGTTTTTAGAAGTTCAAAACTTTGTTAACAATAGAGTATAGATGATTTTCGGACGATTTGCGAAATGGACCACAATTGCTTGTAATTGCTTGAAACGTCGTAACAACTATGCATATATTGAAAAACCAATATTTAACCTGCCTTTTTATTCACCAGAAGTACCAAATTCTGCCTAGCACATGTAAACCGCTAGGTTTGAACAAAAAATGCCGGCAAACCACCTGTAAATATAAACAAGATGGTTTTCATTCCTTTTCCTATTATCTTACATCACGGAAGATTTGAATACTAATTATGTTTATATTAATGCGATAATTAAGTAAAAAAATAATGCAGTAAAACTTCCAAATTGTAACTTTTTTTTTTCCCAAACCCGGTGTCTAACAGTAGCGTCAGTTCGCCCCAGTGTGTGCCGGGAGAAACTTTTAACTCTGCCATTAATTCCTCGACCTCACCCCTCTGGCCCGTGAAAACCCCCGTATAGCCTAAAAGACGAGGAAGGGAAGAACAAAAAGAAAAAAAAAATGTATGGTATACCGACAAAAAATACTTTTGAGAAATAATATGTAGAGATTTTCTAAAACGAATTTACTTATTGATGGTTGTGTTCAGAACGAGATTTTATATATTTAGAATAAACACTTATTTAATAATAAATAGTAATTTCTTTTATTTGTTATTCGTTATACGTGGTAACAGTATTTTATTAAAACATAATGTCTCAGAAGTTAACCTTCACTTATATATTATTATTAAAACTTGTTTTCTTATCGCTCTGTAATGTTGCTACTTAGTTGTATAGTCTTTATTACAAGTTAATGGGATAATAACCGCAGTTAGTACGGTTAATATCGCGCTAAATTGACTGATTTAATAGTGAAAGAGATGCCTTACATTCTCCCCTCGGGATCTACACTATAGGGCCTCTATACCAGAGAGGGTAATCCCTTCACTGCCTTTTAAGCTGATATGAGGTACATAAATTCTAACTGAAGGGCTTGGCAAACAGCTGCTGGAGCCCCCAACCTATTTTATTAGATAGCCCTTCTACAAGGCCCTTTTGGCGGCACAAAGGAGAAACAATCCTTACAGCAACAAGTAACCTTTAAAAAAGTCCTTTGGGCCAAAGGCTGCTGCTCACTCCCCCCCTCTCTCTCTCTCCTTGACTCCTTGTCTAGCACCCTTATCTTTGTTTAATGTTAGCTGGCTATCGAGCTCGCTATTATGGAATCGATACTAAATGTATATCCTAAATATAACAGCTAAATTAGAATGCGGCCAGTATAAAATTTAAATCGTAATATCAGACGTCTGCTTATGCATTTTTACCTTCAGCAGGATAATTAGTAAAAGAGGTGGAGTAAATATATTTACTTGTTTCATAGATTGGTGGATCTAATAAACGGTAGGGGTTGTTAGGAATAACGCGTATACGTCTACTAAATGTAAGCCCGTAGCTGTAAGTAATGAACCCCTAAAATCATTATTGTTATTTTTTTAAATTTCTTTTTATTTTATTTTATTATTATTTTTTTTAATAAATGTTCACTTAAACATCATTTCATATAATATATTTTTCTTTGTCTTCCAATTAATTACCGTTATATATATATATATATATATATATATATATATATATATATAATATATATATATATATATTATATATATATATATATATATATATATATATATATATAAATTAAAGTCAATCCATTATCTATCTGAATTATGGATAATGTTTTCACGGTAAAGTTTACTTGACTTATGAATATTTATGAAATCAATACTAGTAATATGGCTGAGTGAGAGGGGCTGAGATCTCCTCGAGTCCTGCCTTTCCTTCCACGAATGGGGGAGGAGAGAGAGGAGAAGGTTTTGCTCGGAGTTTCCCTGAATGACCAAATTTTATAAATATGGTGTAAAAGTATGTTTGTCTTTATGTTGTTATTTTGATTGGTTCAGTTTTTTTTTGGTATACATTTAGTTTTAATTATATTATTTTGCTGTTTAATTTATTTTTATTTATTGTATATAGAGTATGAATGTGCTCAGTGAACACCATTATAAATGTTCTTAATTGAGACGGATTGCAATATTTCTTAATAAACAATAATGAAATCAAAATTATTTTATTAAAAATGAGTCACTTTTTTTTTTGCTACAAATTTTCCCACACTTTTACCATAATTGAAAATAACAGTGTTTGCGGAAGGTAGAAAGTCAGAAATAATTTTTTGACTTTTAAATCATTTATGTTCATTGAATAAATATTGTTTTTTCAATTTCGATTTAATATAACTCACTCCAACAGACTCCGATTTGTATCGATGCTTCAAACTTCCTTTTACTTTTCAAACATTTTACTTATAACGTTTTAAGAAATTGATATTCATCGAATGATAAAGAAGCTTATAGTTTAGGTTAGGCTCTTTTAAAACTAATGCAACTTAATCGAAGCGGTGAAATCTTGTATATGTAACCCTCTTTTTAAAAAATAAATAGAACTAAAAAGCTTTTGATTACTTTAAAAACTACTTAAATATTTTATTTGATTAAAAATTTATAATAGCGTTTTGCATAAAATCTGTCTTCATCACGACAAAAGTAGCGAGATAAAATGATAAAATAGCTTTATTTATGAAGTGAAAGATATCTAGAATTTTTTTCTGATAAAAAAAAAATGCTTTTAAGCTATCTGAGCTTCGGAGTACTTTCTGAGCTTATAAGCCACTTTTACTCCCTTCGGCAGACAGTTTTTTAGATCATATAAATTAAAAAAAAAAATATGTAAGGCTTAAGGGTAGATGGGAATTTCAATTTTGGGTTTAAAGAAAGAACAGAAAATAAAAAAAAAACTTTTTTCTCGTTTTCCAATTTTATACGAATTTTCATTAACGTTTTGTTTTTTTGTTATAGGTTAAGTTAAGAGTAAGCACGTAATATCCACTTAGTTTTTTTTCTATGCTAAAGGTCCTTGTAGTGCAGTATATTACGATGTGAATTGACTAAATTCTTATGGGTTTCTTTTTACCTCGCTCTGAGTATTAAATTGAAATCCATAACAAATAATTAACTTTTAGGAATTCTAAATGGATAACTGCTCTTCTAGTTCGTGATCCAATCACTGTTTTAGAAAGGGGAATGGAGGAGTCTATTCTTATTGTTTATTTTAGGTTTTTTCTTAAAGATTTCAGGATATTAATTTGCTACATGACTTTTTTTTCTCATGATGACATAAAATATTTATGATTTACTAGATACGTAATACATCAAGAAACTTTAAAAATGTATTTTATGTTTAATAGAAAAAGTATATTTAATCCACCGAAGCAAATATAATTTTAAAAACTATTTCATTGTATAAGTAAAACATTTTTTTATTTTATTAACCAAACATAAATGTGTGTTTATAATATTCACTATTAATCATACACCTTCTTCCGAAATATATTTTAATAACAATAAAATTTCAGCATCAGATGTAATTAGATGTTTAGGTTTTTACCTAGACAAAAGGCTTACTTGGAATACTCACATTAGACAAACAAGAATAGTTAATAATTAAACAGACGATACGGTCTTTTAGATAGGTTACCTGACAGACGTTCAAAACTATCTTTGACTAACAAACTAGCTCTCTATAAAGTTTTACTTATACCAATTTAGCCCTAGCATAGCTTTGTTGAGCTAAAGTTTATTTTTTTTGAACTGGATGTTGTCTCTCAGTGGTGCGTAACCCACACAAAAAGCTAATAGTTTACATTTCGGAGCCAATATCATTATTAGAGTTCACAATGCTTTCAATGTATCATCTGATCAGACCATTACATAATTATATCAATTATTTCCTGTTACTTCGGCATGTGTTAATGGTTTTTGGTTGCCATGCGAAGAAGCGTATGACAAGGTTTCCTGTATCTGCTGTACACTACGGTACTTAATCAATAAAGATGCACCTAACGACCTTTCCATCCCACATTAACATTTCCTTGAAATATGAAGGATTTTACTGACTAGCACAATAACTCTCTGATTTTCCTGGTCTCAATTATTTAGGGATTTACTCACCCTATACGAGAATTCAACTAGCTTTTACCTTACCCTTTCTTGTTAGAGACCTATCACGCTTTTATCATTTGGTGTACATCATTATGGTCTTCTATACACATTTCAAGAAAGGCCCGAGAATGTTAAAAAGTTCAGTGAATTAAAATTAAAAATAGCTGGCTGCAAAAGTATAAACGACCTCCAGGAAATTCTTCGTTTGGATTTCTTTTCATGGCACTAAAGGAGATATTTCGTTATTTATATCATTTCTTCTTTCAGCTAAAGCATATTATCACATAACTTATTATATGAATGATTAGTGAAAGGTATAATGTAAATTTTACTTCTTATTCTTTAGCTAGCAGAGTAAAAACGATGTGGTTTCATTTGAATACTGTAATTAAAAATGGCGTGATTTTTCCTTAAAATCTGATTTCGCTACATTTAATGTTGAAGGCATTTTGTAAAAGTTATATGAAAATACTATGAGGGCGTTTTTCCACGAATAAGTCAATATTATTGAATTATACTGATAATGAAATCTGTAACTCCACTAAACCTTCGTTAATTATTTTTTAAACCAATATTGAGGTGATTATAATTTTTAATTATAACTTTTATGACCTCACTTACACATTATGCGTTAACATCTCTAATTCACCATCTCCAACAGACAAGGATAGGCTCAAACTTTGTTCATTCTTGAAATAAAAGGCCATAATTTTATTTTATACGATAGCCTGAGAGGTTTGGCAAAGATTATTTTATATTTTTTAAAATACAAAATTGTTATGATCAAGTGTATTAATATATTAATTCGTTCCCTCATTGATTTTACGCGTTTTTCTGTATTTGAATTAATGTCTTTTTTAATATTATTCTGACCTTAATTTATTTAATTCAATTATACCATCTCTTGATTCAAAGAAAACAATATGAGAATCAAGTCTTGATTAGTTAGAATTTGCATTATAATATTTTATTCATGTATGTTTCTGAAATGGGAAAAAGAAAAATTAAAAGTAATTGCCGAACACCTCTTTAATAAAATACGCCAACTTTGTGAGGTTGTGTTTTATATTATCATTTTCGATTGCCTGTTCGGGTCACCTAATATAATTGATTTTTTGTCAAGTTCCTGCTTGGGAGCCAAATATAATAATTAGGTTTTCTAGGCCGTTTTGATTAAAACATATTTAATAAATTTTAACAATTGTTACTATTAAATTAATTCTCATCAAATATATAATTTAATTATGCTATAAATTTATTATAATATAAATTTATACGCGATTGCGATAGTAAAGGCCCTCTATTGAATATCAAAATCCAAAGATAAAAAATGGATCACAGCAACGGACTCAAAAGCGTCGTGGACCAGCAACTGAAGTGATTGAAAGATTAGTGATTGTGGTATTTGTCTGGGTTCCATCCCGCAGCGGCATATTACGCTATGAAAAAGCAGACCAAGCTGCTCATTTGGCGAGGAAGGGAGAGGTATCAGGCATAACACAAATAAATTACATCACCGCTGAAGTTAGATACATGCAACAATAGAAAAGCTATTACAAAATTGGTAATGCCAATGGAATATAAAACGAGCCAAATTCTCAGAAATAAAAACAGAGTGCAAAACATGGGCCACAAGCTCCAGAAAATCGGGAAGAGAAGAAACAATATTATGGAGAATGTGAATTGGACACTCTCTTTTGGACACACGGATAGATTCTTAGAGGTGTAGAAGTTAAATACAGTTAAACACTTATTAATAGAGTGTGTCCCCAATACAAAAAAAAAAAGAGACAGAAATTAGATTTGTCGACGACATCGAAGGATATTTTGCGAGACGGGGAGAAAGATGTCCTCATTCTCTTCCAATATTATTCGAAACAAAATATTACAGCAGAATATAAAAATTAAGAATTACCGCTTAAGAATTAAGAATGATCCTCTAGGGTAGAGGCGAATACAAAAAAAAAAAAATATATATATATATATATTTGTATATATATATATATATATATATATATATATATATATATATATATATATATATATATATATATATATATATAAATTTAATATTAGTATTGCTACGTATCAAAAAGGGGTTTTGATAACGGGATGCCACTGGTAATTATTGATGATAATTATCCAGAATTAATTATTATAAATATTTCATTAATAAAATATTGGTTAAACAATTTATGTCATTTGACATATTGGTCCTTGATTCATCTATTGGATTACTTCTCACAAAGGCTTGTTGTGTGTTTATCTGTTCTCTAATTACCAAACATTACCTGTGCTTATAATGATATCAATAGGTGGCATGATTAAAATAACTTTTATGTACAAATTATGTTTATTTACAAATGATATAAGAAAGAATGTTATATACATTATATTTACAAAAATTAATGAACTATACAATTGGTTGTGAAGGCATGATTCAGATGGATGGAATTTAAAATTACATTGCCATTAAATATTTAAACATCTTTAAACGAATTATTGGAAATTACTTATCTAATATATATTGGAAGTGGTGGATGGGCATGGCTGCATCTGCGAAGAAAACATCCTCTAGCTAGAAGAAAACATCAGGGACCTCCTCAGGGCCGGGCAGCTACATCAGGCCTCTCTTCTATCAGCCTCTCCTCATCCAGCTGTCCTCAGCTGCGTTCCAAAAAGAAGTGTCCTCAGCCGAGTCCCAAGAAGAAGTGTCTTCGTCCAAGTTCTATATTTTCCACCTTTTTGCATCCCCTCTCTTTTGGTAGGGGCAAGAATTGTTCCCATTGGTTCAATTTTTGTAGCAGAAGGGATGACCACACCCCCAGCGATATGTTGAACTAATATTTACCCTTTTAGCAGGTACACGACCATTTCTTCCTATGCTTAAGAGTTAAAAGCTTTTTAACCGGTCCTTTGGTGTTTTTGGTCGACATGTGTCGTCAAGTACTTCTATTGCTAGTGGGTGTGCTAAGACTATTTTCAAGAGTGCTAAAAGGTTACCTCAGGGGATTATCAGGTATCCCGACCACTATCTAAGTAACCACTTACAAAAGGTTGGGTCGGGGGTTTCAGGTACCCGCCCAGGTGTTAGAAATTATTTTTAAATGTTATTAATTATCATTAGGCTATGTTCAATACATAGCATTCTCACCGGCTACGAAGAAGAAAAAATGGCAATCGGAGATTGACATT
This sequence comes from Nezara viridula, assembly GCA_928085145.1. Classification (NCBI taxonomy): domain Eukaryota; kingdom Metazoa; phylum Arthropoda; class Insecta; order Hemiptera; family Pentatomidae; genus Nezara; species Nezara viridula. The sequence goes on along the minus strand of OV725080.1, from coordinate 61,350,471 downwards.
TTTTCTTAATTGTAATATGATTGTTTAACACAATTTACAAGAAAACTAATGGCGATATTTTTTCTTTTCAACCAATTCTTTACATTACCATCACATCTATACATCAATATTTTACCTAACTCTAGTAATTTACATATTTACAATGACTGTACATTGGGATTGTTGCCCATAAAAGATATGTACTATAAGTAAGTGTAATTGGCAATTTGGCAACTTCAAGGAGGTATAGGGCTAGTTTTATTAAATTAGCGTTTCTTGCTAAACCTTGCATTTATCAATGTTTTTACACGTTGATAAACCTAACTATAATTTCCTCTTTGTACGTATGCTATTCCAATTACAAATACTTATTATGTTACAAATACTTACTATTATGTTATTATACTATATACTATTACACATCAATACAAATATTTTAATACTAAAGTTAATTCTTTACATATATACAATTGTCTTGGTGGGTCTCAGGTAGCTGATAGGCCTTTGCAGCCTTATTGACTAATGTCACAATTTTTTACCTGTCCCTCTGTGTTACACTGACAAACAGGACTATTATTCCCAAGTTTAATATATTTTTTCATAAAATATTTTATGGCAAGTCATTATAACTTTTCAATCATAGTAAAAATTATTCTTATTAAAGAATATGATAGTTTTGTCATGAATTTTGGTTATTCCTTTATTTGATTCTACACATATATACATATTTTAGATAGTTCTGTAAAAAGGAAAGAAAATATAATCCCAGGGTGAGTTAAATCAAACCTAACGAACAATTCGTTTCGGACCCCACTGTTCACCTTTTGGTATAACACAAATTCATGCCTGTAGAATATTTTTTCTTCAAACAATATCCTATTTATTTCTCTCTTTGTTCAATAATCTTCATGCTTTTAAGATTTATCTCTTATGAAGGTCTCATAATTATTTATTTATTTTTTCTTTTTCATGCTTTTAAGATTTATCTCTTATGAAGGTCTCATAATTATTTCTTTATTTTTTCTTTTTCATGCTTTTAAGATTTATATCTTATGAAGGTCTCATAATTATTTCTTTATTTTTTCTTTTTCATGCTTTTAAGATTTATCTATTATGAAGGTCTCATAATTATTTCTTTATTTTTTCTTTTTAAGTAGTATTTGGTCTCTTTTATTACTTTAAAATTCCGTCTGTATATATCCATTGTCCGTTTTCTATTGTTTTTTTAATGCCAAATGATCAACCGGTAATTAAAATTGATTCCTTTTTCTTACCTTCCCCCTGAGGTAGCTTTCTGGCTCCACAGGAATCATTTTCATTTTTTAAAGGAAACATTTTACCCTCGAATTTTTCCGACGTTTTAATTTGCCTAATTCTTTAATCCGAATAAATGTTCTCATTTTAGCTATTGGTGTTAAAACTACCGTAGGTTGCTCTGCTGATATAGTATTATTTGAACCTAAAATGTTTACCCGCATACCTTTATAGGTTTGAATCTGATGGGTTTCATTTTCCCTATGATTTTCTTCTTGTCTCACTTCTTTTGCAGTATCTTCGAAATAGGATTCTTTTTTCTGATGTTTCTCTATTTCGTCTAGGAGTTCAATCTCTTCAGAAGCTGTCTCCTGAAAAAACAGTTCTATATGTTCGTCTTGGGAAGTGGATGGGTCATCTATATTTGAGATCTCAATCATTTCAACTGGGCAATTAGCCTTTGTATTTATTTGTACTTCAATGTCGTTAACTTTATCTTCTTTCATGGACATCCGTTGTGCATCAGTTGTTTCTTCTTTATCATTATTATGGATATTTTTCTTAGTTTGGCTTGTATCTTCTCTTATACTCGCAGCCCAGTCATCCATGTTTCTACATAAGTCGTCTGCCACATCTTCTGCTCTCTTTTCTAATCTACCAAAGATTTCTCTAATTTCCACTTGGAATTTCTTAAAATGATCATCCATTATGGCTTTGATCCTCTCAGTTAAGGGTGATTGTGATTCCATAACTGTTGCCTCATTTGTGGCCGATAGTGATTTTAAGAGATCCATCGCGAAGTGTATTAGCGAATATGTACCCAATAAAATTTAAGATTTATAATATAAACCGAATGAACTATTTAATCAATTCTTCGCAAAGAAACCGACACATTAAACTTTAAAAATGAAGTTATAAGAATAACCAACTAGATGCAACTATTTTAATGTCCAATAAAGTTAAAAAAGATAAACTATACAAATAAATCAATCCATCTGAATCATGTTATGTAATTATTTTAATATGCCACATACAAGTACAAAACAATCAATAATAAATGATTAGTAATTAAAAAACAGAATAGTAAATCCCCACAAGGGATGCCATAAAATGCTACGTATCAAAAAGGGGTTTTGATAACGGGATGCCACTGGTAATTATTGATGATAATTATCCAGAATTAATTAATATAAATATTTCATTAATAAAATATTGGTTAAACAATTTATGTCATTTGACATATTGGTCCTTGATTCATCTATTGGATTACTTCTCACAAAGGCTTGTTGTGTTTATCTGTTCTCTAATTACCTGTGCTTATAATGATATCAATAGGTGGCATGATTAAAATAACTTTTATGTACAAATTATGTTTATTTACAAATGATATGAGAAAGAATGTTATATACATTATATTTACAAAAATTAATGAACTATACAATTGGTTGTGAAGGCATGATTCAGATGGATGGAATTTAAAATTACATTGCCATTAAATATTTAAACATCTTTAAACGAATTATTGGAAATTACTTATCTAATATATATTGGAAGTGGTGGATGGGCATGGCTGCATCTGCGAAGAAAACATCCTCTAGCTAGAAGAAAACATCAGGGACCTCCTCAGGGCCGGGCAGCTACATCAGGCCTCTCTTCTATCAGCCTCTCCTCATCCAGCTGTCCTCAGCTGCGTTCCAAAAAGAAGTGTCCTCAGCCGAGTCCCAAGAAGAAGTGTCTTCGTCCAAGTTCTATATTTTCCACCTTTTTGCATCCCCTTTTTAACCGGTCCTTTGGTGTTTTTGGCCGACATGTGTCGTCAAGTACTTCTATTGCTAGTGGGTGTGCTAAGACTATTTTCAAGAGTGCTAAAAGGTTACCTCAGAGGATTATCAGGTATCCCGACCACTATCTAAGTAACCACTTACAAAAGGTTGGGTCGGGGGTTTCAGGTACCCGCCCAGGTGTTAGAAATTATTTATAAATGTTATTAATTATCATTAGGCTATGTTCAATACATAACATTATTTAAATAAAAAGCTATTACGTTATCTCTTATATAAAAGTTCATAAAAGTTTTATGCTTCTAGTTTTAATTGCAAAGTTAACTCAAATTAAACCAACTACATCTGGTTTTTTTTTATTATTCTAAATAATTTTAATATTACAGAGGTTAGACAAAAAAAGGAAAATTATTCTGGTGGCATGTTTTATGAGTTTACTGTACGGGAGAAGCAAGGTATAATTTTTCCATATTTGTGAATATAATTAGTCAGTGGTGGTTACCCCTGCGGAGTGTAGGTTTTGCCGGGTAAATTGAGGACGATATGCCTTTTTTGCATCTCCAAAGGGATGAGAAGAAGACCATCTGCCGCCAAGCCTTATCATTGGGTATGGTTTGTATTAAAAAACATAGAGATATTTTTAGATGACAAATAATTTATTTTATGCTCTTCTCTATTAATCTCATATACCAAAAAATTAGATTCATAAGTATACGCCAATTCATAAGTTTTAAAAGGTTCTTTACTATAATATTTTTACAATATTGACTATGCTTTTGTGGGTTGCGAATGATCTCTAAACTATTGTCCTTAACTATGCAAAGAAATAGGAAAAAAAAAATTTAGACCAAGTAATATTTAATGAGGTGAAAAAAGAGGGGAGTTAAAAGACCTTTAGCTAGATTGTAGTTGTGTTGGGTAAACATCTTCTATATTTGAAAAGTTCCTTTGTGACCGAGCAGAGAGATATATCGATGCCAACTGAGAAGTTTTCTTCGCTTGAGGTTTTTCCCTGAGTGTTTGTTTTTGTGAAGTGTTTTGCTCTTATGGTTAATGAAACGGTTCTGGTATGGTTATTTTTCTCTGCGTTTCTCGATTAGCTGATGTTAGAGTATTCTCTTTATCTTTGTGGATGAGATAAATATTATTTTTATATTTGTTACAATAAATTAGGCCATTTTTCACCAACATTTTATTATTAAGCATCAATTTAACGTTTCGACCATACTAAGGGTCATTTTCAAAACTGAAAAATTATAATATCATTATTAGCAATTATAAAATGAATTTCTTATTACATTTAATTGAATTGTCTAACGTTCTATGTCAAATTATTTCCGATATACTTAAATTTATATAAAAATATACATAAAGTATACACTTTTTATTAAAAAAACTCTTACATGTACGTAACTATAAACATTAAAACTCTAACAATTAAAAACAAATGACTATTACCTTGATGAGTCCTCCTAATATGTTCATACTTAATGTTCTAATTAATATGTTCAGTGAACATTAACTAAGTAAGTCCCTCCAGAAATGACGTGGGCGAAGCCCCTATAAAAATTGACAAGTTAATGTTCACTGAACTTATTAATTAGAACATTAAGGATGAACATATTAGGAGTACTCATCAAGGTAATAGTCATTTGTTTTTAATTGTTAGAGTTTTAATGTTTATAGTTACATACATGTAAGGGTTTTTTAATAAAAAGTTTATACTTTATGTATATTTTTATATAAATTTAAGTATATCGGAAATAATTTGACATAGAACGTTAGACAATTCAATTAAATGTAATAAGAAATTCATTTTATAATTGCTGAATATTAACTAATAATGATATTATAATTTTCCAGTTTTGAAAATGACGCTTAGTATGGTCGAAACGTTAATTTGATGCTAATTAATAAAATGTTGTTGAAAAATGGCCTAATTTATTGTAACAAATAAAAAAAACTTCAAGACACCAAAAGTAGGAAAAATGAACAGAAGAATTATTTTTATAACATAATTCAAGTAAGAATCAAGAAAAAAAAAGAAATTCTAAGAAGATTGTCAAAACAAACTTTCCATCTCCTCATGTTTACTCCATTTCTTCGCTCTCTGACCTTGTTCCATCGACTCTTCCTGGCCTGTCTATTGATTTCTTTATCTCTTTGAGGCCTTGTTTTCTAGGCTGATATTTTATTTTCTTCTGGACAAAAATATTTGTTGGATATACCAAATCCGTGGAAAAATTCTCTGCAAGCCTAGCTCTGCTTTCTATATCAGTACGTTTTATGTCCTTGTTTTAAAAAAAAATCTGCTCTACATATCTGAAATTATTTCAAAGGGACATCCGAAATGACAGAATACTTATGTAATGCATGGGCGGCGATAAACTGAGATGGTTTGACAGGACCTAATCCTTTCGTCTTCCTCATGAAATACAAGTCTCACGGAAGACGATATATTGGATTCATTCATGGTCACCGTACGAACAAAGAAAACTACCAGAATTTCTTTTCAACTGGTTTAACTGTGACGTATACAACTCCATCAAAGTATCACTAATATAAAATACATAAATACTTTTCTACAAACATATAAGACATTCTTGTTACTGAAGCAATTTCGGAAAAAAAAATTATTATGAAATATATAAATAAAATAGATTCTAAAATAACTCCTCCTATTCTCCACTTTACTATGGGCAAGTTCCTAAACTCAGTGCTGGGCTAATCGATGGAATCAGATCCGTCTCAAAACTGAACAAAACTGGGTCCTATCGATGAGCTTGGCACCCAGATTAGGAACTTGTTCCTTGTGAAATAGAGAATATTGGAGATGGTTAGCCATTGGCAATTTAGCTATGGATGTTTGCCTTTTTGGTTGTGGTGGTTCTGAAGCTGCTCTTAAGGAGCACAATAATATCCTGTCTTTTTTCCTTTGGTCATCGCTCCAAAATGGATTTATTTCATGAGAAATCATTTAGAGAGCATCTATGAACTAATTTCTCGCATTGAAAAGCATTAAACTTTTTTCGAACACTATACCGTCTGGATTAAGGTGTTTCAAGCCATATTATAAAGTATTTTTAGGGTTATTATCTCAGTCGTGTATTGCAACCCAAAAATGGTAAAATGTAACCATGTTTTATGTTAAAAAAAATATTTAAAAATAACCTCTTAACGTATTATTGTTCGTGTAATTACATTTACCAAGACTTCAAGAATCACTTAAACACCATTCATATTCTTCTTTTTTTCTCAAAGTAATTATATATATATATATATATATATATATATATATATATATATATGAATAAAAAAGCTTCCAGACTAATCCCCTCAAAATTAAATCCTGGATCCGCTATTGGATACCAGTGTAATTGATTTTTCTGTTAGTGAACTGTTATGGCTAGTAAAAGAATTTTCACGTTTTAATCATAACCAGTTCTTTAGCTTTTTTTTGCGTTATTTTATTTTGATAATAATTAAACTTATTGATTGCAATTCTCACATCTTTCCTTGTATTTTGTGTTAAAATTCGGGAAGGATTGATGTTTTGTAATACTCGTTTAGGCGAGATATATGTATTTTATATTGGTAGCAGATGGAAAGAATAATATATGTGTATTTTTATCGCTGTTTAAAATGGGTGGATTGCTATTGTATCTCGACAAATAAGAGTAATACTGGAAAGGATCCAAAACTGTCAAGATTTTCTCTTTAGAGCTGCCATCAGCCGGCTTGTTGCATTCTTATTTTAAATTGTTAAGCTATCTCTGTATAACAAAGTTCATTTTTATTTCGGTTCCCATTTATCTACTTTAAATAAGGCGTTTAAATCCCTATATATGTATCTCTGCTTACACAATATTAGTCTTTAATTCAAAACTTCCTGTCGAGTTCAAAAAATATACCATAACTATCAGTCTTGTTAAAAAAAAATACTGAAGGTGTGTGGTTTAGACTATGAGATAGAAGTGAAAACAAGGGAGTTTAATAATATGGAATATAAATTATAAACAATAGCTCATTATAAAGAGGATGAAATGCCGAACAGTATGCAGGCCAGATTTTTAATTTCTGAGATATTTCAATCCACATCTTCCCTAAAACTCGTTATTATTTCGTTTTCGACTCTATCTTTTCTTTTTCGTCTCTCTAACACGGCGGCTTTCAGGTACAATTTTTACTTTCACTTTATATGAAATGTATAGTAAGGGCAGTGTTGCGATCGTGGAAATTTTTGAATCTGAGCTTTCAACGGAAATACACGTTTTGAGGTCCCCTGAGTCTAAATAACCAAGACCCGCAAAATTTTGTGTGTGTGTGTGTGTGTTTATTAACCGTCTAGCTCAAAGTCGTAGGCAAGTGAAATTACATATTTAAGGTTTTTATATGATAGGGATGTTACAGAAATTTTTTCGTCAAAATCGGCTAACCGGAAATGGCACTTCATATAATAAACTAAACACATTTTTCCGGTTTTCTCGTAAACAGTTTCATTATATCAGTGTAACATTAAGCAGTTTTAAATACTATGTAGTTTTTATTCTAATTGATGCTCTTTAACAGGGCTTACATGGATAATTTTCAATATTAGCTTCTTCTAAGGTACCTTTAATTTTTTTTATTTTATTGAATCAATTGACAATTTCACATTAATCTCTAATATAAACGCTAGTTAAATATAAAATATGAAATCATTTGATAATTACCTAAAGGAGAAATAAGAGATCGTAACCGAGAATAGTTGTAAGTGAGGCACCATATATTAAAACACGCTTCTATACATAACATGAGCTTAATATAATAAGGACTCCGACAATATTATATACATATACGGTTTTCATAGATGCTTTTGTTGGTGCTATTTAATATTTAATTGTATAGATTACAGCGATATAGATATTAAAATTTGTATATATGAGGGTACTTATAAAAATAAAAATACCCAAAATGAAATATAAATTTCAATCTATATCTATATAACGTTTATTATTTTTACTTTAACTTCAACTTTGTCTGAAAACACTTATTTCTGTTAAGAAGAAGATGGTAAGTGAAAGCTGTTTGATGCGGACACCGCACCAGATTTTTAATAATAGCCTACTATAGAGAGGAAGAAATGCTAAAGAATTCCCTTGGTTATAGTAAGCAGCTCTGAATTTTAATTTCTGATATATTTTAATCCATATTTTCACTATAACTCATTACCAGCTAGTTTTCGACATTATTTTTTCTCTTTTCGCCTCCCTAACGTCACGTTAAGGTACAATTTTGATTAAACAAATATTCCATTATAAAGAGGATAAAATGCTAGACATTTTCCTTGCTTGTCCGATTTTTGGTTTCTGAAATATTTTAATTCGTGTCTTCAATAAAACTCGTAGTTTTCGTCACTATTTTTTCCCTATTCCCCTCTCTAACACCGCGTCGTGCTAAGATAAAATTTTGAATAATAGCTCATTATAAAGAGGATGAAATGTTGAATGTTTCCCTCTCTAATAATATGAAGGTCCGATTTTTAGTTTTTGTGATATTTTAATCAATATGCAATAACACTTCAATTAATCGACTTTAGCTGACTTTACCCGGGAGTTACACATTTGGAGATCTGACGGCTCAATCTAATTCAATCACCACAAAAAAAGTGCAAAATGCGCCGTTCAAAAGTTTTACGTTCAAAAATTGAGGAAACTTAATCAAGATTATCAGATTAGCAGTTAACAAAAAAACACAAAAATTACCTAAGTAAATTGTGAACCGCCAACCTCAACACCGAAAATTGGTAGTAAACTGATATTACGTATTTAATTAAGGGATACGCTACAAGTTTGAAGAAGCAAACTGAATATATCAAAGATTTAAAGCTTTTCTCGGAAACTGCTTAAACGATTTTAATAAAACGCGTTATATCAAGGTAGAATTAAAGAGTATTTAATATCTGGAAGAATATTTTATTATGTACATATTCATACTACCACACCATGTTTTTCGATGTTATCCTTGTTAACTGTTATTATGAAACAATGTCAGTTTCTGTATGTGTGACGATTCCTCATAATGTTTCATATCACTGATTCCTATTATTAAAAATAGGAGTTAAAAGTGAATTTAGTATATATATTTTTTAAATTTATTTTTTGTCAAATAAGACACTTCTTAAAAATAGGCATTTTCAAACTTAGAAATCGTCTGTAAAGATAATGGTTTATCATAACGTACGTTTTGAATGAAAAGGTTATCGATTTCGTTTATCAGAATCTTTTTTTAAACAACCGAATTGTATTGTTATGTATCGCAATGGCATACATCTTGTGATCAAATTCAATATATAATGCATATACCTTGGTATATATGACGGACGGATATTTATATCTGAAGAATTGATATAAGAAGGATATCGCTAGCATAACTTTCATTCTTCATTATCACTGAATAAATATGAAGAATTGTCACCGAAGTAATTTAAAGTTTATACTATAATTATACAATATTTCATATTACAAGATTAATTCAGGTTATTAAACTGCTCGATTTCAAGTCAGTGTATTTAATGCAATATTTTATTTGTAAACACCTGACTTACGGATATCATTGTTGATGGAACGTTACATTCCAAACAGCAGAATTATCTTTAGATTAAAAGAATAATGGTTTTTGTTTATTTATATTTTTTTACCGGATAAAAGGTAATATGACCTGGCTATTATCCCTTAAATCGTCAAAACCAGCAAGCAACAAGTGTTATTTTCGTTTTGTACCAAAGGGAGAGACGGATTTTTATTCAGTTAATCCTGGTATAAACTGTTCTCGGTTTCAACATCTCTTAAGTCAGTTAGTCAACATCCAATTTATTTCAATTCCTCTCTATTTTTAGAAAATATTTATAGTTTAAAAATCCATTGTTTTACCAATTCTTCATATTACGCTAGTGCGAAAATGTCTAAATAAGAAATTTCAATATTAGTATAAATACTTATCCTCTTTGATTGATAGCTTATAATATTTGTTGATATATACCAAATGATAAATAATTTAATTTAATCAAATATGTTTTTACAATTGTCACCTATGATTTTTTTAATTTTTTATTCATTGATATTTTCTACTGTATTATTAAAAAAATACAACTAGTAAATGTGCACTCAGGAATATAATAACATGAAATCTCTTGTTGAGAAACTACCCACTAATAGCACTCAAATTTCTAATAATAATAATAAATAATTTCTAATAAGTTTACACAAGAAGATCACAAGGCCACCTTCTTTTCAGATGCCTCGGAGGGGACCTAGGATTTAAATTATATTTCTAGTCTTTATCTTTTCATCCAACGTTTTAGCCCTTTAGGCAATTTTCAAAGGGAGATAGTTTTACATATATATATATATATATATATATTAGAGCCTTTAGAGTTATATATTATTATTGTTTCATATTAATTATGTTTATATGCTATTCTCTATTCACATACTTTATTTCATAAAAAAAAAAAAAAAAAAAAAAAAAAAAATCATTTGGTATAATTTGCTTTTGTCACATTATTTTATCTAACGCTGAATCTATCCTCATAATGTTATTTATTTATTCAACAAATTTTACATCATCACTATAATTATTTAAAAACTATGTTTTAAAAATTACATTACTAAGTTATTTCTATTTTTTATTTGTCGGCTGATTTTATTTTTAAACTATTCACCTGTTTCTTATAATTTAAATGTCTATATAAAAATTATAAAAGTTTATTATTAATAATTTTATCTAATTTACAAGAATTGATCAAAATATTCTTTGAAGTTTTCTAATGGTGGGTTCATGGTTGACTGTAGTGAATAATTGAAGAGAAAGATGATTGGGGTGATCAGTCAAATTAAAATGGCAAAAATAAAATTATTTATTAATTATTCACTCCCACCACCCTTCTCTTCAAATTTTGAAGTTTGTTAGATTAATTCTAACTAATCTCTAAAACTCATTTTAGTTTCAGATAATTATAAAATATGTTTTAGTTGTGTGCGTAATCCTGATAATTTATGCTGATAATCAATTGTGAAGTAGATGATCGATTATTAATTTTGAACAATTTTTTGTTTTCTTTTATTTACTATTTACCCACAAATCTGAAACTTATGTTACATAAAAATGCATAATTCTATGTTAACCCATAGGAGTTACTTCAGAAAATTGATAAAAAAAACACACAAGTGTTGGGAGCTTTACGATCAAAAGGTTATATTTACAGATTGTGATATTTGCAGTATATTTCGTCCCAAGAATGGCAAAGACGGAGGGACAACAGCGCACCTAGCAAATTGAAGACAATAAAGAAAGAGTTGCAACCGTGGACCAGCTCCAGACGCAGCAGTCGTAGAGAAGAGCGCGACTGAGGATCGGACATACAAGACTGACACATCTCTACCTCATAACAAAACATCTTATCCCCAGATGTCAGAAGTATGACCAGTCATTAACCATAAAACATGTTTTGGAAGAATGTCGTTTTTAAACCGCAAGGTTAAAAGATCTTGGAATACCCTAGAATATTTCAGCATCCCTGGGAAATCAAGAAGAAATGGCTTCCAAAGTTATCAAGTTCCTAGATAATGAAAGACTTAAAAAACATATATGACAAGTTTATAAATTATGACCCTTTGCAGACTTATTATTATTTTTTATTTAATTTTCTAAAAATTTATTTATTTTTTTTCCTTATCCATTTACTTTATTTCATTTTATTTTTTTTATTTTAAAAGTTCATTTGGTTATTAATTTCAATTCATTTATTGATTTTATTTCTATTTTTTTAAAGTTTATTTATTTATCTATTCTATCTTATTATCTATAAGTATCCATTATTACTGTTATTTATTTATTTCATTCTATCAATCCTTTTATTTAATTATGTTATTTGGTTATTTATTTATTTAGTTATTAGTTATAGTTATTTATCTAATTATGTTATTTTTATTTATTTATTTCATTCTATCAATCCTTTTATTTTTATCCTTTTTTTATTCTTAATTTTTCTACCAACCATCCAAATAGTATAAAAGTAGTGTTATTTAGTTGATCGGGCACTGATGACCTTGATGTTTTGCGCCTAGACATCGAAACAAACAAAGTATATTTCGTTTGTCAGTGGTTTATTTTTTGCAGAGAATGATTATAATATAATCGGAAACAAAAAATTAAGAGATGGGCTGCCTATATGCCCAATAATTAATTATTTGATACATTTTTTTTCTTTCTTCATACTTCTATCCAAACCTGTTATAGTATTGACAATAAGCAGATGTGATCTCATTGTATAGAAAATTGGTTTAAGGCATGAGGAAGATTAGTATAATTTAGGAAAGGAGATCTCTCATCCAGCTCCTCTTTAGTCGTCTCCTCATGTACATTGAATGAAAAACTACCATTTTTTTTGTAATTTGTTTTTGGTTCTTGAAAAAAAAATATAGACAAATAATGTCAAAATTGTTGAGAAAATATTTTGAACAAGCTGTGATTTCAATAATGAATATTTTCAAAGAAACACAATTATAGTTTATATAATAAATTTCTGATTATATTTTTAATTTAAATAATAAATCATTGTACAGCATTACTGCGCTATTCAGTTACTGGTTGTGAAAAGTCGGAAATTTTAAATGTACGCTGTTACAGGTAAATTTCACTGTTAATTATGGATAGGCGGGCATAATGGTGTTCGCGAGCTCTTGGTTGGATGGAGACTTATTACTGAGGTGATGTTCCTTATGTTTCACTGATAATTTCATTCAGATGCAATACCTGACTAGATTCCTATAATGACTCTCTATTGTAATTAGTGATTGTGCTTTGTGGATAGATTGTGTTAGTTTAATTATGCCGATAACTTCATGGTTACACTCTGATGGTAATAACACGATTTATTATAAGGGATTTACTTTTACATAAGTTATGTTGTCAACTGTTTCATCGTAAAATATGAGTTAAATATGTGTTGACATGGCCTGAATGGAAGGCAATCTCGGTTATTTTCACTGCCTGACCGATTGCGAAGCCGATAACGCCCTCCGCCCCCTGGACCGGTTCCAAACTGTTCCCCCGTCGGTTCTGTTCTAAACCTTCTGACAGCACAAAAAAGTAGTCCCGTCCTATTACATCGTGTCGCTCTTTCCTAACTCCTCTGATTTATTGATAAGTTTACTCTTTCCACTGTAACTCTTCACCAATCAGGATTTGTGTGACAGGAGTACACGTTACGTTGGATTCAACTTATGATTTATTTACTCTCTATTTCTTACTCTTTAGAGCCAAAACGTTTCTCGATTCAGGGAATTGGCGTCAGTGGATATAATAACCATTTACCTGTATGTATATGTATATATTGGATGGATCCATAAGTTCGTTCGGTTTTTGTTAGTAGTGTGATTTTTTTTTTTAAAGATGTGCAGTTCTGATTGCCTTATCTGACAAATATCATACTCATCGGAAAAGTAAAAGTCCGCTCTTTGAGATTGGTTTCATTGGCATTAGTTTTATTTGTGCTACAGCATAGTGAATATATACTAGTATATATTCTAGTAGCGGTTTATAGTAAGACTGGTCCGCTAAAGGTACGAGAAATTGATAAAGTGCATTTTATTCACATATACTAATGATAAAGTGCATTTTCGGCATAGCTACCTTTTTATTTAAAAAAGAAGACAAGCGAACTTGTGAACTCATTGAAAGATATGTAAGATATATGGGGACGATGCTTTAACAGAACTTACTGCTCAAAATGTTACGTTCCGTATTAAGAGTCCCGAAGATTCACCCCGCTGCGGTCGGCCTAACGAGGTTGTTTCGAGTGAAATCGAGGCTCCAGTCGAAAAAGACCGGTCGCTATAGATACGACAAATTGTAGAGAAAATAAAAATAGGTTTTCGAACCTTTCAAAGACATTTAAAATATTAAAACCGGAACATTGGAACAGTTAAAGGCATTCATTTCCCAAACGAATATTGGCAAATGAGAAAAAGTGGATCATATATGATAAAGTAGTGCGCTGGAATTTATTTGTTGTATATAATCCTCTTCTGATTTTATTAGCTGAGTGTGTCTATCCATACTCAAAAATGTTTTTTCCTATATTAATTGTAGTTTTTTAATACCAAAACTCGGTGCTAAGAGAGAATAAAGTAATTGAGATTTTCAGGGATAAGAGTTAATAAGTCTAGTTCTTTCATCCCGCATTAGGTTTAAATAATAAAACAAAAGTTGAGAAATCTAAAAATCGATATAGTTATAATGGATTAACTATCGCTTTCCCTTTCAAACATTTCTCTTTCATAGTTTTCCCAAAAAATATTAATTCTCTCGTTTTGACTCCACAGGTATTCGCTAAGCACCTTTAAAAAACCGCTCACAAAATACAATTTAACATTAATTTAATTTGATTACAAAGTTTCGAAGCAGGGTGTTCACGAATTAATAGTATATCAACCAAAATTGCTGAAAGGCATCTTAAAATTTAAACTTTTAAGTGTAAGGAATTTATCTCAATTGGAGACGCGGAGCTACCAGCGCTTATCGTTGGATATTTTAAGGCTGTACACACGCGATATCTCCCGTCGATACGATATTGTTGTCCTCACCGGTATGATGATATATTTATACATTTTATTCCACTATGAAAGGCACACAAAGTGTGAAAACCCGCAGCAAAACTGGGAAAGGGATCGCTAAACGCCTGGGCGTATCGCGTTTTGTGGGGACGAGCCTTTATAGTTATTTGCTAATACTAGTGCTTGCAGTTTCAATACTAACATCGAAGAAATATTTTTTCCACCTTTTCTTTTACTCTGTCGTCTATGAGTAAAAATATTTAGTTTAAAATATTTTTGTTAACTTTTATTTGTAAATAAAATAAGCTATGGGATAAACGAAATTGAATAGTATGCGTCACTCCACAGTTGATTATTGCTCCTCATCAGTTATTTGCCCAACCCCACCACATTTCACAGATTCACTGCTATTTCAAGTTTTTAGTTAAATATGAAAGTTTTATTATTATTTAGAATATGTAATCACAATTTTATATAAGTCGCATCCTGTTTCCATTTTTTTATTACTTGAATTCTATTGCAGCTCCAATTTACGAACATTTTTTTTCCTATGCTATTACCTGTTGGTTTGGCAATGCAGAATAGAACAGGATTATTACATTAGATTGACCAAAATTGAACTTCATTACGTTTTTATTATTTTTTTAACAGTAAAAACGTCGCATTATAAATAAAATTTATTTTCAATTTTGATTTTCCACTAAAGATTTTTTTCTGTTGAAAATGCATTGGACTAATCCCATTAAAACCACCTCTAACTCATTTATGCATATTTTTTGTATCTTTCCCTTCTGAATGGTATCCCTTTTACCTCGTCGTAGTCATTTATGGCTTCACTAATTATACAAAAAATCTTTTGAAATAAAAATAATGCAAGAAAAATATAGTAGATTTTTTTAAAATAAGGAATAATTATCTAAGTAAGTTCTTTAAGATAATACTCGAGTATCCCGAACCGCAGATACAATACAGAGGGAGCGGGGAGGTGGGAGGGACAAAGAGAATCGATAGGTGTGAACCTGGCTCAAATAAATCTCTTCTCTTGGGATTTATGTCCTTCATCCCGGGGGCTGAGCGAGCCACCTCCGCTAAATGAAAAAATGTTAATAACAAACAATAGTCTTCAGGAGAAGAATATCTATTGTCATGCTTCAAATTTATAATGAGATAAAGATATTTGCAAGTGGTATAAATATATTTGCTTTCGTGATATTGCTATGGGTCTTCATTGCAACATCGAATATGTATGAAAAGTGGACACGTGTATGAAAAAAATCGCAGTTATTTGAGCTGCAATAGAATTAGAGTGATAACGTATATATATAAGATTGAGAATGGACTACTCACATAATGAAAAAAAGTTCACATTTAACTAAACAGTTGAAATAACAGTACATCTTGAAGGTGTGGTGGGGACTGGAGGTGAGGCTATAGTGTACGTCTATACGCCTATCAACAATTTATTATTATTATTCATCTTCTTCCTTACATGCTTCTTGGTCCTTTTCAGCATGGAGGTGTCTCCACGGATTTATGCTAGCCATCGCTGTTCTTCGCCAGCATCCTCATAGAACTCATAGGGTTGAAAGATAGAGCGTGTCATATATATTTATTTATGTCATATTCTTGTTATCTCACTTCTATATACGAATGTGTTGCAGATCCGGTAATAGGTACCATTTACTTCGTTTAATTCTGATTGAATACTTAATGGTTAGCCGTTGTACATTTTAGGAGTAGGAGATAGTCCGGGGTGGCGGTCATAAAGAGACTAAAATAGTGAAAAACTATTTTATTTCAAGCCAACCGGAATTCGCAGGCCTTCTTCAGGGGGGCGCGTTCAACAAGGAGTTTCAGTTAAAACTCAACTCGCAGTTTAAACTGAAACTCCTTGCTGAACGCACCACCTGAAGAAGACATGAAAAGTCGGATTGAAAATTTGGTTTGAAATAGAATAGTTTTTCCATCATTTTTAAAAATTATATTTGGTATTTCCTGATCTATTCTATCATTTTTCTTACAACTATCAGTAGGTACATATATTCCTCTACCAACTCTAGGGTTCTCTACAATTTATTCGTCAACTTCAACTTCTCGGCCCACCTGCATAATTTTACTTTTTCTTCATTTATGACTGTTCCTTTACTTTCAAGCTCAGCTTCCCATTTCACAATTACTTGCTGTAATGCTTGTGCTGACTGCGAAGCATAAAACTGTTAAAGCTCTTGTTTATTAAGATTAATTTATAGAAGAGAGAACAAACGGAAAGGTATTTCTTTGGTGGAATTTTGAAGCTGGGACACTGTTCTTAACTAAAAAGTATAAGGTATCCAACGCCTATGAGTTAGACGTTGGTACGTAATAAAGTGGTGGTGTTTCCACTCAAGTGATGCGTCTCTACGCCGTCCCAACCACTTTTCTTTAACGCCAATCAGCATTGACAATGTATTTATTTACTAGACTGCATGCATTGTTTTTATTATTTTATCTTTTCATTTATCCCGTTAGATTAGCCCTTCATAAAAGTAGGGCCTCATTACTCTTTTACCAGCATTTTACCACTTCTTTAATTAACTTTAAGTCTGCTTATACTTCTATACCACGTAAAGAGAAAAGATGTTTCATGTTTTTAGTTTATTTAACAATTTTTACTAAAGAAAATGATTTTTATTTACTAATTCTAATTAGAATTTTTCAAATTTCCTTGAAATATATAACCCAAACTAATCCAAATTTCTTTTAAATTAAAGTTATTTTCCAATTTACAAAAAAGAATGCCATTATATTGGAGAAAATAATAGAAAGAAATTTGATGAAATAGAGTGACAAAATGACAAATATATATTTTAATATCTTGGAATTAGGATTTAGAAGGCCTAGGCTATAAGAAAAAGGCTAAACAAATTCTATATAAGTTTTAGTAATGTATAAAACTGTGACATTGGCAAATTAGCTAATAATTTTTATTTTAAAATAAAGTTAAATACTTATAAGAGGAAATAAAATTAGACTGATGGATTGAAGGTGATGTTTTATTATTAGCAAGTAAATAAGTCTTATTCAACTACATCAAAATATATACATCCATGAAATATATCATTTTATGATAGTAGAAGAATTTATTTATATAATTTACTTCCATTCCCAGTATTAGGTATCATGTTATAAATAAATCGATAAACGTTCATTTAGTATTATATTTAAACATTCCTGGTTCTAATTATTTTTAAAAATATAGGTCAGATATGGAATTGAAAAACATAATCAGAATGGAGAGTTTCCTCACAAACTCTCTTGAGCGTTCAAACCAATTACATTAACTCGTTGAAAATCCCAATCCGTATCATGAATACAAATGCAGTTGAAATACATTATCGTTAAGACCACAATATAATTGAAGACGCGAATTAATATACTCTGGTGTTGGTAGACGATCCATTAACAATTCCCATTATTGAGAAATTTTCATCAAATATTGTTCTAAGACTAATTATTTTTTCTGTGAGTTCTTTTTTTTTTATATAGTCTCTAGAGCTTTTTCAACTTTTAGTATACTCAACTTTATTTTACTAAATAAATCAATAATTGCTATTATTAGATTATTGATAGATTAAAGCTATCCAATCAGGAAAAAATATTATATTTCTCATAAATTTGTATTATGATTTTATATTCATCTTTGGTAATATATATATATTTATGATTTTGAAATATAATAACAATAATGATTTTAGCATCTGAGCAAAAATAGAAACTTGACTAGCTTAAATTATTTTTTAATATTCATATTTGTAATAATAACATTATTATTTTTAATACCTTATTCATATTTGTCACATTCTTAAGAAATATTTGCATCCATTATTAATGGTTTTAAATAATGTGTGAAATGAGAAATATTTAGATATCAAATTTTACTTACCGTTATGAAATATCTGACTTGGCATGAAACATTCGAAATGAGTTTTATTTTTTTGACCGATTTATCTAAGTATTTTTTTTATTGCTTTGTACCAACGTCCGATGGCTGGATATTCCAAAAAAAAGTGTAATGAACTTACGTATATATATTGTACGTTACTGAAGAATTAGTAATCTTTTTTATCTAGAATTAAAAATAAAATTGGTTATGTGTGTTTGTCATCATTATCAATATCGTTTAAACAGAATAAACAATTATGCAACGGTACAAAAAAAGTATTTATTTTATAACTTACCGTATTATAATTATAACTTAACATCAAAATAGTTCTTCTCGAACTACAGCCATCTAAGTCCCTGTTGACGTATTAGTATCTTTAAGGCAGAAACTTTGTGCCGAAGTAGGTAGTTTGTTTGATTTATGTTCAAAAGTAGTACAGGATTCGCTGAGGTTATTATTGAAAATGGGTCCTACTTATCATCGCTGTTGATCGAAATTCACCTGACCCAAGTTGAATAGAAATAACCATTTCCAAAACTAAAACTAAACAATAGGTTTAGGACATGATTGACAAAGATATGAAATTGAGGATTTTTTTCGGTTGGCTTTACAAAGATGGTAGTGGTAGATCTTTTGACACCTTCTCCAACTTTGTCTATTGCTTTCCAGTTACCTGCATGCAGCTGTACAACATCTTTCTGTGCATCTGAGTTTAAAACCTTCCACGTGGTCACTTGCCTACTACTGAGACATTAATTGTTGTTTAGTGGCTTCTTGAAGGATTATGCCGAGCCACATGCCGTTCTCTTCTTTCTCTGGTTGTCTTTATGTCATGAGATATTGATTGATCAGTTTCTGCAAGCAGTTCTTTATTGGCCCTTCTTTTCCATGAGTAAGTATCCTGATCATTCCAGTTATCGTGCAGAGACTTTTTCTCTCAAATCTTTCAATATTTCATTCTAGAATGCTGGTTAATTTCCAGGTCTCGCAGCCGTATACAGAACTGGCGTTACCTAAGCATTGCATGCTCTTAATTTGAGATTTAAAAAGATTTTTAATTGAAGAATAAGACATGGAACCTCAACCGTCTTCTTTGGGATCTTTGGGATCAAATATATTGAAAAGTGATGTAGATGATGACCGAGCGAGCGCGTTTACTGAATCAAAATGGATTTATTACGACAAGGCTCATATTTCTCAAGATGTTGATAGATTATTATTCCAACTCTGCTTGAGTTTTTCTATGGTTTATATTTAAATAGGAGCTATCTGTGAATTTTGCCAATTCGAAATCCTGAGTTTTGTTGCTTTGAAGTTGTATCACTGAACAATAGATTTCTCTTCTGGCAGGTCTCCATGTGCTTGATTGGATAAACTTGATGAGGTCCAATTCAGGAATACGGTGTTTCAGGTGTCATCTGCTATATTGGATTCACTTAAATATCACACCTAATTAAATATTATTAAAGATAAATATATATTGTTGAGATTCTTTAGTTGAATTAAATATGTAATTTTACAAAAAAAAATATATAAAATAAAAATATGTACATGTACTTCATCAAGTTTTGATAACAATGCACTTTTCTATTGCAGGCGTAATAGAAAAATAAGGTAAAAAGTAAATTAAAATGAAAAAAATTAATTTATTACTCAATCGTTTATTATATCCTAAAAGATAATCTGAACAATATTTAATAATTCTAGAAACGATTTATATTTTTACGTAATTTTATAAATAACTATGATACACACATAAAAAGCCTTTAAAACGGTCATTGTCTATTTAGCGAAAAAAAAAATATAGATATATTTTTGTCTGTGTCAATTATGAACGTTCATAGTTGAAAATAATAAATCTACAATCAAAACTATAAATAAGGATTTTATGAAAGAAAATTTTCAGGAAATTTGATTGCCTAAGTTTGGCACGTAAACGTATATTTGTTGAAATCATTGCATTAATAAAGAAAAATGTTAGCATACCTCGATTCCATTTTTACCCTTTAGTCAATATTGCCCACAATATTGAAATAGGTTCTTATAATGTTGGCAGACCATTCAAAACTCCTTATAAACCGTTATTTACAGATCACCTCTTTAATGTAATCGGTAATATTAAAAATGGCTGAAATGGCCAGTAAAAATACTTTATGCTTTTTAATAACCACTAAAAACCGAGCTGAGTTTTTTTAAACTACTTTGCTAGAAATTAATTATGAACTATATATCGAGTAAAAGAAGTTTATTATTTTTTACGAGTTTATTTATTGGTTGTCTGTGTATTTTACGTACTTTACTGTAATAATGCAGTATTTATGGCATTTTTAAAATAGTTGTTTTAGACTCTCTTTTGAATTTTTAGTAAAAAAAATAACATCAAATTTTTTTTTAGTGTCGTAAACCAGGTCTATGTATTTCTCATTATATTTTATAGTTTGATGAGTTGGTAGTGTTCCCCAAATGCGAGACCGAGACGAGTCTTGGTCTTGCAAAGTCAGTCTTGGTCATGGTCTTCGTCTTGCGTAAGAGCCCCGCAACAGTCTTACAGTTACTTATTAGCTAATTACTTTAGAGATATTACTGTAATTTTATAAATAGGAGAAACCTAACTAAGTCCGAATGAAAAATTAGAGGAGTTAACTGCAAACGTATATTGGTTATATCAATTAGCAGTAACTAAGATTGTCAAGTACTAGTAACTATTTTGCCTTAATTTTTATTCAAAAATCGATTTTTTTTTTACCTGTCCTGGTCTTGTTCTTGCAACAGTTAGGCGGCCTTGGTCTTGGTCTTGCAGGGGGCGGGGTGGCCGAATGGGCTAAGCGTGTGCACAGCACCGCGAGTTGCCTGGCAACCGGATTACAGATTTGAGAAGATTTAAAAAGTACGAGTTCGCGTCCCGGTGCCGGAGGGGATTTTAAATTCCCCGCCCTCACCCCCCGGCCCGGGAAAATCCCGTATAGCCTAAAAGGAAAAGGTCTTGGTCTTGCAAGACCAAGACCGATTTTGGGCAACACTAGTGACTGGTACGTTGTGAGGATTCGATTCCCAATGGTTAAGACAATATCTATTTCTCGGTGGTATTTAGAAATGAATCTTAACCCATTTTGGTTAGTACGAGGCGCCAACTTCTATGTAGCCATTAGGAATTAGGACCAGAAGATCCACTGGCCAGGTTTTTCACCTGACCCTAGTAGAGGAACCTGACCATCATTAATATTTCACTTTCGGTGGTGGCTTTAAGCGTTGTGCTCTTTGTCGACCCTTACCACACAATGGTTTCGTACAAAAACAAATTATATATATTGCTACGCCAAGTAGAGTCTTGTATTATCCAATGATAAAGTAAATTAAAAACGAATATTACATTTCAGTTTGTTTTTTTTTAAATTTTTATTGCTGATTAACTTTCTACTGTTGTCAATTATTAACTGGATATCGATCTGTACTTGGAAATCTTTTATTTAAGCAATTGTTTTAAATGTAAAAAAATACCATTCCTTAACAGGTATGTAGGTACATAAAATAATTTTAGACTTTATTGTAATAAAGATGTATTTTTTTTTTTGGAGGAGTGGGCGGTTTCTCACTCTTATGTACTCCATTTAGGACGGGTTGTGCCAATCGATTTTCGAGCCCAAAAAACTCTCTTGTGAGATTTCCTGTAAAATTCTGAAAACTTATAAACGATATTTCTCTTCGTGTATATGATAGAATAGAACAAAATACAATTTACTTTTCTTTATAAGAGACAACACAATATTTCAATCGAGCTACTCTAATTTTATCATGTCACTTGTGAAAATAAATAAATTATACGCTTGAAGTTTCCAATAAACCCACGTATCTTCATTTTTCTTGTACTATATAAAAGAATATCTTTATATTGGAAAGTTTACGTATATTGTTACTCCCTCTGCTCTCCCCCGCTAATTCCTTAAAAAGATCGTAAATTTTACAATGGGTATTAACAAATGAATAGTTAAGCAATTACTGAATTGCTAGATTTAATTAGCGTGATAAGCTCCATTTTCTCTCCAAAAAGGTGTAAGGAACCTGTTTTGAGGTTCTTCTTCCTTGTTTTTTCTGATTTGATATACTCCTCATTATAATATTCCGCCCCTAAATTACCAATTTATATTGGGCGTTCATCAGGTTAATCGAGTCTATTCTAATAACTTAGTCGAAACCTCAAATAATCATGTACAGAAAATTGCAATGGTGGATCCACCGCCCCTATTAGGTCAAATATGATTTTTGAGAACAACAAAGTAGAGTTATGATTTCCTGGATGATTGTATGGAGTCAAAAATAAATAAAAATCAGTATTTCCTTGCGATTCGACGTCAATTTCTTTAATTTTTTCCTCTTCATATCTCCTACTTATTTCCAGTCTTTGCTTTGGAATTTTCTTCTGTTATCTTAGCCAAGATTCTTCTCTTATTATGACTGTGGTGACCAGAAGTCCGATGGCAATTTATAATATGACAATTTTGAAATAGTTTTTTAGGGAGTTTTTCAAAAGTAGAAAAGTACATAACGAATACGATTTAAATATTATTGATTTTCGATTTAAATTTATTCGTTTATTGGGCGCCCTCAGGTTGTAATTTTGCTAATGAATCCGGACGTAGGGCGTTTGAGTAATTCCCAACCCTTCCTCTAATCTGATTGTAAAGTTTGTGTATCTCGGACTAATTATTGCTGAAGGGTAAGTCAGGACCTTAATTTATATTATTTTGATCTGGTTTGGTTATTATCATTGTGTAATTTCTTTGTTTAGTTTTAAATTAAATGATCGTTACGATATTTTGATCGCATTACAAAAAAAAAAAAAAATAGATAATATTAGGTGGTATTAGAAAAATATTTTTGATGAGTAAAGTAACATTAATATTTTTTTTTCATCTCTATCTCTAAGGTATTACTAAAAGACGTATTTATAGTCTGTATAAACTATTGTTGTATTTGACTTTCATAAGAAATTGAAAAAGAGTTAAGATTGTCGCTTCTTTGGCTTTAATACATCTTTCAAGTTTTTCATTATTTTTACTTAGTGAGTCAGTTTAGACTATGGATTAGTAAAGATAATATGAAGCTGATTGTAAGGAAAGAAATTAAGGACGAATGATGTTTTGATAAAATGAGAAGAAACGATTTCTTGTGGAGATTTAGAGGGAAAAAGAAATAAAACAAAATATTTTATATTTAATTAAAAATTACCATCATTAGGTAGCTCTATATACTGCTATGTCCCTGGCCTCGCGTTTCTACGGCGAGTAGGGTGTTCCAAGAAATGCATTTATTTGTATTTAATACTTATATTGGTATTTATATCGGTCCCAGAAGGGAACCGATCTACCGAAAAATATATTAATTCTGTATTAAAAGGTTAGGTAGCACAGACCCCCTACTGTAGTATCCTAGATTGAACCATATAATTTTTACTGTATTTCTTTTCTAGTGGTATCGTGTTTTTAAATTTACTGTTTGTTTCTATTACTAATTGGTGGCATGCAAGGTAGATTGTAAAATTAACAAGATGGTTTACTAACTATTATATTTATCAACTTCAACAACCAAAAACATCTATATGCAAAATAATAACTAAACCTATATACATCATGAATAGTTGAGAATCATACTGGAGGAGAATGCTTGATGCTTGATTAAAGTTACATGTATTCTATTGATTCTATTAATTAACGATTTATGGTTACCAACACAAGTTTACATCTGTATAACTAAATGAGGCTTATTACCTAGCTGGTTCATCATCATCTTCGAGTCTCCTTCCATGTCGCTCTCCTCAGCGTCTAGTCCGTCCATCTGCTCCCTCCGGCTGTGTCCTAGCCTGAGTCCCAGCTATAAGTCCATATCTTGCTCTCTCCGCCTCTCCTGATCAAGTGTTTCCTCAAAACTCTAACCATCCTAGCTTCCAGTCACCCCCCTCTCTTTTTGTACTTTTTCCTGATTGGCTGAATATTCCTAGCCTAAGGGATGACCACGCCCTCTTCCCCAGGCAAAGGTATTCCACTAACCAGGTATATTTTACGAATTTCTGGAAGGTGTTAAAGGTCTTTCTGGATCCTGTTTAAACATTCAGTTGTCGGTCTTGGTCGGTGGTTCTTAAGGGTTTTTATTACCACTTACAAAAGGTTGTCCTCGTGGGTCGTTACCCTCGCTCAGGTGCCGCCAGATGTGAGCACTTATGATATTTATTTATTTATACATTTAAAATAATTAAATGAATTCCACCGGCAGTCTTTACAATACATAGCAATACATATAGACATATTATATATATATATATATATATATATATATATATATATATATATATATATATATATATATATATATTTTTTTTTTTTAGATTATAAATAATGTTTTTTTGTTACTGATGTTTTATTTTTGAAAGAGAAAAAAAAAATTCTTCCAGCCAAAATGTTAAATTGTATTTTTTGGATGTAAATGTTTCTAGTGTAAAATAAAAGGTTGTGAGATTAAAAGGAGTTTTGTGAAAACTTAATCATATATTCATTAAATATAATAATTAATTTTTTTTTCAACTCTATGTCAGAGAGGTAACTATAAAGTATTTACTATCTGCATAATCTATTTTAGTATTTTACTCTCAAAGGAAAATAAAAAAGAGTTACGATTGTCACTTCTTTTAAGATTTTCACTATTTTTACTTCGGAATGTTTCCGAATTGGAATAACAATGTAAGAGGCAGTCCGTAGGCTATTTGATGCGGATAATTACACATTTGGCTAGTAGAAAGTTCTGAACCATTGAGAAATATAGAAATTGATAGTATTCAATTGTAATTCAGCACAATATAATTTCTTAAACCTTATTTTCCTTCTTGAGTTTGAGGACTATTTTTTCAACTCTGATTATATTTTGAATAGTTTGGATGGTGTATTTTTCCAAACTGTTTAATAGCTCTCCTAAATATGTTTTCTTGTTTGGTATATCCAATGCTCTAATGAGATAGTCAGTTATATCTGCTGATTATTTCATTTTATTGTTATTACATTTATTTATTATATGGTTTATACAAATTAATTTAATATATGGAATTGAAGTCAGCTAATCAAAAAGTAGGAACAAATATTTTATGTACTTGACCTAAAATTCCGGCGGAGCCGTTCGCTCAAATATACATATATAATGTTTTTTTTAAATTTATAATAATTTTTTTTTGGGACTATTTCACAATATTCACCATTTCTTCACATCATGCCCAGCATACTCCTTCTACCGCACAACCAATTTATTTTTGATTGTATTCATATATGTATATATATATATATTTTTTTTTGTCACACCAAAAAGAAGAAAATTGTCTATAAAATATGATTTATGTATGCACTACTATTTTATGGGGACTTCTCCGATCGCAATAAAAGGATATTATATTCTATGCTTTGCCAATGACCCTACAGGGTAGAGGCAACAAAATACCAAATAAATAAATAAATAAATATTCTATGCTACTTCGGGAACAATAATGTATGAGTAGTCATCAAATTAAAAAGTAGGAACAAATATTTTATGTACTTGATCTGAAATACTGCCGGACCGTTCGCTCGAAGAATTCGTTATATATCTATATTCGGTCAAACTAAACTTTTTGTGCGTTCCCGTAGTCGGATAAAAATAAAATTTATTTCACTTAAAATTTAGTAACCATTTAACTTATAATATATGGGGCTGTATATGACTTCAGTGGGAGTCTTGGGCCAACGAAAAAAAACCTTATATATGTATAACTAATCGTTAAATTTTATTCAATTCATATGAATATTAATACGAAATAATTGGTTGAGCAGGACCCAACTATGAAGCGATAGGTGAAATATAATCGATATAAAATGTATTCCGAGGACAACAGAGTTGTGGGAGAGGGAGGTATCCAGATGATCTGCCATGTTGCTATGGTTACAGCACGTCGCCAGCACAACTCCCACGGCAGTACTTTCTTTCTATCTGCTCCACCGAATTACTGTTTCTTTGTGCACCTGCCCTGAAATTAAACGACAAAAAAAAAATAAGTTACCTAGTTCTAAGAGCTAAAGATTTTTAATAATTGCACTATGTAAAAAATTAAATATAAATAAACATTAGGGAATAGTTAGTACTTACTGTTTGTGAAATATACTGAATAGATTGTGTTTTACTACGTGAGCCTTTTCAGTCGAAAGAACGATTAATTCCAATTTCATCATTTTTAAGTAAATTAGTATATTTAGCAATACTAGCATTTTAGTAATACTTCTTGTTGGAAAATAATATCTGTACAGAAAGTGAGTAAGTCAATTCCAGAATAGATGATTTAAATTTTGAAATATAGAACTGTGATAAAAGGCATAAATTTTCCTACTAGAAATATCACTAATTTTTTTTTTGAGAGAGAGAGAGATAATACAATCCGTCACAAATAAGGACATTTATAGTTTTCAGAGAGCACATTCACTCTCTATCAGCAATAAATAATACAGAAAAAACAATAATAATAAAAGTAAATGTATATAAACTGAACCAAACAAAAAGAAATTAAACTAATAAAAGTAACTGCTCAAGTACACACACGCTTCTATACAATATCTAAAAAAAAAAATAAAAATAAAAAATCATTCACCCAAGATCTCCGAGCCAAGCCTTTCTCCCCACTCGAGGAAGGAAAGGCAGGACTCTCGAAGATCCCAGCGCCCCTAAATCAGCCGCAATCACTAAAATTAATAATAAAAAATATTGAAATTGTTGTTTGTCATTCCGTCAACTGACAATCTAGCAGAATCAGTGGTACAGACCCCTTTTTATCAAATTACTAATAACCGACTGAAACTTCGTAAATAGCTTCATCTCATTATATCCTAGAACTATTTTATTTACGAAAGTTCTTGTAATTGAGGCGTTTCCAATCTGGATGTAGGCAAACTTTGTCTATTTAAGTAATTACTAAAAACTCGTAAATACCCATTTGCTTTCCACATGGATCGTAAGACAATTTGATTACAAATTCGAGAAAAAAGGGTCTACAAAAGTATTGGGCCTATATAACCTCAGTATTTGGACATTTTTGGGCTGTGGGTCACGCCAAACGGCTAAATATTTTTGAAGAAACCTTTTTTCTCGATTTTTTAGAAAGCAAATGAGTAAATACGCGTCTTTAGTACCTAATTAAATAGACAAAATTTGCCAACCCCCAGTTTGAAAACACCCCAATCCCGAGAATTTTCGTAAATAAAATAGTTGTAGGTTACGATAAGAGGAAGATATATACGAAATTTCAGGTGGATGCTAATAATTTGATAAAAAGGGACTAACGGACAACTGTCTGTTGTACAACGGACTAATGGTTTGGGGATAAATTTAGAACATGAAATGACAATACATAAAAATGGTTTAGAATATTGGTCACTTCAGAAGTGACACCTAAAATGTCTTTTAGTAGAAGAGTCTCTTCTACATATCTAAGATCATTTAAATTCTCTTAACACGTGACACTTTTTTAAATTTAAAATAAGTTTATTATTAAACATTTAATTAATTTAAATTTTTGTTTATTTTTTGTGAAAAATATAAGATCTATTATATGTTTTTTTATTCCATCCTTGGCATTCTTAGCTGATGGGATCACTACTTTTGTGGAGGCGGAACTGTAATTCGTCGAGATTTGTCGCAATAGAGACGATTTACTACTTTAAACCGGCATTGCATAACTTGTGCCTTCCAATTATGAGTGTTTTACGAATCGCTTGTAGGTCATGGCCATGTTCAATATATTAAGATGTAAGTCTTGTATGCGATACGGAGTTAGTTCTGTTGCAACATTGAGCATTTTGAAAATCAGATAACTGTCAACGCCGTGCCCAACATGGTTCCTAAACCTTCAGTCCTATGACTTGTAAATCTGTTTTTAATGAATAATAGAAAAGTGAAATTTTATTTCAGCGTCTGCTAAAATGAACCTATTACAGATCAGAATATATTAAATTATAGGTTAAAAAAAAAAAAATGTTTTTCTATAATTACAAGTTTTAGAACTACAACAACTAATAAATGTATTGAAGTAAATAAATAAATGTATTTTAATTATTACTGATAAGAAAAACTAAATCCAAGAAAACTGATACAACATAGGACCTATTACCTGTTTTTTATATGAATGAATGAATGAATGAAAAATCATTTTGTTTTGGGACTGAAGAATCTTCAGAATAATAACAGAGTTCAAAACATATGTACATTTAGATATAACACAGATATATACAAAAAAAAAAAAAAAAAGGAAAATATAAATATATACAGACAAATAGTTAAATGAAAATAAAATAGCTCTTATCAATTAACTGCTGGTGAGAAACTTTAGTTACATAGCCTAAAATTTCTCTTACTTGCGTAAGATTGAATGTGAAGTATGTGATGGAATAGAAGTTGTTTGAAGGAATTTATTGATGTGGTTTGACGTATCGAGATAGGTAAGGAGTTCCAAAAGGAAGTAGCGCGAATGACGAAGTGTAAAATATAAAAATATTTAGAACATATATTCCCGAACTAAGGGCATACTTATAAATATTCCAAAGCAATGTCATTTTCTTTAAGGAGAAGAATGATCTAAGACCCATAATTCAACACGAATCACAGACTTTAAACAAGTGACTGAAAATACTGGACTCACTTTTTTCTAAATAAAAATTAGACAAAAGCTAAATAAACACACATACTAAAACCCATATGGACATATGCCTCTTAGATTTACAGTTTGGCAAAATAGAAGAACTAACAAAAACAACAATCATTTCGATCCAAAATTTTCTCTCTGATAACAATAAACTTAACATAACTGACCGAAACCAACTATCGACCAGCACATTTGAACTCTCTACTCCCGATTTTATATTAAACTACAGGGACACAACAGATTTATAAACGACATGGCCAGAGCGGACATGTTCTTCAGGAGACGACTGAAAAGGAGCTGGATGAGAGATTTCCTTTTCTGAATCAAGGAAGTAAACAATGATCAGGAAGAGATGCTGCTGGTTGCAATCTTCCCTTGCCAATCATTAAATTAAACATAACAAATCTGTTGATTGTCACTATCATGACAGGTGGGGATAAACATTTGAAGATAATTTCTGCAACAGTAAAATACATAATATAAAATTTATGTTTAAATATTGTTACAATATATATGTTGTAATCATGATACTATGGTTTAAACAAATTGAATTTCCGGATGAATATTATGGATACCTAGGCAGAAGTTTAGTCGGGTACTAATGAATACGAAAGGGCCTAGATAAGAGGAATTAATTATAGAACTTGTTAAGACGGATTTAGTGTCTCGAGGATTATGGGTGTTAAATTGAGAATTTAGGATAATCCTTAGGATTATCTTTACGCTCTTTAAAATTTTATAGTTTAGCTATAAACTTTTTAAAATCTGTAGCTGAATGGTGATTGTAGTATTATTTAAAATATGACTCGTTTATTTAAAATGTTCATAAAAATTCTTTATAGGTCTATCAATAATTTAATAGCCGTAAAAATACTTAATAGACTTATAAAAATAGCGTAAGCTGGGTTATGTTCAAACTTGACTGTTCTGCATTTCTTACATTTGTTTTGAAGTGATCAAGATCAAATGCGTTGTTCATTTTTATTTAAATGTGTCAGGAGTATTTCTTCAAATATTTTTTAAGCGACCTGTTTAAGGGTGTATTATTTCCTGGGTCCATTTTATTCATCTTTTTTATTTTGTTGATATCTATGTTGATATCTATTTTATTTTATTTTTTAAGTACATTTCTTTATTGAATACCCTGAATCTGGATACAGTAAACAAGAGTTATGTTCAGCGTTTCATCTTCTTTGTAATGAGCTATTATTCAAGCTTGTATCTTGAATTGAAGCCGAGTTAGAGAGCAGAAATGGACAACGTTCGAAAATGACTGTTTTGAACAATTGGAATAAAATATCTCAAAATTTTGGATCTGAGTTTTGTTAGATATTTAGCAAGTAGATTTTAATCAAAATTATTCCTCGCATATTTTAGTTATTATAAACCTATTGCTTAATTTTTAGAGTATGATAGAATTGTCGAGTAGTCAGAACAAAGTTTACTAGTATAATTATAATTAGTGATTACAATTGTATATATTGTAAATGTTATTACTTTGTGAATGCAGAACAAAAACAAATTATATTTCATATTATAAATTCCTCCTTGTTGATGTTTTCATATATGTTGATAGTTTCTTAAAAATAATTTTGAACCTTCGGTTTGGGGCTAAAATGTGGTATTGACAACATCAGCCCTTTATAGTATAACAAATCACGGTATAAAAAAGATTTTATTTAAAAAACAGAAATAATAATTTTATTCGCTAGCTATTTTGATAGTTTAGATATAAAAATGCCAAAGGGGGTAGAATATGTACCAATGATTGAGATGAGGAATAGAATTATTTTAAAAACACAGTATGGATCCTTGCAGCCTTTATTATAACGCCTGGAACCTTCTCATTTGCATTTGGAGCAAGGGAAGTTCCGGAGAACCGGCTACTTTAATTTTTAACTTCCATTGTAGCGGAAAAAAAAGTTAGATTTTTTTTGTTCTACCTCTACAGGCCCAGTCTGGGATATACCGGAGAGCAGACGAAGCCGTTACTGTGCAGTTACTCGCTTTTGCAACGATGGTTAATTTTTTAGATCGGTTCGTATAATCTTATATAGCGCGTTTAGTTGAGAGAAACGCGTAGGAGCAGTTAAAACTTCTATGCTGGTTTATTTTCCTTTTATTTATTTTTTTAAATAACTCTAACAACGGATTTCCATTATGTTTTAATTGTATTATCTACATGATGAAATGTTCATCCAGATTTGAGTAATATAATATTACATTTGCCTAATGATCAGTATAAATTGATCCAACGAGTCTTGGATTGTAATTTATTGAAAGTTTCATGGAAACTTCGCTCCTCTTTTCAGCAATATATTATCCTCCCAAGAAATTGTACATCGCAAGAAACGTAACGTTTTAGTTAAGTACCATTGAACCAATCTTATTGTATTAATTCTATTTTTTTGGGAGAATAATATATTGCTGAAGAGATGGACGAAGTATATCCCTGAAACGTTTAATAAATCGCAATAAAAGACTTATTTGATTAATTTATTCGGACCATTAGGCAAATCTATCACTGTAAAAAGAACAAACGTCAAACTTGTATAATGAGTAATGTTACATTATCCAAATCACGTCTCAATAAAAAAAAAAAAAGATACTAAAAATAAAAAAAAGATGCTAAATAAAAAAAAGCCAATTAAATAATTTCAATCTTAGAGGGACCACTATGGTGAAACTAGAAACGTAATTGTTTTTAATGATGAATCAGAAATGAACTGCTATTAATTATATTTGTGGTATAAATTAAAACAATATTTTAATTTAATTAAAATAATGATATTTGCTCCGTAAATATCATACGTATATAATTACATGCGTAAAACCATCGTGACTGATCACTTTAAAATTCACATTACAAATAATAATTGTTATTTTTTATTGCGATACTAAACTGTTGTCACGAACTGGATGATAACAATTTTTTTTTTATTAATACATAACATAAAAATTAAATTTGCGATCTGCAAATTACTTTGCAATGAGCAAATTTTTTGGCAGCGTCACAGCGGCCCATCACAATCCAGGAAATAGTTCAGTTCAGCAGTCTCTTGGCCACCGCCTACGTAATCGTCGAGGTGGGCTGTACAGGTTTCTAGTGCTTTTAAGTTTTTCTGTCAGAGGATTTGTGTTGTAAGTTAGTCTTTGGTGAAAGTTACTGTAGTTTTCTTTTTCAGTGTCTAAAATTGTTGGGATGTTCAAGTCTTTTTGTAATCTATCGTTTGCGACATAAAATGGTGCATTAACTATTCCTCGTAAAATTTTGGATTGGAAAGACTGGATTTTTTACTTTCACTTACGTATATATGTAATATATAGTAAGTGTAAGTATTGCGATCAAGAAAATTTTTGAATCTGAGTTTTCGACGGATTTATACGTTTTGAGGTACCCTGAGTCGAAATGACCAAGTCCCGACAAATGGTCTGTGTGTCTGTGTGTTTGTATGTTAGCAGTCTAGCTCAAAAACGAAAAGTCCCATGAAACTGATATCACGTATTTAAGATAGGTATATGCCTTAGTTGTGACGGCAACTTTTTCCTTAAAATCGGCTAACCGGAAGTACCACCACTTTATATCAACGCTGAAACACATTTTCACAGTTTTCTCAAAAACGGCTCTAACGATTTTGATTAAACTCGGTGTATCATTGTATAATTACGTGGTCTTTAATATAAATTAGGTCTTATCCTCATTGATGTCACTTTACAGGGCTTAAATGCCCAATGTTCATATACGTCTTCCTCTAAAGTACCTTTAATATGGTTTATTTTAAAAAGATAATTATTTCGCATTATTCAGAGTTACGAAAAAATGCTAAATATAACTTTTGAAAGAATTTGATAAGTTAATAAAGGAGAAAAAAAATAAAAATGCAGAAAAACGTAGCCCTATAGACTGTATAGACTGTATAGACTGTAGCGCCTAAACGAATGTACCGATTTCATTGAAACTTCGCTAAAGTCATTTTCTAAAAGTTTATGGAATAGCCTAAAAAACAAAAAAAATCGTTAAAATCGGATAATTAGGAGATAAGATAATGGTTATATCCTTTGTTTCGGTTTTTGAATTTTGAATGTGTTAATAAGGTAATGCTAATTCTTTTTGAATGTATTTAAAATCCACCTAAGCAAGTTGATGGCATTGTTAAAAAAACTATTTCAGTGTATTTCTGTGAAAGAAGAAATAAAATATAAAATCATTTCATGGATGTATAAATCATGTGTTTATAATATTAAATACATTTACTGTAGTTTAGTAATTATTTATTAAATTTTAAATTGGTCCATAATCGTCTTATCTTTTTGGCTAAATTCTAGGAATCGCTGTGTTATATATGTGTGCGATGTTATATTTCGTTCCTGGTTCCTGGTTCGTTCGTTTGAGAATTTAAAGAGAAAAAGGAATTTTTTTTTATTTTGGGAAAGTGTTTATTATGCTATGTCTATTGTTTAATGTGGCTTATTGTTGATAATTTGTAAGAGTATTGGTATGAAGGGGGAGAAAAAAGAAAGAAAAATATAATATAAAATTAATGTCCGTATGGATTGATAAGTATGCTGTGTACGAAGCAACCCTATGTAGTAGGGCAGCATTACTTTTAATAAAGTATTTCTCTATAAATAATTAGGTATTAAAGTTAATTCCAAAATATTGTCATATAACTTTTTAGGAAACTAAATTAGTGAATAATTCGATAGATCTTCTCTTTGTGATATTCCTCTACTATTTCATTGTACTTGGGTGAAAAAAAAAGTGAAATACAAAAATATTTCATAGATACGTTTATAACCCTAAATATATTTACTGTAGTTTAATAACTCTAAATCTCATAATATATTTAAATATTTAGATATCTATCGTCCGTTTATTCCGAAAAGTCATCATGTAACGTTTTAGAAAATTAAATTAATGAATAGTTTGATAATTCTTCTTTTTGCGATATTCCAACAGAATCCACTTACAATTAGTGTGACAACTTTTGACCTGTCTATGACAGACACTGCAAATCTCTTAATTCCGTTTTAATAAACTTTGCAATGGAAAATAACAGTTTAATGACTTATAGTCGTACAATCCATAATCAATGGATCGAACAATCCATAATCAACGAATCGTACAATTCATAATCAACCGGTGATATAATAAATAGGACTTTTATTATTTTAATAGCATTTGTGTTTTTTTAGCTTTATCTCAGTTTAAAATGCAATTTAAAACATTTTATAATAGCCTAACATGGCCAGAAAATAATTTTTATTCAAAGTTCAAAGTTCAAAATTCAAACACACACCAGATTTTTTAATATTAGAACTTTTAGCAGAACCCCACAGTTCTATGCCATAAGTCCAAATTGGTTTTAGTAAAACTTTATAGAGTTGTAAACCCAAAAGTCTCGATTTAAAACCAATTTGGACTTATGGATGATAACAATAAAATTAATATATTAAATGTACATGTAAAGAAGATAATAAATATTTATTATTGAATTTTTGAACGCCTTACAGCACAAAAATATGAGAAGTATATAAATTTACTATTTGTATATTAAAAACTATATTTTTTTTGTAAACCTAATAACATAGAATGCAGTGTAACTTCAAACAGTAAACCGAAAAAAATATATAAATTCTTAAACCAAACACGTATTAGTAAATTACAGTCAATGTGTGAATGACTGTGTAGAAGATCTGATTTTTCGGTTCCTGATTCCGTGAGATTTAATTTCAATTGTTTTCTTTTGCTTGTGTGACAGGATTGGATGATGTTGTTTTCCAATCCTACACAGCTTTTAGTAAAATCAAGTAATCACCGCTCGCCTTCCTACTCCCAATCGTAGGCGCGGACTTTTAGTTCTGGTTTGAGGGGGGGGGGGCGATGGACCCCACTTCACACTCCTTCTCCAAATCCCTCGTCCCTCCTTCCCACCAAAAAAACTGTAGGGAGTTTATATTATATATAAAAAGTATGAGAGATAATTAACATAATCCATATATTTATTGTAAAACGAACAATACCTTACTGTATATAAAAAATAAATTTATATTTATATTTGTTTTTATTTTCACTTACCTATATATAAAATATATATTAAGGGTAAATATTGTGATCCTGAAAATTTTCGAATCTGAATTTTCAACGGAAATACATGTTTGGAGGTCTCCTGAGTCCAAATAACCAGGTCCCGCCAAATGGTCTATGTGTGTGAGTATCTATATGTGAACATTCTAGCTCAAAAACGAAAAGACGTCCGAAACTGATATTACGTATTCAAGACAGATATATGCCTTAGGTATTACACCAATTTTTTGCGTAAAATCGGCTAACTGGAAGTGCCACTTTATATTAACGGTGAAACACACTTTTAGGATCTTCTCAAAAACGGCTCTTACGATTTTGATTAAACTCTGTGAAGCATTGTATAATTAAGTGAGAAGGTATACGTATAATATATCGTTGGAAAGCGGAAGATTTTAGAAAAAAAAATAGATTATTAAATAATTACAGTTGTTGAAGTTGACGCAGAGTGACGAAAAAATATAAATAATAATTTCAGAAAACTAACTTTATTTAACGTAAATCACATGTTTCCAATGTAATTGTCTTACTAAATGTAAACTTTTAAAGTGTTTTCTAAGTTCGAAAAAAAAAAATCCAACGAATCATGCCAATGCCATTGTTTAAAATACTATTTAATTGTACTTATGTGAAAGAAGAAGTGAAATATAAAAATATTTCATAGATATGTTTATAACCTTATTTACTTTTGCTGTAGTTTAATAACTCTAGTTATGGTATTATATTTGAATAATTTGGTATCTATAGGCCGTTTATTTAGGAAATTAAATTAGTGAATAATTTGATGAATTTTTCCTTTGTCAAATCACAACATTATCCACTTACAATTTGTGTGACAACTTTTGGCCTATCCATGGCAGGCAATGAAAATCTCTTAATTTCATTTTAGTAAACTTTACAATGGAAAATAACTAATAGTCCATAGTCATTTATATGTTAAATGTACTTTCAAATATCCCTAGGCATATATGAATATTTCGGTTTGTCAGAATGACTAACTCCGATGTCAACATTCTTTATTATTAATTTTAAATATGTTTCTAGTGGCAAAATTTATACCTTTATTCGCAGTTCTATATTTTAACACTGCAATCACCTAATCTGGAATAAACTTGCTCACTGTCTGTATAGATATAACTTTTCAAACTAGAAATATCACTAATATGACATTACTCAAAAATGTTGAAATTGGAGTTAGCCATTCTGCCAATTGAAAGGCTTAGAGACTAGAGAGGCTTATAAAAGCAGATGGAATGACTAGATTTATATTGCTTACCGTCGATATAATAAATACACTTTTTGTGTTTGTCTTAATGATTTGTTATCTGCAAGCTTTAAGAGCTTTAGCTCCGTTTAAATCCCATTCAAAAATTTTCTAATATCCCATCATTGCCAGAAAATAATTTCTATTCATAGTAGAGGGGTAAGTGAAAGTTGTGTGTTGCCCGCACCAGAATTTTTATTTATTTTTATTTTCCTATCCTTTTTTGCGTATAGGTATATTTAAAACAATATTAACCAAGAAATCGAATGTATTACATATTTTTATTTTTATTGAAAGGTCTGAGGCAATGAGATGAACTTTCAATACTCCGATTCTTAAATTTGCTTTGGGAAATGCATGAAAGTATTAAACAATGGAAAAGATGCAAATGAATGAATTAAAAAATCCTAGGATATAATGCTACATAATAGTATATTTGAATATAAACTAAATTTTTAATGAAGGAGCATAGAGAGCGGTAAAATACTTGCGTACCTATTTCTAGGTCTTACCTTAGCCGTCTGGTCGACTTTTCCTATTTTCTTAATTTATTTTAGCTTACATATTTCATTCATTCATGTAGATTAATTGTTATTGATTTTGAATTAATTTTTGTTCTTCGAAATATTGGGGGGGGGGCGGTAGAGTGAGTAAACGATATTCGCCCCCTCTCTATTTTTATTGTCGACTTTACCCCCTTCCAATATTGTCCGAACATAAAATGTCTGTTTTTTTTTAAAGCTACAAAACAACAATAGCTGTACATGTCAAGTTTATTAGGAGCTAGAATTTTCAGAATTGATTGAATTTTTTTTTTATCTTGTTTATTGAGAAATATTACAATCTGTCTCAAACGACATTTATAATAGTGTTCAGAGATCACATTCACATGTACAATAAATAAAAATGATTTATACAGAAAAATAATATATATATACAATAAATAAGAATCAAATAACCTAAAAATAAATAAAAAAGAACACAAACCCAGTGAGCGAGAGTACTTTAGCCACATACACTCATGTCGTGAGTGGAGAATCTGCCCATTGCCAGAACTAGAATATTTACAAAATATATTACAAATCATAAATATATACAATAACGGGGCCACTGCCGTTTTAACCTTCTTGGAGGATTATAGAGAGGGTATTGCTGGATTCGGTGAAAACGGATTCGGATGATAGGTAAGGTTCAGGTGAAATTTGGAGAATTTTGCTGGGATAAGGTCTACGACAAATGGGATATTAAGGTCATGGTGTAGGGATTTGTTAGTTACGTAGAAAGGAGCATCGACTATTGTTCGAAGGACTTTGGACTGGAAGGATTGGATGCGTTTGATGTTAGAAAATTTTGCTGTTCCCCTCAGTTCAAGTCCATGTAGGTTTTAATATTGTCATGTAGATAAGTATTTTATTTTCAATAGACAGTTTAGGTTTGGTTGAACGGTCATCACCACCTATGCAAATGACACTTGTATCCTATCTGTTAATAATGAACCTTTAATTGCATCCCAAACCCTCACAAACCTTGAAGAATGGAGTCATAACTGGAGAATAAAAATAAATAAATCCCATCAAATTACCTTCACCCTTCGTCATAAACCTACAACTTCTTGCCCTACAATATCCTTCAATGATATTCCACTTGTTTCTGTTGAACAAATACTAGACCGAAACGACAAGAAACTGCTCGACGTTTCCGAATGCTCCAACACCTACTAGACATACGCTCTAAACTTTCTATTAATTACAAAAGACTCATCTACTTAACTGTAATAAGACCTATATGGACATACGGAGTTGAGCTTTGGGGCTCTACCAAACCATCGAATTCCTATCGTATCCAATCCAAAATCTTTCGTAAAATCCTTAATGTCCCATATTTTGTCACAAATAAAACCATTCATAAAGAAAGACCTTAATGTCCCATAAGCCACTGATTTAGCCCGAGGCAGATTACTATCCTTTCATGATAAACTTCAGTCCCATCCGAATCCACTTGTTTCCAGCCTTGCTTCTTCCTCGATTCCTGATAATCCCCCTAGGCGTATGAAAAGAAGATGGCCTCGTGATCTTCTCACCTAAAATTAAATAGGGTGTGCTACCACTGGGAAGTATCTCTTCAAGTCTGTTCATGTAATGATTTCTAATGTGTTCATTTTTACTAGTTGTATTGTTTATACAGTTGTAATTTTCATTAAATAAATAAAAAAAAGATTTGGTTGAAATTAAATGAGAGATTTTTCTCGTATTTTTGACATGTATATTTTATTTCAAAATATATCTAATATAATATATAAAATATCCTTATGAAAGATATAGATATATGCATATATATTTGACATTTCTTTCGCATATCTTTGATAA
This sequence comes from Nezara viridula, assembly GCA_928085145.1. Lineage (NCBI taxonomy): Eukaryota > Metazoa > Arthropoda > Insecta > Hemiptera > Pentatomidae > Nezara > Nezara viridula. The sequence goes on along the minus strand of OV725080.1, from coordinate 61,311,524 downwards.
CGTATTCAGAACAAAAGAAAGCTGAAAAATTATTTGGAGATATTCAAGATTCTGTACGCTCGATTGTATAAAATGTCTCGATAGTGTGGATTCAAAAGATCGTGTTAAATAGATACCTGATCCTTCCTCCAGTGATTATTGTTAGCCGGATGATGGGTAGCGTTGAGGAAGAGCCGAGGAGATTCGAGGGGAGCCGAAGGGGGCCGACCCCGCCAGCGCCCTCGGGCAGTGTGCCCCCGCGGAGCCGACCTGTCGCACCTCTCTCAGTCCCACAGTCGCGTGCCATGAGGATCCTCTTCTGATATAGCTAGTGCTGTCGAAGGCGTGAGTAGTTGCATATTTAATGACAGTAACTTTTTCATCAGGCCAATATAAAATTATATTTATTAAAAATATAGGAAGAGCATATTTGTAATCCCTTATGAATATTAACATATTTTTATTATTTCAAATACATTTACAACGATAATAGAAAATTTATCATGAGAAATTAAGTTTTTGTAAAAAAAAAAAAAATTGTCTTCGAGAAATAATATTTGAATAACTCAAACTAACTAACATATAGAATATATTGTATTAATAAATAAATATAATTATGTTCGATGGAGTCACAATTTAATTTTTTTTTTTTTTTTCATGACATATATTCAATACAAATAATTGAAGTGAATGTAGCAATATAATGCCGCTGTATATTAGATTTGATTTTTAAATTTTCAAGGCGAATTATATTTAAAATGCTAATAAATATAATATCTGTGAATGGGGAGCTAATTAGATAATAACGTAGGGTATTGGGTGCGTATTGGGTTACATATTGTACAACGGATGTACTGTCTTTTAATATTATTATGACATTGGTTGTTGATAATTATTTTAATTATAAATTCTAGTGAAATTATAATGGAAGGAAAATATCTACTTTGATGTATGGTTGGTTATTGTAAACGTGAAATTTTCTGATGTATTGTTCGAATCATGAGGAAACATGTCCGGTTCAAGTAAAAATTGTCTTGATCAATATATAAATGTATATATATATATATTTTTAACTTGCATTTTTTATTGCTTGAATTAATTGTTTTAAATGAATGTGACGCGATTTTTATGTTTCCTTTTCAAAATCATAATGATAAGAAAAAACAAACAAAAAAAAAAAGGAAAATTAAAAATGAATACGTTTTTATTCCAATAATTAATATCTTGTAAATATTTCAACAAATTCCTAAAATTATCACACACATGTAACATATATGTCGACTGATTATTATCAAAATAAGGAAATAATAAGAATCAAATAAAGACCTAACCGGGTCCGGACGTAACCGGGAAAGTTTATAAATCTTATAGAAACGATTAAAAATAATCATTTATGTTGCTATAAAAACAACTTTTTTGATACAAAAAAACGGACAGCAAAAATGTTGAAATGTTTTTATTTTTTTAATTTGAATTTTTTTTTTAAATTGATCACTATAGTTAGTACTTGGCACACCCAAAAAAACAACAACAAAGAAGTATATCAATAATAAATGCTGCGACTAATATGATTCATTGATTGTATAAGATATTTGATATTTACGATAATAAATTAAATTAAATTCTATGCCCTCTGAGGTATCTGAAAGGAAGATGGCCTCAGTATATTTTAACATGAATCTTGGAATGCTATCAATAAGTACTTAAAAAAAAAAATATTATGATGTTTAATTATTTAATGCTCCATTTATTTATTATATTTGGGATGCAATTGTATATATATAAAGGATTAAAATAAAAGGGAAAAGTATGAGGCATTATTGAAAAGAAGGCCTATGTAGTTAACCTTCCATTTTGGTTAGTTAACCATGCATTTATTAAAGCCTTTAAAATTAAAATAGATTACTATGTAGTTCTTTCTGATTTCCTATTTGAGGTGGTTTGAATGAAAATAGAGTATGTCTGTTTTGCTTTTAGGTAAACGAATATTCTATTGATGAAAATATAATGACTATGTATACGGATATTTTACATATATTGTTTATGAACATACTATGTACTTTATTGGTGCATGTGTTATATACACATCATTAACATACATTTACAAATTATTCTCCTTCTGAACAAAAAGCGAAACTAACTCACTCTAATATTATTTTCCCCGTTTGTAGTTAGTCGACTAGGTTATAGTGATTTATTTAAAACAGTTATTAAATGTAATAATTAAAAAAACGAATATCTTAAATTTTATAGTAATTACTAATATTAATAAAAAGCATTAATTTAGCATGCATTTAGTATTCCGGAAACCTACACAGTTGTATTTTAAATTGTTCAAAATATTAAAAGAGATCCTTAAATTTCTCTTTATGAAATCGTTTCGCAGAAATAGATTCCGGAATAACAATTTTTAAGGAATTGTCCATACTTTATTTTTTTAATATCATCTGAAGTTCCGAAAAATAGTTCTATTTCGCCGGTTTCTCGCTGTTGCTCTTGGGGTTTACCGTGGTTTAATTAAAAAGCGAATAACCAGCTTAAACAAAGAGTATTTTATAGTTTTTAATAAAAGACACAGTAGGATATTTTAAACCTAACAATAAATTTTAATAGTGTACCTCAATGAATTCCAATTGTTTCCATGAAAGTTGTTGGCATAATCAACAGATCCTAGAAGCACTCTCAAAAACTTATAAATTTTATTTTGTAAATATAAATAAAAAGCACGGCACTAATTATAAGCTGATTAATATTTAAACTTATACTTTATTTAAGGACTAGCTCAGTGGTAGGGCACTAAACTTCCACTGCTCAAGGTCCCAGGTTCGAATCTCTGCATATGGTAGAAAAAATATTTATTTTGTTTCATTGGCCGTGAGGCGACCCCGGGTTAGGGAGACCTTCCTGTAGAGTGTGCCCCAGCACACTCAGTCTCTACAAAGTGAGTACTGTTAATTAAATAATTGATTGAGGGAGAAAACCTGGCGGTTGAGCATAATCCTGGTCCGATATTCTCCCTACACAACCGTTGGTCATGAAACAGTACTTTCCCTAAATATTACTGAACCCTCAAGACCCTTAATGGATTGTAGTGGTAGTGTTTTTTTTTTTTATTCTTCATTAATTTTTTTTTTACGCTATCAATTTCTTCTATATGTTCTCCTTTCTAGCTTGTCTATATATCGCATGTATTAGTTATTTAATTAATGAATGCTTATAATTAAACAATACTCTGCTGAATATTATGTAATAATAATACCATTTTAAGCTGGTAGCTTCAATTTATTTAGCTATTTTTTCGTTTGATATCTGATAAAGTACGACCGAGATCAAAGTATTATACAAATGAACTAACTCAAAATAAGAAATAAGCTAATAGTTTGCAACATTAATTATTTTTTACATTATTATTAGTGTTTTTTACATTATTAAATTTAAAACAACCTATTCAAATGCATACTTATTAATTAATTAAGTACTTAATTGAATTCAGTATTATGATAATAAAATAACGTAAACCATTGATTTTTATTTTCTCATCCCTACTGCTTATTGCTTCAATATTATTACTACTTTTATGCATTTTTAATTCTAATTTTTTTATATATTGTTGACTCAAGCTTTAATCAAGAAGGAAAAAAATTTAAAAAAAGATTATGTAAGGAGCAAAGGTATTTTTCAATTATCCCACACTAACACCTCACCGAACCTCGAACGATTATTTTTTCTCTCAAATCTCCAGTAATTTGTTTTGATTTTCAGCTTAGCAGCATATAAAAATGAATAAAAAAGCTATATTTAATAATTTTATTAAATTAAATATCAATATTAATTTTTAAAAAACGATTTGAAAATTGAAAAATAAATTTTGAATTATCAATTTAAAATTGAAAATCAACTTCGAACTGAAAAAAATTGTCAACATTTAAATTATTAATGTTTTATTAAGTCTCGGTTCACATTTCGACGAGTAAATGTTTTCATTACCATTCTAGAAATTTGTTACTTTCTTCTTTCTTTCTTTGAATGCTAAGACAATAAATTAAATTTCCAATAACAGTTATTTAAATTCTCTTAATGGAACTTAAATTTAAGTTCTCTAAATTGAGTGAAACGGTGTAGTATTAATTTCTATTATATTATTACACATTTATTAATTTATAAAATCTAATTATCCTAATTTTTATATTTATTATTATACTTTAAAAGTATAGTTGATTTGGAAAAATATAATAGATAAATAAAGTCAATTTTTATGAAAATATCTGTGGTTACCATGGAGTGAAAAAGGCAATTCATATATAGTAGAAAATTTTTGTTGATCGCAGATGTGGAGACAAAATCACTGCTGACGGTTTGGTTTTATACTTCCTATTCAAAGCATTCACTTTATTATTTTATTTTTATAGAAAGAACTACAATAAAAGCTTAATGCTGTTCAACTGTGCTGAGTTGCTAACTAGCACAGCATACTAATTCATCTGATTGACAATATTTAGTAAAACTATTCAGATGATATGCTTTGGATATAAAAATGTCATTTGTTGTTTTCTTCCTTTTCCCTTCTTCATTCTTTTCAATTCTATCATTAGGATCCATAAAGCAATATACAGAATTAATAGAGTTGGCGATGCAGGATCCTCTGTGAGTCCAAAATAATGGACTCCTCCATACTCTATATCTCATTCCTTTCAATACTTAGCTTTTCTAAAAAACTAGCAGTTTTTGAAAGAGGAATTTACCCACTACTCTCAAACCTACTTCTATATTTTTCTGTTAGATACGAAATGTATTTTTTATATATTTCCTCCTTCTCAATTTAGAGATATTGCTGCTCATCATTCGTCTCAGACTAGCACCTGTAAACGAGTACATCTGATCTACTGTTTAATGTAAGAAGAAACATATAGCTATAGGACTACATCGAACTCATAGAGTTAAACTTAAAAGTAATCATTCTCAGTTGTCATAGCTTATAAATGAGATAATATCATCTAAAATGAATTGGGCATATTTGTAAAAAAAGGAGACAATATCCTTTCATATGCTATTATGTTTAAAATGGTATGCGGATGTTTCGATAACTGATCGAATGTTCATCTGTGGTGTCTAAATCTGCTTCAATAATATACAGATTCTTCTTCCACATACACTAATAGCCTGTTTTATAATATTACGGGGATTTTTAGGTTGCTTAGGTTAATTGTTTATTTCGCCGTTGCTTGCCGTCCAAGAACATGGTTGTCGAACAGCATGGCATACATATGTTAGAAGTATAAATAGAACATAATTTCCAACCTCATTGGGTGAGGTTCAAAATTCCATATATTTAAATCAGATCATTGTCTCCAGGGGGCATCCGTCTTCTTTTTCGCTTTCTAAGTTTAGCGATCGCCCTGGTAATGGTCTACTTCTTTCTTTGTGAAAATGGGCAAGAAGAACTGTACACAAAGGAACTGTAGTAGATGTAGTCCTGTTCAATCATAGAGAAATAGTTCTTTGAGAGTAATTGGAATCCGGTTAAGTTATCCTCAGAAATTTGGCGCTCAATGCCTCAAAACATTAATAAACATTGTTTGCATTACATAAGAGGATTAGCCTCTGGACTACCAATGTGGGTTTAGGCAGTACCGTTCGATTATTGATTATATATATTCTTAACGACAAATATTATAGAAAACAATAGAGTCCAACCGCGTTTTTCATCAGTTGTATAATATTCTAATCGAGCAGGTGATCCCAAAAAAATAGTGAATCTAGTTAGGATGTGCCTAACGGAAACATTCAATAAAGTTAGAATCGGTTATTATTTGTCCGAGAAATTTGAGGTTCGTTCGGGCTTAAAACAAAGTGATTCATTAGGGAGGTAATGCGTACCGAAAAAGGGTTGAATCTGGGTTGGACAACACAATACGTATACTACCCATATGGACATACGCCTAACAAATTTACGGTTCTGCAAAAAAGACACACTTACAAAAACTTTAACGACTTATTACAGGAGCTCCTTGGTACGCAAACAACAAAACTTTACATAAAGACTTATGTAAGACGACAACCAACTATCGACCAACACATACGCGATCTCTACTCCAGATTTCATCTTAAACTACACAGACACCACAACAGATTTATTAATGACATGGCCACAGGTGCTATCAGGAGACGACTAAAGAGGAGCTGGACGAGAGATCTCCTTTCTTGAATTAAGTAAATAAATCAAAACGATGAAGAAGTTATGAGTTATGTTATATTCAGAAATTAAGATATATTCCGATGAATTGACACGAAAATCATAATATCTGACTATAATTTTATAATAAAATTTGTCAAAGATAAAATTAATAAGTTAGCATCGTTTCGTTGAAAACGTGGCATCCGCTGTCAGCTTTAGAGATTAGAAACTTTACAAAAAGGGATTATGTAGTGAAGTTTGAGTATGGTAAGAAAATGTGGAGTCTTAGATAAGTTTAGGGAAGTCTTCACAGTTTTGCATACAACAGGTAACACTTACAAACACTTTGAACGCTTTCTATTTTTATTTTTTTAAACTTTTTTCATTGTTTCTTTTCTCATTGGAATGGCGTTTGGCTAAATTTCTGATTATCCTCTTTTCTAGGGTATGTGGGAGTTAACGTGTATTTATTCTGCTTCTTCTATATACATTTCTGTTCCCTGATGTAAAGAGCACCATTTCACATTTTTGTATATTTTCAGAGGAGCCAATTTTCCGTAGCTTTGAGCTATTAAAATTTGTATCTTATTTACTAAATTATTTAATAAAAAAAAAATGCCTGTACCTCCGAGGCCCATATTTCTATTTCCATCTCCTCTTCTGGAACTATGTGTGGATCTATATGGAAGCAAGGTTAAAAAAATCAAAACTTATTTTATTTACACACACACGCACGCACGCGCCCACGCACACACACACACACACACACAGATATATGTATACACAACACAATAAGTCATAATGATGGTTACATGCTTATGGCCACAATACATTACCCATGTTACAATAGTGTTGTGATTGCTGTGTTTTATGCTGAAATCTAATTTATACAGTTGAAAAATTCCGATAAAAACCTACATAAATTATAAAAATGAATAAATGATATTAAAAACAATATACTACATATTTTATAAATTATTATTTAATAATTGGCGTGGGAAGCATGTTGCTCCTTGTTTACCAAAATTTGTAATGCTATGAAATTGGGTTTTATCATATTAGGAGCATGTTCTTTGTCCGTTTGTGTGTGTACTGTTTTAGTGATTTCTTGTTATGGTTTCCTATTGTCTGGATCATGGGATTATCAGATATTGTTGTAAGCTCAAAGAATCTTTGTGTTTTAAAATAAACGTATTGTTTTATTGTTGGCAGCTATAATTCTACTTACATAGTGGCTATTTTTATGTATCATGGGTAGTTATTTATGATTCACATGCATATGTTTTGAATCACTTCAAGTTTTATATAGAATATGTGATTATAGGGTGGATAACTGCTTTATATAAGATCAGTTTATTTTTTTAAGATAATTGGGAGTATCTATTGAAGTAAGGGGACATTTTTCTAATAATGTTTTTTGGGGTCTATGTTTAATGTTTATTATTTGTATGCTGAGTGAAATTTAGGGACTTATCAAGCTTAAGATCTAAATATTTCACTGAATATGGACCATGGGATTTATTTGTCTTTTAGGAGTACATTATGAGTTATACATGGTCTTCTTTTTGTGAAAATTATAGCTTCTGATTGTTGTTGGTTTAGTTTTATCTTCCATTTTCCAAAGTATTTGATGAGCCTTATAAGGTGGGATTGTAGTCTCTTTGCTATTGTGTCAATTCTGAAAGAACATGTGTAGATAGTTGTATCGAATATGTGTAGACAGTTGTATCATGTACAAATAGTGAGTGTTCTACAGAAGGGAGGGAAAGTATATCTGATATATATAGATTAAGTAATGTAGGAGAAAGACAGGAGCCTTCAGGGACACCTGGTGGAGAGGAGATGGATTGAGGAATGGACATCGTTTGTTGTGATGAAAAAGGATCTGCTGTTTAAATATGATTGGAGAATGTGGATCATTTAGGGTGGGAATTTATATACTATGAGTTTATGCATAATGCCTGCATGCCAAACTGTGCCAAAGGCTTTTTCAATGTCAAGAAATAGTATACCGATGTTCTTATTTTCGTTAAAAGTTTGAGTGATATATTGGTTAATCTGGCTAATTGGGCTGTTGTTGAGTGGTGTTTTTTGAAACCAAATTGCTCATTTGATGTAAGATTGTTTTGAGATTTATGACTATGCATTCTTTTTAAAAGAAGTATTTCAAAAAGCTTTGATATTATATTAAGAAGACTTATGGGCCTGTAGCTTCGAACATCAACTAGGTCATTGTTTCGTTTTAGTATTGTTATAATTTTTGCACTTTTCCATGCTTTTGGAAAATATCTAAAACGAAATATGCAGTTGTTAATCTTTGTTAAAAAAATAACAAAAAAAAATAAAGCCTTTTTGCTTAAATTTTTAATTAATATTGTGAGTATACCATCTAGGCCGGGCGATTTTATAGTTTTTAATAGTTTAATGACCTACTTCACCTCTTTGAATGCAATTGAAGGGAGTGTGTTTGGGACCGGTTCTTTAAAGAAATTATTAACTGATTTTTTTCTTTTTCTGTTCTGATTGGTGGTACCTAGATCAGCCGACATATTTGACGCCAATATGAAATATTTAGCCATAGATTCTGCCTTCCCTATATCAGAATAGGCAAAGATGTTTGCTAGTTTGATCGGTGAGATATGGTAGGGTCAATTTGTGAGAATTTTATGAATTTTCCGGAACGTTTTACTGCCAGGAGATAGTTCACTAAGAGTCTTCCGCCACTTGGGATTCCTCCAACAATTTTAACGCATTTTCCCGTAGGCATTTAATTTGTTGAAGAAATATTTATTCTTAATGTTTTTGGTCACCAGGTATTTTATCCGAAATTTATTCTTTATAAAATTTTGTCGGGTTCATATTTACCAGAAACCTACGGTATAGCCTTTGTCATGCCAGTTTTGACATAATAAATTTATCAATATTTAAATCTATATTGGCGTGATTTGATATAATCGGGTCTATCTAGATTTCCATCGATTATTTTTCTGAACTTGTCCCAATTTGCCAATTTGAAGTTGAATTTAGAGGTTGTGCGAGTTTCGTTGGTTTTATTTTCAATTTTAAAAATCACCAGATTATGATCCGAACTGTGACATAGTAGAGGTACAAGAATATCAGAAATATCTTTTGTCAGGGCTAAGTCGATAATGCTTGGTCTATATCTAATCTAAGCTGGAATATAGGTTGGCTTATCAGGAGCATGTAATTCTATATTTTTTTTAATGTAAAATTTAATAGTAATTTTCCATTTTTATTATAGTTGTGGCAGTTCCATTTTGTAATCTTGGCGTTAAAATCCCCGAAAATTAGCACGTGTTTATCAATATTAATCATATTTCTGAGATCATCTATATTTAATTTATTTGGAGGAATATAGACTGCAATAGCGGGACTAATTTTGTTTTTAATATGTATTTTTTTCTTAATGATATTTACAAGTGTATTATATAAATACATTTAGTGCATTTGAACATATGGATATAATGACATGGAAACACTTTCTGAGTAACTACCCAATAGCAGCACTCTAATTATATGTCTAAATTAGATGATTACGGGGCCATCTTCTTTTCAGACGCCTCGGAGGGTTATCAGGAATTGAAGAGGAAGCAAGGTTAGAAACGAGAGGGTTGGGATGATTCTGAAGTTTATTATGGAAGAAAAGGTATCTGGATTGGACCAGATCTGAAACAAAAGAAACATTAAGGTCGTTGTGGATGGTTTTTTTTGTGACAAAGTAGGGAGCGTTAAGTATTTTACGAAGGATTATGGATTGTAAGGACTGGATACGAGAGGAAATCGATGATGTAGTGGAGCCCCATAGTTCAACTTCTTAAGTCCAAATAGGCCTTATTATAGTCATGTATATGAGTCTTTTGTAATTAATTGGAAGTTTAGAGCGTTTGTCTAGTAAGTGCTGAAGTAATCGGAATCGTAGAGCGGTTGCTTGTTTTTAATATTAAATTGAATTCCAGATGCTTATTTTAAATTTTAATTTTAAATATTTTAAATTATCGATCTGTCTGTAAACATGCGATAGGTCTGAACGCACTAGTATCATAACACTCCCGCCTGCTCTGTTACTGTCCTTCCGGTATACAGTGTAGCCTGGAACCGAGAATCTATCCTGGGGAGGTAACCTGGTTTCGCTTACTGACACTATATGAGGTTGGTTTTGATGCAGAAATTGCTTGAATTCTACGTCCTTTCGACGAAGTGTTTGGTCATTTCACATCATCTGTTTTAAATTATGGATATCGGTAGTCATTATGATTACAACTAGAATATGAACAATAATTTTTCGTAAAACGTTACCATTCAAATCCTGTGAGAACATTAATTGTTTTATTTTTATTTTTTTATTTATATGATATTTACAACTGTATAAAAAAGATAAATACATCTAGTAATTTCGCACATGGATATTATGACATGAAACACATGTTGAGAAACTACACATTGGTAGCACTATGTCTATGTTAGGAGATCACGTGGAGATCTTCTTTCCAGACGCCTTGGAAGGTTATCAGGAATTGAATAGGATGCAGGGTTAGAAACAAAAGGGTTGGGATGGTTATGAAGTATATTATGGCAGGACAGCTATCTGGATTGGGCCAAATCTGATACATAAGGAACATTAAGGTCATTGTGGATGATTTTATTTGTAACAAAGTAAGGAGCATTGAGGATTTTACGAAGGATTTTGGATTGTAAGGGTTGGATACGAGAGGAATTTGATGGTTTGGTGGAGCCCCATAGCTCAACTTCTGTAAGTCCAAATAGGCCTTATTATAGTCATGTATATGAGTCTTTTGTAATTAATTGAAGGTTAGAGCGTTTGTCTAGTAAGTGTTGAAGTAGTCGGAAACGTCGAGCGGTTTCTTGTCGTTTCAGTCTGGTATGAGGATTCCAAGTTAGACGTGTGTCCAGGTGGAGTCCTAGGTTACATTAATTGTGAAAAAAGGTTTAAATTATGTAACTGTCGAATATTAAGTAGGTTGACTATTTCCTTTTTTTTTTTGCGCTGCCAATTATGCTAGGCGATTCTTCGCTTAGTGGCTATTTCATTCGGTTCGCTATGAAATTTACTTTTAAAAATAAGCAGTGATTGCAAGGATTCTGGTAGAGCTAAGCGGCTTGATTCGGTGGACAGTTTCAATTATTTCTGTAACAAGCTCTGGCATTCCTGAGAGCCAAGAGCGACAGAAGGGCGGATGCTCTCCATTCCTATTAGTGATAGTGAAAAGCGATGGCTTGACTAATGAAAATCGTTAGAGCCGCGCTAATAAAATTCCTCTTAACTCGAATATATTTCCACCGCATTATTAATTAAATGTCTCATCGGTATATGTTGTAATAGCTGGCCGAATCGCAGTTTAATTAAAAGAATAATTAAATTTACATAATTAAATTAATTTATTTAAACACCCTTTTAATTACTCTGTTGCGCAGTTATTAAATTTAATTAAGGTTTATATTTTAAGTTAATTAATTCCTCTTTTTGTTTTGTGACGCTGTAACCCGCTGATTATTGGCCTAACATAGAAGTTTCATGTATCTCTATCCTTCATCCCGAACTACTGTTTTTCGGACTTGAAATGCGCTTTTTCTACCAATGAAATTAATAATTTTTGGAACCACATTGTGCAAAAATAATGGATTGAGTGAAACCACCAATTAAGAATTTTTTTCGAATCTTGGAAAAAAGTAATTTTTTTTAATATTATGCTTAATTTCTTTAACCGTTTTCTGGCGCTCAAATTATGTAATTTTAAAACAAAATTATTGATTAATATTTTAATGTAGACTATCGTTTCAATTTTGATATAAAAGGTTTCTGAATTATAGTTCGATATTTCCTGACATGATTTTTCAAAGTGCTACATAGAGGAAAATGTCTAATTAGAAATGATGATAATATATAGAGATTTATTCTGTTTGTTTCGATCTGTTTATTTTTTTTTATAGCTATACTTGTATGTTTTTACTACATATGAATCGAACTCACTTCCACCAACTCTGACATTTCAATTTTAAACAATAATGTTTTCAAGTTAAAGAAAAGGAGAAAAAAGAAATAGTTTGAATATTCAACTTTTTTCATCCACTTCTTCAACTTTTAGGCTGTACGGGTTGTCTTTCGGTCCAGTATAGAGGGCAGCAGCACTACGCCTGCGTTAAAAAGTCCACCGGACACCAAATTTGAACTCGTAATCTTTGGTTTATCAGGTTGTTTGGCAATGCGTTTTTTACACATTTACTAGTCTACTCGACCTCCTAGAAGCAGTTCTATGATAAGGAATATTTATATCCTCGGCAATCTATCTTCCGGATTTATGTAAGAATTAAATTTTCTTATTTTCAGTCATATTTTCTAGTTATTTTCACAATTTTTATTTATATTGCTGGCCAGTGCAAATATTTAAATATACTGATATTTATGTATCTTATTTCAGAACTTCACTTATGCATTTCCTTTATTTTAATTTTAAGCGTACATAACTCTGTAATTTAACTATTTTTCGACTGTCATTTTTTGCCCGATGAGTGACATTTCTATCGCCTATTTTCATTATTTTTAGGAGAGTATATGGCCCAGAATAAACTTTACTTTTCATATTCTTTCATTTAGAAAGCTGTCCATTCACCCAAACAAGGATGTTTTTCTTACCTATTTCGATGAAGTCCTACTTACTGAAACTGTTGATTTAAATCCATATTTGCTTACTCTTTCAGTTTGCTTCCTACATTTTACTTAATAAATATAGTATTATATTTTATGTTGAAATTATTATTCTATAATTATTATTTTGTCAGGCAATATTAAATGAAATATTAAAAAAAAATAATATTATAGAAATTGTTTGTTATATAAAGTTTATAGTTATAAATATTTTTAAATAAATATTTTTTATTCTGATTGAACTATCTATGGAAGATTTATCTCATGACAACCATTATATTTTCAAGGTTTGTAAGGCGTGTCTTTTTCCTTACAAGACTACATTTCAAATGATGGTGAAGATATAATGACCTTAATAGCAAACACTGTTTTCCTTTTTTTCAATGAATTTTTTTTTTATTTGTCGGATTTTAGAAGTAAACATATCATTTTATGAATATAATATGTTAGAATTTATTCGATTATCAGAGAATATCGATTTAATTGTAGCCATAAGTTGGTGATGGTATACCTATAACATAATAATTCCCTCTCAGATTGGGAATTCGGAGGAAGCCTGATTCCCCTTTACAAAGTTTTCTCATTAAAACAAACCTGACATATTGCGAACACCCGGTGCAGAAATTTTCTCGAGGAGCCCTTACTTTGCCCCCATTATAATTCGGTTAAAATAGGTGTTTGTTAAAGCATTAATCCGATGAGGGATTTGGTAATTGTTTGGATAATTGAATGAATGTGGTTAACTTTGAGGCAGGATAAATGGAATAATACATTTCAATGTAAAAATTGAATTAATCAATCTAGTATACACATACAGGTTATAATCAGCTGTTTAAAAAAAAATAAAAATAAAAAATAAGCAGTCTTTCTTTGTTTTTACTTCCAGAATCTGAGTTTCTTTAACTATTTATTTATATACTATCTTTATACTAGCTGTGTATTATTATGTATACTATCTGTAGATTTAGATGGTTAGATTTTTTTCTAATTTTTCCAAGGTTTCAATTTCGTTGCTATTTTCAATGGTTGATTATTATTATTTTTTTTTTTTTGGCTTTTAATGTTTATTTGTACCTGTCAACTTGTGTCGACAAAAAGCAAGTGAGCTGAAATACTTAGAAATAATGATATGTCAGGCATGGAGAAGGACAGTATGTAGTAGCATCTGTTCCCTGACTTGTTTAAATTATCTAGGTTGTTTAAGAAATGAGATTTCTCACCCAACGCCTTTTAGTGTGTTCGTCTCCTCCTCATATTCAAGAGTATGTCAGCGGTTGATATGTCTCTTATTAATCTTTTGTAATATCGGCTTGAAATTATATGAAATCGTTGGTAGTGGGTCTTTATGTATTGATCGACTGTTGTAAGATGGAGGTCAATATGTAGTGTTTTGTTAGTCACGTACCACCAAGATGATTTGGTTATGAGTCGCAATTATTTTGATTGGAAGGCTTCAAGTTTTTGTAGGTGAGACCTTTTAGCAATACCGTATATCTGTGACGAGTTTGTCCATATGGGTTTAAGTTAAGTATGTATGTGCATTCAGTTTCTGCCTCAAAATCAGTTTTGATGATTTAGAAAAAAAAAGTGTAGAGTAGTTTGAGTGGTTTGTTAAGTGTAATATGTCTTTTTCACGTGCGGACCCCATGTCATCATTCTTTCGAAGGAAAGTCCTAGTTAAAGAACCATGTCCGTTTTGGAAATTTTGTTGTTGCCAATATAAACTGGAGGACGTGTTTTTTCGAATAGTAAATGTTAAATGTTTGTATTTATCATAACTAGGTCAATTTAATTTATTCACAATTTTTATTTCAGTATTGTTTCTAATAATGTTTTAGATAAATTAGAAACAGCTGGGAACGTCTCTTCACGCTTCTATATTTTATCTATCTCGATTTGTAGCATAATTTTTAAATTATAGACTATAATATTAATTGAAGCTATATATATATATATATATATATATATATATATATATATATATATATATAAATTGTTTTATTATTTGTACCTATTTATTGTCAATTTTATTTATTTCAACTATTTAAGTCAATTTATTTAAGTCAAACAAGAAGACGTTCCTTATTCATTAGTGCTCTCGTGTTAAGGAAAACTAAATTTTTGAATAACTCGAGGATGTATTGAATACTCTTAATTGGGAAGTATTTTGGGTGACAAATTATTAAATTTTGTTAACTGGGGAGTTAGAATTTATTTTTTATTTTAATTAATTTGACAATTATTTAGATATTTATTTTCCTAAATAAGGAATGTCCATGACTTGCTATTTATATAAACATAATGAAATCTATATTTATAAATATAGATTGATACATATATAATAAACTAGAATTATTACCTATGTGATAATTATAGACCGGATTTTCCTGCAGTAAAAATTCGGAAAACGTGCAGTAAAAATCCAAAATATGTAAAATTGTATAATTAATACCTAAAAAGTGTAAAATCATCAATATTATTTAATTTATAAAATTAATACATCGAAATATTATGAGATCTTCAGTTAACCCAAAGTCTTTTAGAAAAAAAAAATTTAATGTTACATTGTAAATGAAATTCCAGATTATGATCATCTATTGTAATAACTATCAAATAATGCTAAACATTGAAGGTTTGAAGGACTAAATGAAGGCAGGAATTATCTATATATTATATAGACCAGACCAATTTTAGAATTTAACTTTTATTAAAAATAATAATGAAAATTTTATTTTTTAATAGAACTTAGGTGTATAGAAATTTCTCATGAAATTATTTGTCCTCTGATTTCAAATTAAGTTTTTATTATATCATGATTTTAATTATTGACGAGAGACTAGATTTTACTTTCAGCATTATCAATTTTTTTTTAAATCAATACAAATCAATTTAAAGGCAGAAGAGATACTGAATGGTTGAACGGTGAGTGAGTACTCAAGCCAAAATAATAACTATAAATGTCTTACTAACAAAGCTGCTTTTTATTATCCAATACTTTAGGCAAGTTCTATTCCAAGAATAGGTCTTAATTGTGTTGACTTCTCCTTGCTTAACACAAAATTATCTGTCTTCCTCATATTTTTCTATTTTGAATAATGAATTTAATTTGAACTCTATAGTAAAATAAAAGGTATTAGTAAGAAAATAGTAAAATAAATATTAACACACTCACTTATGCATTTGTATTGATAAACCGTCTAATTTAGCACAAAAGTGCAAACATGTTGAATTCAATGCAAAAAAAAATCCAAATCGTGCAATTTAAGCCAAGAACGACAAAACCTGCTAATTCGTGCAATATAAAATTTAAATACGTTATTCTAAAGGTCCCGAAACGGATAAATATTCGGGCCTGGAGTTTTTACACGCAAACGAATAAAAATTGCAATAACATGGAAATCCGGTCTCTAGTGATAATCATTATACTGTTCAGCTATTAAATCCAGGCTTCAATCGTTATAAGTATACATATTATATATTTTACGATTGTTATGTGTTTGTAAATCCTGTTTCGTCTATATTGTTAAAAATTGAACAGATCTAATGAAGAATTTCGCAAACAGAGTCAAGATGATTGACGTATATTTAATAATAATAAATAGTTGAATATTACACAAGGATTTAGAACTATTTAATTATCTGCAGTACATTAATTAAGTACTGCACAGTCGATGCCATAACAGTGTTTTATGCAGGTATCGTTCCTACAACTTCGTAAATAAATTACTGCTACACCATGAAATTGCAATATTAAGGTTACTACACAGGTATTTAAATAAATTCTAACTCCGAAGTGGCAATATCACGCAATAACTGAGGCAATTGCTGCCCCGACTAACATCGTAATGAAGAAGTTTGACTTATTACAGGGCTGGGGGTTAGGAGTTAGTTCCCAGCAGGTGTTCCCGCACTACGGTTATTAAATAAGTCACTAACGTTCTGTTTCGACTTGTTCCTCAACTGTCTTCCGGGCGTAGTCTGTCTTTAATTAATCAAGAAGAAATTCCTCGCACACCAAGTCATTTTGAAGTTATTCAAATACTGGGTTATAGTTCTTTATTACTGCATGAAATATGATAAGCCTTGAGGTGGTTTAACATTATACAAAACAACACAGCACTGGTCAGACTAATATTTTGTAGAAAGTAAGTTCATATGTCGTCGCAGAGAAATACGATCAAACATTCTCCAAAAGAATATTTTGTCAGACTCGCTACGTGCCTCATCATGTCTTATAGTCCATAGCCCTGATTCTTTTTTTCGAATTGCTAACAATCGTCTAAATTACATGTACGGGATCATCTTATTGTAACCTACAACACTTATATCGTCGGTTTATTAAAAAAAGTCATTGTCATGTCATTGTTAAAGTGTATTTATGATATAGGTTAATTTTTAAATATGTTTTTGTGAATTTCGAGTTTATTTGTCGATACAAAAATACTGTAAGTGCATGAAAATAAAACAAAGCCTTTTATATTTTGGTATTTAATCACTTGTTTCGATAAATTAAGTCTTTTTTATTTATTATTTATATGATATTTAAACTGTATATAAAAAAAATAAATCTAATAAATTCATACATAGATATAATGAAACAATTGTTGAGAAACTACACACTCGTAGCACTCTAATAATATGTCTATATTAGGAAATCACGCCTTCGTTTCAGAGGCCTCGGAGAGTTCAATCAGGGATTGAATAGGAAGCAAGGTTAGAAACAAGATGATTGGGAAGTTTACTATGGAAGGATAGATATCTGGATTGGACCAAATCTGAGGTCATTATACATGGTTTTATTTGTAACAAAGTAGGGAGCATTAAGGATTTTGGACTGTAAGGATTTGATAGTAGAGGGATTCGATGGTTTAGTGGAGCCTCATAGCTCAACTCCGTAAGTCCAAATAGGAAATTTACAGCTGTAATTAATAATAAATACAACAAGTATATATGAACAAGTAATATGACATGTACAACATGAGGAGAAACTACCCATTGGTAGCATTCCAATTATATTTCTATATTAAAAGGTCCCGAGGCCATCTTCTTTTCAGACGCCTCGGACGGTTATCAGGAATAGAAGAGGAATCAAGGTTGGAAACAAGAGGTTTCGGATGGTTCAGAAGTTTATTATGAAAGGACAGGTATCTGGAATGAGCTAAATCGGAAACATATGGTGCATTAAGGTCATTATGGATGATTTTATTTGAGACAAAGTAGGGAGCATTAAGGATTTTGGTTTGTAGGGATTGGATAAGAGAGGAATTTGATGGTTTAGTAGAGCCCCAAAGCTCGATCCCGTAAGTCCAAATAGGCCTTATTATAGTCATGTAAATGAGTGTTTTGTAATTCATTGGAAGGTTAGAGCGTTTGTCTAATAAGTGTTGAAGTAGTCGGAAACGTCGAGCAGTTTCTTGTCTTTTCTGTCTGGTATGGGGATTCCAAGTTAGACGTTTGTCCAGATGGAGTAATAGGTTACATTAATTGTGAAAAAAGGTTTAAATTATGTAACTGTCGAATATAAAGTAGATTGACTATTTCCTTTTTTTGCCCTACCAATTATGCCAGGCGATTCTTCGCCCAATGACTATTTCATTCGGTTCGCCATGAAATTTACTTTAAAAAATGAGCAGTGATTGCAAGGATTCTGGTAGAGCTAAGCGGCCTGATTCGGTGGACAGTTTCAATTATTTCTGTAACAAGCTCTGGCATTCCTGAGAGCCATGTATTATAGTCATGTATATTAGTCTTTTGTAATTAACTGGTTTAGAGCGTTTGTCTAGTAAGTGCTGAAGTAATCGGAAACGTCGAGCGATTTCTTGTCGTTTCAGTCTGGTTTGAGGATTCTATATGAATATGAGGATATGAGGAAGTTAGACGTTTGTCCAGGTGTAGTCCTAGGTAACGGATTTATTCAAGAGGGATAAGTAGAAAATCGTTAAAGGACACTGAAGGACAGGAAGTCATTGGTTTACGACGTAAATAAAGTCTAAATTCACAAAAATACATTTGAAACTTTACCTATATCAAAAATCTAATTAGATACTTTTTGAAGTTTACTGAAGGTATCTACAAAAATGGGGATCTTTCTGATTAAATCATTTAATTTAATTAACTAAAACTCATATTGGGTATTCATGAGATATTAGTACCTCACTGATTGGAAACGTCCCATTTCCGTAAATTATTGTAAATGGAGCTCCACGATAGACTGAAAAGACTAATGAACAGCTGCGTAACATTTGTGATCGGGGCCCCAAGATACTCCCATGTCTCTCATCACTACACTGAGTTAAAGTGGCTTTTCCTCTGCTTTCGAAGACAATATTTCCTAGGTACGTTCCTCTACCAAATCATCAACAACCATCGTCCTTCTTACGCCTTCTCGAGTTCAAATCCTCAATCCATTCCCTGTCCACAAGATCTCGACCTTATAACGTTTACATGCGTTCTCACAGATCTGCCTCATTCCAAAACTCCTTTATTGGTCGCTCTGTCAATTTCTGGAATTCTCTCTCTATCAAAATTCGACATTCCCCATCCATATCCACATTCAAGACCCTCCTATTCCAATTCCTATCCCGAAAACAGTCAGATAACCATTCGACAACATACATTTATTTCATGCCATTCATTGTCAAATATGAATGCTAAATGATAATGTATTTATATATAAATCAGGCACTTTATATTACCATATTCAGCTTTCTGGTTTCTCAACAGAAACACAAAGCTGATTTGAATAAAGAATTTAATATATTTTTAATTTGTATTTCTTTATTGTTTTCTTAAATGTGTGTACTGGTCTATCAGTGCAAATATCATTAAGTATCTTGTGTTAATTGTTTATGCATATAGTTTCGTTTGGTTTGTATATAGAATGTTTACCTTATATTTTCTTTACATTATTTCTTTTTTTTTTTCGATTGATTTTATTTTGGCCAGATGAAATATCTTAATTTTGTTCTATTTTGTTATTCTCAAGGGACTGTGTCTCAGAATAGAGTTATTTTTTATCTATCTATCTAAATATTGTAAAACCTTCTTGCTATAGTCTGGTTTATCTTATGAAATAGTGTTCCTCGTGGTTTATTAAATCGAGTTAGTTTCTATATAATTCATTCTGTTAGCTAGTGATGGTATGAAACGAGAGACCTGGAATTACATAATTTATGCCGAGGCGTGAACTACATCTTGACAGGCTCACGTCCTCGGTGCAAGGCTACGGTTACAGCGATGATATCACTTCTAATTCTGGTCTCGCCGGAGGAAATCTATTAGTTAAGAGAACATCTATGCCTGTGTTTAACATGATATTTCAATTTATTTATAATCATTTTTTTTCAAGTATTATTATTTGTCTTCTGTTCATTATTCGAGAATCGGTGTCTTGAGGTTTTATTTTTTATATAAATTAGGCCATTATTCACCAACTTTTTATTTATTAATTATTTTATTAAGACAAGGTTCCAGTTTTTTATATATTGAAGAACAAAAATCCCAATAGAAATTTTTTTTGTATCTGTTTATTGAGTAATAATACATTTTGCCACACTTAAGGGCACTGAGTACTAAGGCTGAGTGAGGCACATTCATACCATACATACAATACCATAAAAAAAAAAAAATAATAATAAAAAAAATATAAAAATCTATATAACAAAGGCAAAAACTATAATAAACCAAGGAAATGTAACTTAGAGTTAAAATTAAATGAAATACAGAAATTCGTTGCAAAATTAAATTAATTATAAGTAATAGAAATAAATAGAAAAACATTCATACTTAAATAAAATATTTACAATTAGGCAAGAGATCTCCGAGTCCAGCCCTTTTCCCCACGTGTGAAGGACAAAGCGAGACTCTAAGAGATCCCAACGCTTCTCTCTCAACCGCGTCGCCGGCATTACCAGTCCGGTGGAGATTGAGATAGGGCACTAAAACCACAAACACTCATGACTTGAGTGGAGAAGCTGGTCATTGCCAGAACTCCAGTGACGTCTTTACAAGAGATCTCGAGGCCACTGCCGTTTCAACCTTCGAGGAGGGTTGTAGGGATGACTGGAGCTAGATAAGGATTGTGTTAAAGGGTTAGGATGGTGGATTAGATTCATGTGAAAATTTGAGAATCGGGATGGAATAACGTCAAGGATGTAAAGGTCATGATGTAGGGTTTTGTTTGTAACGTAATAAGGAGCATTGACTATCATACGGAGGACTTTAGACTGAAAGGATTGGATATGTTTGATGTTCGAAAATTTAGTTGTCCCCCACAGTTCAAGTCCGTAGGTCCAGATGGGTTTGAGTATGGTCTTGTATATTAATAGTTTGTTTTCTATTGATAGATTGGATTTTTTGTTAAGTAGTCTGTATAGCTGGCCAAATCGTCGGTTAAGTTCTTGTCTTTTAAGTCTAGTATGTGGGTTCCAAGTTAGTCTTTTGTCTAAAAGGAATCCAAGATACCGAACTGTGTCTGAGACGGGGAGAGGTACAGAGTTGAAAAGAATATGTGGACAGGATCTGCGTCGGAGAGTAAAGGTGACATGCTTGCATTTGGATTCATTGATCTTAATGCGCCAATTGTTGCACCATTGCTCAATTAGGGAGACGTGTCTTTGTAGATTTAAGGATGCTGTTTCAGGATCTAGGTGGGATGACAGGATGGCGGTATCGTCCGCGAAAGTTGCTAGAAGGGTATCGGGATTGGTTGGAATGTCAGCGGTGAAGAGGATGAAGAGGACTGGGCCCAAGACACTGCCTTGTGGAACACCAGCCTCAATTGGATAATAGTGGGAGAATTCAGTGAATAGAAAATTTTAGAATGCCTATTATGTTGTTTCTATATTGCTCTTGAGATCAGTGTGTTTCTATCTTTCTACAAACAGTTTTGCTAAGAGTATGTTAAACATTTATGTTATCTTACCTTTATCGTTATCATTATAGTTAATTAAAGAAATCGAAAGTTTTCTGAGGTATGTCCATTACTACAACAAATGAATTTCGGGATGTCCATCACTATTGCAAAAATGTATTATTTTTCAATGGTTGTTATACCTGCATAACTGTATATTTTTTCAATTTTAAAATGTTAAACACAAACAGGATACCCCAGAGATTCTAAATTACAAACGGAGAAGTTATAGCTATAATAATAATGGCGAAATAAGCCAAAAAAAGACAAAACTGTCCTTAGCTATGTTCATCACTAGTGCGCTTATCCTAGGTGAATTAGACAAACTGATAAATTAACTAAAAGAATAACTAAATAATAATAGTTTTTAAATAAATTAGTCCAATGTTCACCAACATTTTATTTAGAATAGAATAGAAAATAATTTTATTCTGGGACGA
Organism: Nezara viridula; assembly: GCA_928085145.1. Taxonomy (NCBI): domain Eukaryota; kingdom Metazoa; phylum Arthropoda; class Insecta; order Hemiptera; family Pentatomidae; genus Nezara; species Nezara viridula. The sequence continues at coordinate 61,289,334 of OV725080.1, read as the reverse complement.
AGTCCCTTTAGAATAACAAAAAAGTACAGAAATTAAAATTTTACATGTGGCCAGATAAAAACAAACATAAAAAGTAAAGATAAAGACCAAAAAAAAATTAGTTATACATAATATATACAAAATAAAATAAAATAATCTAATATTTATTAATTATTTTATTACAACAAAGTTTCGACCATCACTAGGGCCATTTTCGAGTCCTCCATTACATTTGTATTATTGAGTGTCGTATAGTTTTTATAGAGAAAATTAATAGGACACTGAATAATGGAAATTTAATGGAGGAATTGAAAATGGACCAAGTGATGGTCGAAACGTTGTCGTAATAAAATAATTAATGAATAAAATGTTGGTGAATAATGGCCTAATTTCTATAAAAAATATTATTATTTAGTTATTCTTCTACTTAATTTATTTATATTCTCTGCATAGATATAGTGGAAATGAACTCATCGTTCATTATTACCAACTTCCTACATTAAATGTTATACAAAATGAAGTATTAGTCAATAAAAAAATGTAATATCAGTGATATTAAGAACTCGTATAACTTCTTAAAGTTATAAATGTAAAAAATCAATAAAAATTATAAAATAAAATAATTAATATTTTATTACATTGCATGTTGGTTGTATTAGTTTCCGATCCTCTTCCTTAGTTTATCTCAAATTATAATATCGAACCAGTTATGCTATTTCTCTACTAAATCTATATAATATAAAACTTCTTCTAATTTATCTTCTTGTTTAATTCACCTAGGATAAGCGCACCATTGATGGACACAGCTAGAGAAATTTTGGCTTTTTTTGACTTATGCCGCCATAATTATTATAGTTATAAACTTCTCCGGTGGACATTTAGAATCTCTAGGGTCTTCTATTTGTGTTTAACACTTTAAAATTGAAAAAAAAAATATTCAGTTATGCTGGTATAATCACCATTAAAAAACACATTTTTGCACTAGTGATGGACACCCCGAAATTAAAGTGTTCTAGTAATGGACATACCTCGGAAAAATTCCAAAATCTTTATTTAACTATAAAGATAAGGTAAGATAAATGTTCAACTTAAAACAACAAAACTGTTTGTAGGAAGATTGAAACACACTGATTTCAAGAGCACTATAGAAACATCATAAGAAGCATTCTAAAATTCTGGTTTTGGAAACTTTGTTCATACAGTTGTTAATAGAGGGCACTGTTCTTCAATATAGAAAAAACTGAAACCTTTAAATCATCAAAGGAAGCTTATAATATACATTGAAAGTCCAACCTGTCCATCAGTGGGCCCCCTGTTCATAACTGGTGCGTTCACAATACTGAATTTTCCTGTTTATTCTCGATTAATTTATTAAATTTCTTTTTACCATTTCAAAAACCTTTGTACTCGAGTTTCTTTATAATCGATTGGAAGAGTGGCCTATAGAAGGATTGTTTATTTGAGAATTATTAGAAACTTAATATATCTCAAAACTACTGACTATTGTAAAACAATATCACTTATGATTATCACTAGTGTATAAATATATTAAATAAAATTTCAAATCTGTAATTGCTTTAGAATTAATAAGAAATTTTCTTGTCAACTTAGTGTACGATTGTTCTGAAAAATAATTAAAGTGGTAATTATGTAAAGATTAGATTAGGTAATTATAAGATTAGATTGGAGATGGAAGTCCGAAAATTTCCAGGTGTTGCAGATTATGAACGATATCATTTTTATGGAAATTTTTAAGGCCTTAACAAATTAAAATTATAGCAAAAAAGACCTATCCTGGTACACATACGTCGCCTAACATTATAATTGGACATGTGATCAACAACATTCTACATATTATGGGTTCATATGGATTACTAGTGGTGATGGAAATCATTAGTGCTATCATTAAGGTATGTAGAAACGCCCAACGAGTCATTTACAGTTGAAGTCAGTCCTTACCAAATATCTATCGATTCATCGCCTATTTGAAATGCCTATTTTTTAACTCTTAGCTTCGTAAATATTGTTATTTGTTGTTATTGTATTTATTTATTTTATTTTTTAAATTTATTTGCGTTTAAACGCAGAAATGCGTTTTTGGCCTGAGAATCATTTAAAAAAATGTTACCCTTAAGGAAGTTGTCCAAATTTCTGAACAGATGGAAATCTGTTTGAGATAAGTCTGGTGAATAAGGTGAGTGTGTAAGGACTATGTAACACAGCTCGTTTAGTATCTTCACTATCTGTCATGATCTATAAGGCCTGGCGTTGTCGAGTAAGATCATAGATCCTTTCCGATTAACCAATTCAGGTTGTTTTTTGACAAGATTTGAACTCATTATGTCAACATAACTGCAGTACGATGTGGTGTTTTCACCTCAGGGTAAAAAGGAAAATTGAATTATTTCTGCCATTGATCGCAGCGCAGGAATGAATATTGTTTTTCAAACTACCGGCGAATGGTCCTTTCGTTACACCATCCGTGTTGTTTCTTGCAGGTCGGGCTGCCGAATGCCCAAGTTTAAACTAATAAAAAGAATGTTATTCGAAAATCGTATTTTCCCGTGGTAATATTTGATGGCATACTAAACAACGTTTAATCATTTGGAATGATGGTAAATATTATCAAAAAAGAGAGGATTTATAACGGATCATTATAATCTGCAAACATAAACTTAATAAACAACAAAATTCCAATAATCTCACTTTGAATTTCTGAAATATTAAAAACTTATAGTTCATATGAAATGACCTAATACAACAAGTAGTTAGAACAAGAGTTATGTTTTGGACGTACAGTCACTTTCATAAAAATTGCATCGCTCAGTAAAATTTTTATTAGATTTAATTTTATTTAACAGATTTCTATCTGCTAGATATCCGGGTATTTCATTGCTAGTTTTGAAACAATATTCTAAAAATATTCCCACCATCAAGCGGTCAAATTGCTCGTTTGCTTTTTCTCCTCTCAGTTTTATTCTTTCGTTTCATTGTGCTTTTTTTTCTTCTTAAGGTTATGAATACCATTGATTGGTGGTAACCTATTCTTGTTACTATTTCCGGTGAAATTGCTTAACTTCATGTAAAGTTACAATTTTAATATTTTTTGACGAGGACAGTTTTTTATAGAGGTCAAAATTACAGCTTCTATACTGAAATTAGTTAAAACTGAACTGAGATTTCTTGTAAGCTAAATAAGTAAAGATAAACAAAACCATTCAATGAAATCAGCGTTATCGATATAACAATCAAAAGAAATAGGTAACGAAATTTCTATGACCGCTAATGTATGTGCTGCTTGCCTTTATTAATTTATCTGGGGGTTTTAGATCATTCCACGTTCTTCACTGAAATTGAAGCAGAATTCTGAAGTATCTCAAAGTTAGATCTCCAAAAGTAACACGCTACGAAAGAGGGATTGATTGATTGAAGGATACTCGTCACTCCAACTCCCCTGCTCAGGTTCGGAGTAGGCTCTTAGGACACTATTGCCAATAACGCTGAATACCATCTCTCTCTGAGAAGCCATTCTGGAATCCTTACATCTCAATATTTGTTTTCAAGACTCGAATCTATTTTTATTTTTTTACAAATGATTTTTTTTTCTAGATGATAAACACAGCAGCCATTGTAATACTCTCTCTCTGTAGATCAGTAGATTGCGTATCCAATGAGCATTATTAATGCTGATTCAATACCACGAATTGCCCCCGGTAATTTTTTTTTTTTGGAGGGTTAAGCTCCGGAGACACGGTCCGTTCAGTATTGTGAGGACATCTTACCATCTTGAATAAATCCAATTAGCGGCCTCAATAAATTGAGTTAGCAGCTTGGGTAAATTGAATTAGCAACTTGAATTGGGGAAAGGTTCTAAAAGAACGAAATTACTTTTTCGAGTAATTAATTATGGCAGACTATCTTGTTCTTGTACCAACTTCAATCCTGGCGACATCGATTTCTGTTTGTGAACGTGCTGGAGACGAGACAAACAACAGAAAAATTTTAGAAAAATATCCTTATCCATTTATAAGTATGTTTTCAATTTACTTGCTTTTATTCTCTTTCGCCTGAAAGAGGTCTCGATTTGTTTTTCTCTACGTATTTTTAATTTTTTGTAATGCAATGCCTTGTTTTTTGCAGGAGAATCGAATCATAAAAGAGGTTCTAATGCAAAGGAAAAACAAAAATGTTCATTTATTGACAAATATTACAATCTTCAATATGTAATCTTATTATTCATACCTTCTTTACAAGAAATAATAAAATACCAATAAATACAATTTAAAAATGACAACGATTTCCAAATTGTCAACATGACAAAATTATAGTAATACATATAACGATAATGAAATAAATAAAACACTAAAATCAAATTATTTCTGATTAATGTTGGTAAACTTTTTCAATATTAATAATTTGTAGTGACTATTATTTGGCTAGAGTTCTATTGTTCGGGCTATCGAGGTTTTGGGTGCCATCGATTCGATATTCCAATTATAATTAGGTTTAGATAACTTAAAAACCATTTAAGATCCAAATATTTCAAATAATCAAAACAATTGGAATTGAAACGACTATAATATCTTAAACAGAACAATATTTTCCCCTCGCAATCAATGTTATAGATTCGATTAAATAAAATATGATAGTTTATTAGTTTGCAATAATGGGGACTTCAACATCAAGTACGTTCAGCTATCATGCAAAACCCGTTGTGGTAATAGTGTTTACAAATGTCATACTGTCCTACACTTTATATCTCGGCAATGGCTGCTTACGACCATGGACCATTAAGACTGTTAAGACTGTCGCAGTGTTACCGTAGGGACGAGTGTTACGACCTATTTCAACTACGGAGCAGATACACGCCTAGATAAAAAATAAATGGTTAATAAGAAAATAAAACTCATTATTTTTAGAAAATAAATTATTAATGCACCATTGTATATTTTAAATAATACCATGCATAATAAAGACATGAAAATGTCAGCAATGTCATCGATTTCGTTCATCTAACGACTCTTCATACTTTTCGAATGTGACGATTATAGACACCTTACAATAGTGACAACCATCAACACTATATAGTATGACGCCAATCAACACTATACTATAGTCACAACTATAGTATCAACACCTTACCATATTGACGACTATCAACACTATACTATAGTGACTCATATCAACATATGCCATAGCGACGACTATAGTAGTAAAACTTTACGACAGTAAAGACTATCGACTTTATACTATAGTGACGCCTATCAACATTATACTATATTGGCGAATATAGACACATTACTATAGTGACAACTATCAAAACTATGCTATAGTGACCTCTATCAACACTATGCTATAGCGACGACTCTAGTATTAACACTTTACGACAGTGAATAATATCGACATTATACTATATTGATGACTATTGACACCTTACTATCGCGACGACTACCAACACTATACTATAGCGACGCCTATCAACATTATACTATATTTGCGAGTATAGACACATTACTATAGTGACGACTATCAAAACTATACTACAGCAACGACTATCAACTCTATACTGAAGTGACGACTATAGACACCTTACAATAAAGACGATTATCACCACTATACTATAGTGACAACTGTACTATAGTGGCGCCTTTCATCACTATGCTATAGAATAGAATAGAAAAATAATTTTATTCTGGGACGAAGTCCCTTCAGAATAACAAAAAAGTACAGAAATTAAAATTTTATATCTGGCCAGATAAAAACAAACATAAAACGTTAAGATAAAGATAGATCATTAAAAAAAAGAAAAAAAAATATTGGTTATACATACTATATACAAAATAAAATAAAAAAAATCTATATAAAAAACTCTTGAAACCATACTAAGATACTTAAAACTATGTACAATGTTAAAATATAAATAAACCCTTTTAGAAAAAATAAAAAATACAGAAAAAATAAATGTAAATTTTTCTTAACAGTAAAATCTGTTTCTGTTGAAAAAAGAAAAAAGAAAAAAAGAAAGTCGAATCTATAATAAGTGTTTAGGTTATGAGCTATATGTGAATATGTACTTATAGATAATATGTAATTTTGCATAAAAGGTTAGCTGGTATCTTACTGTTTTTGGGACAGGAATTGGAATAGGAGGGTTTTGAATGTAGATAAGGATGAGGAATGTCGAATTTTTAAACGGGTTTTGGAGTTTTGGAACGAGGCAGATCTGTGAGAAGGAATGTAAAGGTCGGAAGGTCGAGATCTTGTGGAGAGGGAGTGGACTGAGGACTTGAATTGGAGAAGGTTGTAGGCGTAGGAAGGACAATGATTGTTGATGATATGATAGAGGAATGTACCTAGGAAAAAATAGTGGCACTTATCAACACTGAACTATAATGACGACTATTAACACTTTACGAAAGTGAGGGCTATAGACACAACCGTCAGTGGTTCCAATCTATTTTCAATCCTAGTTTGTTTGTTTGTTTAGGCTTTAAGGCGTAAAACCCTAGGGTCATCAACGCCTGTGAGTCGGTTATATTTGTAAACTCTTTAGAGGAGAATTAATAATTATTAATATAGATAGATAGATAGATAGAAAAAAAACTTTATTGTGGGACTAAGTCCCTTCAGAATAATAATAATGTACAAAATAATAGAATATTACTGGCCTGTACGTTTGAAGCAATAAATAAAATTGATAAAATAAAATAAAAAGTAAAGAAAACCTTAGGTGCACAAGCTATATACAATACAGATAAAACTATAGAGTAACAAATTAAAAAGATATTAAAGAACATACGAAAAATAAAATATATCAAAATGAATATAAAAAAGACAGAACAATAAAATAAAAATTATATTTATTTTTATATTCTACTCAATAGCCTATGCATTCTAAGAAACTTTATCACTTTTTTTATGTCGGACTCGTTGTTGTTTTATATTGCAGATATATCCGGTTTTAGAGACAATTGATTGAGGCTTGAAGTATACTAAGGGCATTCTTGGAAAATATGATTTACTATGATAAGGCTACTGCAGTGCTGACAAATTGGTGTTGCCTGCTTAGTGATGAGATGTACATATGCTAGGTTCGTGTGTCCTATTCTTAACCTGGTCACGGCGACTCCCTCTCTACGATTTGATGTGCTCCAGGGTTTCACCGATTTTTTTATAACTTTTAATTTGCTAGGTGGGCTTTCGTTCCACATAGATTGCCAACTATCCAATATTTCGTTCTTGAGAGGAAAACTCATTTCTGGGGAGAGGGGGGTCAGTATAGGAGTACCTCGGTTTGGGAGCTCGACTGCCTGTTTGGCTGCCGTATCCGCAAGCTCATTACCAACTATACCCACGTGACTGGGAACCCATATAAAACAAACCGATTTTCCTAAATTTTCTAGAGTGTGAAGATATTTATGTATTTTAAGGATAACTGGATGTTTTGAGTACATATCATTTAAACCCTTTAATGAACTCAAGGAGTGGGTTATCAAGACTATTGAGGCTGGATTTATTGACATACAGAATTGGAGGGCTGAGGCTATTGCGTGAAGTTCCTCTGTGTATATGCTGCTTAGTTTATGTAGCTTTATTTTATGTGTGGAGGTATGCGTAACAAACGAACAAGCTGTAGCATCATCTTATTTCGAACCATCAGTTTCAATCCTAGTGATCACTAGCATTTAAACCTACCTTGAGGATAATTTATACTTAAGTCATGTTTAAGCCCTGATTTAACTTTTCTAACTGGAATTTCTAACCTTCCCCACAAGAATGGGCGAATGTAAGGTATTATGCCGCAGTTCATATATATAAAATAGCTAGATAATTAGATTCTGAACCAGAAGGCTCATAGTAGGGTTCCTATTTGATGTACAGCCGGCTATTATTCCCTTGTTGTCTAGTTTTGGCCCTTGAGCGATAAGTGTTGTAATAAGATCACCTCCGGAAGGTCCGGCAATGGTCTGAACTATTTCCCAGCTGGCGCCATCTCCCCAGCCTCTGTCAATAGTCTAAGTGATGGAGGCTTTAGCCACTGTTGGCCTCTAGTGCTTTTTGCCAACTTTAGCAGTCATCAATCCAGCGCGAAAATCAAGCCCATTTCATTATCGTATTACATGTCCTTTATTAAGTCTACGTTCCAAACGTAACATATCTCATCATATACCTCTATCCACTATATGTACTAAGTTATTATTCTCTGACGATAATTTACAATTAACTTTATTTAGGTATTTCATAGAACAATTCGATAATTAATAAATTTATTTCGTGAGTGACAGATATGTAAATCGCTAAATGGCTGTAGTGGACAAAATTAATAGGAAAAATTTGCCCAATAGAAATAAATAGAAAATATGTCTCTCCATTATAATGCCTTATAGAATGAAAAAATAAAATAATACGAAATGTATTAAATAAAAACAAATAATATGGTACAAGTACATGGATAACTATAAATGAGCAAATACATAAACCATGTTCATAAGCAAGGGAAGGAAGGAGGAGGGCGTTGCACACTCCTAAATCATTTGAAAGATAATAAAACGTAATATATTACAAAAGGTTTGCCGAAAAATCGAGAAAATATTTTTTTTTAAATTGAGGTTCTATGAATATATTTATGGGATACGAGGCCATTGCTCCCTCCCCACAAGTAATTTGAAACTCAATAAAATGTAATATAATACAAAAGTTTCTTACGAAAATTCAAGAAAGTAAATTTTAAAAATTGTTTTTCTATGTTGCTATGTTCCTGGCCTCGCGTTTCTACGGCGAGTAAGGGGTTCCAGAAACCGCATTTATTTGTATTTAATACTTATATTTGTATTTATATCGGTTCCAGAAGGGAACCGACCAACAGAAAAAGATATGAATTCTGTATTAAAAGGTTAGATACCACAGACCCCCTACTGTAGTATCCTAGACTGAACCATATAATTTTTATTGGATTTATTTTCTAAAAGTATCGTGTTTCTAAATTTACCTTTTGTTTCTATTACTAATTGTAGGGTCGGCATGCAGGGTAGATGGTAAACTTAACAAGATGGTTTACTAACTAATATATTTACAAACTTAAATAACCAACAGCATTTATTTACAAAATAATGAACAAACCTATATACATAATGAATAGTAGAGAATCATACTAGAGGAGAATGCTATTTACAAAATTATGCCTGATTTAAGTTACTTTGATCTATTTTCTATTAATGATTTATGGTTTGCCAACACGAGTTTACATCTTTATAACTAAATGAGGGTTATTACTTAGCTGGTTCTTCATGGTGAGAGGGGGTGGGGAGGGGGGGTTGCCGGTGTCTACTGTCATCTCATAGCCGCCTCCTTCAGCCTCCGTCTTTCTCCCAGTCTTCTTCCATCAGCCTCTCCTCATCTAGCTGTCTTCGTCTTCCTCCTTCGACTCCCCAGCTTGAAGTCTCCTAGCCTGAGTCCCAGCTCGAAGTGTCCTTAGTCCTAGTGTTTTCTATTTCCCCTTCTCTTTTTGTACTCTTTTCTGATTGGCTGAATATTTTTAGCATAATGGATGACCACACCCTCTTCCCCAGACCAAGATATTACAGCAGGTATATTTTGGTATTTCTGGTGGAAGGTGTTAAAGGTCTTTCTGGAAGGTGTTAATGGTAATTTGGATCCCGTTTAAACACTCAGGCGTGAGACTGTTGTCGGTCCTCAAGTGTTTCATTACATGTGCTAAAAACGGTGTCGGTCTTTTGGGGTTCTTAGATATTTTATTGCTCTTTAAAGAAGGTTGGGTCGTTACTCTACCTCAGGTGTGAGCCATTATCTTTTAGAATATATTTATTCATTTGAAATGATTAAACATATTCCCCAGGCGGTCTTTAGAATACATAGCAATGTATATATTGTATTTCTTATACAAACATTTATAAATCGTAATAATAATAAACTTTGGAAAAGAAAAATCCATCTCGCTCCTTACCTCCTAATATGATTGCTGTGTACGCCTTTGACACGTCCTTGTACAGGATTACTAGGGAAAGGAAAAAAAAGTGCATATATTGTAATATTCCTAGTAATAATATTCCTGTTATTATATAAATGACATTATTGATATATAATTGTGGACATTTTTTTTTTTTTATTGAAAAAAATGTCATTCTGATAAGTAGGGATTTTGGCTCATAAGTTACGTGGCTCATTCGTATAGATGTATTTTGATTCCTAACTACTAAAGTTACTAACGCTTTGTATTTGAGCGGTATATTAAAAAAAAAAAAAAAAAACGTGCTCAGAATCGAATATTTTTTTTTTCAGTTTTTACGTTTAGCACGCCAAGAATCAAATTGGTTCCATACCTTTCAGTAGAAAAATTCGTGTGATGACCATATCACCTCTTACTGTTAATCCGATATTGATGAATTTTCGGGGATTATGAGGATTAATACCTCGATAGATGAACCCTGATCTATGTCATCGAATTTCATACATTGTTTACTTCTAGATGTTCAAAGTTCTATGAATAAAAAATGGCTGGTTTGATAGGACTTAAATCTGGAGTATAATAAGGAATTATTTAATAAATGATCCTGTATTAATTTTATGAAATCTCATCTCCTATTTCTACTTATGGATGCGCCAAAACATTTTTCTAAAACGGCTTATTCGATTTCGCCTAGTGTTCGTAGAAATTTGGCGAACAAGACACAAATCGTCTGTTATAAATATTTATCAATAAAAATGTAACAACGGGAGGTAATATTAGTTTCTGAACTTAATGTTATAAGAGATATTTTTATTGAATTATTCTATTTAATTAAAAATAAAATGATAGTTTTAATAAAATGTACACGTATATGCTTATTTCCTTATGTACCCAACAAAAATTACAAGGACGCAGATATATATATATATCTATATATATACTGATTATATATAAAAATGAATGTGTAGGGGTGAAATGAGATACTGCTGTTAAAATGAAACACTACGTTAAATATAAGGTTACTATATGCCGACGCATATGACACCTCTTATTTTTCTGCAGATGTGAATAAGAGTAGGTATCCTTTATCATATATATGCTCCCTACTTGTGGAGATAACTACTACCCCAAGAATTGACCTGAGTTTATCTCAATTGAGACACGGTTAATAACCAATTAATAAAAGTGAGAGAATAATTGTGGCTTTCCTTGGATCGTCAGAATATTATAATTTAGTGTATAATGTCAAGTAGTAGCTTGTTCGAATCTAAACAACAGTGAAGAAATAGAAACAGAATATAATTTAATATAAATCAACAATAATTATACATAATGGAAATAGATAATAATATTATAAACAAGAACTAATGACAAAAAAAAAAAAATCATCTTAACAGTTTATAATAAATAAAAAAGAAACACAAACTAATGATATAGGAAAGAAATAAATAAAAGTATTTACATGAAATATTACAATTCGGTCCGAAATGTGGATTATTAATTAATTAAATTAAGAATGTTTTAAGTTTGATGGTTCATTATTATGCTTGGGGTAGATGATTGTTAACCTGCTCAACGTTTCACATTCGTTGCTTTAATATGTTGCCGACGATATGTTAACAATTATTAATTGAAAAAACTAATATATTTTTAATTTTTAATGTATTTAGCACAGATCACCCATATAAACAAAATGGGGCCCATTAAAAAAAAATTCATTTGGGAGGGAAGAGGAGAATTCAGCTGGAAAGACTCCCCCTTCAATCAGGCTGTAAATGATCCAAGAATTTAATATGGAATTTACATAGAGTCTACATAAGTATATTTAAAAGAATCTAATATTTTTCAAACCCAATATGAAAGTTAACCTGACTTGAAATACCACCGTATTCTACATGCGATCTACATTTTAAGAACTCTAGGAGTTATCAAATAAATACAATTTAGCATTTACTTTGATATATATTTTAGGAAAAACGACTTTCTTATGTCATCATCTTGACTATTACTTCTTAACATTTTGGGAGGGATTGAAATCACTTCTTCAGAACTTATTTGCACATATACTTCGGTCTTCGTCTCTAGGTTGTTTTCTAGTGACACTATGAAATATATAAATATATATATATATTTTTTTTTATTAAACGCCTCTGCCGTTGGCTATTAGGCCATTCGGCTCCTGGCAGCCCAATACAACTCCGCCATGAATCCTCTTCCATTCATCTAACTGTACAGCCTCCAATTTATCATTCTCTTCCATGTTCTTTTTAATTGAAAAGGTTACCTTGAGGGATGATTTAGCAGCGACAATTATTCCTGATGCAACCTGCCTGGATCTCTGCAGTTTATAAGTTTGATAACCCGGCAATTGGTAGAACTGGATATTTTCAGTGGATGAGCCGGCTTCTACGATCCCATATAAATCAGCATCCTCCTTTGTAATAATCGTCTTCCATTCTGTGAATTTGTCTGCAGTTAGGCCACCAGCGTTCCTGAACATAGCCTTAAGCTGTGTGTTGACTGGGCCTTTTGGTTTCCTTAATTTTGATGGATTCATATTTTTGTGGATTCTATGATGTTGAACTGTCTTCGCGGCGACAATATTGCTCATTTAGTTATAACCGGATGGTACGTGTACTATGTATGGACGGGAGCAAAGTTAACCAATTTTTATTCATGAAATATATATATATATATATAGTAGGCGGGGTGGCCGAATGGGCCAAAGCGTGTGCACTGCACCGCCGTTGCCCGGCAACCTGACATATGAATCAAAGATATAAAAATAGTCACGAGTTCGCGTCCCGGTGCCGGGGGAGTCTTTTAAATCCCCGCCCACACTCCCTGGCCCGGGAAAATCCCGTATAGCCTTAACGGCGAGGAAGGGAAGGACCCCAAAAAAAAAAAAAATAAATAAAATTTAAAAAAAAAATATATATATATATATATATATATATATGTATATATTTTTTTCTCTCTTGATTTACCTGCTTTACCATTTCTGACATAATCGTTTTTAACTATTCTAAGTTTATATTTACTAACAGTGATCTATTACATTCTTATCTTCAATTTTCTTTATTAGCGATCCAAAAAAAAAAATAAATAAACAAAACAATAACAATCGGCATGAATCATAAAAGATTTACCATAATTTCTTCTGAATTTTCGAAAGGCCTGAAAATGTTCATCGCAATTAATTTTTTTTTAGTCAGGGATTTTTTATAAAAGGTTAATTAGGAACTTGAGTAGTCGTGTCGAATTAATTAAAATATTTACGTTATCTTACTAAACAGATACATTTCTTATTATTTGGGTAGTCTGTATGAATAGATTATGAACTTATAAGTATGAGCTTATTTGCATCAAGGACAATTTTTCGAGTTGATTAGAAAAACTCGAAACAATATAAAAATTTGTATCTTCGGTGGTGTGTGGGTTGTACGATATTTCACTATGGTCGATTTGAAAAAAAAAATAAAAAAGTCTAAAATTTATAGGTTTCTTTGCGGTAACAAAAATGTCAGAAAAGCTACTTGATTGTTTAATGGAATGTTTTCGTTGAAGTAACAAAACTGTTTATCATATCGACTGTTTTATATCTTAGCACGACAGGTCATAAAAAATATCCGTTTAATGTCTTAAAGGTGTAGTGCACTCAAAGTTTTAAGTGCTATACTTAATTATTAATATTGCATGCCTTTGTGATTATTTAAAAAAAAAATTATACCCTCTAAATATATATCATCTTTATTTCTTTTACCATATGGCGTTTCTAATTTAATGTTAATCGATTACTTGTGATTTTTGTTTGTTTGTTTTTTTAGGAGAAGTAATAATAGCTAAACTGTTATGTAACACAAATGTAATCACTTCAATGTGAGCAATTAAAAATACAAATGGGATGGAAATGAAATCAGACAATAAAGTAAATCGCTCAAAGCATTAGATACAGCGGGTCCTAAAGCTCTGAGAGTTACAACTGTTTGTAATTGAATTAAGATAACCCCAACTTCGGAGAGAATACAAATGTTGTTCTAAGGGTTCCCTTTCTACCTGCAACTTTTTTTTTTCTTCTTTTCTTCAAAACGACTAGTTCAATTTTACTTTTCCTAACGAAACGGAAGTTTAAATATACAACGCAAACTTCGAATTGGAATCGCAAATGCTGTTGAAAAATTTTAATACCTTCTTTTTAGTGAACATAAATATATTTATAAATTTTCGCTCGGCTATCTAATCCAGGGCTGAGAATCAACTACCTGCGTCATATCTGGTTCTCCTAGAACAGTTAAACACATACTCGCGGGCTGTATACATTATGCGATCATAACGAAGAGCCACGACATGCACAAAACTATTCAAGTGATATTACAAGATACAGAGAAATATGTGGAGGTCCTATTGGATTTCTTGAAACTAACGGGATTTTACCATAGAGTATAAAGAATGTAAGCGAGGAAAGGATTGCCAATGATCCTATAGGCTAGAGAAAAATTAAGCAAATAAATAAATGTATAAATAATATTTAGAAGAAATAAATATAAATATTTGAATGGATTGTATTGCAATAATTTGAGAGTTAAGAGAAATATATTTAATTACACCCCCTCTTGGTATTTAAGGCTTTGTTTTGTTTGTTGGTTTTGAAGATGTAGATAGATTCTAATCGTAAGATTTTTTGTTTTGTTTTTAATATTTCAATATTCAGTTATCGTGTCCAACTCCTTATCAGTTATCAGAGTGCCTGTAATATGTATAGACCAATAACAAATTTCATCAAAAAATTCATGTCATCATCTTGAGGTGGTAATTATTAAGTATTAAGAAATAATACTGCTATGGATCCCTTCACATACAGGCATGATTGGGAATAAAATGAATCAATCAGAAGCTCCGATTAATCTTATTTAGGATGGGCGTTTGTCAGAAAATGGACACATGATATTACACGAAAAGTGAAAAACAATTGGAATAAATAGTGGGGCCGAATACCAGTTAGTCAACTCCGCTTGTGCAAAGAGGACAATCATGTTCTGTTGTCACTAGACTAAGAAATGGACATACTAATCTGACCCATCTACACCTGCTTTTAGGCCTTCACCGACCAGCTTGCCAAGCATATGACCATGCAAATCGTACTGTTCAACACCTGTTTCAATGTAATAAATATAAGGAAAGGTTTGAACACAAAAATTGGAAACGAATCCTATAGAAAAAAATATAATTTAATTACTTCTGAATATATTCTAATTAATATTTAAAGTAAATTATTATCTTTTGGGAAGTAAAATTGTTTCTTTCTGGAATATGAGAACTGTCCTCGTGCAGAGCTTTTTGTATGCGGATGCTATTGTGCTCATCGCCGATTCCAAGACGAATCTGCAGCAAGCACTGGTAGAATGGGAAGAAAAGCTGCTGAGGAAAGGTATGCAAATAAATTCCTCCAAAAGTAAAGTGATGATTATGGCGAGAGGAGAAGAGGAAGACGTCCAATTGGTTTGCAACGGAGAGATTCTTGAGGTAGTCAAGATGTACACATACTTAGGTACCATAATTACTAACGCTGGTAAGATAGATGCTGAGATTTCGTATAGAATATCTAAGGTGAATCAAGTATATCACCAGATCGCTAGCAGTATCCTCAGCTACCGTGAAGTGGATAAAAATACCAAAATGCACGTCTATAAGTCTGTATACCTTCCTATTCTCACCTACGGCGGAGAAAGCTGGACTACGTTGGACAAACATTATAGTCGCATAACAGCAGCGGAAATACGATTCCTACGTAGATCGGTGGGCAAAACTAGGAGGGATCGCATTAGAAATGAAACTATCAGAGAACAGCTGGAAGTGCCTGAACTCCAACTACCTTGGAGAACAAGCAATTGGGGTGGTTTGGACATGTCTGCCATGAACGAGAACATGGATCCTATAAAGATATTAGAGGCTCGACCCACAGGAAAGAGGCCACGTTGGCGTCCTAGAGTCTCATATCAGGAGTTCATGGAGAGGATCGGAGGTAGAAGAGGCAAATCCTTCAACCAAATGAAGCGGTTAAGCAGAGACCGGCAAGAGTCGCTGCGTTGGATAGAGGCTCCTCGACGCTAGAAATGACATTGTGAGGAAGACAAAGAAGAAGAAGAGGAGAAGTAAAATGTAGTAACGAAAGTTTTAATCAATCAAGCTAAATTAATAATCAGTAACTCCACATTTAAATCAATAAAGAATTAGGAACGATGATTGGGTTCCATTCATGACATTCATGACATATGAATGGAATGTAAAAATTGACGAACCTTACTCGGGTCCTGTTCATTCTAACTTAATAGAACTGAGCTGCTAATCATGCTCTATCCGGGAGTGATCGTAGGTCATTTCATGATTAGTTAAAAACTTCGGAGAGGTCATTTCATGAGAACCACGAAACCTTGACCAGTGTTTTTCCGATTTACATAATGTTTTTACGTTAGTTATACCCGCTAAACATATCACTGATTTTTATCATTTGTTTTAGTAGTTTTTTTAAGATAGATTTTTAACAATTTTGAAAACAGCCGAATATTAACATGATTGACCAGGATCACGCTCACCCTCCAGATTTTCTCTCTTAATCAGTTATTTAAGTAACTCATTTTGCAGAGGCTGGGTGTGCCCTTCGAACCTCAGATCTTGAACTTTGGAAGCTTAGTGCCCTACCACTGAGCTATCCCGCTCTCAGCTCATTTGAAAACTTCTAACATAATATTTTATTGCGTATGTAAAATGACAAACACAAAACATGATATACGTATCACTTGTTTTTAAATTATGAATTAAAAAATCTTAAAATAAATTTTGATTAAAATCTCAGACAAATATTGGTTATATTTATACAAAATTTCAAGATGGGATCACGGATAAATAAAATTCAGGGATTTGCGACATGAATTATATAAAAACATCATACAATAAGAGAGGGTATCTTAATTTTTACTCTAATATTTTATATTCATAAGCGATCTTGGATAAAACCATGTTTGAATAATATAATACACATTATCTTGCTAAGATTTGAAAACGTAATTAATTCAATTTTTTTTTTCTACAAGTTTTGGTAAGTGAAATTTATGATATTTACAACTGTATTAAGAAAAAATACATTCAGTAAATGTGATAACAGAAAATAAAAACATAAAAACACTTGTTGAGAAACTACCCACTGGTAGCACTCTAATGATACGTCTACATTAGATCACGGGGCCATCTTCTTTTCAGACGCCTCGGAGGGTTATCAGGGATTGAGGAGGAAGCAAGATTAGAAACGAGAGGGTTCGGATGGTTCTGAAGTTTATTATGGAAGGATAGATATCTGGATTGGGCCGATTTGGAAACATATGGAACATTAAGATCTTTATGGATGATTTTATTAGTGACAAAGTAAAGAGCATTGAGGATCTTACGAAGGATTTTGGATTGTAGGGATTGGATGCATCAGGAATTCTTTGGCTTTGTGGACCCCCAAAGAAGTGAAATATTAATATAAACAAGGGATTTCAAACTATAGTACATGCAATGTGTATTTTATTGATTCATCTTCAATAAACATACTTCATTATATTAAAATTGTGAAATCACTTTTTGGACAACAATCAAACGTGATTTACTTCATTCGAGGTTTCCTTGGAATTCTTTTGTCCGTAAATCCTCTGATCTTGTATAAATCAGGGACCTTGTATCGTCTCCGGGGAAATCGACAAGCCCTATAATTTAAAAACTAAAAAAAAAAAAAAAAATTGTTTCTATTTCTGATAAAAACACAATTACCACGGACTTATATAAACAAGACATCCCTTATAAACACACCTACACTTGCTCATCAGAACTAACCTAGTGTTAGTGTTTTTTGCTATGGCATGTGTTGAACCAACGAAAAATGTTGTAAAAACCGAAATATCATTTTGCAGTTTTTAAAGAGGACGTTATGACCTAGGAGGTTAGTGTCTGGGTGATTGTCCGATTCTGAACGTTGTGGGTGCGATTCCCACCCGTATTGTTTAATATTTATTTCACGGTGACGCTGAAAATGAATTTTGACTTTCTCACTCTGGTGGAACTTCAAGAGTTCGGCAAGGACAACAAAGCCTATTCGCCAGACTAGTGTCTCTCAGCAGTGCCAGTACAGCCGTTTCACGTGTTTTTTTTTCTAAAGTAAATGATAAATGAAAGCTGTGGCTTGTTGTTTGGTATTTGGTCTCTATTACCTGCACACAAATTAATTAAGTTACTTAATATTCTCTTTAGAAATTAGATCATAATGAAAGGGTTTATTATGAACTCAATTCTATCGTTGAACAAATATATATCTACATAAATATATATTCCAAGATACATTGAAAACTGGAATGAATCCAAAAAATCAAATCGTCATCACTATATTTATAAATTGTTAACCAACTTTTTAAAAGTTTATTCGACTATAGTGTCCTGTAAGGTGCACCTCCAACCACTATTAGAGTCTTAAGTATTTTAAGAGTATAAACTTAGGCTAGAAACTCGCTGAGGGTCTATAATTCGTTTTAAGGAAGGACATAGCAATATATTAAAAAGTTGTGGGTAAGGTTTTTTAAAAACAACTTTATCTTCCTCTCTAAGTTTTTTTCTTATACATTTTATTTAGCGGTATCAAGTTTTATAATTTATTTCGTTGAAGCAAATGTCATAAATATTTTTTAAAGTTTACAGATCAGTCCAGAAATGTTTGGCAGTTATATATTTCCTTTTTCTGTTTCTCTTTTATATCTGAGCAAGTGGTCTTGTAAAAAATAAAAAAAATGAGCTAAAAATCAATTTTATAGACGGCTATACAATATTTTTCCTTTATCTTATTTATTTATTTTTCCTTCGTTATTTTTTTTTATTTATTAATTTTTTTTTGTCTATTTATTTTTATTATATTTTCTCTTATTATTATTTATTTATTTATTTTTTTACTTGATTTCATTTCATTTTAAATTCTTTTGTTTATTAATCTCAATTCATTTATTGATTCTACTGCTATTTTTTAAAAGTTTATTTATCTATACATTTTTTATACATCTTATTACCTATAAATGTTTATTATTATCCTTATTTATTTATTTTATTCTATCAATCCATTTCTTTATTTATTTTATTTTTTTCTTATTTTTATTTTATTTTTTATTTATTTTTTTTTGTACCAATCATCCAAATAGTATTAAATGATGTTATTTAGTTGATCAGGCGCTTATGACCTTGGTGTGTTGCGCCAAGACATCGAAACAAACAACAATATTTTTCCTCATGCTCCAATAAAATCGTTAAATTTATAAAAATTATTTTGAATTTTTAGAATTCCTAGATGTTTGTTTGGTTAATTAATTTATAAATAAATTATAAGTAATTCATAACTCTTAATTAAAATATTATGAATTGTTTTATTGATAAAATCTATCGGCTACAGACCGTTTAATTCTAGTTAAGGAATATAAATTCTCTTTGGAACCGAAGCAAGCGACTACCATAAAAATATCTTTGGGTCGAAGTATTATAAAGGGGATAAATTTCTTGGAAGCATTACTCGGCTATTCCATTTTCCTCGTCGTAAGGGGATTTAAGAATTTCCGCTCCTTCTTATTTATTCCTTTAGTGAGAAAAATACTAGAAGATTTATTTATAATACATTTTAATGTTTATTTATTTATTTCCTCTAGATTTATTTTCTTTTCATCTCGTGGATGTCATTGGTAGTTTAAACATTAATTACTCTTGATTAATTATAGAGGAATCGGGAGCAAGAATGATCTGCCTACTGATGCCACCGTATACAGCAGTCTTAAGACCAGTCTTAGGCTGTCGGTAAAAGAACTTGTCGTAGCTTTTGCCTTTTAAAAAGGGCGTTTTAGACGACCCAACTTGACCTGATAAGTTTGCTAGGGAAATAGGAAGTCGGTTCGTGTAAACGACTTTTCCCGATCTAGCTAAGTGGAAAGGAGGTTGAGTGGAATGTTCTTACGATATCCTATTCCCTTACCACCTCGGCCTCACTTTGACGTGCCACTTGCTCTCTCCCACTTAAGGAAAGGATAAACAAAGTGTTTATTGGATTGCAGCATACCTCAAATCGTTATTCTGTCTTTCGATTTCTCAGTCTTAAGCTTAACTAAATTCTAGAACAAAGAGCGCATGTAGAGATGGAAAGTGGAGTGGGGTGCTAGACCAGAATAAATTCTCAAAATATCTTTGAGAAAAATGGCTAATATGGCTTAAAAATTGCTATTATCTTAAGGTTAAATTTTAACATTTCAGAAAATAAATATGTGCAGATTGCCAAGAATGTTTGGCTTCAATAAGGATTATTTTACTGAATTGTGGAACCTTACCGCAGTAATTTAAGTAATTTTAATTTTTTTTTAATTTATTTATTCTGAAATGAAATAATCTGTCACGCGGACAATAATTACTGTGAGAAATGAACACATTCACACCATGTATACAGAAAACTTAAAATTAACCAAATTAAAATAATAAGTAAATAATAATAAAAAAACATATATAATAAAAAAATAAAATAACCTAATGATAAGTAAATTAAAAACATAAAAACAGTCATACCTATGTAGAATATGTACAATCAGACAGGGAACCCTTAGCCAGGCTTGTCCCTCCAATTATAGATGGAAAAGCAGGACTCCAAGAAATCCTTGCGCTTCTCTTTCAATCGCTTCACTGGTGCTAAACCCAGTGGAGATTGAGAGAGAATGCTAATTTAAGTAATAGCGCACTTATTAATTTAGTAATAAGGGTAGCAGTAATGTAAGTCAATGAAATGAGTGCGCAAAGTTGGATGAGCAAGAAGATTCACTGATAAAACTATCAGCGTTGATTCGAAGGAGGAAAGTCCGAAATCTAGGTTGAGAAGTAGATGGGAATTTTTTATTTATTTATTTAGCCTCTACCCCTAAGGGTCATTGGTGTATCTTCTACATTTTATATTCTTTGATAAAACTCTATTTCTTTTAAATATTTTAACAGTTTCTATATTGCTTTTTCCTCATCTTGCAGGATTTATTCCATTTCCGTTTCCAGTTGTAGATTTTCCCCTAGGGCAGTGTAGCAACTCCACTCTAAAAGTATATACTTCTTCACTGTTATGGTTACTTGGCTATGTGTGCAAGTTGGGGCTTCTAATCCTCACACGAGGTGTCAATGAGAAAACATAGTGTTCGATTCGTAGACGATGGAGTATCACTTCTCGTTTCTTTTTCATAATTTCTTTAAGTTTTGCCAAATTCATTTCCCATTCATTGTTCCATTTATTTTGGAAGGGCAGTGCAAGTTGGTGTGTCCAATCTTCTTGGTGGTCTCAATCATTTGGTTTGTGGAGTTTCTTGATGCCGAATGAGTTATATATTTCTGTTATATCTGATGCTGAGTCGTTAATTTCTTTTATGACAGACATTGAATCGGTTACCATTGTATGGTTTTTAAAGAGGTTAGTGGGGATGTGCAAGAGTTCTTCTTTTATGGTGGATGAGAAAATATTATGAGGTCTTATCTTGTAGAATTAGGGTTGAAGTAGAGATTGGTTTTAGGAATAAATTTGTTGGTGATAACATCGGACTGGTTAAGCTGTTGTTTTCATTTTGCTTTTTTTATTTTTAAACAATAAATACAAGCAGTCTGATTAGAGCTATATATAATACATTGGTATCATATTAAAATGGAAGTGAAGATTTAAAATTTAAGCGAAAAATTATAAAATAATATTACAATCGTGAAACATAGTTTATAGAGGAAAAGGCCTGCTCCAATTTGAGAGTAAAAGTCAGAGGATTGGAGCGATACTTTCTCGGAATACCAAAGCAAGATCGAAAATCAAATAAATGGATTAGAGCAATGACTGGCTTTCACTCATACTCCAAGACTTTCAAACGGTGACGCAGCTGGGATCTCTTTGAACCCTGCTTTGCCTTTTACATAGAAGCGGCAAAATAAATAAGGTTCAGGGTTCCCCAGGCTAAATGTAAATATTGTGTATAGAAATGAATGTGTGATAAGTATTTTTATTGTCCTTTTAGTGTTTTTTCTTTTTACAAATATTTCATATTTTCGTTATTTTTATTGTATATATTTTTTAGTTACATGGCTTCTCTTATTTATTTATTTTACTCAATTTTGTATATAATAGTATGAATATACACATAGAGCTATAATACCCAATGTCATCGATTGAGGCAGATTGTTTTATTATTCTTACAATAAAAGTTTAAAAGATTACTCATAGAAAAAAAAAAAAAAAAGGGCAATGACTGACGTCTTAGATATTACGGAAAAGCTGCGCTTATGGAAGTGGATCTGGAAAGGACATATCATAAGGAGGAATCTTATATCATGGACTAGGCAGTTTATGGAATCCAAGAGAGCGCGAAAGGAAGAGAGGACGTCCGCCGACAGATTTGGACAAGGAGATAGAGAAGACCTTCGGAGGGACGGCATGGAAATGACTAGACTAGCATTAAAGAGGAAATGATAGAAATGGGTGGAACGGATGAATTATATAGTGTGGTTGCAAGAGAGCTAGAAACAATCCCACTTAAAACCTGATTTATATTTTTTCATATTGTATGTATAAATAAATGTTGGTATTATTGTTATATAAGTTATCATAAAAGACTTTCATAATTATTTGTTAAGTTCTATACAAAATAAATTAAAAATTATTCACCAGATTCATATAGAACCATAACTAGTTTCTCTCATGATGAGATGGTGTATTTTTTATTTTCTTTGAAAATTTTATATTTTATTTATTAGTGATTTTACGTTTCATAATAAAATATAGTCTCAGACATATGTCAAAAAGTTAAAGTAATATATAATATTAGTTTGTATAAATTTGAAATATTAAATTCATAAGGTATTGAGTACCATTATCCTTAATCACATATTATACTAATTTTCAGTAGTTTATAAATTATCTTATTTAGTTATGACCTTGTTCCAATAATGGAGGAGTTATATTTTTGAGGGATTTTTATGAATAATTTTCCATCCCCGTTTCTACGGGTTTCTAAATTTAAAGCAAAGTGGAAATGGAAAAATTGTTTCGTCTAGTTTCGCAGCCCACACCAATCTATTTGCGGAGATTGGCCAATTTATTTGTCTCATCTCCGGTTTCGCTTTCCTTTCAGTTTTATTTTCATTTGTTTTTTATTTTTTTATCTAAAGTCTTTTATGTATTTTTTTGGAAATTTGAAACAGTTTCAGACATTGTGGTGATATATACATTTTCATATTGACCTATATTGTTTATTTGTTATTGGACTACAAATGTAGATAATGTTTACATTTCCTTCAAATTATTTCCATATTTGTTATTTGATTTTTTAATATATAGAGTGTTATTTTATTGAAAGTAGGTAGAAATTAATTAAATTATATTTGATAGGAAAAAAAAATTGTTTAAAGTCTTTCACGAAAGACAGCACTAAAGTTTTTATGCGAGCTTTTAGCTAATTACTTTGTCAAAGAACCAAGTCCCTTTTAATCTTGACTCGAATAGTGGTATTATATATAGGAATTTACCTTAAAGTTTGTCTTGAAAATATAGTGGTTGCAATTTGAATTAATTAGTTTATTATTTTTGTGTCATTGTGTCTTCGAGGAATATGTAAGCCCTTGTACTTTCAATTTTTTTTATTTTACATCCGACGACGTTACGAGCTGATTAACAGATTATCAAGCCATCTACAAATAAAAATTAAATAAAGATAATTTACAACCCTGACCACTAATCACCTAGTGATATAACGAGTGAGAACTTATCAAAAACATTTTTTTATATACTATAATGTATTTCAATGTATAATTTCTTGAACAACTATTTTAACATGAACGAACTTTTAGTTAGTAAAGATAAAATTAATTCATCTAACCGAATGCAGAAAGAAAAATAACATACATAAGCACATTTTCAACCATTTCATATCAAAACGGGTCTCAGACAGGGAGACGGGTTGTCTCCAACACTGTTTAACGTAGTACTCGACAAGATCATAAAGGAACTATGGAAAATCAACAATTCAGGTGCAACCCTAGGTACTAAGAACAATAACGTCAAAATTGGATGACTCGCATATGCAGACGACGTTGCCCTTTTATCAGAAACTGAAGAAGAGGCGATTGCCCAAATAAAAACCCTCTCGGAAATAGCGAGGAAAACAGGCTTACAGATATCTTTTGAGAAGACAGAATTGATTGAATTTTAAGAAGAAAACAATTAAAACCAAATACGGAACGATTAAAGTAACTCAGAGATTTAAATACCTTGGAGAAATCATATGCAGCAATGGGTTAGAGAGAGAAGGGTTTAAGGAAAGAGTCGCCAAAATAGAGAAATTAAGCTTCGCCCCCACTGAGCTTTATAAAAAGAAGAACTTGTCTCTAAAAGCCAGAATACGACATTATAACACGGTCGTCAAGCCAGTGGTACTCTACGCAACAGAAACTTCTTGTCTTCCCAACCTAGAGAGCCTTCTGAAAATAGAAAGAAGAATTCTCAGAATAATCTACGGGCCTAGGAGAACACCTGAAGGATACAGGTTGAGGTCAAATGAGGAAATATATATGAAACAACTGAAAGGAAATATACAAGGAATCTAGAAACTGACGCTAGAGTGGGAAGGCTGAGGTTCTATGGCCATATGATAAGGATGAATCCTGAAAGACTTAACCATAAAATCTTTCAGCGCATCCACAGTCATAAGAATTTAAGCGGGTATTTTAAACAGGTTAAGGATGATATGGACCAAGTGGGGCTAAGAGACCAAGATTGTTTAGACAGAGATGAGTACAGGAAGGCGCTCAAGAGATTAACGGTTCTTGCGGGTGTTACGTGGTCTGAGGAGAGAAAACGTAAGCACGCGGAGCTCATGAGGGGCATATGAGAGAAGAGGAGGCAGATGAAGAGGAAGCATTAACTTCATGGTATTCGCGTGGTCTTTAAGGCCTGTTCGTGGAAAAAAAAGAAGCACCTTTTCAATATTTGTAAGAACGTGGGTGCTTTATTTATGAATTCATTTTTAATTAACAAAAATAAGATAAAATTTTAAGACTGAATAGCTACAATGATAATTAGTTTATAAATTAGGCAGAAATACTGGGTAAAAAGTAAATTAAATAATGAGTTTGATTCAATTGTAAACAAGATTAAAAATCAATACGATAATATGGATGGAAAAAGTTTTGAGATTATTTTAAGGGAGAGAATTAATGACATTTTGCAATATAATTTTAGCAAACAACATCTTTATCCAATCGCAGCATATTAAACAAACACACATTTGATTTCAAAAATTTAAAAATTTTAAACACGGCGCTAAACAATAAAATAGGAAAAATCTTATAATCAATTTATATTACTAAAAATAACTCAGTCAATTTTAAATGTGATATTGAAAATATAGGCCAAAATTATGTCTATATATTAAATGAAATAAATGTTTAATTAGTCCATACCAAATGAGATAAATTTTTAATTAGATAGGACATTGGAAAAGAATAAACATCAACAGTGCTAGATCCCATTCAACCATTAATTAATTCCTACCGAGACATACATACAGTTCATATGTACATTCAATATTAAAAAGTAGACGAAGGAGGTAGTACCGTACTGGGTGAGCATACTGTTTACATAAAACAATAGTAATCAATAATAGAAATCGTATAACTTCTGAAATAATCGCATACATACATTTTTATTGTAGGGACATGCATCAACTAATGCGAAAAAAAAATTAAGGATTATGGTGAAATTATATATAGAAATACATTATAGTATATAAAAAAATGTTTTTGGTAAGTTCTCACTCGTTATATGACTACATAACGAGCGACCAGAGTTGTAAATTATCTTTGTTCAATTGTTATTTGTAGATGACTTGATAATGAACTAATCAGTTCGAAACATCGTCAGAAGTAAAAGTAAAAAAAATTTGAAACTATATAAAGGGCTTATATACTCCTTATAGACACCATATATAAGAACATTGAGTGCCCTTGAAAAGTACTATTGTAGTAGCTAAATAGTTTATTATTATTTTCGATATGCCGGGTTCGCTTTGTTCAATCTAAATGGATGGGCCAGCGAAATTATTTGTTTTGTCTTCTATTTCCAAATCTAACAAAATTAAAGTTTTCTTCAAATCCACAAATAAACCAGTAACATTAAACGAATATTGCTTTGCACCACTTTGCGAATAATATGATACAAGTTTGTTCCTAATAATGGGAAATACATTATTAATTGAAATGGAAAATATTTAAATAATTTGATACTGCAGAATAATTAATGAATAACCCATTAATAATTTCCTATTTTATTGCGGTGAAGAATTTTAATGATATTCATTAATGAGAAAATACATTTGATTAATCTATAATATAATTTTACTATAAATAATATTACTGAGTTAAAAATATATTGATATATAATGTAATTTATTTTGATTTAAAAAAAAAAAAGGGATATTTAAAGCTGTTTTTGAAATAGCAATTAGTTGGTTGCCTGTAGCTTCGGGCAGTAAGCGGTGAAGTCGAAAATTCAAACTTTACAGCGGAAAATTTTCAAACTTTAATTACTTTAGGAAATTCAGAGGTCTGAGGAATGAAGTTTTAATTCTATATTATGGTATTTTTAAACAAGGTTTTTGTTTTTTGCTTAGAATATCATAGTAATTAATGAATCAATGAAAAAATTGTATCAGTCCTATATTAGTTATTCATGGTGCTAAGGATATTAATTATGTTGTTTAATATATCTCTCTGAATGTTTAGGAAATTAAACGGCACAATGCATATTTTAATTAATCATAGGCATTGATAATATTTTAAGATCTGCTGTAGCACCAGTTTAAATATAAGTTCATGCTCTCTCTTAGAACGTGATTTCCAATGCAAATAATGAATTACAATGTAAATAAAATGTAATGTATTTGCTTATTCATTCGTTAAATACTTATTACACAGTTTATATAATGCAAATAGATTAGACAATATAGATACATAATTAATCGTTGTAAACATTTCTATCGTGAGAGACAATTAAATACACTTCTATGTTAATTTATAAAATTTAATCGTCTCGTTAATAGATATTATAAAAATGGAATAATTTAAAAACAGAAATAAAAAACAAAACAAATAGTTAAACAAAAAACATTATCGGGTTTGATATTTAAATTAAATTTCTGAATCAATATTATCAATATCGATGGTCTTTAGATGATTTTATGTATAAGTATTATTCAAAATATTAAAATTATTATTAGAAAGCATGTTGGTGTCATTCTGTTTTTGAAAAATCTAATAATCATAGGAAAAATTCTAGAAATATAAAATGGATATATCGTCGATACAAATGCTAACTATCGAATCTGAAAATCATTAATCTAACATCTTTATCAATTCAGCACAGGCATAGAGAGTATTTTGATTTCCTCACTAATATGTGCTTTTATGAATTCTTGAAGATTTTTTATTAGTCCTTTAAAAATATTTAATAATAATTACAATCGTTAGATTGCAGAATTTAAATGTTTCCCTATTTTCTTATTCGATTGTTAGGTTTTGCATCGTCGATATCCATTTTATATTTATTTAGTTTTTACAATGATTGATTTATTAGGTTATTCGTAAACAGTAACATCGTATTTAAAAAAAACATATTACATTATATGTCCAACAATACGCACTATTAAAAATTGTAAAATAGACTATAAATAAACTGTCACTTACAAGAAAGAAGCCAAATGTCATGATATTCGCGTGGTCTCTAGGGCCGTTCCGTGGAAAAAAAAAAAAAAAAAAAAAAAAAAAAAAAAAAAAAAAAAAAAAAAAAAAAAAAAAAAAAAAAGAAAAAAAGAAAAAGAAACGCACTTAAAAAGCTACAGTGAAACTAATAAGGAATTATCTTTTAATATAAATTAAATTATTATTTTATTTTATTTAGCTGAATTCTTGACTACAATTGATGCCATAAATCTTCTTTTTAGGACTTACTTCAAAGATAAACCTTATTCTGGTGTTAAGGTTATGGTGTTGACAATTGTAAGTCGAATAGTAGTCCTACCTCAAGTCTGCACTATTCACTTCCATTATACATACTATGGAGAATGTGGTTCACTGACCAGGGATTGGAGGAAAGAATTATTTTTTTTGGTCAAGTCAAAAGATAACAGATATTTAAAAAAAATAATATAAAAATCATATATGATTTCAAATAATAATTAAAATTATTAGGGACATTTAGAAATCTTGTTAAAAAGAATCAATTTTGATTGAAATAAAAAATAGAAAAAAATAACTGATTATTTTTTTTGAATAAATAGTTTTTAATAAGATTTTTAGGTTTTTTGTCTTATAATTAAAAATAACGAAATAACTATTGTCACTACCATGACAGGTGCGGATGAAAAATTGAAGACAAAAAAGAAAAAAACTTATTTTTAAGTCATATGTTTTAATTTCTTTTTAGTAATATACATGATATATGTAAATGAGTAATTTTTTTACTTAATGAATATATATTTTGTTTGGCTGCAGTTTATTTGTCAGCGAAATATAAAATTTGAAAGGGGGTGAAATTAATATTTTTATTAATTATATTATTAAAATCTTGGATATTGTGGAACCAGTCCCATTTGGCTAGCTCAAATTTCAAGAAAAATATAAAATTTTGAGTTGTTTTTTTGGGGTAAAAAGATAGATAGGGGTAAAAATAATAATTTTTCTGAAAATTGTATCAATCAATAATAATTATAAAACGGTTTTTAAATTATGCAATACAAATCTAGTCTTTAATTGATTTTTTCATAACAAAGAAAAAATAATCCTCAAATTCAATTCCTAACTGTGGGATATAAATTTTATTATTTTTTATTGTTTTTGGCGATCCATTTTGGTATAATGATCTAACATAGCGTTGGATAGTCAAATCATGGTATCAAAGGTTTCATTGTGGTGTTTAACTTGGCGTTTCTTGTATTATAGATAGCTCTTTGTACTTTGAAGTTGTTCCAGAGAGCAGAGTTTTGAGGCTTATGACCGCCAACTCGATAAAGCATATCAAGTTGTGAAACCAAATGGCGCTTTGATCATTTGAGAACAAAGCAAATTTTTAACAAAATAAAACCTCATGTTTGCTCGCTGAAGAGATTCGTTTAAATAGATGCATTCAGCTTCCGGTGTCTTATGATGACTAAAAGTTTTATTTTATTTTTTTAATATTTAAACAAATAATAATTAAAATAACTAGGTTATAAAAACAGTTATTATTTCTTTGTTAAAATCGACTGACTGGTTCAAGGATATTTAACTGGGTAGATAAAAGGGGTGAGGGAGGATTTACCATATGTTTTGGATCTACCATATGATTCTCAAAATGGAAGAGAACGGAAAACAGAGTAAGGGATCGTATAAGAATATAACTTATTATATATTAATACTGAATTGTTAAAATGGCTCTGTCAAAATATACCTATACCAAAGATGGAAAATATTTTTACTTCCACTTACCAATATATGTAATATATAGTAAGGGTAAGTATCGCAGTCTTGAAAATTTTCGGATCTGAGTTTTCAACGGAAATACACGTTTTGAGGTCCTCTGAGTGATCCCGCATAATGGTCTGTGTGTGTATGTATGTGTGTGAACAGCCTAGCTCAAAAACGAAACTTAAATTGCGAATTTGAGGTTTTTATAATCCTTGTATATTATAGCAACATTTTTGTGGAAATCGGGAAACCGGAAGTGGTGCTTGATATAATCCATTAAACACATTTTTACGATTTTCTCAAAAACAGCACTGACGACTTCGATTAAACTCAGTATATCAGTGTATTATTAAGTTTTTTTAATATAATGTAGGTATTATATAATGTAGGTTCTCATTGATAGGTTTTCACTTTAACAGGCACTTTAAATGGCTATTTTTCAATATTAGCTTCCTCTAAAGTACCTTTATTTTTTTTTTATTTGAAATAATTAACCATTTCACATTAATCTTTGATACAAAAAATATTTAAATTTAAAATATGAAAGAATTTGATAATTAACTAAAAGAGATATAGGAGATCATAACATATAAGAGTTGTAATGGACGAACCAAAGGAATACGAGCGCGTCCGAGCTCGTCCGAAAGAATATAACAGAATTCCATATGTAACACATAAGCTTAATACAATACGCACTCCAACAATATTATGTACATTTACATATGCGGTTTTCATAAATGCTATCGTTGGTTTTAATTGTATAGTATACAGCGATATAAAAATTAAAATTCGTCTATATAAGAGTATTTAAACAAATAAAAATACCCACAATGAAATTCAAATAAATAAAGCGTCTATAATTTTATATTTTCACTTCCTCTTTGTCTGAAAACGCTTATTTCTGCTAAGAAAACGGTGGTAAGTGAAACTCGTGTGATGTGCACAAAGTATTTTTATAATTAGTGTCCGCAATGAAGTTAGGCAATGATAATGATGACCACAATAATTTGTCATATTATATTTATAAGTAATACATACATTCACCCATATACTTACACATAACTTAATTCTATTAAATTAAAAATAGGCATAACTCAAATAATTAAATATTAATTCATTCTGGAAAACGAAGCTCACCAGGCCTATACGCAACCTCGAGGACTTCAGTTTCCTACCTGCGATATATAACAATACCATGATTTGTTCTTATTATTTATAATAAAGCAAGGAAATATAACTTAGAGTTAAAATTAAATAAAATACAGAAATTCGTAG
This sequence comes from Nezara viridula, assembly GCA_928085145.1. Classification (NCBI taxonomy): domain Eukaryota; kingdom Metazoa; phylum Arthropoda; class Insecta; order Hemiptera; family Pentatomidae; genus Nezara; species Nezara viridula. Next base: position 61,258,556 of record OV725080.1, on the reverse strand, counting down.
CAAAATTAAATTATCAGTAAAAGAAATAAATAGAAAAACATTCATGCTTCAAGAAAAACATTCATACTTAAACTAATATAAAAAAATAGCTTTAAGTTAAGAAGTATAATGCAATACAAAAAAAAAAAATAAATAAAAAAAAAGTGGTATAGCATAATGTTCTCTCGGATAGGTAAATATTTTTGCTATAAGATTATAGATATTTTCCAAAAGGAACATTGCCAGTTACAGCTTTAGTCGTAAGTAGTTTGTAGGATTGGAGCTTTGTAGACTATAAACTTTTCCCTTTACAACTCGTGAAAAGAGTAATGAAATGAAATTGCCAATGTAAGGAATGATAAAGAAAGTATTGGGGAAATAAAATGTATTTACTGCCACTCAATACACTCTGGATCGATATGATCCGGGTTTTAGGTCCTCCCTTTGTTTCTCTGAAACATCTTCAACTGCACTTACAAGTTGTATGATTGGGAAATTTATTCTGTTTTGTTTCCACTTATCACTACAAACAAGAATTTATGGAGGAGTCGTAAAAAAACCGTAATTAGTTTACTTCCTCTTATCATAAAAGGATAATTATTTCTCAAGATTTTTCTCTGTGACAAATATAAACGTTTTCTTCAGGGAATCAATTCATATTTAAATAAGAAATCGAAGTAGTACTTATGAAATAATTTTACATAATAAAGGAAACTGAATAAATTTAGTTATAGACTAAATTAAATAATTTCAACTATGACGAGGCCCGATATCATTTTGTATAAGTCGGATTTTGTTACATTTGCAACTTGTTATTATAATTGTTTAAAATCAATAAAATAAAATAAATAAATGTCAATCCTCATTTGTATAGTTTCAAAAGAAATACGTTATAACTCATGTTTAATAATTATTGTACAGTATTGATTAGTAGTTCTTATTTTATGTTATTTTTTAACAATGTGTTGTATTGATAAGTAATGCATTTTACCACACTCAGTCACCAGTATATTACAGCTATTCGTGAAAATTTCATATCTTTTACACAGGAAAAGTAAATAGGTAACAATGAGGAAAATTTTTAGTACAAATCTGTAAAAACTCACTAAGAGACGCCTGGTTACGAAATATAGCTAAGAGAGCTATCTAATTACCCCCCGAAAATATTTCTGTTATATTCGTTTTTTTTTGTTTGTCTATTATTTTTACGCTTTGCTTGTCTTTTTCTCTCTGTTCTTCTGTATTTTTACTTTTAATTAAATATTATTTTAAATATTTACTTCATTCATGACCACTTATTCTGTACTTAAAATTTGTTCTAAACGGACAACAGTCTCAGAATAATCAAATATACTTTCTTTTCATTAAGAGACAGAAATTTAATGTGAGGTTATAATTACAAAAATTCCAACCACACAGCCCTAGGCCCTCCAAAATGCAGGTAAACATAAATTTCGAATAAAATAAATTTTATAACGTTCCTTAGCTGTGTTGTCTTACATTCCTTCCAGTATGCTATTGGATTTCATGGAGTGATAATGATATCTAAATTGGCGAAACATTGAAGGTTTTTTTTTATTTTTACTTGCATTTTGGATACATAAGGATGAGTGGTTTCAATTATAATTTTTCCAATTATAACCTAATAAGGGTAAAGTAGCCTTGAGGAGCAGAATGAAAATTAAATAGTGTATAATAAATCTTTAAAAATTATAATAAAATTAAATAAAGTATAATAATTCATAAAACATATTCATGGTTTGTTTTTTAAGCTATGAACTTTAATATGAAATAAATTTAAATAATTCAAGGTATTCATTTTGAACCATAAGTAATATATCACACGATCAATATGCCTGATATTTGAATGAAAAATTTGATATTTTATTGATTAGTTATTTTAAGTTTGGTATTATAGTCCAGTGATATTAAAATGGATCATACATCTGTCAGAGTAATAGTAAATTAAGTAAAACAGAGTAATAATTTAATTAACTGTACGTGCGGTAAATTTTTAATTGATAGATGTACTAAATACCTCCATTAAATATTTAATCATTTAAAGTAATTTATAGTAATTCATAAATCATTTTAATTTATTATGACCTCATTCCTAGATTGGGAGGGGTGTGACTCTTCACGTAAAATATCATTAATTATATTTTTTGAGAGCTATTTAGAACTACGAGTAATTTTTCATCCCCATTTCTATGGGTTTCTTCCACGCGGAATTGGAAAAACTGTTTTAACTCTAGTTTATAAATTTTAATAAATCATGGAACTCGTTCATATTTACTAATAATATTAACAGTCAGCCTATGGAGATCTTAGTTAGGGTTTTCCCCGCCGTTTAAAGGAAAATACAAGACCCTAGGAGATCCCGTAGCTCTCTAAATCTCGTCACTGGTATTAAAAGCCAGGTATGGCTGAGCGAGAACTCTTTAGAAAAAAATATCAGTAATGAGTGATTTTTTTTAAATATCTATTTATTTATTCTATATTAAGACAATCTGTAACTTGGATATTAGTTATAGTGAGGTAGGATAACATTTACACTATATGTACAAAAAAGTATGAAATAAACAGAAGCAAAATAACAATAAATAATAATCAAAAAGTATATAAAATAAATAAAATAAAATAACTTAAAAATATGGAAATTAAAACAAAATAAAGTACCCATACATACCTATATACACTACGATGAGTGATTTTAAGATTATTTTCTTATATACGTTTATTTTTTAATTTTGGAATATTTTTATTTTATTTATTTTTTGTTTTTGGTACTGCTTAGTGCAGTTCGTAATCGATATCTGAAATCAAAACTATTTATTAGAAAACAAATGATTTATATTTTGAAGAAATCAATCAAATCTTCATAGTCCTTTTTTATTTAAAAAATATGAATAATTTTGTCTCTAATGAGGATTGTTAAGAAATTTATGAAAGAAACATAGACGAAAACAATTTTTTTTTCAAGCAAAATTTTTAAATTTTATGCACATATATATTATCATTTTTTTATTTATAAGCCTATTTATTTATAAATTATTTTATTTTTATTTTCTTAATTTTTTTTATCCAACCAACTTAATATTTTAATATTAGTATTATTTTATTAATCGGGTACCCTAGATGTTTTGCGCCTACAATATCATGATAACCGACCAACAAGGGACATCCATTGTCTCGATATATCCTGATAAAAATACAGTACAGCACACAGCATTTGATTGATAATGGTTGTAGCAGATATCACACCATTCACCCGCCTGTTTTTTTCTTCTAATACATTGATGGATACGGTCCCCAGTGGAATATCATTATTTAAATTATAAACTATATTCAAATTTGTTGATGGGGCTTGTCAGTAACCGATCCTTGTGAAATATGTGTGCGAGTATGTCGGTATAAATTATTGGCTTTATTCATGACTAAATTCGATTGCGGGTCATGACTAGGGCAGATTTATCTTTCGGAACAGTTGTGTTTTAATATCCTACCCTGGCGGATGAATACTAAACAAGGTTTCAGTAATTAGTTTTGTCATAAATTTAAATTTATTGGAAGTGGCCGTAGATAAATTCAATTTGTAATCTGCTTTTTTCGGCTCTTTCCCTCCCCCTCTTTTTTTTAATTCACGATCCCGGCGTTGAAGATACTTCTCTTAATTATTTTTAGATTTATTCTGTAAGGCTCTTATTCTGCTTACGAATTTATTGATTAGAGATAATAATAAACTATTTTATTAATTATGTTTTTCCATTTATAAGAACAAGTATGAGGTTCATGAAAATAATAAAATTTTCTCTAGAATCATTGAACATAACGTAAAATAATGATTTCGCCACAAAATAGATACTAAATATTTAAATAATTTAAACCCTGGAAAGGAATATTCATTGTAGAAGTAAATTTATTTATTTTTATTGAATAAATACAGGTGAATTTTAATAATATTACATAAGCGTCTTTAACTCCACTTAAAAAAGTTAATTGGTGTATACATAGAATATCCCGTGCGTAGAAAACAATTTTTAAGTGGGTGATAGTAGACATCAAGTGGTACAAAATAGTTCCTGAAACAATTGCCCAATTTCCAACAGAGAATATGAAATTTAAGTTTTGTGTTTTTTTGGGGCTAGATACGTTCCTTTTAATAGGAAATGATAACTAAAAAATGCCAAATATAAGTAATACCAATTACGTTACAATAAACTAGAGAAAATTTACTTCTAAAATTAAAATCCGTTCTTTAAAAAATCACAAATTATTTGCGATTTTATTTTATCATCATCCAACTATACTGAAGATACTCCACTTTTAGAAAAACTTTCTCGATTAATAAGCTTTATTTCTCGATTAATTTATATAGTCTTATATAAATTATGTTGAGGTTTATGGGGCAAAAACTTGATATTCACCTTAAGTTGTGCACGAAGATGATGTAAGCTGTCGGTTTTACTAAGATTTCTATAACAGGAATTGAAGGTATTTAGAAGTGGCTAACTGAATATTCCTGAACCTAATACTTATGTTTTCATGAAAATTATTGAATCAACCAGGAGGTTTTCTTATTTTAAATGTAAATTGTAGGAAAGAAATAGAAAGAAAGGAATAGAATTTATGTTACTACTTCCAAGTACAGATCGCTTTCTATCAGGTTCTTTGTAAAAAATACATTTTTATTATAACTTTATATGACGAATTATCGAAAAACATTATGTTTAAGATTTTTTTTTTAAATAAAAAGTTTGTCTATAGATTTATATTTATTATTATATATTCTAGGTCATCGAAAAATCAGAAATTAAAGTTTTACAATAATTTTTGTACACAACGTTATGATAACCTATTCATAAAAAAATTTCCTATTTTTCTGGAAATTGGGCAATTGTTTACATAAACTTTTTTTCCTCCGGGAGGATACATTGGAACAATGGAATCGGCGATTGGTGACAACCTCAAATGGGTCCACACTAAGAAAATACTTTCCTACCGTTGAATCGCGCTTAGAAAAGAAATGGGTCCTCCCGGACTACTGGGTCCCACAGATCTGGGTCCCACACTGGCATGGGTTTTCAGAGCGAAACCTTTTTAACATGGTATAAATATCGATTCCTAATGCCCCACTGGATGAAGTATCTGAAACCGCTGAGCACATCCTTATAGCCTGCAGCAGCCTATGAGGCATTGAGGGCCAAATTAATGAGGGATATAGGGCTTTAAGTTCTAACAGAAAGACAATTACCCCAACTGATGCCTCAACAAAACTACCCGCACTTTAAAAGTTTTGTATGCGGGTGAAAAAAACTGTGGGCCTTTTCTTTGGGTAGGCATGAAGAATTCAAGAAGAAGGCCGCTGATCAGGACAGGAGATGAAGATGGAGGAAGATAAAATAAGAGACAAAATTACTAAGCAGGCTGTGTGCACAGCAATGTAAAAATGTAAAAAGATAAACTTGCAACAGTATTTGTTATGCAAAAAATGTGTATCAAGTCACTGCTGCAAACTTCCGTATTGTCTTAAAGGCAGGGTAGGGAGGAAAATAAAATAAATAAATAATGAACTTTTTTGTAGCTCTTAAAATCTACTATCAGCATCTTAAAAAATCCTCCCTCTACTTACTGGACACCCTTTGTAATTAGTTAAGAATTTCTGATACTAGAAAAATATTTTTCCGACTATAACTTTGTTTTTATGATATTTTAGCTGTCAACCCATCTTTGAAATTTTATTGATTCAATTTCATGAGGTTTATTTAATTGGATCCATTCAATGCCATGAAATTTTTTTTCAATTATTGAAGTATTTTTATATTATCAATTCAGTCCCTTCACGTTCAGGATAAAAATACCCGCCACAATAGGAAATCAGTTTTTTAATAAAGAAGTGAAAAAAGTTATTTCATCAATAAAAAAAAATGTTTTATGCGATACCGGGGAAGATAAGCCATGCTCATATAGAAACTTTTTTGCAGTAGGAAATTATATAGGAAATTCGATGCAGAAATGCTTGTGTTATTTCGTTTGTACTTATCCAGAATATCTTATATATAAGGACTTAAAATCACTAATTTCTGAGTAATTTTATCACCATAGATGCTTTTCAATAAGCATACGCATAAAAAATAAATAAACAACCTGTTGGATTTACATCCATATTTTTGTATATGACTATTATCGTTATATAAACAACACGGGGTACCCCAGTCTCAACTTGCGCTACCCCCTCTCTAATGCGGTCTTATCTACGGCCAAAAAGACAGATGCTAGCGAGCGAAGGGAGTAAGAGGACAGCTTACAGCTACTTTCTGACCAGGCCTCCAGAATCACAGCCCTTCGGCTTTCAAGGACTTAAGACGAACGAGAGAGAGAGAGAGAGAGAGAGAGAGAGAGAGAGAGATGAGAGAGAGAGAGAGAGAGAGAAGGCGAGAGGAGAGGAGAGAGAGAGAGAGAGAGAGAGAGAGAGAGAGAGAGAGAGAGAAGGCGCGAGACCGGCTCCCTCATCAAACCGTACGTAAATCATATATATATATACACAAGTATTCCTCCATAGAACATTTCTTTATCTTTGTATATCTCAAAAAAAGGGCTCCCGGTCATATGGCATGTACCGGGCCCCCCAATATTGAACATAACCTATGCAGACAGAGTCTTGGTCAAGCATTGTAGGGATGTGTTTGTGTCTAAATCACGCTCAACTATCACGTTTTTGTCTCTTGATTGTCTATTTATTGAGGAGTAGCCATTTTATAGACGCCGGCTGTACCCCAGAACTGTCTGTGATTCCAGGATCCATCCATGGATAATGTTTTTTTTAAACATATTTATTGAGAGATATTAAAATCTGTCACAATCAAAGACATTTATAATAATGTTCAAAGAGCAAATTCACACTCCACTCGCAATAAAAAAAAATAATACAGAAAAATAATAATACTAAAAGAAAATGCATATAAACTAAACTAAATAAAAAGAACAAAAAGCGAATGAAAATAACTCCTTAAATGAATAAATGCTTCTATACAAGGATAATGTAACAGAATAAATAACTACCTGTCACAGCCTGATTTGAACCCGGAAATTCGAGCATAGAAAGTCATTACTACTCCACTATAAGCTGGAATATTTCATGATAGTAATGTAGAATATTTATGCTCATATCTGCTTTATTTGGTACTTGGGAAAAAAAAATTATTTAGTAAGATTTTTTTATGCCATCCCACTTATCCAAGAGTAATGTAGATATTCGGCTATTAATTCTGTAGTCACTTTACGTGTTACGAAATCCCTTAACCATGGAAGCGATGGTATCGTTCATTTGTTTCTTAAATAGCTACAGATAATTATACGGTTATTTTTTTTCTTTCATTTGATAGCCTACATAATTGGTACTTATTTCTAATTGAAGTATCGTTGTAATTGCAGATTAGTTTTTTCCATAAAAAAGCTTCATCAATGGAAAGGATTTTGCTGAAACGGTTTCATTAAAAGCGGATAACTTTTTAATTATCATCATTATTATTACAGCAATTATTGAGAATCAATTTAGGATGTTTGGTGGAAGGAGAGAGATACTAACGATGACCGTGGTAAACTGATCTCGGTCGTTAGCCGTTGAATTGGTCACAGTGTGTTACTCTTGGGCGGTTCAATTAACAGTGTATTATAATTAGTCTATCACCGTCTGTGGTTAATGCGTATTTGTGTGTAATTAGCATGCTATATATCGTACCGACAACTACTACTATAGTTTATGTAAAAAATCAACATAGGCGAAGACATTTCATTCTAATTGGGAGAGAGGAGGGGAAGAGTAATGGAACCCCCAAGAAGTCTCGAAAGATTATATTATGAATGATAATTAACAAAATCAACATAATTATTCTTGTCATTCATTATTTATAAATGTGAAAAAAATGTATATGTATGTTTATATATTCTTTTTTTTTTGTGTGTTTTTGTTTTACTCGTGGGTTATTCATGGGTTATAATATGTTAACATAGAAATTAAATATATTACATTTTTTTTATTTATTTAAAGGTTGGAGAAAGTGAGGTGAACTTTCCGAATCTTCAAATTTGCCGCGGTATATAGGATGAAATCTTCGCGTAAAAATTGAAGGGGGCACAAAATGAATCATGAATCATATATATATATATATATATTTACAACATTTCCTTAATCGACCTTTGAGTATTAAATTTAAACTTATCTATTTAATTGGGAATAAGGTCACTTAATTATTATTCAATAAACTATTGAATGTTCATTTCTTCTGTTTATTGACGTTTCGATCCCGGTATTTTCTTTTTGTTAGTCAACCATGGGATCCTCTTCAAAGCTAGAACTTAAAAAAATAGAGCTTCGATCAGGCCAGGGACACACCGACAGTCTCAGCACCGTCCACTACCACATATATTAAGCAGTAGCTTAATCATTAAGAAATTATATATATATATATATATATATATATATATATATATATATATATATATATATATATATATATATATATATATATATATATATATATATATATATATATATAATTTATAAATAAGCAGTAGCTTAATATATGTGCTAGTGGACGGTGCTGAGACTGTCGGTGTGTCCCTGGCCTGATCGAAGCTCTATTTTTTTAAATTCTAGCTTTGAAGAGGTTCCCATGGTTGACTAACAAAAAGAAAATACCGGCATCGAAACGTCAATAAACAGAAGAAATGAACATTCAATAGTTTATTGAATAATAATTAAGTGACCTTATTCCCAATTATTTTCAGACGCCTCGGAGGGTTATCAAGAATTAAAGAGGAAGCAAGGTTAGAAACGAGAGAGTTGGTATAATTCTGAAGTTTATAATGGAAGGATAGGTATCTGGATTGGGCCAGATCTGAAACATAAGAAACATTAAGGTCTTTATGGATGATTTTATTAGTGACAAAGTAAGGAGCATTGAGGTTTACGAAGATTTGGATTGTAAGGATTGGATGCGAGAGGAATTCGATGGTTTAGTGGAGCCCCATAGCTCAACTCCGTAAGTCCAAATAGGTCTTATTATAGTCATATAAATGAGTCTTTTGTAATTAATGGGAAGTTTAGAGCGTTTGTCTAGAAAGTGCTGAAGTAATCGGAAACGTCGAGCAATTTCTTGTCGTTTCAGTCTAGTATGAGGATTCTAAGCTAGACCTTTGCCCAGGTGGAGTCTTAGGGAGCGGATTTGCTCAACGGCGATAAGTGGAGTATTGTTAAAGGAAACTGTAGGTCAGGGTAGGTTTACGACGGAGGGTAAAGGTAATTTGGTGGGATTTGTTGGAATTTATTTTAATTCTCCAGTTTTGTCACCATTATTTCAAGATGTGATTGAAGCATTTGGGGTGCAATTAATTGATCATTGTTTGCTGATAGGATACATGTGTCATCGGCATAAGTGGTGATGACAGTGTTGGGATAGTTTGGAATGTCAGCTGTATAAACTTTATAAAGGATAGGACCTAGGATACTACCTTCATGAACACTGGGAAAAGAGGGATGAATAGACGTTTTTGTGATTTACTTTGAAGTATCTATCAGGTAGGAAAGCATAATGAGGAAGTATGTAGGTGGTAGGAATTTGCAGAGTTTGTACAGCAGTCCCGGGTGCCAAACTCTATCAAACGCCGTCTTTGAGTATAAACTAAAATTTCAATAATAGACTCATTTGACTTAGTTAAATACTTGCGTACAAACTTCAAAGCTTTAGCTTAGACATCTAATCGATTTTATTTTATTTTATTTATTGGTTTTAATTTACATATTTTAATCGTTGGTATTAATTAATTTTGATTTTATTTTTGTTATTTGAAATATTGGTGGGAGGGGGAGGAGAGTAGAGAACGATATTGTAGCCCTCTTTATTTTTATTGGAGGAGGCTATTTCTCTCCGATGTCTGCACCTATGAAACCAAGTGTACCAGTCTATCAAAGATAATTAAAAAAAAATAGTATTCTTGTTCATATTTTATGTGATTATTGAGATGTAAGCTATATAAATAAATGGAAATATGATTCCATAATTGAATTGGTTATTGCAGAAGCGACGTTTGGTTTTGATAAAACCCCCAAAAAATTATATGAAAATGTAAAAAAACAATGTTAATCTACTAAAATTATATAGTCTTAATTCAATGACACTATATATTTTTATATATTCATAAATAACAAAATTGTATTGATAGAAATCAGTAAGATTGTTGTTATCTTTTATTCCTACTTTTCAACGTATTAAAATTTCTATCAATTGTTTTTGATATTACTATAAGTTATAAATATTACTATATTTTTTTTAAGTTTAAAATATTTATCTACCCCTGGTGGCAATCAGCAGAGGCTCGGATGAAAGTAATGGAAATGGCATGTTGGTCTTGAGGAAGAATAGGACCATTGTTTGTCAAGAAAGTAGGTCTCTCATCCAGTGCCTTTTTAGTCTCCTCAACGTATTCATTGGCATATCAACTGAAGCCATATCTCTTATTTTCATGTTATTATATCTCTGTAAATTAGTATTAAATAGTTACTGAAGTCTTCTTATGTGTTGACCAATTGGTGGAAGTCACGTACCAAAGTAGTGCAGTTATAAGTCCTAATATTTTTAATTGGAAAGTTTGTAGTTTTTGTAATTACATCTTTCTGCTATACCGCATACCTGTGAGACGTATGTCCATTTAGGTTTAACTAAGTATATATATGCATTTAGATTCTGTCTGAGTTCTAGTTTTGAAAATTTTGAAAGAGCAAAGTAGTTTGAGTTGTCTATTGATGGTCTTCCGTTCCATTTTAATATGGGGCTTCATGTCATTAGTGTTGCCAATATGCGAGACCATGATGGGTCTGTCAGTTTTGGTCTTGCGAAAGAGTCTTGCCGTTACCTATTAGTCTATTACTATATAGATATTACTGTAATTTTCCAGATAGTGAAAACCTAACTATGCCCGAATGATAAATTGGAAGAGTTGAATGCAGAAGTATATTGATTATACCAATTCTTTAAATATAGTAATTAAAATTGTCAAGTATTAGTAACTATTTTTCTTTGATTTTTGTTTACAAAAAAGATTTTTTTTACCAGTCTTGGTCTCGGTCTTGCTCTTCGTATTGCCAAGACTGATTTTGGGCAACACTACATGCCATCCTTCTGTAAAATGTAATTCCAAGGTATTGTACGGTGCATTTTTTATTTGATGTTTATTATCCCTAGTAAAATTTCTTCTGTAGAATTACTTTTTATTGAACAAAGATTAATTTAAATTTGATTACTAATAATTTGATAATTGAGATGCTCAACTTTATTCATAATTGAATTTAATTGGAAATAGATAGAATAGTTTAGCTATTCTCAATTTCGCTTACGAAATACAGATTATAATATGTATTAAACATTTATTTCAATTCATTGAAAAATAATTAATCCATTTCGTTCAATTTTTTAATACTTAACTTTTTATTCTGGGAAATATAAGTGCATTTTTTTTTATAAGTGTATTAGTAGAGAATTCATCTATTATTTATGTATAACTATTTATCTTTACTTCTTAAATGGCGAATAATTGTTGTTTTATTTTCGTCACTTTACGGATGTTTCATAAGTTTTCAAGTCGTTGCAACTTATTCGTTGCATGAAACTCCACTTTCTTCATACTGTTTATCTATCTGATATTTGTTCTTATACATATTAGTTGAATAACTTTCATCCGAAGTTCTTATAAAATAAACAAAAGATATTTGAGATCGACTCAATGCTTTCTTCAATAACACTATAGCCGAACTTGAATTGATCCCGAATCGAAAACGGAATTTCCTAAACAAGAAGCTCTTGCAAACTATTCCAAACAGGTATAAGACGACCCTTGACCTAATTAATTCGGTGTACCTGTTGGTGACAAGTCAGTTCTATTGCCCTTCGATTGTACTGCCCAATCAGGAGGTCCGGTATACCCAGCCCAATTTATATTCAGCACCTACCAAAATTCTTCATTTTACCAAATAAGCAATAAAAATTTGCATTAAACAACTTTATTATTATTGTTATTTGTATAGACCACTAATCTTGATATTATATTTTTTAATAGTTAATTAATTGATAATTAATACAATTCCATGACATTTCATTCTTCTGTAATATAATTTAGAAAAATATATTATTTCATTACTGTTTACAATTTCGTTTTGGCATTGATCATTAAATTCATCGGTTTTTCATTGAAAAAAAATTTTAGTGATAATTTTATGCTAAAAAACAAAACAAAATTTTATAACTAATAAATATATTGTATTACGTTAAAATTAAGTCAGTAATGTTTTAAGTTAAACATATTTTATTTTATCTATGTGACCCATAGCATATTTTACTACGCTAAATTTTAATAAACTGTTTGTTACTTATTAATTATTTTAAAGAAATATTTTTAGTACCTCACTATTATGTATTATATAATGTATTTAAAAAAATGAGTCAAATTGATATTGGATAAATAAACCCAATAATGACTCGATAATCATGGATTTGAAAGGATTTTAGTTTGTTATAATTAACTTAATGCCAACGTCAAGGTCCAATCTAATAGGTTCTCAGTAACTTAATCTTTTTAAATTCCCAGTGATTCTGCCGATAAAATAACGTCTTAATTTTACGAAACTATATATATTAATATAACTTAAGATATGGATTATAGTCATATAATAGGTCAGGAAATTTCATGACCTATTATCTGACTATAAATCATGTCTTATGTTATTATATATAAATGTCGAATTATAAAAAAAAACATTGTAATATTATATGTATACTAGTAGGCTCGTGCGAAAAATTAGCACATCATATTGTATTCAAATGCCAAATTAATAAGAAAATAAAATAATGCAACATATCAAAAGATAAAGAAATACAATGTTACTCTATCGATAAATATAATCGACAAAGAAAACAAAAATTAATTTAAATCTTAATTTTTGTTTGGAACCAACAATCTTACAAATTTCAGTAAGCTGTATCTTTGCTAAAAATTGTCCGATTTCGATGATTTTTATTTTTTCCTTTTTTAGACAATTTAGTAATGTTTTATATTATAGGCACAACCCATAGGGAAAAGTGTGTAATTTTTGAGTTATTCGCAAATAAAGTTTGTTTTCTTTCATAACTTGTTTGCCTGAATTTTCGGGATGATTGGACTATTGGGTCCGCCTGAAGGAGAAGGAAGCCTTCGAAATTGTTGGTTCAATCTTGAGATTTGGTGAAAAATTAACGATTATATGGCTTGCCGATCACAAAAACCGTCGATAAATAATAGAAACTCCTCTCTCGATCATAGAGGCCTTAAATCGACGAAATGAGACATGTATTCAATGACAGTACTACAATTAATGTAAGGTTGTGTGGATGCGATACCTATGTCTTGCGTTATCTCGAAAATAGTACGTTTTTGGGCTTAAAAACACAGAACCCGATAAAACAACAGTGGAGAATACGATTCGCTAACCCCCCGTGATATTCAGAATCCAACGGTACCTCATTCATGGTATTTCATGGTAAGCATGCCAGGAGCTTATATTTGGTACAAAACCGATTTCAAGCCTTACTGTAATAATATATGTGTGGATATATGAGAAAGGGAGAGAGAAAAACATTAACTAATAATAATAATAGAGGCTAAGAAAACCCGAAGGTTTAATGCCAATATGACCAATTCCCAACAACAAGAATTAAATTATATATATATATATATATATATATATATATATATATATATATATACATATATTATTTCTACCTCCCCCACCCAATAAAAATTAAAAATTTAATTCTTGTTGTTGGAAATTAGTCATATTGGCATTAAACCATATTATTATTAGTTAATGTTTCTCCTAATTTGTGGAGCAATAATTATCAAAGTTTTCTGGGATCAAGAGGTACTGCTTTATTTTCAGGATCTTTAATATTTTTATAGGTTAATCATCTCCAGGTCATGAAAATAACTGAATCCTTGTTGAACCATCTAATTTGGTCCTTTTAACGAAATTGTATGTGGAGGTAAATGTCATAAAGCTGAAATATTATTCAATGATGGCAATCTATGTATGGGTTTTTTCTTCTTCATATGAATCTTAAGCGAAAGGTTAAATTTTACAGATTCCAATTGCCTAACCAAAGGCCGTATTGTTCAACTTAATAACAATCTCTATCTTTGTTCATTCACTTTCCGGAAGAGATAATTTGGGTCTAGTAGAACATTATGCCCATTCAACGGAAAATTGTGGCGTTTAAGAGGACAATGCTCAGATATCCTTTCCACAACCAACAACTCACCACAAAAGATCGACATCCCTGCGTGTGACGAATAATTTATTCAACGAAACAAATTTGAGATGAAAATCGAGCAAGTATACCTTATTATAATTATGAAATAATTAATAATAATCTTATATCGTATATAAGATTAATTATTATAATGAACCTACTGATGGTTTGTACCGTGCGAAACATTGTGACAGGTGCATGAGAAGATAACAAAACCAAAATTATTTCAGTTCCTCTTTACTTTCGATTACCTACATATGTAATAATGTAGTAAGAGAAAGTATTGCGATATTGAAAATTTTTTAATTTGAGTTTCCAACGGAAATACACGTGTTGAGGTTCTGTGTGTATGTGAACAGCCTAGCTCAAAAACGAAAAGTACGAAATTTAAATTGCGTATTTAAGGTTTTTATATAGTGCCGAAGTTACAGTAACTTTTTTGTTAAAATCGGCTAACCGGAAGTGCCACTTTATATTAGCGGTGAAGCACATTTTTATAGTTTTCTCAAAAACGGCTCTAACGATCTTGATTAAATTCGGTGTATTATTGTATAATTAAGTGGTCCTTATTATTATTTGGGTCTTTCCCCATTGATGTTACATTACACAACTTAAATGCCCAATGTTAATATACCTCTTCTTCTAAAGTACATTTAATATTGATTATTTTAAAAGAATATATCTCTTTTATTGATAATAACTATAAAAAATGGCTAAATATGAAGTTTGAAAGAATATAATGATTGGAAACTAGAGAAAAAAAGAAAATGCTTATCTGGGTTGAAAACGAATCTCCGGAAATAACAGTCTGAATGTATAAGTATAATATATCGTTGGAAAGCAGAGAATTTTAGAAAAAAATAATATCAAATAAATAAAGTTCTAGAAGGTACCGAAGAATGAAGAAAACAATATAAATAATAATTTTAGAAAACTGTCATTATTTAACGTAAATCACATGTTTCCAAGGAAATTAATTAAAAGTTTCCTACTAAATTTAAACTTTTACATTTTTGTCAATGTTTGAAATTTTTTTATTTTTTAAATATACCGAATCAAGCCATTGCCATTGTTTAAAATACTATTTCATTGTACTTGTGTGGAAGGAGAAGTGAAGTATAAAAATATTTCATAGATATGTTTACAACCCAATCAATTCAATACATTTACTGCACTTTAATAACTCTAGATATTATATTATATTTATTTATCTATTGGCCATTTATTTAAAAAAATCATCAAGTAATCATTCAGGAAATTAAATTAGTTAATAATTTGATGAATTTCCCCTTACAAATCCTAACATTATCCACATACAATTAGTGTGACTTTAGAGCTATCCATGGCAGGCAGTGAAAATCTCGTAATATCATTTTGGTTAACTTTACAATGGAAAATAACAGTTTAATAACTAATAGTACTACAATCTATAATCATTTATAGGTTAAATACTCAGATGTACTTTCAAATCTCTCTAGACATATATGAGCCTTTGGGTTGACGGAATGGCTAACTTCGATTTCAACATTCTTTATTATTAATTTTAGTGATGTTTCTAGTGGAAAAATTTATACCTTTATTCATAGTTCTATATTTCAACACTGCAATCACCTACTTTGGAATCAACTGACTCACTGTCTGCATAGATATAAATTTTCCCTTCTACAAATATCACTAAAATGTCATTCTGTCAAATAAAAGACTCAGAGACTGAAGTTATGTGGTTTATAAAGGCAGATTTTTATTTCCTACTGTCGATATAATAAATAGACTTTTTGTAGTTTGATGGTCTTAATGATTTATTATCTACAAGTTTTAAGCTTTAGCTTCGCTTAAAATGCACTTCAAAAATATAATAAAAGCTCAACGTTGCCAGAAAATAATTTCTATTCAAAGTAGCTCGATAAGTGAAAATCGTGTGTTGCGCTCATCAGATTTTTTATCTCAAAATCAGAAAGTTTGGATGTTATTCGTTGACAGATCGAAATGAGGCAATATTTTAAATTGGACTCTAGAAAGTAAATTATTGAATTTTTTTTCTCGATATAGGTCTGACAATAATATAATGGCTTTAACGAAAGAACAGGCACCTGAAATTTTGATATGAAGTAAAGAATATATTCCTAAAAGAGAATTCATCCTGACTGACGATGTACTCAGTTGTGTTTTGAAAACTGAAGTCAAAGTCATCAAATTAACCCAATCGAATGGCAGTTGGATGAGGAAAAAATTCAAATAGTCGGTTTATCTGCATTAAAATTAAATGCAACAGATACTACGAGTAAAATATGCCACTCCTAGTATCTGCTGCATTAAATACAAATATAAATATACATAAAAAACAAATTATATATATTTTTTACGGATCCTAAGGTGGACCGAAATGAATAGAGGGATTACATGAATCTAGTATAAATAGATGTTAAAACACCAAGAAAATTTTGTTGAAATTTGTTATCCTCTGAATGTGATATCTTCATGTAAATAAAATCAGACTTCCCATGTAATCACATCTTCAATTTAATAAATAATAACTTTATTTATCTTTGAGTAGATTATTTTATTAAATAATTACTATTATTGAAACCAACACCATCCATAATGAAATCAATTTTGAGAAGTCAATTTAGTTATTCAAAGTCACCTTCTGACCCAGAACTGATTTCGGGTCAGGCCATCGAGGTTACTTCATGTCTGGGCCAAACCCAAGTTAACTCAGGTCATGGTCAATTAAAGCTGTCATTTAGTTTGTTGCTTGATTAACAGAGATTAAAATAATTAGAGGTTCTTAGTTTGTATAATTAAATTTTTGGACTTAAAATATAAATTCTACTCATTTTTATTTTATTTATCCAAGAGACAAATTGATTAGAATAAGGTTATCAGTTATCATAAAAAAAAATAGGATACAAATTTTAGCTTGATAATACCTAATGAATAAAAAAAATACGATTTTAAAGGAATATCGATAAAAAACATGTGTGTGATTAGTTGTTACTATTTTAGTGGATTGCCAATGAACATGAATAGTTTTCATTGGTGAATACTGCAACGTTCATTTAACAGATATAAGGATCGTGGAAGTATTTTAACTGCTGCCCTTCATTTTACTCCTTTCGCTTCGGCTCTTCGTCTGTCATTACTGTTTCTCTTCATGATATTTCCTTCGCCGGTCCATCTCCTCTTCGCTACTCCAAGAATCTCCAGAAGACCATTGCTACCTTCTTCTCAAGACTTATTACTTCGCACTATCTCGTTAGACTCACATCTATCCACTCTTCTTCCAGACTCCACTTTCCACTCTTCCTCTAGTTGTGTTCCAGATCATTTGAACTGTATGTAGTTTTTATGTATTGTAGTTATAAAATTTGCCACTTTACTTTCATGACATTCTTTGAAGATTATTGATAAATTTAACCGACCAGTCGTCACCAGGAGCATCGAAGAGATGTACTTCTCCAAGAGAATAATTTATGATGTTGAAGACATCTATTTTTCCCTTTATTACCGGAATAACTCTATTTAGGAAATGAAGTTTAACTAACACTTCCTCGATACATAGCATTAGGTTCGTGGACACACAAATATTGTTCTGATACGGAATAGTCCAGTAAAATTTAGGGATTGACTCCAACATTCAGATGACAACATCCCATGACAACAACAGGATCCCGCGTCGAGTTTTGATGGTGGAGGAGATGAAGGAGAGAAAACTGGTGTTTTTTAGTCTTTTGAGAATATCTTAAAAACTATGATTTTTTCGCCAATATTAAAGTACTTTAAAATCTCTATAAAAATGACATTATACATTTTGTTGATAAAATCTATGGTTACGGTCATATTTATGAGATCATATTTATTGAAAATCATCAATAAAGACCTTAATGTTCCATGTGTTTCCGATTTGGCCTAAGCCAGATACCTATCCTTCCATAACAAACTGAAGAACCATCCGAACCCTCTCGTTTCAAACAGTGCTTCCTCCTCGTTCCCTGAAAACCCTCCGAGGCGTCTGAAAAGAAGATGGCCTCGGGACCTTCTATTATAAAACTTTAATTTGAGTTCTACCAATGGGTAGTTTCTCTTCATGTTGTACATGTCATGTTACCAATGTCACATTTACTTGTTGCTTTTCATGTAATACAGTTGTAAATTTCATTAAAATAAATAAAAAAAAAAAGATTTATTCCATCACTTGAAACAAATATTCCTACAAAACACGAAATAGATGTTGTTCATAGTAGACGATACCTTTTAGAAGTTTAATTTTTTTTTTTAACATTTTCGATCGTTTAATTTATTATTTATAGGCTCTTTCTTCTAATTATTCTTAAAAGTCATTGATAACATAATTATATTCGATATCAATCAATTTCATAATAATTATTTGAAGTTTAGATTTACATTAATGAATGAATGTTTTAAGATGATTTATTTTATTTTTACTTATGATTTATTTTTTATTTCATTTATGTTTGTTATTCTATTTTTATATTTACTTTTTGTTAGTTAGCTGATTTATTTTTATTTTTTATTTCTCTATTATATGTATGTATGGTATGAATGAACACATTTAGCCCTGTTACTTATTGAGCTTCAATGTGGCAGATTATACTTTTAAAATAAACAAAAAAAGTTAAGAAAAAACAGATTTACATTAATTTGATATAATTGATAATATTTGATAGAAGACATTAAAACTTATAAAAAGTTACTATAAATTATGGTCTGATTACAAACAGATAATCAGGAAGCTTAAATTTTGTAATTTTTAAGCCAACCACGTTTTATGTTGAATAAAAAGCAATAACTGAAAAATGTTTTATTTATGTTACAACCAATTACTTCAATGTAAATTAGATTAAGTTTACATTGGACGCAAGTAAATTTTACTTTTTTTCAACCATATAAACGATGCTCTTAACCAGTTAAACAACGGTGTTAAGTTCAGTTCAGGTTTTCATAAAATCAATTTATTTTGCGATTTATTTTATATTATTTATTTTGTAGCCCCTCGTCTGGATTAAAGATACCACCCTTACGGGAAAACTTCCTTGTTTGGTGAGCTTTAAGTCAATATTAAAAAAGTCGAGTTTGCATTATCTCCAATTGAATACAAATATTATTAGTACGGTAAAAATAAGGATCGACCTAAATGTTTTAACATCATTTTACTCAATTAAGTATAAATCTCAATTTACTCTGTGACAATCCACAAATTAATTATTATAGACTTAAAGCTCATCAAATAAGGAAGTTTTTCTGAAAGTGTGGTATCTTCAGTTCAGTTGGGGGCTTACAAACTAAATCGCGAAGGATCCTTGATTTTATGAAAATCCGAACTTACAGTATTCTAACTGCTTAAAAGCTCCCTTGAAATAGTTGAAAAAGGATAAGATTTACCTCAATTTTATGTTAATTTAATCTAGTTTACTAGGAAGTTATTAGTTATAACCTAATTTTTTTATTTATTTTTAGTTATTAATGACGTTTACAACTGTATTACATAAATAAATCGAGTAAATTTGGACATAATAGATATAATGACATGAATACACTTGCTGAGTAACTACCCAATGGTAGCACTCTAATGATATGACTACATTAGGAGATCACGGGGCCATCTTCTTTTCAAACGCCTCGGAGGGTTATCAGGAATTGAAGAGGAAGCAAGGTTAGAAACGAGAGGGTTGGGATGATTCTGAAGTTTATTATGGAAGGATAGGTATCTGGATTGGGCCAGATCTGAAACATAAGGAACATTAAGATCTTTATGGATAATTTTATTAGTGACAAATTAAGGAGCATTGAGGATTTTACGAAGGATTTTGGATTGTAAGGATTGGATGCGAGAGGAATTCGATGGTTTAGTGGAGCCACATAGCTCAACTCCGTAAGTCCAAATAGGTCTTATTATAGTCAAATATATGAGTCTTTTGTAATTAATGGGAAGTTTAGAGCGTCTAGTAAGTGCTGAAGTAATCGGAAACGTCGAGCGGTTTCTTGTCGTTTCAGTCTAGTATGAGGATTCCAAGTTAGTCGTTTGTCCAGGTGGAGTCCTAGGTATCGGATTTGCTCAACAGGGATAAGTGGAGTATTGTTAAAGGAAACTGTAGGACAGGAAGTCGTTGGTTTACGACGAAGGGTAAAGGTAATTTGGTGGGATTTATTGGAGTTTATTTTAATTCTCCAGTTTTGACACCATTCTTCTAGATTTATGATGTGTGATTGAAGCATTTGGGGTGCAATTGATGGGTCATTATTTACTGATAGGATACATGTGTCATCGGCATATGTGGTGATGACTAGTGTTGGGATAGGTAGGGATGTCAGCTGTATAAACTGTATAGAGGATAGGACCTAGGATACTACCTTGAGGAACACCAGCGGACTGGGAAAAAAGGGATGGATAGGCATAACCTTAATTAAACATTTTTTTAGTTATTGCTACTTACTCAACATAAAAATAACAAAATTTATACAATTCTGTTGTCAATGACTTATAAGAATCATTAAGAAAATGAAACTTTGAATAATGATTTGAACGATTGATTATTTTAAATAAATATAAAAAGGTTGAATTTGACTTGGTAAAAGTTTAATTTGATTTAAAAAGGTTAAAGTTGACTTGGAAAAAATTGAATATGACATAGAAATATTATGTAAGCAATAAGCTGTTGTTTATTAAAAACCTTAGGATATACCAACAACCCTTATACTGGGAAAATTTCATAGGAACGCACAAAATAATAATACTGTGAATTTTCTCCTATAGAATAGTTCTCTAATAAATTTTATATCCATTGCTAACAAAAGTTATCATTGAAAATAAAGAGAGCAATAAACTAAATAACCTGATTTGTTATTTCCACTTTGCGAACATGGTCCGGATAACTTAAAGGTATTGAAAGGACTGTGCTATGGAAAGGAAAAAGTGCTAAAAATCTACTTATCCCTAGTAATGGGGTTCGTACTTTCTTCCTTCTACCTTTTACTTTTCTTCCATTTGCTCCCCGGAACTTCATTTTCCGTCAAACAAACTCTCTCTTCTCAATAAATGTCTTCACAAGGAACTTGTTGTTTGTCGTAACGAATAAAAAATATGTGAGCAAGTAGAAGAAAAAGGTGACATAGACTCCTGATTAGGTATCTGAGAGATTCTATTTGTTAATCTTTATAATTAAATTGTTATTTTTTATTAATTATATTTATTTTAAGGTTAAATTTTTCTTATTAATTTATGTATACATAATATTCAAACATTACACATATTTTGAGTAAACCTAAGCTGTGGTATGTGATTTTGGAAGACTAAAATCTTTGAAATGAATATATCTATGAGAAGGAGTTAATTGGGAGGTGCGGTAAAATAAATACTAAATTAAAATATAGTAATTATTTAATTTTTTCAGACTTTTCGACCAACTTTACAGGTCGTCTTCAGGGCTACAAAAGATACTAAACATGTTGAAAATAAAAAATAAATATAAATAGATATAAAATAAGAAGAAGTTGTCAGATACAGAAATAAAAAGATGATATCAGAGACATAGTGGGTGACAATGTAGTTAAAATATTAAATATTATATATGCAGAATATACAAACAAATTGAAAATAAGTATGAATACAAATAAAAATAAAGGAGAATATAGCATGTAAATTAAAAGTAAATAGATTGCGATAAAAGATAAGGAATAAGTGTATAACAAACTAATAGAGGTTACATTAGATAACTGTGGGTTAACAGGTAGAGAAAATCAATGTTAACGAATAAATAGATTGAAAACTGAATAAGTATTGTTATAGTAAAGTTAAAATAAGAATAAGAATAAGGTCCTTGACTTGAAACATAAATTAAGAATACAAGCGTCAGAAATGACATTTCTCTGATAGATTTCAGAGCAAAAGAAGAAGAGATTGAATACGCAACACCACTATCATTGTCACACACAAATTCAATGACAAGTCATCGAATGAAGTAATCGAAGATGTATACTGAAATGGCTAGGACACCTTTTAAGGATGTGTAAAGTCTAGAAGACTTCGAATTGCGTTGAAGATAAAAAAAAAAATACGACTTCCAGAGAAGAGGACTTCGATGGACCAGAAGAAGACAGTTTTTGAAAGACTGACAGTGCTGTAGAGGGCTCTGTATACTTTCACCTCATGCTGCATAGGTGGCTCAAGAGGAATGAATATGATGATGATAACGGTTTTATGAGTACAGTATTTTAAAAATTATTTATTAAAATTTTTCTATACTTTGGCTTAAATGATGTTTTACATTTTTTTTTGCTTGTAGGATAAGTATAAAACTCAGCAAACTGAGCTAGATATAGTAACATATAGTTGTATCTGTGGGAAAAAATTATTCCATATTTTTAAAAGTTTTCTGTATTTATCAATGCTTGTCCTATGTTCATCAACTGAAAATGTATATTATGTTTGTCAACTTTATTGGAAATAATGCCTTAACACAAAGCTGTTAGTTTTTTTACAAATTTATTGACATTAATAGTTACTGCTTCATTTATTTGGTCGTAGCGTGGTATTATTAGGCCTAAAGCCTTCCTCAATAACTGTTTATCAAACGCAATAAAGAATTTTTCAATTTGTATTGGTAGTTTCTGATATTAGCACGCCCGAACTGTTTATCTTAGAGCGTTTTAGCTTTAAGAAATTGAGAGATCTTTTCTTTTTTTGGGGAGGGGGGAGAGGAGACTGGGGGAGTGAGTATATAAAATATTATGACATTACTATATTTTATTGCATATTTATAGAGAGTTACATAAGAGTAAAAGAAATAAATTTATTTTTATTTTTTACTTATGTTGTTTGATCTTATTCTTCCGAAGCGCCCAATATAAATTGTCAGGATGCTACCCTGACCTACTTTACATGTTTATATATATATATATATATATATATATTTATGATCTACAAAGTTATATTTGAAATATATTAAAAATGATTATCCTTAAAATTCCAAGTTATTGATCATCCTCAAAATAATTTACAATAAAAAAATTCTTACAGAATATTGTCTAAGACCCATGGAATTTTTTTCTGAAATTCTTAAAGAAAAATATATTTATTATATAACTCTGTATTCATCCTAATGATTACTGAACTTTTGATCGAACCAGGAATAAATTCTATGAATCCTTTAAAACAGCCTCCCAACCCGCAGGAACACTATGGTGAAGTGACACATATGTAACGTTAGATAATTTTTTTTTTGGAAATTGTAGCTTAAAAAAAAATTAACAGCATTCTGCCATGTTAATATTCTATTTTATTTTCTTTAGTAATTAAATTTATTCATATAATGAACTTCTAAAAAAATAAAAAAAAGATGCACAGGAAAACAATTCGGTCCTCGTTAAAATTAGACCGTGTAAAAGGGTCATTGAAGTCGCCTCCCCCCTCCTCCTGCATGCCAAATCAAGTTTTCTTTAACTGGAGTGGAGGACTTCCGCAGCACTCGCCCCCTCTGGAGCATCCTTCCGCCGTGTCAAGTACTCCTTATTAGGAACACCAGGAGGACCTATCGATTATAATTTCGCTGTCATAGCTCTTCCTTCCCTTCCCTGAATCACACTCCACCTCTTTGTCGGAACACATCTCGGTAATGAAAGGCGTCTTCTCTGAGATATGATTTTTAATATTAGGAAGAGGTCAGGTTCTTTTGTTGAACGCCCTCTGAGGAATAAATAATACCACCGAATCTTTGATATCTGGCTGGCTGGGACGAGAATGGTTTGTTCGCTCTTCAGTCCTTCGGTAGGTGTCAACTTCAATTCTTACACCAAACCTTCATCAGTTGAAAAAAAAGTGATTTAATTAAAAGCTTGTATATGTATATACAAACGGGGATATCAACCCCTCATACCAAGGGCGACGGAGCAGATTCTCTATCCCCAAGAAATTTGTGGTTTATTCACAATTTCATTTCCTATGCTTTGTTCCATGTTTTTCACTTGTTTCTTGGCTTGAAAGTTTGACATAAGATGGTTCCCTAAAAAAATTCATTATCCATATATAATTGAGCAGAGAATAATATTAGCCCGTGGTGGAACCCCTTTTTATCCCCTTCGGGATTGGGGCGGTTTAAATCTGGAGATTGGCAAACTTTGTCTAATTAATTAGGCACTAAAAACTCATGAATACCCATTTGCTTTCCACTTGAATCGTAGGATAATAAGTGGCCTACAAAAATATCGGTCCGTTTGACGTAACCTCCTAAATGTCAAATAACAAGGTTATAAGGCCAAGCGGTCCAATATTTTTGTAGGCCACATTTTTCTTGAATTTGTGATCATATTGTTTTTCGATTCGAGTGGAAAGCAAATGGGTATTCATGAGTGTTTAGGAACTAATTAAATAAACAATGTTTGCCGATCTCAAGATTGAAAATGATTGAAGTTGAAAAATTCCGAGAAATTTCGCAAATAAAATATTTGTAGGTTACGGTGAGATGAAGTTATTTAGGCGGATATTAATAATTTGATAACAAGATGTCTTTGTCAGGGCCTAATAATAAATAATCACAAATTGGATTTCAATTAAATAAGATGTAGTCATAAAATTAGGAAATATTTGGAATCAATATATTAAAAATGCAGTAAATTTTGAAACTGATATCAAAGGTAAGCCCTACGTAAACGTACTTACTGGTAATAGTACTGGTATTTAGTGGGGAGAACTAGTCCGACAAATGGGCCCTAGTAAGGTCCTTTTTGCAACCCCTGACGGCCATCTTGAGCTTGCCGGCGCGTGCTTACCGGAGTGGAAATGTCCAGATACATTTTCGTGGCCGCCGAGAAATGAAACTTAACTGATCTAGGTGATGGTCGAATCTACAGTGTTCTGAACTGGACACTCAGGGACCCATGCGCCAGGGTGCTCGGCCATCCCGTTCTTCGTATTCATACTTAATCAAATAGATCTTCATTTGAACAAGAAGACAACGAGACATCTGCAGATTGTAACATTCATGGCAAGTGCGGATGAAGATTTAAGAAGGCAATACAATTAAAAATATGACATGTTTTAATACAAAAATATGTACCAATAAAAAAATACCAATAGAATTGATGGGATAAGGAAAATCTTTAGTATAATCAGAATTGAGTCCAGTACAAGTTCACTTAGGCTTCTTTTAAAGTTTGTAATAATATTTAACATTTTTAAACAAATAAAAATAACTAAGCAAAATGGGTTAAAGTAATTTGTTTAATATTTATATCTTCTATTTATAAAGAATAGGTATTACGGACCGGTAAGAGAATAAATGTTATAAAGGACAGACATACAAGAAATCAAGTCTTTTTTATTTAAAGCAGGACTTGCCTTTATTTTAATTTTGAAGAATAAAATAATATATACATATTAAAGAAATGGTAATAATCGTAAAATAATATATCTTTATAATGCATGTTTCAGACCCTTTTTTAAATATAATACAATATAAAGTTATTTTATCTATCTGCAATAAAAAAACCTAATGTGGACTGAAAAATGAGATAATAAGCCCGTAAATAAAATAGAAGGAATGAATTTTAAAAGGGCGATATTGATTTTTCTGATACTTTATTTTATTTTAAATTATACTTAGAAAATATTTTTTTTAATTTTTCTTCCCTACATTGCCTTTCCGGTTATAAAGGTTTTCCCCGGACCAGGGGAGAGGTCGGGATATTAATACCAAAGTTAAAAGTCCACGGCATCGGGACTCGTACTCGTAGTCCTCAATTTATCAGATTATCGCTCGAACATCTATCCGTCCTCTAAACCATTTTGTATGAAAAAAAAATCTGTATGTTTATGAAAATTAATTGTTATTAAAAACAAAATAACTGTCAGAATCCCGTAAACATTTGTTCTCCTTCCAAAATGGAGAACCCTTATGGTCACCTCTGTGTACAAATGAAAACACAAATTCAAGCTCACCGGGATGTTTTCTTTGATACTTTATTGATTGGATAGTTATTTCATACTGTTTTTCTAGTAAATAAAAATTACTTAAAAATGTATTAATAAGCTCGGCATTACTAAAATAGTGATTGGCTAAATTTTAAACAAATATACGTCGACACCAATATTACATGATTTTTACAAGTTCATAATATTAAATTATTTTCGCGTAGATGAAGAGGTTGGAAAAAGTTTTGCAATTATTTACTTTCCCTTTTCTGGTCCCAATCCATGTCTTTCTCCTCGAAATCTTTCCAACTCCTTTCTTAGACAGTTCTGGTTCTTCATTATCCATCTTCCAATGGATTGTTATAGGAAATAAGTTGTGATTATCTTCCTTTACGATTTTCAACGCTAACTGTAGATATCATAGATCATTTTATATTATTGTATTTACTGTTTGTATTAGCTAGTAATACTTGATTTATTCCAAATGGTAATTAAATACTATATAATATTTTTAATTTCACTTACATATAATGTATATTCTCTCCTCTCCCTCTTCATCTCGGCTCTTTGGGGTTTTTACCGAGCCAGGGGAGAGAATGGCATAATTATTCCAGAGTCAAAAGCCTCCCAGCCACCGGGATTTAAACTCGTAATCTTCGGTTTATCAAGGTTGCCGGCAATGCGTGTTTTGAACACGCGTTAACGTGCTCGACCTCTGCGCAGTTTTTGTATATGCCTTTTTTTTTTCTTTTTTTTTAGCATTAAATATGGGGCCTATGTCCACATGGATTTGAGTAGGTTTGTGCCGTCTGATTTTCAGTGTTGATTTAAAAAATAAAGAATATTACAGTATTTTCTGTCGATTGTTTAAAGTCTTTCTTTTCAATTTGACGTGTAGGCACCAATGTCATTCCTCTGTTGAATATTAGTGCAAGGTACTGTGTACTGTCTGAGGATTTTGGTTCTCGCCGAAATAGTTTTATAACATTTACACGTGTCTCGTCGAAGTGTAAATTTATATGTTCTAATTTTCCAAAGTGAGATTAATTTGGAAATTTAGTTAGGTGATTTGGGTGTTATTTGTCAGTGTAGGCGTCATTAAATGTTTCGGGCTTGCTAGGTATGTCATTAGTATATATAATATGGAACGGAGGAGCCAGTATTGATCCTTGAGGTATTCCTACCAACACTGGTCGAATTGATGAAATTTCTAAGCCCTATCGGATAGAGAATCATCTATCGGAAAGAAATGAAATGATATTAGATTTTTAGATTGTCGAAAAATTAGTTTGCTTGTTGTTGTAGATTGTTTCAGGAAACCTTTAGTGTTGTTTAAACTTTACGTTGTTAGCAGGATCCATTTGGCTCAGAACAGGCAGTAACTCAACACTGGATCATCAATTTTCGCTTCTTGCGGGATAAGTCGGCCGAGTTCGGTTATTAGGCTGCATAAATTAGGCAGAAGCAATTACAATGCAGCCGCCATTAATGGAAAACGGATAGTTATTTGTTTTTGTGAGTCATGAATTCCCGAGAACTTAATCACTGAGACAGTTACAGAGACTTAGCGGTGGGTCAGATTACAGGCTTCTAATACCACCGCTGGAATATTAATGCTGGGGATTATTACTAGCAGATTGAAAACGAATTGGTCGAGAAACCGTCTTAGGAAAGGGTGAATAATAACGGGCCAAAGCTATTGTCGTCATTAGTTCGTGTCTTAATGAATTAATAATGGTGGTATGATCTTGCAATCTTCATTTTTAGGATTCATGAATTTTTCTCTTTGAAGATTCTGCCATCATTGTACCTTTTTCAAGCTTAATCATCTGAAATTTTGAGACCCGGAATTACCATAGTACTATTTAAAAATTAATTATGTGTATATATATATATATACATATACAGTTAGTGTATATATATATTATATATATATATATATATATATATACACTAGTACACCCCACCCCATCACTTTTTATATAGCTATCATTCTGCATTCTGCGTAATGAGTTCGACGTTTAGCGAAATCAGGAAAACAAGTTTATTCGTATATACAGTATAATATTATCAAGGTAGCCTATTCAACATACACCATTGATGAAGCTTCATACTTTACCAACACTTAAATTAGCTTTACTTAATAAGTAATTACCTTTTCCCACTGAAACATATCCGTTCAGTTTAGTAGTTTAGCACGGTAAATCTGAACTTATACTAATATATTATAGTACTCGCTCAAGACCTATTTGTTTTGTACAAAAGAGACTTGGGTGACAGTTTTCTCATTTACGGAGACTATGGAAGCCATACATGAATATCTTTTATTTATTCAAAATGTTAAAAAATTACTTTCTATTCCGAAGTGCCCTTCGGATCATAGAACTATTCTCCACAAAAAGCACTCACCCTTCCAGGCCGAGGCGCTGTTATTTTAACACCACGTGACACCTTTTAAGCCCTTAGCTGGCAATCCATGTGGAACGAGAGCCCTCCGAGCTAAATGAAATAAATAACAAAATAAGTAAAATCGTGATCCACCTCGAACCGCCCTATTCGCAGAGAGGAGGTTGCCTTGGCGAGATGATAAGTCATAGGAACCTGACACATTCTTACCTGATAAGTGAACAGCCAACACCAAAATGGCAATACTGCTACAGCATTCTCACAGTCAGCTACACTTTTCATGAGTGTCCCTATTACGTGAAAATCTTAGCGAAATTAGGTCTTATGCCAAAACTATCAGATATTTTAAATAATGATGAAGTTAAAGTAGGGTCGGTGATAAACTTTCTTAAAGTCAATGATTTGTTAACAAAATCTAATTTATTTATTTTTAATTTTTTGTTTATTTACTTATTTATTTATTTTTTAAAAAATAATTTAGTATTGGGGTAATAGAAACAAATAATAGACAGGCGTTGATGACCTCAGAGTTTTACGCGTCTAAGCCATAAACAATAACAACTATTCTCCACAGTTTACTTTTTCAATAGATAGTTCGCCGAAGACAATCATAAATAGAAAAAAATGTTTCAATTTTTGATTTATAACTTTAAACCTTTATTCACTCTTGTTAACAAATATTGGAGTAATTTTTAAGATCAAACTCTTGATGACTATTCCATGCTTACTATAGCACCTGAAAGGCTTAAGAGAAGAACTATGGTTTATCTTGAAAACAGCACATTTTAGGTCTAGAAACTTTGGATTTAAAAACTTTAGACCTTGATCATTTCACTTTTGTAACCATCCAACATTTTTACTTATCAAAGTGGCTAAGCATCGAAATTGGAATTCGTCAGTTTCTCATGTTCATATAAAGAGAAATATGTTGCTTTCTTTCTAGCAAATAATCCCTAAAAAGTTAATATGCGCTGTGCAGCCTGGCAAACGTTCGATGGAAGGACTGAAACAAAGGCGGGTATTATAGCTTTAATGTGGATCAGGTGGGTTTGATTTTGGACGGTGGCCGGTGGAAGTATGCTAACAGCGATGGGTGATACGTTCATCGAACCTTCGGGTTCATTAACCTTTTTTTTTATTTATTTATTATTTTTCCAAAAGGTATTCTTTACTTTAATATGATTTATTGTATTTTACGTGAATATATTTATTTGGAATAATCATTTAAATATATTGGCTCTGCTGTTATCTATAACAACTATATAAGTTGTGACACTGCAGTACAGGATTTCAGTAACAGTCTTAGGCCGACGAAAGAAAAAAAAAAGTTGTGACTCCATATGATTATGAAAGTATACGATATTTGACTTGCTTTACGATATTTTAAGTGTAAATAGTCAACAAATTTTAATAGTTTTTTAAAAATCCGCAGTATAGTATGCAGAAGAGATATTGTATTTCTCAAGGTAATCCCAGCGGACTAGATAAAACCTTTTACGAAATTTTTAATCCATTTTCAAGTCGTGGAACAGGTTTTCACAAAAGAAACAGCATTGGGGAATAATTCCTGTGTTCAAAAAGTGTATGAAAGATAAAAGGAAATTATTTATAATAAATGACAAGAGAAATACAGCATAATCAAGAACATAAAAAAATTGTGGACACTTAAGGATTGGAATAAAAATATAACAAATTAGGACAAATAATATCAGCAAGACAAATATATTTGAGTACTTGCAAAAATCATCTTAAGTAGAATTTTTATATATTTTTTATAAATAAATTTTAATTGAGTAATAATACATTCTGTCACAAAATTCTTAATAGTGAGTAAACAGTCCATTGACACCATATATACTTAGAATATAACTAAATCAAGTAAAAACAAAAATTAATTAGTGAATAACAGTACTTTAAACAATTATATATATATATATATATATATATATATATATATATATATATATATATATATATATATATATATATATATATACGGTAGCGGGGTTGCTCAGTGGTTCGAATCCTGTCTCATGACAGAAAAATTATTTATTCTGTTTCATTGGCCGTAGGACGACTCTGCGGTAGGGAGAACCTGCTGGGGCACACCCAGCCTCTGAAAAGTGAGTACCTTTAATTAAATAATTAATAATTAGAGAAAACCTGGCGGTTGAGCGTGAACCTAGCCCGATCCTCTCCCTGCAACAGTAATTTTCCTAGATAATACTGAACCCGTGACTCTTAATGGGTTATAGTGGTCCAGTTTTTTTTTTTTTTTTTTAATGTATATATATATATATATATATATATATATATGTATATATACATTATATATGTAAGATTGTGATGTAAGGGTTATCAGACTTCAAACGATTCTTTAACTCACTAAATGAATGAATTTATTTACAATTAATTTATAAATGATAAGTGTGATATAAACAAATAAAAGAAAATACAAAACAAAGTATTATTACCTAAAAGAATTGAATTAAAGTCCTTATCGTAGGGTCCTTTAGCACTTTACAATCATTAACCCAACTTTAAAACCAATACACAAATATTGTAACCTTCTCATATTCTAAAATAGCACCATGGCTCACTAAATATTAGACAACATTATATATATATATTAATATCGTTGGTTTCGACATGAAAATGTAAACTTGGAACATAAAGTAGGACTAAGGCTCAAATTTGTTTTTATTATTAAAAAATAAAAAGTTATAGTTGAATAAAAAAACACACAGCCATTACAAGCAAATTTTGTACCCCTCTTAAAGATAAAATATTAACCCAGCAACAATCTGTTGTATTGTTCCGATTGGTGAAACTTGTCAAAGAAGAATGTATCATTATTAGTACGATTCAGAATTATTCAAAAAACACTGCATTAGCTCAGCACTAAAAAGTATCTAAACATGAATTCTATTTTGATAATATCCGAGTGTTACAGACAGAGAAGAATAGTTCTAAAATAAAAATATTTGACGCTATAGATATTGAACGGACGCTAAATAAGTGGTGTTGATTATAGGAATGCTAGTTGAAATTTGAATAACTTTTATCCTGAAAGCTTAATGATCTTGGATAAGTATTTTTTTTTTATACTTTGCGTGATCAGCTGTTGTTTAAAAATTAATATTTTGTTTTAGTAAGAAATCTGTGACGGAACGAAAACTGGTTTTGCGAATTACTAAATTATAATCCATGGATTAAAAAAAATGATTTGATCAACTGAATTAATATAAAATAAAGTGTACTCACATTTAAAAAAAAAATATCCAGGAGACAACTGTGAGGGAATAATAAGTAAATAAAAGAGCTCTCATTTCTCCAAAATTGGACTGTTTTGTATAAATTCATCTCGGATTATTTAAATGGACTCGCTTTTTAAAATGCACTACTTTTAAATGAAGTTGGTAAAAGTTAAATTATGGTCGCCGTAGCTGGTCGTGAGTTGAGGAAAAAGGAAATGAAAAAAAGGGAGACAGGGACGGAGAGAGGGGGAGGAGGACAGAAAACTTATTGTTTGAGTGAATTGTGGCCGAGACAAAGCTTTATAACTTTTTTGAGTTGTATTTGTACTATTCAAATCTTTATACACTTTTTTTTTTTTTTTTTTTACATTCAGTTATTACAGAGCTAAATTTAAGCCCTTTTACTTTATATGTTTTATAAAATATATTTAAAAACTTTGGACTATTTCATTTGAAGTTAAGGTTAAAATAATTAAACCTTTAAATTGATTGTTTGGCATTAAACCTAAGGGGTAATGAATAATAATTCATGCCAAAGCATTAACTGGAATTTTCGAATGATTATAGTTAAAGTTATTATAGTTATATATACTATAGCAATGAAAGAAGGGAAATAAATTTCATAAATTATTTATTTATATTTACAACTGTGTAAAAGAAATACATTTAATAAATTTGAACATATGGATATTTATTTATTTTTATTTAACTGCTCGACAGGCGCCTGAAGCTGCTCTTGGCCCTCTCAACTGCCCTTTCCCAATCATTTCGGTCAGCAGCATGTCTGCTGGATACTCCCACAATCATCAAGTCCTCAGCCACAGAATCCTTCCACCTTCCCTTCGGTCTTCCACGTGGTCTGACTCCGTCCGGGGTTCTATAATATAATTTCCTCACGGCTCTACCTTCATCTATTATGATAATGTGTCCCAGCCATTTAAGCGTTGTATTCGCACGAAATGAGAAACTCGGAGATCGGCGAATAACTCATAGATCTCTTTGTTCTTCCTTAAACGCCACGTACCGTTCTCTCTAACTGGCCCCATGATGCGCCTCAACACTTTTCTTTCAAATCTGTCAATCTTTTCAGGCAGTGTTTTGCGTAGGGGCCAGGTTGCACTGGCATAGGCTAGATGGATGATTGTTGGATGATTGTTTTGTATATAATCATTTTGGTTCCCCAACTTAGTAGTTTACTCCGGAGGAAACTTCTTAGGGCGAAATATACTTTGGTAGCCCCCCATTACCCGATTTTGAATTTCTACTTCTTCGTCAACCAGCTCATTAACGATAAAGCCGAGGTAATTAAAACTGGACACGCATTGAAACGCATATTGTCCCACTACATAATGCTTAGGCGAATTTATAGATGTTTTCTTCCTGAGCACCGTAATTTTTGTTTTTTCCTCATTTATGGATAGCTCCATTCTTCCAGCTTCTCTTTGCAACCTTTCACAGGCCTCCGTGATCGCCTTGAGGGACAGTCCAATCCAACTACCCAATGGTAGCACTCTAATGATATGCCTACATGAGGAGATCACGGAGCCATCTTCTTTTCAGACGCCTCAGAGGTTTATCAGTTATCGAGGAAAAAGCAAGGTTAGAAACGAGAGGTTTGGGATGATTCTAAAGTTTATTATGGAAGGATAGGTAATATGGATTGGGCCAGATCTGAAACATAAGAAACATTATGGATCGTCTTTATCATTATGGATGGTTTTATTTGCAACAAAGTAGGGAGTATTAAGGATTTTACGAAGGATTTCGGATTGTAAGGATTGGATACAAGAGGAATTCGAAGGTTTAGTGGGGCTCCATATCTCAACTCCGCAAGCCCTAATAAGCCTTATTATAGTCATGTATATGACTATAATATCTAATTGTATTGCATACGTATATGGATTGTATTGGCAAATGTATATTCAATTGTAATTTATTGGAAGTTTAGAGCGTTTGTCTTGTAAGTGCTGAAGTAATCGGAAATGTCGAGCGGTTTATTGTCGTTTCAGTCTGGTATGAGGATTTTAGTTTTACATTTTTAATATAATGTCGCTAGTGTTAGTGAAAAAGGTGACATTTTGTATTCTGCAACTGCAATAAGAAGTCTTCTATTATGCAAAACAGCAAAATAAAATATGAAATCATAAAAAAATAATCAGTTTTTATACTCTTCTGTAAAGAAATTTAATTTGTACATACGATCTTTTGCTCTAATAGTTCCGATATTTATCCAGATCTTACA
Organism: Nezara viridula; assembly: GCA_928085145.1. NCBI lineage: Eukaryota > Metazoa > Arthropoda > Insecta > Hemiptera > Pentatomidae > Nezara > Nezara viridula. Next base: position 61,224,407 of record OV725080.1, on the reverse strand, counting down.
CATGATATAAATCAAATGAAAATTTGAGAACACTCAAAATATAATATTTTTTTTTCAGTATTTTTAGCAAAAATTGTATCAATACACTCACAAGATTTCATCAAGTTATTTGAACTATTTAACTTAAAAATCGATTTAGCCGAAAAAAAATATCGTTACTTAGCTTTTAGCAAATTGATTAAACACATTTCATTCAATCACTAGTCAGTTTTTTAACTGGAATAGTTTAAAAACACTCAAGGAATCTCTTAGAATAATTTGAGCCAACAAACTTAAAAATCGATCCAGCCGTTCGCTAAAAAGAAATAAAAATGGTTACAAATCTTTTAGTTGACAAGCCAAACACAAAACACTCTTATCGCTTCGCTTACTCGGATAATAAAGTATTTAAGCACAGCTTGGCCCCGTTTCCTTATATATTTTTCTTCATTTTCAGGATTTTCTTATGTAACTGGGGTTGCTCAATAGGTGAAAGTATGTTAATCATTATAGATTACTGGATTAAACTATTGCGTTAAAGCACATATTGTTTATAAACCACCAGAAAATTGAGTTATCTTATGTTTTATACTTCGTGCCTATCATACCTATATTATTTTATTGTTATCATTACTCTATTACCTTGAAAGCTTGATAACAAACAGTGAAAAATAGTTGGACTTCCAATGAGCGCTAATAAATCCAAATTGGAAGAGCAGCTATTCCCTGATTGGCCAGGACACCTTCATCCTAACAGATAATTTGTCTTACCGCCTCCCTCCCTTTCCTCGTTATGGCCCCACCCCGCAAGGTCTTCGCCAATCATTAGCCAGGATAATGGATGGATTTCTTGGCAGTCGGAACCGCTTCTCCACCCTAATATTAAAACAGTTTCCGACACAACGCGATTAGCTTTAAACATCTTCTTATCCCTTCTAAACGGAAAACGGTTCTTTTTAGACAATTATATTTTATAAAAAAAAACTATTACATAATATTTTTATTTAATATTATTAATCAATTTCTTATTATATTGATTGAAAATAATTTATTTTAAGGATACAAATAGGCCTTATTATATGAAAATGTGTGACAAATCTAACTTTCCATATTATAATAAAAATATAACATTTTTAAAAAATTTATAAAATATTAAATTAATATACATTTACAGGATTGAGTTGTATCTGAAATATATGGATTACCAGTCTATTTTACAATAATTGACGAGACTATCGAATTTGTAGTATTTAATATTTAATTCTTTTCTCAAATCACAGGATATTTTTCATGATATTTTCGTCTAAGTTCTACGATATACAAGACATTTACCTAGGAAGTATATAGTGTTTCCTATTTTATTTTTATTATACAAAGAATATAATTCAATATTATTTTTATAATATACCCATAAGTACGGAACCGCGGCCTCGGATGCCGCATGTCGCCTCTGGACGTGGAGGCCACATGCGACTTCCAAATGTTTTTTCGTAAAATTTATTAATCTAGTGTTAGAATCATTTAATATTTAATTATTTAATTAGCGTGTATTAGGAAATTAATAGAATTGAGTTGAATTTATGTATGTAGGTGAGCGTATTCAGTGATAAATAGAAATAGCTACGGTAAAATATAAAAAATTATCGCAGTCTCCATTAGCACTAGCTAACCTTACTTTGGCTTCTAATGATTAAGAGTTATCATTCACACCTATGATAACTAAAAGAAGGAGACCTTCAAAAATATTGAGCCGTTTGGCGTAACACACCCTCAAAATTTCAGAATATCGCTTTTCTCGATTTTATGATCAAATTATCTAATGATCCAAGTAGAAAGCAAATGAGTATTTACGAGTTTTAAGTACCTGATCAAATAGACAAAGTTCCCCCTCTTCAGATTGAAAACGCCCCAATTCTAAGAGTTTTCGTAAATAAAATACTTGTAGGTTACGATGAGATAAAACTATTTACGAAGTTTTAGGCGCATGTTAATAATTCAATAAAAATGGTTCTGTACCTCAGACTAATACCCAACGGAACTGCCCGATTCGAGATTACAATAAAAAAAAATTATGATTTAATGTGTTGTAAATTAATTTTGTTTACATCCACTTGATGATATTCCCTGTAATTTATTAACTTTTTTGACACGATATTTGTCTTTATTAATGCTACGGTATGAAATTACTTTGTGCTGTAAAGGAAGAGACAAGGAGTTCAATAAACAACCTTTTTGAACTAAAAACAATTAACCACTCATAACCCCTTTGAAGATGGGGCCCCTGATATAGCTTCAAAGGCTATCGATGGATTTATCTTAATCTCTTGTTGGCAGATTATCTAGAAGTGGTGCTTTGATCTATATTCCACGTTAATCGGGCTAAGTTAGATCTTGTAACTTCCCTGGACACTTTAATCGAGTTTAGTTATCATAACTGGCGCTGAAGCTTATCAACTTATCTTGTAAGTAATTGGCTGTGATAGCTTTTGTTATATATTAGTTTGTGGTCTATTAATGTATTGTGTACCAGTTCGAGGCATATATGATGTTATGTATATCGGGAATTAGTTAAATTCCTGGAAATACACCTATTAATTAGTGTTAGACCCAAATGCGATACCGAGACGAATCTTGATCTTACAAACTCATTCTTGGTCATGGTCTTGGTATGGCGCAAGAGCCTTGCAACAGTCTTGCATTTACTTATTAGCTCATTACTACAGAGATATTACTGTCATTTTTTAGATAGGAGAAACCTAACTAAGCCCGAATGAAAAATTAGAGGAGTTAAATGCAAAAGTATATTGGTCATACCAATTATTAAGATATAGTAACGAAGATTGTCAAGTATTAGTATCTATTTTGTCTTAATTTTTATTTAAAAAATCGATTTTTTGTTTGCCAGTCCTGGTATTATTCTTGCAAAGTGACCAAAACCGATTTTGGGCAACATTACTATTAACTGTAGACTTTGCACACATGTCTTAGTATTTTGATTTTTTAAGGTTCTACTTTTGTGATATAATGTCGAAGGGTTGTCTAAATGCAAGAAAATAACTCTAGTGGTTAGAAACTCTTGAATATAAATAATGCATAACAACATTTTTTTCATCTCTCATTATTTATCTAAATTATGCAACAATTTTTAATCTTTTTAAGTGAAAACTACTTTAGGCGAGTTTTGCACTTTTTTGTGGAGAAAGTTAAATTGAGCCGTCAGATCTTCGAGATGTAACGCTCGGGTAAAGTCGGCTGGAGTCGACTAATTGAAATGTTTTTGCATATGGATTAAAATATCTCAGAAACTAAAAATCGGACCTGCATACTGTAAGAAAGGAAATCGTTCAGCATTTAATCCTCTCTGTAGTGGAATATTATTCAAAATTGTAGCTTAACGCGACGCCGTTTTAGAAAAGCGAAATTTCATCCTCTCTATAATGAGCTATTAGTTGTAATTTGGGTTTCGTATTATTAATATCGCCTTGTTTTCACTTCTGTTGTGTGGTCTAAAGCACACACTTTATTTTTTTTGTATGTTTACAATTCATTTCATACTATGTAGTTTTAGTTAGTTATAGTTTTTCTTGTCACAGCATCAGCTTTAGACTTTTAAAGAGCTAAAAAAGTTACCATATTTGTAACACGTAACACGCATCCTAGTAGCAATGATGCTGAAAGGTTTCACAGAAAATATTCAAAGTTAAATATTAGAAGAAAACGTCTTTCCTAATTACTTTAATGCCCACTACTTTACGTAATTCCCAACGTCGATTTTTATGAGATGATTTTTATTATAAACTTTACGACTGAAAGGTTTTATGACTGAAGCTTGCCAGCATCATTCCTAACTTAAGTATTTACCGTTTTACTTTTAGCCAATTTTTATAGTTCTCTATAAAAGTGTCTTTGGGAATATTGGAGCTTTCAGTACGGTACTATGAAATACTATACCTAACTTTAAGTAATTATTATTTCTTATTTTTATTTATAAAGGTTTTGGACTCTTTAAACACCTAGGTCATTTTCGCCCTATTTTACAATTGGATCAACTACTACATAGGCATACATAACAAAACTACAGCTAACAAATACAATTTAAAGTTTAGAAAGTTAAAAATATTTACAAATGAAAATTATAGTACAGTTGAATTAAATTTATAAAAATTGAAAATTTATTATTGAAAGAAGATAAGTTAACAAAGACAATTAAAGCTGAATGATTTTAAGAACAAAAACTAAATATGCGTTCTTAAAAAAATAAAAATTACTATTAATAGACGAGAAGTTCAAGAGTACGGTTTAAATATCAAAAAGTACTTGAAGAAAAGTTTACGAAATCCTTTAAAATTAAGTATTAAAGATTAAAAAGAGATAATTTGACAAAGACATTTAAGTAAAAGGTTAATGATTTCAAGAATATAATAGAAAAATACGATTTAAAAACTAAAATTAATATTAAAAGAAGAAAAGTTAAGGAGTACAATTTTAATATTAAAAAATACAAGAAGAAATATTGAAAAACTATTATAATTAAAAATTAACATTAAAAGAAGAAAATTTAACAGGTACATTTACAATTTGGAGAGGAACCTATAAACTTAAAAGTTATATTTATAATTACGAGAGGTGAATTAATTTTGTACAAATTTGTAGATGTTATTACAATTTTTTATTAAATTTTGTGAAATATTTTGATTTCCTTAAATAATAATATTAAGTTTTAGTAGCATTGGGGTCCTTTTTGAGTGATTCTTCAAGGCTATTTCTGAAAAGATGTTGATCCCTGAGAGATTGGAATGCATAACATTCGGTTAAGATATGGTTGAGTATGAGAGGTACCCCGCAGGAGATACATTGAGTAGGAGTGTCTTTCCTCATATATACTCGTGGGTAAGCCTAGTACGTCCGATCCTTAGCCGGGTCAGTACCATTTCTTCCCTTCTGACTGCCTGGATTTTTGGAGTGACTCCCCGGACCCTCCCCGACTACACAACCATGCAGTCGCTTCGGCGGTACATATACTAATATTGGAACGATGATTTAAGTAATTAAAACCAGTGAAAATAATATGAAATGGAAACAACATTCTTCATGCACTATGTTCTTTCCAATTCATATTATTTTTATTCCAATTCATATAACTTATTCTTCATGCAGTACAAGTTTCAAAAAGCATTGCGTTATTTGTATAAATAAAGAAGAGCTTTCAATTCATACAGCGAAATAAGAATCAGATTGAATAATAAGTAATATAATCACATATAACTGTTTATTTATGTATTTTTCAATTTGCTCATGATGGATGATTCGTAAACATTTTTCGGATCTCAAGCAAAATAGTACGTTTTGTATCCCTTTCTTCTACAATACCTCTTCAAGAAAGTAAGATGAGACATTGGTAACACGCATTATAGTATTAGGAAATTCTTACTAATGATTCTCCGATCGATATCCAATTAGCGTGGATTTCGATAATATAATTAAATACCTAATCCTCACAGATTTTAATGATGATTTTTCTGCTTTTACTGAAGTTTACTATTGTTGAATGTAAGCGATATTAATATAAAAATAATATTGATATAAAAATAAAATGCTTGAAATTAAAAAAAATAAATAATAACCAGTTTTGGAACTACAGTGAACACACATCATAACTGATTTGAAATATAACCAAATGTTTCCGTGACTGTTGTCCAATTGATTTCTATTGCTGCTTTAGCTTCTGAAGCCTATGGCCTTAATAGGCACTTCTACCTACTTACAATAGTACGTGTCATCCATGTCATTCGGAGAGTATTTAAATCCTTCAAAAACTGACGATCAAGGCAAGTAATAAGGGAATATTAAATGTTCGATTTGGAAAATTGGATAAAATAAAATGGAATAGAATAAATAACATTATTCTGGGATAATATTCCGTAAGATTGACAAATGTTTGTGAAAACATTATAATTATTTCTGACCATTTAATAAATAAATAAACACGGTAAGTTATCGAAATCATGGATATTTATTATTAGTCTGAAAAGTTAAATGGGTTTCGTTCTGGGATTTTCTCTTTAAAATAAATAATATCAGAATTTATTTTGGGGAAAGGTTATCGTCGTCATAAAAAGAGTAAAACGGGTAAAAATTTATTTTATTTCAAGCCAACATTTCGACCCTATTTGCAGATCTTCTTCAGGGTCTTCTTGTACCCGTCAGTACCTTAAAATTTTAGATATTGTAATTTCCTGTTTATTTGTTTTGTTTTTTTACTGGATCTCCTCCCCCAACCAGATCAGTTATTTTCCCCATGTTTTCTCAGTTTAAAACCGAATTCCATTTATTGTTTTCGTTTAATTTATTCTTTTTCTTTTAATCTTTCCTTAAGATCTGCAGGATTATATTCATAATTACGTATATTATTCGTCTTCTTATTATATTCAATTTTTTCCTATCTGCAGTAATCTACAATAATTGTTACCATTTATTTACTTCAGCTTAGGGTTTTGTTACTTATTATAGTTCGTTGACTGTGTTTATTGTATATACTGTGTGTAGTTTATTGTTTCTAATATTTCTATGTAATTTCTATGTAAATTCACACTGTTTATAGCCTATTATCTAAATAGTTTTTAATTATTTTAGTCTTTTTAAGACCGGACCATCTCCTTCCCCAAAAATATACAACCGTCAACTATCAAGTATTTTTTATTATAATTATTCATAATGAACTTATTTATATTATATTACAATTATTTTACAATGAATTCCTCTTATTTTGTTTCAGAGACAATAAATTAGTTAGTCTAATTTTGATTTCTTTTTGTACTATATTAAGTGTTTATGACACTGAAGGGTAAATGAAAAGGGAAAAAATGTATATATGAATTTTTTAAAATATAAACTACGGAAAAAACGTTCTATACTTCCATTGTTATAAATTACTGCCAGTAGAGAAGGAAGAAAATTAAACTTCCGGACCTGTGACAATTTAGATTAGATCACCAAAATGGAAATGTATCCTATTTCCTTCCGATTCAATTAATGAAAAACAAAAGTTGATGGGTGTTTTCCCTCAGCTACGTCAGTCCCTTTTAGGCGTTAATAATTCATACAGGTTTGTCGAGGAGGATTTTTAAATTAAGCTGTTTTATATTTTTTACCTCCATTCAGTTGTTTTCCCCCCTTTTTTAAAGAGATTTCCTAAAATTAAAAGTTACTAGATTTAAGTAAAATTGTACTTTAAACTAAGTAACTAAGCTATACAAACTATTTGCGTTTAAATACTTGTGTCATTGTCTAATACTAATGTATAGATTTTCCATATTATGTTTCTTAAAAATATTTTCTTAAATTTTTGAATTTATGATATCATTAAAAATCCTGTAATGTTTCAATTAGATATCCAGTAGGTTTTTATATATAGAAATAGAAAATCATTTTTATTCTGGAATTAGGTCCCTTGAGAATAATAATATTGTTCAAACCCATTGACAATAAATCTGGCCCGATGACCTACTATAAGTACTAAAGTACTAATTGTAAGTAAAAAGTAACTACAATGTAAGTAATAAAATGAGTATATACATAGTTTTGGGGTGTATATTAAGAAAAGCAGATGGGTACTTATTGGGGTTACAATATTGGAACGAAAAACAAAAGCATACTAATAAATAAATAAAATTGGAAGGAAATGATAAATATCTTTTATAGGCAACCAATTTTTTTGATAAAATAAAATAAAATAACTAGAGTAAATAAATGATTTACATATGTTACTTAAAACGTTTATGTGAAAACTTACACAGATATTGTGAAAAACTAGAGAAGTATTGTGATCTACCTATGACGCAATAGATTACGAGCAGAAAAAAAAAAAAAAATAAAAAATATATATATATATATATATATATATATACACACACACACATATACACATATATACTATACAGGATATCTTAATTTTTATTGGCAAACTCTGTTGGAGGGAGCAGAGTAACTCCAGACAAAATTTCAAACTAAAAAGATTGAATGCATGGACTAATTCCGAACGGAAAAGGATTTAAGACCAATTTTGTGTTTTTCTTAAGGTATCTTATTGAATAAGAAGGAATTGCTCAAAAAATGTTTAAAATAATTATATACCAAGTACATCATCGTAAAGAAGACAAACTTTTCTTTGAGAAAACAGTGATTAAATTTCCTAAGGGCAATGATAAAAGCAACTTTCATGAAAGTTAATAACGCAAAGCCTACCATTACGCTAAATTATTTCAGGAATCTGGATAACAGCGATATGCTGCTCCTGTATGATTACTGTAACTGCAGCAGTACAGCGTCCGTATTAGACCTCCTCAAAGTCTCTTTTATCATTATCCTTAGTAAATTTAGTCACTGTTTTCTAAAAAAAAATATTGTTTATTTTAAGATCGTTTATTTGGAATTTAATTTTTTTGAAAAGTTTTTGAGCAATTCCTTCTTATTCATTAAAAACTGAGAACTCATTAAAAAAAAAAAATTGTCCTGTCTACTTTTCAGTTCGGAATTGGCCCATGTAGTTTGCCCAAAATCGGTCTTGGTCTTGCACTTTGCAAGACCAAGACTGGGATCTTCTAACTGTTGCAATACCAAGACCAAGACTGGTAAAAAAAATCGATTTTTTGAATAAAAATTGAGGCAAAATAGCTACTAATACTTGACAATTTTAGTTAATGTATGCAAAGAATTGGTATAACTGATATACTAATATTAACTCTTCTAATTTTTCATTAGGACTTAGTTAAGTTTCTACTATTTAAAAAATGTTAGTAATATTTTTATAGTAATAAGATTATAGTTAACTGCAAGACTGTTGCGAGACTATTGCTCAAGACCAAGACCATGACCGAGACTGTGTGCTCAAGACCAAGATTCGTCCTTGTCTCGCATTTGGGCGACACTAGATCCATGCATCAAAAGAACTTTTTTGTTTGACATTTTGTTTAGACTGTAAACCTATAGAGATTGGTAATTAGGAACTGAGATATCCTATATACTATATTTAAATTTAGAAATGGTTTAGAAAAATTAAGACGATTTTTCTACAATGTAAACGTGAAATTTTATATTTAAATTTGTAACGGTCTTTTATTGTGGTAAAAATAAGACATTTTGATATCAAATTAATTTTAACTTCACTAGTGTTTTATTTATTTATTTTTTTGTCTTCCCCTAGCTTCCTTTTTAAGCTATACGGGGTTTTTTCGGACAGGGGATGAGGGCGAGGAATTTCAAAATCCTCTTCGGCCCCGGGACGCGAACTCGTACTTTTTTAATCTCTCATAACTTAGGTTATCTGGTTGCCGGGCAACTCGCGGTGCTGTGCACATCCGTTAACCCATTCGGCTTACCCGCCCCCGACTTTGACTTAGGTAAATAAATTTTTAGAAATTTAAGACACATCGGTCCTCGTTGGTTATATTCCGACATCAGATTACACACCCTTGTTGATATTTTTTCTTCCCATTCTCGTAAGAACTGAAATTCATTTCAAAGTCACATATGGGATTGCTTACCTGGACAAGAGGGTGATATTTTCAATATTAACATTATCTAAGAAATAATAAATCAATTTAATTTCTCGAAAATTAATGAAAATAGAACGATCATTGCAGCCTTGGAGTAACTTGGATGGTTTTAGATAGAAATTAGCTCTGGTGTGATTATTATTAAATTAATAAAATATATTATTCTTGTCAATTTAATTTGTTACTACACCAGGCTATTTACAATACAAATAGACAGGCACCAAAACATCCGAACATCAAATAAACGTTTATTTCAATCCAGATTTTACTTATTTTCCTTTTTTTTAAATAAAAGTTATTTAAGTGTAAATTTTTATCATATACCATCTATACCAAGATAGGTTTAGAAGGAAATTAAACCTCATTTTTATCTAGCCTTTTCCAACATACGTGGTCCCGATTTCACACTACAATAGTATCTCTATTTCATATCAACTTTTCAAATTTTATTTTTGTTTTTCTATTAAGGATAGGCGTTGATGGTGAGTTGGCTTTACGCCTATTCGCAATAAAAATATTAAAAATTATAATTTATGAATTGTTCGATAAACGAAAGCCAGATTTATGTTGAATTTAAACATTCACCAACGGCTAAATTAATGAATTGAATTTTGAGAAAATCTTGAGGAGTTAAAAATGTTTTAGTGAACGGCAAGAAAAAATATTTATATATTTATTCTATATATATGTATTTAATGAACTAGATTTTTTGTTCTATTTTCATTGCACAATCTTCAAGAGAAGGATGTAATGTTTTAAATAACTACTATAAATGAACATATTATCTGAATAATTTAAATCTAAATGCGATGAAAACTCAGGCCATTATTATAGGTTCCAGTCCTGTTCTTAAATCCATCCTGTCACATTCAGTTCATCCGTTAAAAACCTAGGAATCACCATAGACGAAAACCTCTCCTGGAAACCCCATATCGCCCTCATCTCCCGTAAGTCAATAGCTACCCTTAAGCTATTTCATCGCTCCCGCCACCTACTCCCACAACCCATCCGCAAGCTCCTTGTATCATCTCTCATTTTCCCCCACTTTGACTACGGCTGTGTGGTGTACGGAGGCATCCCGATGGTACTCGAGGATAGATTGAAGCGACTCATGAATACGTGCTTAAGATTTGTCATCGGTACATTAAGGCGATCTCATGTGTCCCACCTTTACGACGAGTTAAAGTGGCTCTTCCCTTCTTTCCGCAGACAATATTTCCTCGGATCTTTCCTATTCCAAACAATCAACACCAGACACCCCTTCTTACATCTACAGTCTCCTACAGTTTAAACCCGTGGTCCACTCCCAGAAAACAAGATCCCGTGTTTCCGACCTTTATATCCCTTCCCATAGAACTAAGACGTTTGAATATTCCTTTATTTCCCGATCCACAGCCTTCTGGAATTCCTTGCCATCTGAAATCCGCCATGCCTCCTCCTTGTCCTCATTTAAATATCATCTCTACCAATTCCTTCTCACATCCCAAAATGACGTTTTACAATAAAATAGTTATTGTGTAACAGATTTTGACTGAGGTGAATGGTTGATAAAATTTATTGAGTCTTAATTTTAAAAATCAACCCATGCTTATTTTATTTTATTTTTTTTTTCATTTAAATAATGTTTTTTTTTATTTCGTTTTTTCTCAAAATTTTATTTTATTTTTACTTGTTTTAATTTAACTTCACTGAAGATACTGTATATATTCTTTAATATTGATTAATGTAATTTTTGGCCAGATGTAGTTTTTATTTTTTTTGTTCATATCTGTTATTCATAAGGAACTTTGTCCCAGAATAAAGTTTACTTTCTATCTATCTATCTATCTATATATATATCAATAAGAGGCATAATTCGAATATAAATGGAAAAAATTCAAAACAAACCCTCGAGTCTCTGATGTACAGATAAAACATTCACAAGTCTTTACGGGTTGAATTTTTCCATTTATATCATGTATTAAAAAGGTTTTAGATTTATTTTTGTGAATATACGAGAAGCCGAGATTGGCCAGAAGTATTTGTTTTTAATTATAAATTAAACAGTAATAAGTTAATTATAAATTTACATTACTTAATTCCTTACATTACTTAATTTTCATATAGATCCTCTACTTTGAACTTTATACTTTAGCAGTCTGTGCAAGTTCTAACATTGTTCTGCACCGCAACAGTACTTCGCTACAATTATTAAAGTCATTATAAAAGACTTATAAAAGAAGTTTATTGCATCTCACAATAAATTATGATTTTTAAGTAGCTGAGAGATGAACCAATTTTTTTTTTCTATTGATAACAAGGCGCTGATAAGATTTTTAAATAATTACGCATTTACCTTTTAATTGGTCTCTTATTACTGTACGCACAAATTATATTCTGTAAATTTATAAATTATAATTCACACGGTGAAATTATTTTATTTTGATATAAAACAACTACTTCGGACTTGAGACTCTACAGGTCTGTGCAAGTTGGAACATTGTACTTCGCTTTCAGGGTAGTCCTCCGTATCAATGCACATCCCATCAATTATTTTGTTAAGCTATTTCTTACAAAATGTGTTAATTTTATCTTATTATGAATCAAAATATTGATGTACTTATCTCATTTAGCTGCTCGATCTCTAATTGTGGGAGCTAAAGAAAAGAAGCATAACTAAAAAAAATAGCAACTACATATCTGAGGAAAGAAGGCAGATGATTCTGTGTAATTTACAATTAGGTAGTTACTGATATTATTTTTAAAATAAATAGATAAATTAAATTAATCATTAATGTACGGACAAGCTTGAAGATAAACTTTTAACAATAGCACTATGACCTATGTAAAAATAAAATTCATTATATCTTTGAAGCAAACCTGGGTTAAAAATATATTAATTATAGTAAATATTGATATTTTAAAAAGATTTAATTAAAATACCAATTATTATTTGTCTTTAAAATATATAGTATTTTAATTACAAACTATTTAAATTGTTTCCGGAATAATTATTTTAAATTCAACATACCAAAAGTATTTTAGGAAATTATTTAGATGTGTGGAGTGCCGAATGCATCCGTGCATGCAAGACTGTTTTCGGTGTTTCATGAACAAGTGTGACCGAAGTGATCGTGAACCACGAGAAACCCGTGTGGTCTTCATCTAAGTAATTACGTATTGAAAACTTCAATTATAAAAAAAAATACAAATACATAAATATGGTTCATGAAGTCACTTACAACTATTTCCTTAAGAGATATAATTTTCAATGTTTTCTAAATTAGTTCATAAATTGAATCCTTCCGTTTCCATAATTAAAAAGCTCTTTAAAAGTTTATCAAAGAAAAAAAAAGGCGTGTTTTTTTCCAACTAGACATCTGTCAAGGGTCTGGAGCCCATCATAATATTTTTAAGGCTAATTAATTTATCAGGCAAAGATAATTGTATTTTAAATTGATTACTATCGACCTTAATAAGTTTCGAAGCTCGATTGTCAAGGAAGTTTTCGTGCAATCTGTCTCACATATTTCAAGGGAAACCGTACTCAATCCTATGATTTTTTTTTTTTTTTCTATATTTAGAATAGAAAATAAAATATATTTTTTTGTATCTGAGATAAAAAATACAAATATGTCTCATGTATTTTAAAATAAAAGCATGGAGTTACAATACAATGTATTTCATTTTTTAAAATAGAAAATACTAAAAAAAATATTTTATTTTTTAAATATTTTAAAACATTTTATTTGAAATATCGTCTGGTCTGCTTTAAACATAGACTATGCTTTTGATGTTTTGATTCTAAAATGTATGTGTAGATTCAAAAAGCTAAAGACGAGGTTAATACCGGGATATTTAATCAATTAAAATAAATTTAATTTTAAATTATTAAATTAAATATTAGGAAGGTAAAAAAAATAAAAACGTGAACAGTGAAGTAATTCATCTATTTTTTAAAATGTTTGTATGACTTAATATCTTATCTTTCACTGCATATAATGGTACTTTTAATGGCATATTATCATGTTTTTAATGCATATTATATTACATATTTCAATTATTTTTGTTGCACATAAATTAAAGATGATAAAGTGCGATTTTTCATTTATTTAAGTATTTAAAACATTTTGATATGGCTACAGAAAGATGATAAATATAAGTCCTGAGTGCTATGGAATTCCCCCGGAAAACTGTATACTTTTAGAACTGACCTCGCACGGCTTTGTTTCTTGGTTGAGAGTGTTCCTTGTTGATGCAGACAAGAGCGAGGGATAAGTGATGATGACTACAGCGAAGGACAAAGGGAAAGCTGAAAGGGCTTAGGGCTGTGAATGGACAGCTGGACAGTAGAAATTCTCCATTGTTTTTCTCCCTTGAATAGACCCTCCCCTCCAAGCTTTTCTTCATTTTAGCCCCGATATCGAAACTTTTAATAGAGCTTATCGCGTAAGTCAGTTTAGCCTCTTAAGCTGGAAAATGGTCTTTCCTTCCAACTCGGAACGCTTTTTCAAGACCCAAGATAAGGCTGAGAATTTTCTGCCTGAAGAAATAAAAGGATCTTCTCTCCTCCGTTCCTGAGTGACAAATGAAATGGACAACTCGGTTCCCTCGCGCGGGATATTTTTAAATGTTATTGAGTGCTGGTCTCTTTTTGCAGGAAATTTTTACTGGCTGCTTACATCATGTTTTACAATGTTCATGTTTACAATTTTTTTATTATTTAATTGTTTTATAAAAATAATGTTTTTTTTTTTTTTTATTAGACGAACCTATTACTTGATTACGGGCGTAATAATCTAGCAATTTATCGCCCTAAAACCTCTACCCTACCTACCCTATTACTTGACTAATTGATGATATAAAATGTGGATTTTTTAAAATATTGGTTCTATATGAGTTGTTTATTAACCAACTCACCGTTTTCTTTTGCTAAAAAATATCTATATTAAAAGATCTAAACATTTTATAAGGGGAATGAAATCTCTGGAAGAAGCCGTTTCAGAAGATGAAATTCAGTGATCCCTCAACATATACAGGCTTGATATACACGAGTTTTGTTTATCAGCAAATACTAAAATGCGAAAAAGTTCCGCATTTGTAGATTGCATATTTGATAATTCGTAATTACAAAAAAAAAACAACAGTATATACTGAATATGTATCTCGCTGCTATATGTAGATATATAGTACAGAATATGTAGTACAAATGACATATAAATATTTGAGTGTTTTGCAGAAGAGCATGAAAACTAATTATTTCATTACGCTTTATTAATATTATTTTAGGCTTATCAAATAACACATTTCCTGCTCTGATAGCGGAAATATATATATATATTTTTTTAGTAGTAGACAGAATTCGATAAAGTTGACGCCCATTTCATTTTACGTTGACCAAATTTCACCTTTTATCCAATTTTATCTACATCTACATATCTACGGAAATTCGTTTACACGAGCGTAAGCGGAAATGCTGGTTATAAACGGCAGTGAGGAAGCAATATATATAAAACTGTAAAATTGCTATATGGATAGAAATAATTTCTGACACGTTGATCTATATTCTTTACAACATTGTGATAGTGTACTTTCAAGTTAATATTTATGATAGACATATTATAAACATTCCGAAATAGGTGATAAAAAATACTTAAATTTAGTTTGTAGATGCATTATATATTCCTAAAGTAATTGCACTTCGTTCTAGCCTGGTAGTATCTATTTCTATAGAAAGTGCTTTAAAAATGTTTAAGATAAAATCGTAAGTCTTCCGGATTAATTTTATCTAGTTTGTTTTAATGGGTAATTCTTTTATCTTCAAAAGGCAATTCATTAATTACCTCGTTCTGAACTACTCTCATCTTTTTTTGAGAAAAAAAAAATAGAAAAGAAATACGTTAAGCAAAAGCAAGATTTAATTTGATTTTTAATAAAACACTAACAAGCTTTATTCTTTCTTTTAAAGCTTCAGCTTAGAAAATTACCTTTAAGCATGAAATATATCCCTCTGTTCAGTTAAGGAAATCTGATTATAGCAGCCTTTGTTGCAATAATATTTTATGGGTGTAAAAGTCTAATTTGTTTTATATCTTTTTGCCAGAATCAGATGTATTTTTCTATGTCTTATCTTTCACTTATTCATGCTCCGTTTCCGATTCTCGCTGCTTTCATTATTTTTTTTTTTTGTTCCTTTAATTGTCGGGAGAAGCCATTTTCGGAACTAAACACCAAAATGCTTCTGTGCACTATCGGATCCATTATTTAATTTGGGGAAGGGGCTTCAGCCTGAAAGCTTTTTTTATTCATAAAAATAGCGATATTTACTTTGGAAAAAAAAAAACTACCTATAAGAAATGGTGTTTAAGTGATTCCTAAAGTTCTTTTGTATGTAATTACACGAACAATAATACTTTAAGAGATAAATTTTTAATATTTTTTCCATAAAACATGGTTATATTTTACCATTTTGGAGAGAGGAGGAGGGGAGCTTCAGTTCCAAAGCATTCCTCCCCGCAGATCCGCCCGTGCTTCTGTGATAGCCTTTGCTTATGACATAACTGTCTCAAGTATTAGTATGAATGCCAGAAAAGTTATGCAGCAGGCGGAAACAGCTTGTGAAAAAATTGCAGAACAGCTAAAAATCCTAAACACAGATTTTAATTCTGAAAAGACGAAAGTAATTATATTTTGATATCAAAAAGGAAAAAAGAAAATGCCAAACGGATTCAATATTAATAACAACAGTATTAAATTATTGACTGACTTAACATATCTCGGTATTCACTTTGACAGACATCTAAAATTTACTAGACATTTAAAAAAAAAAATTAAAACAGTAAGATCTAAGACGTACAGACTCGAAAATTTAATTAGGACAACAAATCTATCTTTATGCCTAAAGCTCCTCATTTATCCAAGTATAATACGGCCGGCTCTGTTGTATGGTGCACCTCTGTTTGATCATGTCAGCAAAACAACTGGAATAATTTTACAATATTTCCTAAATGAAATAATCAGAAAAATAGGAAGAGGAACCATGATGCAGAGAATAAAAACTTTGAATATACAAACAGCGCTGAATTCATCAACAGTAAAAGAATTTCTCGCAAAACGAAAAAAATCATTTTTCGAAAAGTCTCAACAAATGGCAAACCCTCTTTTCAACAAATTATTACCAGCCAAAATTCCAAAACGTTGCCAACAAATGACATAAGATATGTATATTAATTTAGTTGTAAGCTCTAGAGGATAAGGTCAACTGAAGCCTGAGGTGAGCCCCATCGCCGATTATATTACAGATGTAGAAAAAAATAGTCAGAAACGACAAAAAAGAAAAGCAAAATACACCTACAATGATTTTTAGCATTAAAAGGACTATTAAAAAGACAATGAAAATCCAAATATTAAAGACAAAGATAAATAAAAAAGGGGCGATGAAAAAAAAATCGGAAATACAGTAATCTCACAACATTCATAAGTTTGATTTTTTATAGACGAATATTAAAATGCGGAAGAATTCCACATTGGAGATTGGCTATTTGATGATTCGTGATTAAAATAAAATGCAATACCTACCTTTCATTTAACTTTGAGCAAAATCGAACGAGCTGTTTCTAAAATATTTTCATATGTAAAAAAAAAAAACATGTTTTCGGGTGCGAAAGCGGACGTGCTTTATGGAATATGATAACATTGACATGGAATCATCTAGATATCAACCTACAAAATTGCTGAAAATTTCATGAAAATTGGATAAACGGTAGTACGTGCTATGTCCGTCATAGCGATCTAACAACAGACAGACAGACACCGAACTAAATTTGATCCTTGATGTGTGAAACGTAAAACTCGAGTGGAAATTTTCGATTCTGGGTACAAAAACTTTTTTAATCTCCATTACGAATACAAAGCTTCCCTACCTTCTGTTGTAGTGAGGAAGCAATAATGCTGGCATACATGTTTTGTAATAATTACAAGAAGGGTCTGTAAGATCAAATTATAAAAAACATTTTTTTTATCTAATTGACTAACTGAAGCGAAATTTAACAGAACTGACTTTAATCGATTATGAAGAGATTAGAAGCTTTTACGAGAAAACGAACATATCCCTATATGGGCTTATATGCAGATAGGCAAATTCGAATTGGGTCTCCAAATATATAATGTGGTAGCATAGAGTTCAAATTGGGTATTTTTCCGAATCGCGTTACCCAGCTAAACGCTCGATTCTGTGGAGATAACCTTTTCACTCAAATATTTAACTTGATTGGATTCAATGAAATTAGTACCTATATGTAATTTTTAGTTCATAATTGAATGATGAATTACATTGAGAAGGGGATGGGAGTAGCACGAAATATCTTTCCATGTTTTTATCATTATCCTTTGGGAGGTTTGAACTTTTGGAAAATTCCTGTTTCATTACCTTATAATAATTTTTGTAAAGTCGGACCCTGGTTGATTATATGAAAAAGGTTTTGAGCTTTCTACCAGATGAATCAGGATCCGATTTGAATCTCTTGTGGAGAATGGGACCCGACTCAAGCTATCGCATTGCAACCACATTCTCCAAAATATAGTAACATCATTGTTCTATTACTGATGTGGTTCTTTTATGTAATCGTTTAAATTCGAGTACAATTCACGTTCCCATTCAGGAGCAAGACAGCGTGCATTGTAGTTGAGAGTCGATGTTGTTCCAAATCGAGTAAATTTGTCCGTCGGAACGCAGAAAACGAGACAACTGACAGTGAGGCTTAACAAGCGGCTAGACAACGTGAGTGCTTCTGCCCAAAAAGGACAATTAGTAGACTGTATAATTAAACTTGGATCCAACTCGACCGTGACCAACTGGTTTAGGCTTGGGCTTTACCATTGACCCAAACCCGTTTAACCCTCGGCTCTACCAATTAGTTCAGCAAACCAGATATATGCAATACTTTTAAAATCTCTGTTTATATAATTGTAATTGTTATTACGAATAAATATTAATCAAATCCTACTTTCCCTTGCTAATATATGAAATTTAAAGTAACAGAAAATATTTGAATCCAAGTTTTCTTTGGTTCAAATGTTCCCGAGTTAAAAAAAACAAAAAAAAACAGGTGTCTCATTTGTATTGGTTTATCGTTTTTGAGCTTAACAAAGAAGAAAACTGTACAAAACTGAAAACCCTTATTTAACATCAGATTATCTATTCTTTTTTTATAATAATGACTTACCGAAAATGCAACTTTTCATTTTTTTGATTATTTCACTTTTTTACAATTGTTTTTAAAACGAAACTAACGATTTTGATCAAACCGTTTGAATCAGTGTACTTCTAGATTGTGTGGTATTTACAGTCAACTGTTGTTTGTAGACAGTTAGGACTTGAACTGTCTGTGGAGGAAATAAATACATATGAGATATGGGGAAGAGCAGTACCCAATAGCACCTTACATACCCTTAGCTTAGTTCAATTACTTTGGATGTTTGAGGGAGGACATTTCTCATCCAGAATCTATTTAGTTTTCTTTTCATATTTACTTTTGTCCGTTTGAATTTGTATAAAAACTTCGGTAAAGGGTTGGTTTATATTGGTCAATATCGACAGGTTGAGGACTGTGCGTAAAGATCAAATTAAAATAGATTCTGCCAAGCTTCGACAAGTTAGTATAAAACGTGGATTTCGGAAATCAATGTTAACATTTTTTTTAAAATTTATTTTACAAAACTTACGACTGTATAAACAATACAACTAGTAAAAATGCACATATTAGAAACAATAACATGGACAGCCTTGAAGAAATGCTGCCCAGTGGTAGCAATCCATATTTAATTCTAGGTGAGAAGATAATGAAGCCATCTCCTTTTCAGACGCCTAGGGGTATTATCAGGAATCGAGGAAGAAGCAAGTCTGGAAAGAAGTGAATTCGGATGGGACTGGAGTTTATCATGAAAGGATAGGTATCTGGTAGGCTAAATCAGCGGCATATGGAACATTTAGGTCTTTATGAATGGTTTTATTTGTGTCAAAATATGGGGCATTAAGGATTTTACGAAGGATTTTAGATTGTGAGAATTGGATACGATAGGAATTCGATGGTTTGGTAGACCCCCAAAGCTCAACTCGGTATATCCATATATATGGTTAATTAGATGAGTCTTTTCCAATTAATTGAAAGTTTAGAGTGTTTGTATGGTAAGTTTTGGAGCAGATGGAAATGTCGAGCGGTTTCTTGTCGTTTCAGTCTAGAATGCGGATTCCAAGTGAGACATTTATCCAAGGGAAGTCCTAGGTAGCGGATTTGTTCAACAGGAACAAGTGGAATACCATTGAAGGATATTGTAGGACAAGAAGTTGTAGGTTTACGACGAAGGGTAAAGGTAATTTGATGGAATTTATATGAATTTATTTTTATTCTCCAGTTATGACACCATTCTTCAAGGTTTGCGATATTTGATTGGAGGGTTTGGGATAATGTTAAAATTTTAAATTTTTATTTGCAGATTTCAGGTGAGACCATTGAGGCAATGTTTTAATTGAACTATAATAATATTATAACGAAAGGAATAACTTTTGTAGACTACTAACAATTAACTTTTTACCAACAGTCAAGTGTTTTCTAAAGGAAGTTAAGACAAACAATTTAATTGGTCCCAACCTAGGTGATTGGCAAACTAAAACAGTATTTACGTAATTTGAACTTCTTAAAGGATTTTAATTATTTTAAACTATTAAACTGATACCAAACTTCAACTCGAAAAAACAACTTTGTTTTATATTACGTTATTGCATTCTGGAGTTTAGTGTTGCCCAAATGCGAGACCGAGACGAGTCTTGGTCTTTCAACCTCAGTCTTGGTCATGGTCTTGGTCTTGCGCAAGAGTCTTGCAGTTACTTGTTAGCTTTGTACTATAGAGATATTACTCTAGTTTTTTAGATAGGAGAAACCTAACTAAGCCCGAATGAAAAATTATAGGAGTTAAATACAAAAGTATATTGGTTGTACCAATTATTAACATATAGTAACTAAGATTGTCGAGTATTAATAACTATTTTGCCTTAATTTTTATTTAAAAAATCAATTTTTTTTTTACCAGTCCCCTGGTCTTGGTCTTGCAAAGTGCAAGAGCAAGACTGATTTTGGGCAACACTACTGGAGTGGTGTAAACTATTCGCATCCAATGTTGCGATAATTACCAAGATACATCTATGAGAAATTTATACACTACAAGTGTATACATCTATTTTCTTAAAGATCGGTTGATGCAAAGTACTTTGAAATCCTTAGTCTCACTCACTCCCCCCTCACTCTCACTCTCTCTCTTTCTATACATATATATCGTTGTAGCAATCGGCAGGCTAGGAAGAGATGAAAGAAATGAAAGCTGTGACGGCTCCTTGAAAACCATTTCCCAGTAAATATTATCTAGAGTTTTGGTAATGTAAATTTATATTAATATAATATATATGTGTTTCAATTACATCAGAGTTAACTTCAAGCTCAGTTTTTCGGGTTTTCGTTAGCTCAACAATTTTCTTAACCAATAATTATGGAGTCTCATTAATAATATTTTTTGTGAGCAACGTTTGATGTTTCTTTAAATTCTTAACATTTAGTCATTCTTTTTAAAATCACTGGTTTGAATGTGTTCAGGTGTAAATATGTTAATATATCACTATAATTATTGCCCACGCTACAGATTATCATATTTATAAATAAAAAATTATTTATTTATTTATTTTAAATGATATTTACAACTGTATACAAAAAAATACATCTAGTAAATTTGCACATTGGTATAAAGACATGGAACACATGTTGAGAAACTACCCATTGGTAGCACTCTAATAAATAAAAATAATCATCATTGGTGTTAACTTGTAAATTTCGATCATTTGGACTAAATTAATTCAAACGCCATGTTATTGACGTTTTGTTTTAAAATAATTTTTACATTTTTATACGTTTTCAGGTTCTTTTGGGGAAAAAAATAATGCACATAAAGAAATGTATTTACTGAAATATATGTGTTTGGATAAGTGTGTAAAAACTGTGTGATCATTTTGAAAGGAGGAAAAAGTATTTTTATTTTTTATTCCTTTTCAGCCTGGTATTTTTATTAAAATGAAGAAAAAAACCCCACACAAAAGCAGAATGTGGGACTGGAAAACGGGAACTCCCATCCCACAAACAAGGTTTTGAAGGCCGACAAACAAAGCAGAATAATGCAATAAATCTGCATGCATTTGTGAGCTCGGTCTGTACAGTTTACGGTTGCATTACTTTGTTAGGGAAAACGTTAGGGTTATTATTGTTAATAGTCCAACTGTATTCATCGTCACAATGTATATTAAATTGTCCCGTTCAACACAAATTATCACTTACATAATATTAATTTACATGGAGTTGATATTTGTGTCCATGAATGATTGTATTCAAGATCAACAATACTAATGGGTTATTTTAAGTGTATTTTGTCTTATTGGTTACAACATTTTAGTCATTTTATTTTAAATGCGTATAATGAATACCACTTTTTAGTGCATGTTATTCTGCTGTGAGTTATTATAAATGAAGTAACTACGTTTATTTTAGATTGCGTCAGATTTTAATTTTGTTTATGCATTTACTGTGTGGTAAATTTGAGAATCAAAAAATAAAATTATTAATTTGACTTGAAATTGACAGTGACAGGGGTTGAAGTAACCAAATGTTTTTTTATTAGTTTCATACTTCGGACCTTTCAGCATTAGTTATTTATTGGAGTTTTAATCATTAAAATTATAATCATTAATTATTAAAGTCATTTTATCTAAGTTAAAGGTTGAATATTGAATCAAAAAGTTCTACAAAAACTAAATACATACACTTACCTACTCAAACCCATCTGGATATACGCCTCTCAGATTTACGGTTCGACAAAAAAGACGCACTTAAAAAAACTACAGTCATTTTAATCCAAAATTGTTCGACTTATAACAGGAGCTCCCTGGTACGTCAACAACAAAACTTTACATAACGACTTACGACAACCAACTATCGACCAACACATACGTACTCTCTACTCTCGTTTTCACCTCAAACTACACGGACACACAAACAGACTTATAAACGACATGCCTACGACTGACATGCCTATCAGGAGGAGACTTAAAAGGAGCTGGATGAGAGATCTCCTCACCTAAATCAAAGTAATGACCAGGAAGAGATACTGCTGGGTACTATCCTTCCTCATGCCTATAATGCCAACCTCATTATGCCAACAACACATCTGTTGATTGTCAATACGATGACAGTTGCGGATAAACAGTTGAAGATAAAAAAAAAAAGGTTAAAAGGAGGGCCAAAGTATCCCCGAAAGGCTAAAATAAAAAAAAAATGTGAGAGCACTATACATTTAGAGTGATTTTTTATTAAATTAGACCTCTGGGAAAGAACTGAGAAGTAAATAACTAAATAATTTGCTGTTTTAATGATCATTTTCACATTTTTTAAAATTCATTTTTAATACTTTACTACCAAAAAGATCTTAAAATAATTAGGATTTAAAATGTTTTTTGAGTTCTGTTCATTAGTTTGAAACGGTGGTTCTGCAGAAACCCACTAAGCCTAACACAAAATGACAAAATTCTGATAACGTTAAAATTCAGATTGTGTAAAAATATGATCTCTAAATCAGTATAGGACTTCAATGGAAGTCTTGGACCAATGAAAGAAAAAATAAGAAAAAAAAACTCTAAAGGTGCGTTTAGGGATTTCATAATTTATGAGAAATACAATTGCCTTACTGAACCAACCGTAACTTTAGCGTTATGCTAAACTTTTTTTTTGTTAATAAAACAAAAATGGAAACATATGATATAAAAACAAAAAGGCTTATACTAAGTATATATAAATTATTGTGGAGGTTTTTGTGGAAATTGGGCACACTTCAATATGAGGAACCCTTGTTCATACGAATAGTTAACAGATCGGGAACGCCTTTTCTGCAATATATGGATAAATGAATGAGCTTTTCAGTTAACAGATTGACTAACTCCAATTTCAACTATTTTGAGTGAATTCATTTCAGTGATATTTATAGTTCAGTGATATTATAATTCTTAATATCTCTATAGGTACGGACAGTGAGCAAGTTGATTCCAGAGTCTGTTATTGCAGTGTTTAAATATAGAACTGTGAATAAGGGAATATATTTTCTCTCTATTAATATCACTAAAATTTGTTGAAATTGGAGTTAGTCACTCTGTCAACTGAAAGGCTCAATAAGAAATTGGAAAAAAAAATCACTTAAAGTCCTTTAAAACCGAAACAAACTTCGAATTTTCCTCTTATGTTTTGTATCCGTAATGCCATTTTCCTTCACATTAATTTATTTAGGAAAAATATTTAAAATGGCTTTTGTAATTTTTTCTCGTTCCAATATTTTAATTATCTATTCGTTTTTCACTTTTTAATTTAATTTTGCAGTTCATTTACACAAGTATGGTATTATATATTTCATTAATTAAAAATTATTCAATTTGAACGCAAGAGGCTAGGCTGAAGTCTACGCTAAGCCATTTTTGAGTATTATGAAATCTCTTGAACTTGAGATTGATGACTTTCCTACTTTGCAGATTTTTTCGAAGTAGGATGAAACTGCATGTCATCTAAAATGCAAATGTGATATATCGGCATTTTGTAGAGACTGTGCTGACGAAACAGGTTAGCTTGCCATACTCCAGGTTATATCCCAGTATTTGCAAGTGGGTTTAAACGGAAGATGTTTAACATATTCGTGCCCTCTAACAGTCTCATAGATGGAAATTATACCGTAGGCGCCAACTTCGAGATAATTCGTAGAACTTTTTTTTTTAAGTTCGAACTCGTAGTATTTTCAGGTTCTTTGAAGGTATCTGACTTTGCTGGGCTTTGAAGATGATGGGCGTGGTGGAACCGTTTTTAGAAATATTGCTCGGCAGTGAACGTGTTAAAAAATAGGAAATTTAATAGTAAGTCTATTTTTATTCAAATTCTAACTTAACTATATATTACTAAATAAATATATTAAGTAAAATATATTTATATCATTATAAAAGAGATTTTATGGTGATAATTAGATTGTTTTTATGTCTTTCTAAAATGTACCAGATTATAAAAATAAATACAATAAAAATATATATACTGGAAATAATTGTTCAGTAAACGTACGAATAAATACGAGAAGAAACCTAAAAAAAAGGTGAATAGGATAACTCTCCTAATGATCTAACGTTACTGAGTCAATCATAGATATGTAAGATGTCCACCTGAGTACTCTCATTATCAAGTATGATACTTCATTAATAGTGTTGCCCAAAATCGGTCTTGGTCTTAATCAAGACCAAGGCCGTCTAACTGTTGCAATACGAAGACCAGGACTGTTAAAAATTATTTTAATAAAAATTAAGGCAAAAAAGTTACTAATACTTGACAATTTTACTTACTATATGTAAAGAATTGGTATAACCAATATACTTTTGCATTATCTCTTCTAATTTTTCATTCGGGCTTACTTAGGTTTCTTCTATCTAAAAAATTACTGTAATATGTCTATTTTAATAAGCTAATAGGTAACTGCAAGACTGTTGCGAGACTCTTGCGCATGAGGAAAACGGTGTATGCAAGACCAAGACTCGTCTTGCATTTAGGTAACACTAGTCATTAATATCACTACATCGAATACAATGTTTGTCGCTGTTATTTTCTGAAAGATTCAAATATAAATTTTGATGTTGTAATAAAATTAAATAATTAGATATAAATAAAGTTTAGGATGTTTATTTACTTTACCTGCAGAGGTAGTTGACGAATGATGATCACATTTGCAATATATGGCAAAGGCATTTGTAAAGTTTTTCAATAATAATGAAATTATTATTATTACTATTTATTTTAATTGCCGTATTCCATGTCATTATTTCATTTGTTTTTCCTACCAATCAAAGTGCTAATCTCTTATTTCTTACTATGTATAATTGTTTTAAGTGAATAACATAACAATGCTTTTTTAAAAAGAATATATAATAAATTCTTAATAATCCTCCTACCAATACAGAAAATCTGTCTTTATCTGAATGAAGTAAAGCGATATGTAGGAGAGCCTAGTCCGATTTGTCTTCCTTCAGAACTGTCATGTTCCATCGACTTGGGTTGATCGAGTGTCCACCCCTCGAAGGTTGATTGGTCGACTCAATACGTCAAGAGTAGTCTCCATTCGCTGTGCTATCATTCGTTCTTCGGATTTTTTTTTCATGTTTTTTTATATTTTAATTAGTTCCTTAATTAGTTATTTTTTTAATTAGTTCTTGTGATACTACTGGTGATATCGATATAGATGGTAATATGTTTGAACTGGTAGATAAATTAAGGTATCTAGGTTCTACGATAACTAGACAAAACGAAATTGAAGAAGAGATTAAAGTTAGACTGAAGGTGGGAAATGCTTGTTATTTTTCTGCGACAAAACTACTTAGTTCGTGCCTCTTATCCCAGAACTTAAAAATTAGAATCTATAAAACAATTATCTTGCTTACAGTTCTTTATGGATGCGAAACTTGGCCGCTTACATTAAGGGATGAGCAGCGTCTTAAGGTTTTTGAAAATAAAGTATTGCGTAGAATATTCGGACCGAAGAAGGATGAGTTAACCGGAGAGTTCAGACGGTTACATAACGCGTGAACTGTATCCGAGTAATATAATTGAGGTAATTTCATCGCGGCTAATCAAATGGGCTTGTAAAGTTGTTGGGCTTAGTAACAAGATTAACCTAAAAGGTTAATATTTGCTGTGCCGAATGGTAAGCGTCCGAGGAGTAGACCAAAGCGAAGGTGGAAAGATTGCATTAAAGCCGATCTGGAGGGACTGGGTTTGGACGGCGAACCTAGGAGGTGTGTAATAAGCGATTGGTGGTGTCGGCATAGAACCTTCGGGTTCGCTAAGCCTTTTATTATTATTATTAATTAGTTCTTTTCTTTATACTGGCACAGGTCCGATTGTAAAATTATTTTCAAAATTCCTAATAGCACTTGACGTCAAGGAGATTTAGATTATATCTATCAAATAAAATGCAATTGTGTCTTAGGATTTCTTCCATTTCCAGGAAGCTTTTATTATATTTATTGAAAATTGTAATATTTTGGACACATTTTCATTAATATTATGAGTATGTATGAAAATATAGATATCATTTTTACTAATACACACACACACACACACACACACACACACACACACACACACACACACACACACACACACACACACACACACACACACACATATATATATACACACATATATATATATATCTATTTTTTTTTTCGCTTGTATAATAACCCTATACAAGAGGAGTTTATTTGTAAAAGTTTACATACACCATAGAAAATCGCATTTTATATGTATGAATATTATGCTTACATTTTATCTACACTATGTTTTTTTAATATAAAAAATAAAGAAAACAACATAAAATAAAAAAATAAAGCTACAATACTTGTTTACATGAAAATAACATTTTTTTTTTTAGGGTTAAATGTTTTAAAGTATTGAGAACAATTAAATTATTGTATATAATTTAAATTTGTGTGAGAATTGTATGATGAAAGAAAAACAATCGTCTAAATTAAATTAACTTACAATTTTAAAGAGATTGTTTATAGCATAAACATTGAAGAATAAAAAACTTGAAAAAGCACAATATTAACATAAAAAAAGGTAAATCTAAATGAAAAATAGCAAATAAACTAGATATATGGACAGAAATATTTAAGATAAAATAAAACTGAATTAACAACATTATGAATAAATATAAATAAAATACCGGGAAAATAATGCTGTATGTATATATTATATATATATTTATCTCTGTGTGTGTGTATAGGAATATTTAGTTTTTATGGTACACCGTATAGTTTAATGTGATGTGCATCTGTTTAGTTTTAAGCTCTAGTTTTATTGCAAGGGATACATTTTATTGCCTCGAAGGATAAGTCGTCTGAAACGAGGTTTAGAGCTTGCTGTCTGTATTAGGGACAAAATGGCTTACTCCTTCCAATAGGAGAATTGCTTGATATATGGTTTATTCTTTAAAAGCATTTAGAAATCTTTTCCTGCGTTAAAGTAAACTATTTTTTATCGTCCGTATTTATCGTATTTGTTTTTATATTACTTATTTATATATTTTGCATCCATTTAAGTCTATATACTATATTTTTTTAAATATAATTTTATGTCCAATAAATTGAAAAAAAAAACACAATAAAATAAAACTACAAGGAACATCAAATTGGTGTGTATAACCATCAAAATGTTTTTTTTTTTTTAAAAGCTAACGCAATTAAAAATAGAATAATAAGAAAAATGATATGGAAATTGTTCTCTATACTAAACAAGACTATAAATGAAATTAATTATCTAATATATATGAAGTGACATGATATAGAGTGGGTTTAAACCTATTTGGACCCGTTCATATTTTACACACTAGATAAGCATTACATATGAATATATCTTTTGTTATGGTTATAATTTTATCTTATATTGCTTAATTTTATCTTTTTATTATGAATTAGTAAAACTAATGGGAAAATAATTTTTTTTTTTACATTTTTTTATATATAATTTTTTATTATTTTTTTTTATGATTCGAATAATATTTTTTTGTAATTTTCAGCAATGATATTCGAACTTTTTATGATGGGGTTATTTTACTGATTGGGTGATTTTGATGAGCGGCCATCTGCACTTTTTTAAAAGTATTGATGACTCTTTTTAAAAAACGACTCATTCAATAAAAATCTACGTCTTGATCTAATTGACTTAACTGAGAAGATTAAAAAAAGTATGATAAATTGCAGTTATAAAAAATGCTAAATAAATTATTACACTATATATACCTTTAATGTAGAAATACGTTCCATAGTCTTGCTCTTTTTCGCTCTTGCAAAATTAAAGTAATTTGCTTCATTAAAAAAAAAAAATTAGAACCTGTTTAATTAGATTCTTCTAGAACCTAAATTTTCATTACACTTAACTCTGGACCATCCTTTTAAGTAGTGTTATACAATATTGCGGCAGTTTAATTATTTTCTGAGATTATTTCTTTTCACTTTAAAAAAAAAAAAAATTATATTACAGTTATTCTTCTATTCCATGATTGATAAAATTTATGTACTATTGAATATATAAATGGTCAATATGAAACGCTTTTCGCTTGGTCGAAAATTGGATCCATGGCTCCACTTGTAGTTATCGGAGGAGGGAAATTGGACTTGTTCCGGATGCATCCAGTCATCGAGTCTCCAGCGATATTGATTATCAGAAGAAAGTAATTGGAGAGTACGAGTATAGAAGGAAAAAATAAGCCATTTATGGAACAATTAATAACTAGTTGGTCCGTGCGAATAAATCGTAAAAAATATTGGTCAGTGAACAACCAAAAATATAATATAATAATGAGTTATTGATATGTATTATGAGAAAGAAAAAATAATTTTCTTATTCTCAGTCGAATCACGTTTGTTTATTTAAAATATTAATTCCAAACATTTGTACATTACTATAGGTTTATCTTTGTTAATAATGAATACTTAGTAGTTGACCGTTGTATTGTTAAGGGAGGAGATGGTCCGAGGTGGCGGTCATAAATCGGATAAATACTGGCAAAATTATTTTATTAAAAACCAACGTTTCGATCCGACTGTGCAGGTCTTCTTCAGGGCTAGAACGGACAAGATATAAAATTCTTGCTGAACACACGCGTAAATCTCTATTTTTATTCTTCTAATTTTATCTACTTAGATTTTCTTCTTCTTTTTGCTTTTCTTTTTTCTTCTTGCTCCAATTCTCCTGTTGATCTGTAGGAGTATGTTGACAATTGCATATATTATATTTTATATTATACAACAATAATTGTTACCACCTATTTACTACAGTTTAGGATCTTGTTACTTAGCCTACTCTGTTTATACATCTCATTGTTCTCAATTTTTTAATGTACTTACTGTTTATAATTTTTAATAATAAGTTTTTTCACAGTGTTTATAATTTTTTAACTAAATATGATGTAACTTCCTCAATTTTCTATATCTTTTTGTATCTTGTCCGTTCTAGTCCTGAAGGAGACCTGCTAAGTCGAGTCGAAACGTTGGCTTTTAATAAAATAGTTTTGCCACTATTTAGTATATATATATATATATATATATATATATATATATATATATATATATATATATATATATATATATAAATATATATACCGCCATCCCGGACCATATCCTTCCATTGTTAATAATGGTCCAATTTCTATGATTTCCTTTTCGTTTTGTAGGGATTTAACGCCACATCGTTAATTTCTTTTATTTTATGAAAAAACAAGACAATTTATTTAATTGATGATTCAGTTTATTAATTAAAGTTCAAGTACTGATCAAAATGAAATCAGTTATTAATTAAATTGTTCATAGGCATATAGCTTATATTCAGTATAGACTAGTTCATAGTTTATAGATTGTTATGGATTGCAGCCCCATCTTTGAACAAGTCCTAGGTTCAAGTCCTAAGCCCGTGGACTTCGCCAATTGACAATCTGACTCCGTTCGTGCTGCTCAGTGTTGTCGACTTCTATACTGCCCATTGTAGTTGTACTGTGAAAAGATGTAATTCGCTAGGGGCTGCCCATTTGCAATTTTTAATTATATGAGCGCTCATAAAAAATTTACATTTAGTCGGCGTCGAAGGATTGGAGTGTCAGCGGTTCGTCCATTTCTACGACCGTCACCTGCTTGCGATCATGTAAAGTTGTTAAACTTTTATTCTTTTTTTTTTTTGTTTAGTTTTGTATATCTTTTACTTTAGGGTTAGTATATATTTGTTTATTTTTTATGTTAATAATTGCAATTTTGGGCCAGTTACCTATCATTTCTTTATTTCGTTTCTATAGTAAAATATCACTTTATTTTATTAAATATTTCATGATTGTTTGTATTTATAGTTATTTTCAGCTTATCTTTATTTCAAATTATTATAATTATTATTATTATAAGTTATTATTTTATTTTCTTAGCAAGTGAGAAATTGATTTAATTTTTTTTTCTTTATGGTTAATCCAAGTTATTATAGTTCACTATTTTATTATATAATTTTTTTTATCAAAAAATTTTCGTTGAGTTTCATTCAAGGTCCAATTTAAACCTTTAGTGAGCTTAACATAAGGAATTTAGTGAATCATCTAACAATTATGGGTCTAGTAAAAAAAATAATGTATGTTTTTCAAATAAAATTTCTTTTCATTAATAACTTACCTGAATTTTTTTTTTACCTGAAATTTCTGAGGGATGTAACTAGATGATTCGTTACTACTCCATTTAATTCCCTTTCGTTTGATTCAGCATTCATCAAAATCCATCGCTCCGAGAGCCGGGATCGTTACGGAGAAAAACTACCGTATTACATTATAAAGATAGATATTCACATGATTAAATTGAGTTTAAAACTTCCTGATAACACTTAGGATGTATTGTTTCTTTATGATACAGCTGTTGTGCTCTTTTAGTTTCAAATAATTCATGTGTATCAGGGTACGGAATACAGTGGTACCTATTAAAAAATGGTGAAATTGACTTTTAAGAACCATTTGATTTTTTTTAAACCTGAACTTTTAAACTGAAATAGAGCAATCGGCTTATTTTTTCCCCAGAAAACCGGGGTTTTCCCTACCGCCCTCCCCCACTCTGGGGCTGCCTGCAAGTAAGAAGTGAACTGACGAAGCCAAGTCAGCTTCTTGTTCAGATGAGTGCACTCCAACAAGGTTCGACTGTCGCTGATGGCAGCAGGGGTGAAGTACCAGAGGTAAGGGGTTAGTTTAAATCGTTAGATCAAAACGATATGGCAAAAATTGTGTAAATAAACTACAATTTTAATAAAATTAGTATAACATCTAAAACAACAAATAACAGAACTTTGATTACGAGCTGACATAAATTATATAGATTAGTGTTATATGGAAATATTCCGGGAACCCCTTTTTATCAAATTATCGTTAGAATTAATTTATTATTGAATTAATTAGCTTAAGAAAGTTTGAAAATTAATAAAATTAAGTTGAATATATACTCATAACAAAAAAGTAGGGCGGCCTATATTATTACTGCCTAACTTCACTGTGGCCTCTAATGATAAAAAAGGTTCCCCGCCTATGGTATAGTGCATGTGGCCGCAACTTC
This sequence comes from Nezara viridula, assembly GCA_928085145.1. Classification (NCBI taxonomy): domain Eukaryota; kingdom Metazoa; phylum Arthropoda; class Insecta; order Hemiptera; family Pentatomidae; genus Nezara; species Nezara viridula. Next base: position 61,192,658 of record OV725080.1, on the reverse strand, counting down.
GTCAAGGCGGCCACATGCGGCCTTGTAGGCCGCAGTTTCCCACCTATGGGATAGTGCATAGGTGGGGAACCTTTTTTAGTATTAAAGGACGCAGTAAAGTTTACATTGATAATGAAGGCCCCAATATTTTTTTTTATATTTTACTATTGCTCTTTTCATTTATTAGCAAATATAATCTATATTCAAATTATTTGTACTGATTTTTCTAATTTTTTTAGCCGCCTAAATAATTGCATATTAATTAATTTTAGCGCTAGATTAATAAAGTTAACGCAAAAACGAACAGGCCGCACGGACCCCCGATGTCGCGGAGTATACTATGGTACAGCGTAATTGTTTATAATTTAAATATTTCTCGAAATACTTAAATATTTCTCCTAGCCCTGATGAAGGGCTAAACTTCGGGCCGAAGCGTCGACAAATATAAAAATAAATATAATTATTTATTTTTTTTACTGTTCACCCCAACCATTCTTCTCTTCAATTGTTCACTACATTCAACCATCAATCCAAAATTTTAAATATTTCTCCTATTCAAATAGTTATAGAGACCATCGACGCCAATAAAATAAGAAATATCGTTAAATGGTATTTTCGGAAGTTTTTGAAGAGGTGCAATCAATGATTTTTTTTATAATGTATAGTACAATACGTGGTTCTTTTTCGGTAGGGAGATGTGGGAGAAATCACAAACGTCATAAATCCATTTTATTAGAATGTACATTTTATTAATTGTTTGACTCAATTTACTAAATTACTAGTTTAAATATTTTTGTCTCTGAATTGAACACACTAATTAGTAAACCAATCAAGGATACATTGTGCAATAGTTCTGATCTATATAATAAAATTGCGTGATTGTGTTTGCATTTTACTTGTTATCTTTTATATAAACAACATCATGAGTAATATTATTAAATTATTTTGATTTTTTTTTTTTCAACTCAAAGGATTTTTTGTAACTATGTTGATATATTTACATTTAATTCTATGAGTGATAAAGTGATTTACAAGGAATACATCAAGCAATAATTGAATAATTTATATTTATGCCATTTTTTGAATTCTGGTCCTACAAATAATTGGCTAATTATATGATAAACGAATACTAACATTTTAATCTTTAGAGCTATAAATAGCATCTGAAGGCTTCTGTGTATATAATATTCAGTTTCTAACATTGTTACACTATTATAAATCAATCTTACAGTTTCGATCTATTTTTCAAGAAAATTGGATCAGTATTACAATATATGTCGTGGCTGAAGAGACCATCTGTGGAATAAATGTCATTATTTGAATTTACTCCTTCATTAAAATAATTTATAGAATTTATTTAAAGTTATAATTTACTTACTGAGCAAAGCAGTGGATAATCGAAGTTGAAGAATCCCATGGCAGAAAACTCCTCCTTCCTTTTCGCTTTGAAATGGATTATGATTCTTTTCTGGAAAATAATAACAATTATGACCGTTACTGTTCATGTTTATATATTCAAAGCAGGCATGCATGTTTTTGTAACTACGTCATAAATCGCTTTATAAATTAAATCGTTATTTTCATTATGCATATAATGTTCAACATTATAGACCCAGAAAAATTGTGCCAAGTAACTAAGTATAGTTTCTTCGTCATTACTTTGGTAAAAACTAATTTACCGTTTCAGTAGTTTTTTTAGGACTGTTTCGGCAAATCTATTCGCCTACTTACCAACTTTAGCTTTCCTACATGTAATAGGATGTATAAAAAATGTCCGTTTTCAAGATTTCAAAGGACTAAATATTTTAATCCTACTACTTATTTAATTCTTAATAATAATACCTATTTAATACTTGATAATCTCTTTAGAATTCTCATAATTTTAACGCAATTACTAGAAAAAAAAATGAAAAATTTAGCAGGTGAGATACGACGTTGGAAAGGAAGAAGGACTCCGGGAGATCATTAATGGATATTGATGAGGTTCTGCAGGAAGCTGTTGAGTCAAATCCGTCCACGAGTACTCGCGAGCTTGCCAGGGAGTGTGATGGGTCGAAAGATACTGTTAGTTGTCATCCACTCTCCGTTCTGGGGAAGGAGAAAAAGAGCAGTAGACTGGTTCCTCACGAACTTACTCCTCAGGAATCAGCTAAGAGGTTGGAAATTTGTGAAAATTTATTGAGAAACCCTTCTGATATGAGTCTCCTGCCTCATCCACCGTATAGTCCAGACCTCGCACCATCGGATTATTACTTATTTAGATCCATGGCTAATTTTTTGCGAAAAAAATTGATAATTTTGCGAATGTTAAAATTGCTATTGAGGAGTTGTTTGACACCCATCCCAAAGAATTGTATCAGCGTAGGATCAAGCAATTGGCTAGCAGATGGCTAATGCCGGTAGATGACATAATTTGATACTTAATTGTATTTTTATATGAAAGAAATAATAATACAAATATTTGGTTGAAAAACGGTCATTTTTTTTTTTTTTTATTCATGCTCCTGTGTCGAAAAATGGGTTTTTATAAACACAGGAGCACCCGAAACGTGAAATTCTGTTACAAACTGCACATCTAGAATTTGATATGACTATAATACTTTATTTATCTAGCTATTAGAGTCAGGAAAGTGAGATTGCCTATTCAAACGCGTTTGTAAAAAAAACATTTAAAAAAATTCCCTCCACTGTCTACTCCAGGAGATCTGTGACCTATTTAAAGGAGTTTTTAGGAATATATTTATTTTTTTAATATAAATTACAAGAACAATATTTAGAGGAGTGGTAGCTGATATCAAGAACTACAAAAAAGTTCATATAAACAATGGATCAGTTTCAAGCAGAAAACTATAAAATCCAAGTATTGTGTTTTCTAAGTGACATGTTTTTTGTTGAATAGGAAACGGTAACTACAGATATATTTATAATGGTTTGAGGATGGTTGACTGTTGATTATAATTTCAGAAGTTAGTCGAGGGTGCGATCGGTATATAAAATACAGTATTATATCATAGTATGTTTATTGCATTGTCCAACGTTTGACGAAATAATTAATAATTGCTGCATTGTAGGTATAATAGAGAAAATTTAATTCCAACAAAAATAGAGTTTGTCATTGTTAAAACCATTTACAGAGGACGTTTGAGCGGTTAAACTAAGCTAAGTTCTGTTTTTAATAAAATCATAAATTATTCCTGATTTTTGCTATCATTACCCAATATAGGTAACCCACTTCTAGAAAAACTTTCTCGTTTAATTTGCTTTAAGTCTATATTAATTAAGTTGAGGTTAATTAGACAAAAACTTGAGATTTACCTTAATTCGTGCCAAAAAATGATGTAATTTTTTATTCTATCACCCAAAAGTACCAGTGTTTTCAGAAAAAAAAAATCACTATAATTAAAAGCTTTGCATTTAATTATTGGCTCCTTATTTATATGAATATTTTTGTAGATCGTTAGGTCAACTATAATAATTAATTTGGAATATGATCGTATTTATTTTGATATTGTAGCATTCTTATAGTTCAGCGTATATTTTTATCATTGTGCCTCCTTTTTATGCGTGTGTTTCTATGTGCTGGTCATAATTAGTTATATGTTCATATACAATGCTATTTCGGTATACTGTTTCAAATTAGCTTTTTTAAATATAATCTCAATGTGAATAAATCAAGTATCAGATTATGAAGTATTGATTGACCAATGAAATGGAGTGACAAATAACAGTGACCATAGCATTTTTATCTTTTATAAAGACATATTATATGATGTATATGTTTGTATTTTGTTATTGAATAATTTTTAAATTTTTTTTCTTTCCAACTCATGTCACCTCATTCCCTATCTCTCTCTCCTCCCTCCCAAAAAAAAAACAAAAAAAACAAAAAAAAAAACAATAAAAACAATGTGATCTCCAAGTAAAATCGTACCATTTTATTTATGTCCTACTATCCACCATTTCAATATCGAATTATATTCCAAAACTGTTTTACATAGAACCACTTTATTTTGTATATTACTTTATATTTTTATTTATATATATATATATATATATATATATATATATTTTTTTTTTTTTTTTTTTTTTCCTTTCTTATATACATATTGTGTGAATGAATACTATAGCCCTAGTACCAATGCCCTTCAGTGTGGCAGACTGTATTAATACTCAATAAAAGTTTAAGTTTCATAAATCTTTAAAAAAAAATTTTCAACTAAAACCTTTTTTATTTTTATGAAAGCTTTTTTCATAGTTCTTACCCACTTAATTCAAGCCACTAGCCCAAATGCACGGTGCTAAATGCTACTAAATGGCACGGTTTTACTAAGAGATCACATTAGTTATCGTTTTCTATTCAACATGACACGGTATAACAATCCTTAATGAAATTAAAACTATATACTTACATTCTTAACGAGAGTTTTCGTAGAATCGTTGATTATCATATAGTATACCAAATTATCGAATTTCTTCGCCTGAAAAAAAAAAATTGGGTAAAGGCTTGATTTCATTGATAATTAAAAATATTTAGTCCTCTAGATGATTTTTTTTTCAATTATTCATTTTTACACTTACAAACCTTATAACTTTTCATCCATCGTTTAATGACTTAAAGGTTATAAATTTGATGATTTACCATCTTTCTTATATGCTATTATTGAAGGTCAGTTAAGGTAGATAAAATATGGTGATTTACCTTAAGTGCTTCTTTTTTTATTTAAAAAATATTTTTAAAGTAATCTTAAGGATATAATAATGGATATATACTATGGTACAATTAAATTTAAGGTTAGGGACAATTTGAAATAAAAAGAACTTATCGGTAGGTACATGCTGATTATGACCCAAAGTTTCTGTTGAATCGTCAGTGAATAAATAAAGAAAGTAGACAAATTTCATTTTTGTTTTAATGTGATACAATCGTAAACCTATGACTTCCTATCCTACAGTATCCTTTAACAATACCCCACTTATCCCTGTTGACCAAATCCGATACCTAGGACTCCACCTTGACAAACGACTCACTTGGAACCCCCATACTAGACTGAAACGACAAGAAACCGCCCGACGTTTCCGACTACTCCAGCATTTACTAGAAAAACGCTCTAAACTGCCAACTATTTACAAAAGATTCATATATATTACTATAATAAGGCCTATTTGGACTTACGGGATCGAGCTTTGGGGCTCTACTAAACCATCAAATTCCTCTCGTATCCAATCCCTACAATCCAAAATCCTTCGTAAAATCCTTAATGCTCCCTACCTTGTCACAAATAAAATCATCAATAGTGACCTTAATGTACCATATGTTTCCGATTTAGCTCATTCCAGATACCTGTCCATTCATAATAAACTTATGAACCATCCGAACCCTCTCATTTCCAACCTAGAACCAAGAAGATGGCCTCGGGACCTTCTAATATAGAAATATAATTGAAGTGCTACCAATGGGTAGTTTCTCCTCATGTTGTACATGTCATATTACTTGTTCATATTTACTTGTTGTATTTATCATTAATAAGAGTTGTAAATTACGTTAATAAAAAAAAAGAAAAAGTGATACAGGGTGTTGGAAGTTCATGTTTTATTATTTTGTTTATATAAACATTATGTTGGCAAATAATGTGAAGAAGGATTTCTTGCAATGATTTCGTTCTAGTAAAGTGCATGTTTAATGTCAGAGTGGGAAGTATTTAGTCCTAAACCCAACTATAGAAATAAATATTTTACATAATATATGTTAAATATCATTTATTACATCATTTGAATGATACCAAATATATACTCACGCAACTTAATGTCGAATCGCACAGAAATATGATGTACCAAGTAATTAAACAATACGCAAATGCCCATGTAGCATACATGACCGCAAAGAGTAAGTTGGATTGAATCACTGCAGATACGGCAACGTGGTAGGCGTTGCAAACAATGCCAACGAAGTTTGTAGTTACTATCATCAACAACTGAGGAGCGTAGCAAACGCTTATGTCCCTGCAGCACTTGCCGAGCTCTTCGCGGCAGCAGCACCACCTCTCGGCGGTGCCGTGGTCCAAGGTGTCGAGGATGTGCTGGTACTGGCTCTTCACCGCGCTGATGAGCGATTTGAACTGTGCCAGGACCGACGCGAATGATAATATGGAAAGGTTTAGCATGCATGCTCCGAGAAAATGGACTTCCGTAAATCGGTGAAATGCAATTAGATTGCACACCAACAGTACAGCAGAGAGGGATATCATCTTGGTACCCGTATCGGGTGTACAATATCCTGTCACTGTTTCGACGTTTCGAATAATTTTGAAGAAATCGACTATCTTTTTCTTCCTGTACAACAGCCAAGCCAAGTTACAGACTGGTATCACTGTGAATATTATTGGAAAATAAAAGGAGGATTGTATTAATTTCGGATCTGGTATTGTTATGACAATATCTTTTGCGAACAGAATCGAAACCGTACTGTTACATCCAACTACAATGAGTGAAAGGAAGAAGTGCTTGTAGGAAACGTCTATGTAGTCCCTAGAGAAGTCGAAAGGGAACGTGAAGAGGAATCGGCTCAGTTTGAAGGTTTTCCCGATGACCTCGTCCAACCCACGGCGCGGAGGGTCCACAACTCTGATGGAACTCATAGCAGGAGCTGCACTTCTGGTCTTCAGGGTGTTACTGGCCAAGGAACCTACACACTAATGTTTTAGAGTGCCTTCTAATGTTTATTGAATTTGTTAGAGACACTAATATAATGAATATGTTTGTGTTAGTAAAATGTGTGTTCTATAAATGTTGATTTTCTATTTCGCAAAACTTCCTTGAGAAAATACTAGTTATGGTGTTTCTGAAAACAATTATGTTAAAGTGTTTCTTGATGAGTAAATGTTTCTTTTTCAGTTATGGATTGGTTATAGATTCAATTTGATGAAGTTCATTTCCATTATTAAGTAGATTATTCTTTAAACTAGTACACAACTATGAAACCTTGAGTATTTTTAAGTAATTGAACTTTATTAACATTTTTATTATAAATTCATCAATTTTTATTGGTGGCGTTGAAGTGAAAATTACAGAAATATTGTACTATAACAGTTCTACTTTATCTACAATATCTGCCAAGCAAGGTGGGTTTATTCCCACTATTAATATTATTATTAGATAGATAGATAGAAAGTAAACTTTATTCTGGGACAAAGTCCCTTATGAATAACAGATATGAACAAAAAAATAAAAACTACATCTGGCCAAAAATTACATTAATCAATATTAAAGAATATATACAGTATCTTCAGTGAAGTTAAATTAAAACAATTAAAAATAAAATAAAATTTTGAGAAAAAACGAAATAAAAAAAAAACATTATTTAAATGAAAAAAAAAAATAAAATAAAATAAAATAAGCATGGGTTGATTTTTAAAATTAAGACTCAATAAATTTTATCAACCATTCACCTCAGTCAAAATTAGTTTCACTATATTTATTTTATTGTATAACGTCATTTTGGGATGTGAGAAGGAATTGGTAGAGATGATATTTAAATGAGGACAAGGAGGAGGCATGGCGGATTTCAGATGGCAAGGAATTCCAGAAGGCTGTGGATCGGGAAATAAAGGAATATTCAAACGTCTTAGTTCCATGGGAATGGATATAAAGGTCGGAAACACGGGATCTTGTTTTCTGGGAGTGGACCACAGGTTTAAACTGTAGGAGACTGTAGATGTAAGAAGGGTGTCTATTGTTGATTGTTTGGAATAGGAAAGATCCGAGGAAATATTGTCTGCAGAAAGAAGGGAAGAGCCACTTTAACTCGTCGTAAAGGTGGGACACATGAGATCGCCTTGATGTACCGAAGACAAATCTTAAGCACGTATTCATGAGTCGCTTCAATCTATCCTCGAGTACCATTGGGATGCCTCCGTACACCACACATCCGTAGTCAAAGTTATTATAAGACAAATTAATGCAATATGGTTTTAAAATAATGAGATCAGTGCAATAATGAGTCTCAATAAGATGAGTGCAATAAGATACCCCCGCCCCTGTAATATTATCTTCTTTTTTTGACTTTTTCTACCTGAGGCGTCTGTGATTATATCTCAGTCATTGTTGTGGCATATTTATACATATTTATTATGTAAATTTCTTGGATCTCCATCGGAATGAATCTTCATTACATTACATTACTTGATTCAATACATAAATTAATATAAATACGCAAAGATAATTCTGCGGTTGTGGGTAAACAAAAGATTAAAAACCAGTATGCACATGATGACTACCTTCTGAGAGGTCAGAAAAAAAAAATAGGCATAGCAAAAACATTAAGATGAGCCCTGTATAATACTAAAAAGCAAGTTTCTACTTCGTTTACATTTTTGAAGTTAACAAAGTGCTTCAATAGAATATAAAAGGCAAAACGCCATTTATAAACCAAAGTGAGAAAACAAAGTATAAATATAACAAATAAATGTTCAACAATTTAAATTAATTTAAAATATACAGAGATAATTTTAATTATTGTCTCTCCATGTGTTTTGAAATACGCTCATAATGATACAATGAATATAGAAAATCAGTATCGTAAATGAAAATACATTGTACTAATAATTGTTTTGTTTTTAAATTAACCAATGGAAAAAGAATTGATAATAAACTCCTTAAAAGGAAATGGAATTTAATAGAATGATATAACAATTTTAATGGTTATAAAGACGGATCGATTTCAAGTAAATACAGTCTTCTTTTTTCTGGGAAGTTGTAAGTCTTTGTTTTTGGCAATGGTTACTTGCAATTAAACAATTGATTTATGTGTTGGATTTCTAAATTGTAGCTATATAAAAAATAAACATTTAACAACAATAGTAAAAAAATAAACAGTCATATCCAAAGGTCAATTGTATTCACTAGTGTTGTCCAAATGCGAGACCGAGACGAGTCTTGGTCTTGCAAACTCAGTTTTGGTCATGGTCTTAAGAGTGCCGCAAGAGTCTTGCGGTTACTTATTAGCTCATTACTGTATTTTTTTTTAGATAGGACAAACCTAACAAAGCCGAAATGAAAAATTATAGGATTTAAATGCTATACCAATTATTTACATAAAGTAACTAAGATTGTTGAGTAGCAGTAACTATTTTGCCTTATTTTTTATTCAAAAAATCAATTTTTTTACCAGTCCTTGTCTTGGTCTTGCAACAGTTAGACGGTCCTGGTCTTGCAAAGTGCAAGAACAAGACCGATTTTGGGCAACAATAGTATTCAACATGGCAGACACCCAATAATTTGGCCTAAAAGCATGATGATGCTCTGGATATTATATACTTTTGAATTTAGAACCTGATAATGGAGCACATTAGATCTGAGGTAATTACAAATTTAATGTAACAACCCAATCCTGACATGTATTGTAACATGTATTATATTTTGACTCAATTTTTAGCCATGAATCAACAAAAATACATTGACATTGTACTTCTGAAGATGGGAGTAAATATCCCGAAACGCTAACATGTAAACCTGTAATTTGGAAATACAACAAATAAATCAATTGTTGTTTAATTGGAATTCCTCATTGCTAAAATCAAAGAGTAAATACAGTCATTTTAAATCGAATAAATGGAATAGAATAGAAATATTGGTGAGTTTGAATTTTCGTGTAGAAAAGTGACATAGTGATCTCGAAAGACAGGCGGGGGAACTGTGGAAAGAAAAGTGAAAAGCTTTCTTCATCAATCTGGATCAAACCAAGCCATTCGGGTCACGCTATTGTCTAGATGTCTCCTCTTCTTCTTGTAATAATTTCAGTTTCCTTGTAAACCACCATCTATTGTCATTACTATTTTAATTATTTTCTGTTCTGGGCAGTTTACAAAACTTTCATATTTTAATATTTATTTTCTACACTCACGTTTACCTACTTAAGCCCATTCGGAGCTCCACTTGACAGATTTACGGGGCAACCAAAATACTATAACTTAAGCTCCATAGTAATTTATGCATATTAGACATTTACTTTTCTTCTTCTTTTCTTTGTTCTTTTCTGATAACAACTGTTTTCCATCTCAGAAACAGTTATGTGTTCAACAAACACTTAGATATTCATTAAAATTACGATTTATTTTTTGCCAATAATCACAAGATATTTTGAATGGATTCGAGTCTTTCTATTTTTAATAAATAGAGCCATCTCATGGTTCAGATATCTTATTTATGGAAATTATATTATTTTGAAGAGGTAATAAGCAAAGGCACTAGGTACTAAGGAAGCCTAGGACCCGATTATTTTATGAAGGAAAACCAGCTCCAACAATATTTCGCAGTCACTTGCTTCATATAACTCACTAAAAGTTTACCAAATATAATAATTATAATAGTGGTATTGGTTTTATTATATATTTTATATTATAATGATGGTAGATTGTAGTTAATAATTGAAGAGAAGTTGGATGGAATATGATAAATATCATTTATTTATTTTTGACTGAACACCCCAACAAATGATATTATAATATGGGAATCAATTAATTTAAATCTCTATAGAAGGAAGATATTTATTTGTTTATCCATGGTAGATTACTACAGTTTGTTACCAATAGTAAACCAAAACATATTAAAAATGTGAAACCTCAAATTTTGAGAGGGGGTTAAGTTTTTGAATTTTTTGGTCCATCACAATGTTTTATTATTGATAATAATAAACCAAAAATATTTAAAAATCCCGATGTCTTAACTAATTTGATTTCGATGAAACTTCCTTCATATTTTAGGAAATTTAAATACCTTTGAAACATTTTATCACAATATTGACAAAAAAGTGTAAACTTTTTGAGTTATTCAGAATTTAATTTTACCATCCCTCATAACTTTTTTCCCAGCTATTTTTCTTTGAAATATGTTATAGATAGATAAATTTAAAGAGCGTCGAGAAAGTGACTTTAGCAGAGTTTCATTGAAATCGGTACATTCGTTTAAGCGCTACAGTCTATAGCAACGCAGGTTTTTCTGCCGCCATTTTGAAAGTAAAAGGCGGATAGTAATGTCGATGAAGGAGGATCATCCTCGGGTGAAATCTGATTTTATATCTAAATTTGAAAAAAAAATCGGCCCAGTAGTTTCGGAGAAAATGTGCGGACGGCGGACGGACAAGAAAATTTTTATTCGTTTTTCGAATTCTACTTATCCTGAAACGTAAAATCTCAAATTTTGAGAGGGGGTTAAGTTTTTAAATTTTTTGCTGGATCACAATGGTTCATTATTGGAAATAATATACCAAAATAAAATTGGCTGTGTCTTTGCTAGAAATAGTCCGACTTAAATAATCTTTTCCCTCGTTTCGTTGGGAATTTGGGTTTCTTTTTAAATCCTTATTCAACTATTTATTAATTGTATACTTTTTGAATTTTATTCAAATGAAATTTCCTTTTTATCATAACATTGGTTTCTGGATTTTCTAGAAAATATTTAAGTATGGCGTATCGAAAAAAAAACATGAGAAATAATATAACATGTGATATTATATATGATACATGTAGTAACTATTCCTTTATGTTAAGCGCTCATCCTCTTCTCCCCCTTCTAGCAATTAATACTGTTACTGTGTTACAGTAACCCAACTACGTTCGCTTCTCCCCTCCTCACTCTCCCCTCCAATAGTTCCTAATTGCATGCGCCTATGGCACTAAACATTTCAAATTATACACTAATGGCCCAAATTATTTCTATTTGATTGTTGCTTACAATATATAACCAGCACCGATCAATAAACAACATTTTTTTGTTTGGTGGTCACCCAATCGACTCCAATATATAAGTGACAATTTCGGTAAAAATAACAATACTATTTCGTCTATGGAACTAGTTGTACTCACTTTTCTAATCACCGTGCTGCAGCGGTAAGTAATAAAAACTATAACTGTGCTGTTCAGAAAGACCCTTATACCAAATATACAACATATTTTTATGAAACCATCAGGTCCTTCTATTGCTGACATTATCGCCTGGTACGCATAACTGATTGTCTTAATAAAAGTTGAAGATGTGATCAACAGAATTTGGGGAGAGAAAAAGTCGCTTGTGTACCCACAACATTGCCTAAGCTTCTCGTGAGCCATACAAAAATTCTTACATGAATCAGTTTTCACCCTATCCAACATGTTCTGGTAGTGATCCTGTATTATACTGGTGAGGCAGCTAAACTGTATCAGAATAAATAACGAAATGGACGAGCAGATGTTATGAACACACGATCCAAAAAAATATATCGCACCTGAGGGTAATAACAAGGATACGTAGATTGTGAAGTGGATGAACATTATCACAACTAATGCCCACGAGATATGGATACTCGGATCAGGTGCCATATGGCCAGTCACCGCCTCTATAGCGATTATTGTTCGGAAGATCTTTACTAGCTTCTTCTTCTTGTGGGTCAGCCACAACAGATGACACGGCGGCGCAAATAGAGCGTATATACCTGGATAAAAGTGCGAGTAATGTAATATATTTCCATCGAAGATGTTTGACACAGCCATCTCGTATATAAAATACACCAAATACAAATTGACAAACACAATCAAGGCTGCAGATAAGAGGAAGTACTTATACGAAATGAATAAACTTTCCTTAGAAAAGTGGAAGGGGAAAATGCATAGTATGCGGCTGAACTTGAAAATTTTTCCGACTACGTCGTCCAAGCCACGACTTCGCTTCTACACCATCGATAAGTAATGAGCTTTGCCCTCGTTGGATCGAAGTTTTGACTGAACTCATCACATAAATGCTTGTTAATACATTAAAATGTTTACTGCTTGTTATGTTGTGTGACGTTTGAAGTAAACAAAGTTCTCATCTAGCAATTAGTTCAAGTGTATTTTTGTTTGCAGCTAGATGTCAGGTTTGCAACGATATCCTGTTAAAATATTTGGTAAATTACTTTTTGATTGATCTACATATATTTCATATTTCTGGTTTTAGTTCGGGAGCCCGTGGCAAAATATATTAGTAATTTTATAATAAGGATTGATTTTATAAATTGACCACATGTCTGAAAAGTATACGGCATGTTTGCCATCGATTTTGTAAAGTAAATGATTTTGTAAATTCAGTGAGGCTAATCTGGGGTCGTGATTTTTTGTTCAAAATGTTGTATCGTCAGCGTAAGCAGCAGTCAATGTTTCGGAGGTGGTAGGCATGTCATACGTATATATACCTCGGCAGTTATTAAGTCATAACCTGGGACTATTCTTTTAGGTAATTGTTTGATTTGTTGTGCAACTTGTGGAGGAGCGAACGATTTTAAATTAGACCTCAATGACCACATTAACTCAATTTGATATATGACTGTGTTCTCTTAGTGGTTGGAGAATTGTGTTGTACTGAGAAATTGATAATTCATACAAAATGCAAGGTAACCAGGTTTCGAAGACATCATAGAAATTACCTAACTATGATCACGTGGTACTAACTTTACTGATTGTCAAGCTACAATAGTAAGTTATGTAAAATATAACTGTGCAACACAGAAACACTCTTGTATCAAACATGCAACATATTTGTATGGAACCATCAGTCCTATATTGCTAACACTATCGCTTGGTATGCATGGCAGATTGTCTTAGCGAACATTGAACATGTGATCTACGGAAGTTGGGGAGAATAGTAGTCGCTTATATACGCCCAACATTGGCTAAGTTTCTTGTGAGCAAAGCAAAACCTCTTAATTAAGCAAATGATTAATTTTTTATCCTATCCAACATGTTCTGGCAGTGAACTGCAGTACTGGAGTTAAACTGTAACTCAAACAGGTCACCGATTTCAACCATTTTTTGAGGAATGATTTTACATTACGAAAAAATTATATGGGATTCTTACAAATGAGCTTTAGAAGCCGAGAAAAAATAAATAGTTTTAAATATTTTTCTCAACATTTTTTTACTCGTATTATTCCTCTTCACGATAAAATTTTGATTAATAACTCATTACTGAGGGGATGAAATGCTGAAAAATTCCCTCGCTTACATTATGGAGTTCCGATTTTTAGTTTCTGAGAGATTTTAATCCATATCTTCAATGAAACTCGTCATCATTTTGTTTTTGATACTATTTTATCCATTTTCGTCTCTGTAACACGGCGTCGCATTAAGATACAAGTTGAAATAATTCCTCATTGCAAAGAGGACGAAATGAACATTTCTCACGAAAAAAATATGTAGGTATGATTTTTAGTTTTTGAGATATTTTAATTCATATGCTAAAACACTTCAATTAGTCGACTCCATCCGATTTTCTCAAAGCGTTAAACATCGGAGATCTGACGGCTCAATCTAATTCACTCACCACAAAGTGCAAAATGCACCAAAAGAAATTTTCATTTTAAAAACTAAAAATATTATTAAGTGTCTTAACCAAAAAAATATATTATGAAGAAATTCTAATGAGTCTAATCCTTTTAAAATCCAAAATGAATTTCATTACTTTAACTTTATTAGGTAATTTTCTACGGATGAAACACGGCCATATTCCTAGTACTATATTGCTAGTTATCTTAATAGTAAAGGAAAAAACAATTAATCTATTCTAATTTCCCATAAGTAATGAAATATGTTCAGTTATTACTAATATATAAATTGATTTATAGAAGACTACTAATATATAAATATAATATAAATAAATTTGAATTTTAAACACACGGTTATATTTATGATATTATTTATTCATTCTTTTATGCTATCAGGTCTTACAAATGCATACTTTATTATCTTCATGAAAAGTGGATAATCTTATTTTCAGCAGTTTTAATGCCTTTTTCTGGAGTGAAAACATAATGTATAATCTACATATAAATTTAAATTTGGAAAATATACATAAGAATTTATTATGTCTGTTTTTGGGGGATTCTTAATATGAAAATAAAATTATTTTTTCATTAATGACTTTTTAACCAAATATATTATATATTTTTCAAACATATCTTTTGGATTAAATGAAACTTATTGTTACTATATAACTTACTATATGAGCTTCTTATACTCACTTTACTGATTGTCGCGCTGCAACGGTAAGTGATGTATAATGTAACTGTTGAATACAGAAATACCCGTATCCCAAAAATCCAACACTTTTTTACGAAATCATCAGTTCCATCGAACGCTAATATTATGGCTTGGTGTGAATAGCAAATCATTTCAATAAATGTTGAAGATGTGATCAGTAGAAGTTGAGGAGCGTAGCAGTCGCTTATGTACCCGCAACATAGGCCAAGTTTCTCGTGTGCCCGACAGGACTTCTTAACAGAATCGGTTTTAACCGCAAACGACATGTTTTGGTAATGATTCTGTATAATACTGATGAGGGAATTAAACTGTATCAGAATAAATAGCGAAATGGACCAGTAGATGGTGTACACAAAACCTGCAAAAAGATACTTATATTCGGGTATCATCAATACCGCATGGCTGGCGAATTGGCAAGCTGTCATCAAAGCAATGGCCCATGAGACATGAATATTTGGATCAGGGGCCTTATGGCCAGTCAAGGCCTCCAAATCTAGGATAGTATGAAAGAACTTTTCTAACTTTTTCTTCTTGTAGCTTACCCACAACAGATGGCACGGTGGCACTAACAGAATGTGTACGGCTTGAAACAATTGCGAGTATTTAAATAACATTCCTCGAAAGAAGTTCTCTAGAGATAACTTGTATATAAAACAAACGGCACACACATTGAAGAACAATATCAACGCTGCAGATAAAATGAAGTACTTGTACGAAATGAATAAGCCTTCTTTGGAAATGTGAAAAGGGAAAATACAAAGCAGACGTGTGAGCCTGAAAGTTTTACCGACGATGTCATCGAAGCCACGACTTCGTCTCAACGTCATAGATAAATTCAAAGCTGCCTCCTGAGGAACTCAGTTTGGCCTGAACTCATCGAATGATTGCTTCTTAATCCGCTAAGAGTTTTATCGCTTGTTATGTTTTTTGACGTTTGAGGTAAACAAAGATCTGCGGCAGTAATTAATTCAAGTGTGTTTCTGTTTGTTACCAAAAGTCGGGTTTGTAACGATATTCTGCTAAAATAAAAATAAAAAATGCAAATTGATATTTGATATTAGGGATATTTTGTATATTCTAATACATAGGCCAAAATTTTGCTTTTCCTCACTTTTTATCATTGGATTCATTTTGGTGACTTGGAGCTAGGAATATTGAACAATAAGGTATTTTAACATACTCGGGGAAACATTTCATTTACTAGCAATATAATAATTATGGAATTGTTAAAATAACTTTTTTTTAAACTGAAAACTTCTTTAGAAGCATTTTGAACTTTTTTTTATGTGAGTGAATATAAAGAATATAAAGATTTCCGAAGTGTTGACACTCGGGACAAGTCGGTGAAAAGACGCAATGTTAGAGAGGTGAAAAGGAAAAAAAATATTGTCGAAAACCAAATGATAACGAGTTTAGTATGGATTAAAATATTTCAGATACTAAAATTGCTTAGGCCTCTGTGCTTGCATCCTTGCTTTCTTTAGCGCTATTCGTGCTCGGAAATGGACAATGCTTTTTTTTATTTATTTATTGATGATATTTACAACTGTACAAGTAAAAATACATTTAGTAAATGTGAACAAAAGAATATAGTAGCATGAAATCATTTGTTGAGAAACTACCCACTGGTAGCACTCTAAAAATGTATTTACAAAAGGAGATCTCGAGGCCATCTTCTTTTCAGACGCCTTGGGGGGTTTTCAGGGATCGAAAAGGAAGCAAGGTTAGAAACAAGAGGGTTAGGATGGTTTTGAAGTTTGTTATGGAAGGAAAGGTATCTGGATTGGGCCAGGTCAGAAACATAAGGAACATTAAGGTCGTTATGGATGATTTTGTTTGTGACAAAGTAAGGAGCTGTGAGGATTTTACGAAGGATTTTGGATTGTAAGGATTGGATACGAGAGGAATTCGATGGCTTAGTGTAGCCCCAGAGCTCAATTCCGTAAGTCCAAATAGGTCTTATTGTAGTCATGTATATGAGTCTTTTGTAATTGACTGGGAGCTTAGAGCGTTTGTCTAGTAAGTGCTGGAGTAGTCGGAAACGTCGAGCTGTTTCTTGTCGTTTCAGTCTGGTATGAGGATTCCAAGTTAGACGTTTGTCTAAGTGGAGTCCAAGGTATCGAATTTGTTCAACAGGGATAAGTGGGGTATTATTAAAGGATACTGTAGGACAAGAGGACATAGGTTTACGACGAAGGGTAAAGGTGATTTGATGGGATTTATTGGAATTTATTTTGATTCTCCAGTTTTGAAACCATTCTTCAAGGTTTGTGATGTGTGATTGAAGGATTTGAGATGCAATTGTTGGGTCGTTATTAATTGATAGGGCACATGTATCATCGGCATACGTGGTAATGAGAGTGTTAGGATGGGTTGCGATATCAGCTGTATAAACTGTGTAAAGGATAGGACCTAGGATACTACTTTGAGGAACACCAGCGGACTGGGAACAAAGGGATGAATAGGCATTATTATGATTTACTTTGAAGGATCTATCAGTTAGATAGGAACGGATAATGAGGAAATATGTAGAGTGTAGGTATTTACGGAGTTTGTAAAGCAGTCCTGGGTGCCAAACTCTATCAAACGCCTGTTCTACATCGAGAAAGACTCCCGTGCAGTACATTCCGCGCTCCAATGCAGAGGAGACAACATCCACCACACGATGGCATTGAGGGATAGTGGAATGGGATCTGCGGAATCCAAATTGATGATCTGGGATAATGTGATTAGAATCTAGGATGGGGTGCAGGCGTTTTAGGATGAGCTTTTCCAGGATTTTGCCTAGGATGGGTAAAAGGGAGATAGGGCGATAGGAGGATGGGTTTTCTGGTGGCTTTTTGGGTTTATTTATCATTTTGATAATAAATAATTTTCAAGGGTCAGGAAAGTATGTGGACCGCAGAACGGCATTATATATATACGTAAGGAATAGGATGGCTTTCCGAGGAAGCAGTTTTAGGATCTGGGATGTAATTAGGTCGTGTCTAGGAGCTTTTCGGGAAGGTAACCTTTGAATGATGTCGGATATTTCTGAAGGATGAAAGGCTTTAGGTGGAAGAGACATTTGGAGTGGGATATCCAGTTCTGCTTCAATACATTGAAGGTTATTTGGGTTAAGAATATCAGGGTGTGGATTAAAGGTTTTAAAGATGTGATGAGCAAAGATTTGTGATTTTTCTTCAACGGATTTGGACCAGGTTTGAGCTTCAGTAAGAAGTGGATGATTACAGTCTTTAAATTTCAGGAGCCTTTTAGTGGTCGTCCATAGTGATTTGTCGGTAGGTGTAAGTTTTTCAGTAAAATTTAGTAATTTTTGAATTTTGTATTTTCTAATTTCAGATTTTAGTTTGTTAGTCAGTTGGGTATAGTGAGTTTTACCTGTTGGATATCTGGTTCTAAGCCATTTCGATCTTGCTCTGCGTTGACAATGCTTAAAAACATATTCGCCCCTCTGAATATTCTCGCATTGAGGGGATTGGATATGTGCCTCCTATCGATAAGGATGTGATCGATTTGGTTCAGTATTGACCCATCAGATGTTGTCCATGTTCCCTTGTGGATTTTTTATGAGTTAAAAGAGTACTGCCGATACTAAGATCACGAGAGGTGGCAAAATTTATAACCATTACGCAGTTGCCATTACTTGACTCGTGCAGACTATGTTTACCTATAGTTGGGTGAAATATTGTTTCCTTGCCTACTTTTGCATTGAAGTCACCTGTGATACTTTTCATATCACATTGTAGACAGCCATCCACAGTTCTCTCCAAGAGTTCATAAAAAGTTCCTGTTTCGCCTTCTTCCGAAACTTCCGTGGTGGCATGCATACCTAAAATGGAATAATTACAAAATGTTTCCTGGATCCTTATTACACCAATTTTTGTGGTTACAGATCTGAACCCTATTACTTGTCGATATCTTCCATCTATGAGAAATAATGTGCCATATTCACGAGTCCTCTCATTGCAACTGTAGTAAATGGTGTAGTGCCTTTTTTCAATGATTCCCTGACCAGTCCATTGGATTTCTTAGATGACAGTAATGTGTAAATGATATCTGTCAATCTGTTCCAAGAGCAATTTCAGTGCTAAGGGTCTGTAGAGAGTAAGAACATTCCAGTATCCTCCATTATCCTAAGTTAAAGTTAAGTGGTTGTCGGGTTGTTTCCGTTTTTGACTATTAAGTTCCGACGGTTTTAGGTTTTCTGATTGGTTTAATTTCCTGTTGTGGGGCTATCAGCCCAAACTACATAATCTAGCCTGCTTTTTGTATATTGTGTGTGTGATAGTGTATGTGTTCCCCGAACCTGGAGGGCCAGTGGTTGACTCCAATACTGAGGTCGGGCGATGGGGTCAACGCATCCCTACGCCTAAACAAATTTCTTAACTTATAGAATTATTATTGCTGTTATCGGTATCTCAGCATATAATTTACCACAAATAATACGATTCCATTGTAAATATTCCATTTGAAAGCTAAATTTTGAGAAGCAGGCTATCATTACACAAACACATTATACTTTCATCACTAATATATTTTCACGAGTCTGGTTAGTTCATCATAGCCATAAGGTCTCGTCAAAATAAATTGTTTCGAAGAATGAGGTAACGATAGACCCGTATGAAAAAAAAAATCAATCAAACGTCAGAACTAACGCTGTGGTTCACATAAATGTTTAAAATTAACCTTAGAGTGCCTATTTCATTTATCTTAAAGTTTTATTATTTTAATTTATTTTTTAAAGAAAGATATGCACTGAATTGATTTTTCGAAACTATAGAAAAAATTTAATTACTTAAAATAAATTTTAAAAACATTTTTTTATTGTAAAATAGAGTCATATTTTTTCAGCACAAAAAAATCCAAAGTATAAGTTTTCATACAAGATCGTATTTAAAATTTTGTTTCTTATGAGTTTAGAAAATTTTATCTACCATCGTTTTTAATAAATACCGAAAGATGTTCATATTTATTTTCAGAAAACATGGAAATCTTTTGTTGTTCTTAGTGAACTCAACCGATCAATATAAAATATTTACGGTACCAGAAAAATGTCAAAATATTGAGAATTGGACCAATCGGAGTTTAATAAATAAATTTGAATTTAATAATTTTTAATCATATTAATGATTTTCCCCCTTCAAATCTAACAAAGGCGTACTTTATTATATTCATAGAGTTTATTTCGTTAAGCCTATCTTTTGTACGGCATTGACGTCATTTTATAATATATATGTTTTTAAATTGGTATACAGCAATTTAAACTAAACATAATGTCAACATTAACTTAACTTTAAATATAACTGAATGAACATGAATATGGCATTTTATATCAGCCTGTGGTACTCACTTTTTTAATTGTGGCGCTGCATCGGTAAGTGATGTAAAACATGACTATGCTATAGAGAATAACTCGTATTCCAAACATCCAACATACTTTTACAAAATTATCAATTTCATGTATAGCTGACATTATCGCCTGGTATGAATGGCAGATTATGCTAACGAACGTTGAAGATGTGAATAACAGAAGCTGAGGAGAGTAACAGTCGCTTATGTACCAGCAACATTGGCCGAGTTTCTCGTGAGCCCGGCAATACTTGTTAACGGAATCGGTTCTCACCGTAAATAACATGTTTTGATAGTGATTCTGTATAATACTGATGAGGGAATTGAACTGTATCAGAATAAATAGCGAAAAGGACGAGTGGATGTTGTATATAAAAGCTTCATAAAGATATTCTGAGCCTGAGGGTAATAGCAAGGCGGCGTGGGTAGCGAAATGGCAGGCCATCATCACAACTATCGGCCATGATATATGGCTATTTGGATTAAGGGTAGTATGGCCAGTCAACTCCTCCAGATCCAGGATTGTTCTGAAGATCCTAACTAGCTTTTTCTTCTTGTAGATGAGCCATAGCAGATTGCAGGGTGGCACCAATATTTCGTGCACAGTTTGCGAATAGTGTGATAACATTAGTAACCTTTTATTGAAGTAATTTTCTTCAGCCGTCTCAAACACAAATTTTAGCGCATACACATTGACGTAGACTACCAAGGCTACAGATAAGAAGACTTGCGTGTATGAAATGAATAAGCTTTCTTTGGAAGTGTAAAAGGGGAACATACATAGTAAGCGGCTGAGTTTGAAGGTTTTTCCGACGATGTCTTTTAATCCCCGACTTTGTCTGAGTACCATAGATAAATTTCCTTTCTCTACTGAGGATTCTGGTTTAGACTGGACTCATTGCCTGATTGCTTCTTAATCAACTAAAAGGTTTTTTTTTTAGTGTCTGATATGTTTCGTAACGTTTGAGGTAAACAATGATCTCCTGTAGCCATTAGTTCAAATATGTTTTTGTTTGTTGCTAAACGATGATGGAGGCGGGGTAATTTAGCGAGTTGTGTGCCCACATTGCCAGGTAACCTGATAAACTGAAGCCTATGAGTTCGAATCCTGGTATAGTACATCTAAGTTAAGTATGAGTGTAGTGGAAGGAAGCTCGCGCAGCTTTCTTCTACTCAAGTTCCACCTCTCCAAGACCTGTCTCTAGCTCCATTTTCCCTCTTCACCATAGCAACCACCTTATACCGGAAAAGCGTTATTCAATTTTCTTCAAACTTCACACAAATATTTATTACAGGTAGGGATTTTAATTAAAAATAAAATAAAACAATGAAAAGGATGGTTAAATAATCAAATTGAGGAAAATGTATATATGAATACGCGAGATTTATTATTCACAGAAGTCGATGTTATTCCTAGAATCTGTAAATTTAAATTTAACAAGAAATAAATCGTAAAAAAAATCAAGAAATAGATGGAAAATATAGAACAAAAATGAATCCGATACTACGTTATCAGATATTCAATAATGGGGAGGCGTCTTTTTCATTTACTTCTGAATGTAAACAAAGAGAATTGTTAACATTATGTACTGTTTTAAACTGTACTGTATTAGCTTCAATCAAATGAATCGCAGTATGTATCTTTTAGGAAATAAGAAAAGAAATTAAAAAAAAAAAAAAAAAAAAAAAAAAAACGATAAAAGAAATTTCTACTTGTACACAAAAAGTACGTTTGAATGAGTGGAGAAGATAAAAGAGTGGGGAATAGGCAGGAAAATGTTTTCCACTGGGAATCTCTCTCTTTTGACATTAATTCTGCATTGACTCTCCTGGCCCAGGAAAAACCGAAGTACGGAGAAACATAATTTTTTAAAATTACTAAATGATTTATTGACATTATGATTAATCCACAAAATTAAAATTTGAGCTTATTTAGTTCGTTTTAATTCATATATCAAATTATTATTTTTTCTTGATGGATTATAATTGGATTTATGTTAGACACTTAACGCCTAAAATGAGGAATTTCAACTCAATCCACAAGAAATTTTAATTTATTTAACAATTGGCTTGTAGTAGCAACTTATAGTAGGTCTATCTTTAATTTGCATAACGTGTTGCTGACTATTTTCTACATCTTGAATAGTTTGTTACGTACATTAGATTTTGAAGTCCGTTTAATAACATTATAGTACTCAGAAAGAGGCATACTATGGTGATCGTAGAGATAAAAAATAATTTACTGAATTGAAACGAGAAATGTTAAGGAAAATGTTGATCAAAATTCCACCCAATCAATGCTAGAGATTGCTATCGTCCCAAATGTGTCACACACAAGCGTAGAAATTTGCACAAGCTTGGCTATGTTTCCAGGCTTAATGTTTGGGTACCTCACACAATTTTTTTTCTCGAAAATCACAGACAATGTTATAACTTCAATACGACTTTAGCTATCTCCAAGAAATTTAGGGCCACACAACCTACATATAATGACATCAACATGACCTTTGTAAACAGATTACAAATGGAGATAAAAAAATAAAATTGTATAAGAAGTTTTTGTTTATTTATTCCTTATGTAGGCACATTAAATAAAAAAAAAACATTCATACGGCTTTGAAGAGCAATAATTTAGCTTTCCAACGGATTTAATAACATCGGATTTGGAGAACAATCTGAAGAGTTATGAATTATCGGAATGATGTTCTGTTCCACAAGACAACGCTAGGCCCTATACCTCATTGGTCAATCGCAATGAATTATCTAGCCTTGGATAGGACCTTTTGCCCCACCCTCTCTATTCACCGAACCTAGTTTCAAGTGAACCCCTTGAATTGAAAGAAATTCCAAAAAGAAGAGGACATCAAAAACTAATTGGATCAGTTATTTTAACAATAAACTCCAGATATTCTATGAACATGGCATTATGAAGATAGTGGAGAGATGTGAAAAAGTCATATTAAATAATGGTCAATATATTGTAGATTAAAACAAATTTTATATCTATAATAGATTAAGTTTTATTTCACTCGAAAAACCGAAAAGATTTTTGCTAACCCAATATATCAACTTTATAGTATAGGTTTAAAAACTGAGAAAGTGGTAAGTTGGTGAATTGAGGCAAATAGGGTTTTGAAAATTTTTATCCTAACTTCAAGGCTCAGATTGATTGTTTCTAAACCTTCCGCGGTACAGAGCATTAAAGCCCCAAAATTTTCGGTTATCTTGAAAATGCACGAGAAAGGGTCAAACCGAACTGGTGTTCTTAATTTTTGTTTTCATGATACACCGTAGTGTCTTGCATACTTTAATATATAAAATTCAATGATTTAGCAATAATTTTGAAAATTATTTTCTCCTTCATTAAGAAAAAATAAGCACATCCACCAGAGAAAAACCGGAAAAGATTTCATTCCTTGGCGTTGTTAAGGACTGAAATTTTATTTTGGCATGACTCTAAAAGTATTCAGTTAGGGTTAATAAAATCCACAAATCTTTGGAAAATTTCTTAATTATCTACAAAAAGAAAAAAATATCATTGAAATTAGATCATTCTTAGCAAAGATACAGCCACCCGAAACTTGTTCAATGCGCTCTTATTCTCTGGGACAAGATCTACCGCGCTGGGATGTCTTTGTTCGTCGTTGTTTTACCTTATCAGCGTTTATTACTGACTTTATATTATAGTTTATATTATTGCTTCCTAACTACCGAAGGTAGGGAAGCATTGTATTCGTGCGAGACGTTAAAAAAAATGTTGTGCTCAGAATCGAAAATTTTCACTTGCGTTTTATTTTTCAGACATCAAGGATAAAATATGGCTCGGTGTCTGTCGGTCTGTAGTCAAATCGATTTGACGGGCACATCTCCTAGTACCTTTCGTCTAATATTTCTGAAAGCTTCAGGTATTGTGCAGGTTGGTTGGTCCCATATCAATTTTATCAAATTGCATTCAGCACTTCCGCTTATGCGCTTACGCAAACGTTTTTTAGATATGCCAATATTTCAGAAAGGGCTCAAAGCTGGATGAAAGGTAGGTAATAGTGAAAATGTAACGTAATGCCAATTTTATTGAATTCTGTCCACTACTTTCTCTTTGATATGCGCAAATGTGTTTTCCTTAATACATCTATATCTCTAAAACCACTAGTTCGATTTTGCTCAAATTTGGAGGGAAGTTAGGGATTGGTAAACAGATAAAAAAGTAGGTATGAATTTTATCAAATTTTATTCAATACTCCTAAAAAAATATTTATGCTTTCGGATCAGTAAACGTATTATTTGAAATGCCTATAGTTTGAAAACAGCGTGTTCAATTTGACCCAAACTTGGAGGAATTTTGGAGGATCGTATAGAAATTGCCTAGTATGAATTTCATTGATTTCTATTTAATAATTATAATTAATATAAATAATTGTTAACAATATAATGGCAGTGAAATGTGAAAGGCACTGATCATATGGAGTGGAAGTTAGGTTAACACGATATTTTTATGTTGTTATGAAATTTTGGGTTTTATTCAAAGATTTAATTTATACTGTATAGTTTCGTTGATTCCAAACGTTTCTGGCATGATACTTACTGCCGTTACTTAGATTTCATGTAATTTTTAATAAATTTAAATTAATTTTTACTCCTACTTTGCAAAAAAAGAATAATTTTATTTGTGATTGTGTTTAGTTCTATTGAAGTTTAACTAACTCGTCGTGGCATCGAGTTTCTGTGTTATTTTTACATATATTTTTAAATTCCAGCTTAAATATTTTTTCTGACTGAAAAAAAGTATTGGTCTAGTTCTCTGAGAAATCAGCAAGTTACGTTTTTCTTATGGATGTTTTTTACCATTCATTTTTGGAGTGAAAACATGCCGATTAAGTATATATTACTACTGTTAGTGCAAAAAGTCGTATGTAAACATTTCTGACTTTTAATTCTATTTGTGCTAAAGGTGATAGTTTGTATTCTGCAACTGATAATAAAATTCTACTACTACGAGAAATAGCAGAGGGCAATAAATTATGAAATTATACCAAAAAATCATAAAGAAACAATTACTTTTTGTGCTTTCCTGCAAAGCACTCAATGTTTTCGGACGATCTTTTGCAATAACAATAGTGATATTCATGTTCAGTACGCACTGGAATTTTTTTAAAATCCCAAATGAGCAAATATGCAATCTACTTTTTCGGATCTTTTTAGCATAATAGTATTCGCCGATGAACAAAACTCATGGATATCAAACCCGTTTATGTTAAGGTATTACTTAATTTCCGAAAACGGCTTCTTCCAGAGATTTTATTATCACGCGAAAAATTTTAAACCTTGTAATATAGATATGTTTTAGCCAATGCAAACGGTGAGGAAGATATACTGACCTTACTTGCAGACTTTTTTTTTTTATTACTACTGACAATGTGATATGTTTAACATGATAGCTACTTAAATATTTCTTATATGAGTGAAAGTAAAATCATATCATAGTGGATTTACTGATTTCCATATACTGTGAAAATTATTCACGCTTCGAAACTAATGAGTGGTACCTATGAAGTGATTTGTAACAAATATGGAGTGATTTGTAACAAACCACGATGCGTTAACAATTTTTGGATTGTTTATATTATTTATACGGGTGTGTTTTGCTCAACCCTTAAGTTCTTTTGCGTATGTCGAATAGTATAGGTCCTATATCCTTAGTAAAATTAGTTCAATCGCTTATTTCGTTAGTTGAGGATCTATTGCCAGAAGTATTGGCAGTTGATAGAATTATCTGATCGTTAATCATATTTTTAGGTATGTATGTATATTTTAAGCGAATATTTTGTGAAATTATGCTTTTTGTACTGTAAAGTCTAACATGGCTCGATTCGGAGACAATTTAAAATTTTCTACTTTTAAATTTGAATTTCCATCGGGCATGTTGGTTGGGTCCATTTAAGGCATGGTTACAACCAACATGACTGGTGGAACCCGTAGAAGGCTCAAAAGTAGCTGGATGGGGATAAATCATGTTAGGAAAATATTCCGCGGGACACTCCTTTCACTCACGCTTAACAATGTCTTACTCTATACTCTTTTCCCGATAGCACATTCGCTAGTTGTTCATATTTCTAGCAGGTTTGAATATTCCCAAAAATAAGGTAAACAACAAATCTACTTCCCAAGATCAAATTAATGGATCTAAAACAAACATGATTGGAAAATTTCTCTATTTTTTCTAAAGAATTAAAAAAAGTTTTCTCTTCTCTCCAGCAATACAGCCTTCACTCTTCCGAACAAATCCCCAAAGCGAGAACACATATTTATTGCTGCAGTACAGTAGATATATCTCATGGTACATTTGTCGTTTGATGTAAGGCTCCCACGGGTAGTGTACGGCCAATACTAACTCGCTGTCTCGTGGGGACTTGCAGTCACTCCACCATGCCTAGCATTATTTAGCTCGCCGTCATATTATCCGGTCTGTGGGGAGGGAGTCCACAATCGCTATGCACATCCTTGTTTGGGCAGTCAAGATTATAAAAAAAAAACTCTTTTTATTGAATCCTGACGTTTCGGTCTTCATAACCTCCTACTCATTGTTTACTGCCATGATTCAAGAAAATAAATATCTTATCTAGCTCCTTTTCTATCGTTTCCTGATGTTGTCTGACTGTTTATACGTCTACTGTTTTATCCGTGTAGTTTAATATGGAATCGGGTAGAGAATTAATATGTGTTGGTCGATAGTCGGTTGTCGTAAGTCGTTGTGTAACTTTTTGTTTTTTACGTACCCGGGAGGTGCTTCTATTCGTCTTAAAATTTTGGAATGAAATAACTGTACTTTTTATAAGTGCTTATTTTTTGCTGAACTATAGGTTTAGGAGACCCGTATAGGTTTGAGTAGGTAAGCCTATATATTTAGTTTTGGCTTAATTTTCAATTTTGATTTGGAAAGAAAGGGAGTACAGTATTTTCAGTCTGTCTTTTCATTTTGACGTGTGGGCCCAAAGTCATTCTTCTTTCGTATATTAGTCGAAGGTAACATTCTGTTGTGGTGAAGGTCTTTAATCATTATCTCAGGATTTCTTTCTTCACGGAGCTGATAGGTATGGAATTTAACTCCGAAACATTGACTGATATCATCGCAGATGATACAATCTTAACAAAATACCATAACCCCAGATTAGCCTAACTGAATTTACAAAATCACTTACTAAATTTATAAAATGTATTCACTTTTGAAACTAAGATTAAATCATGACAAATCACAACGTATAACATTGAGATATTACACATGCCCACCAGTTTATATCAGAGAAAACCATATTTCTCTGACAAACCCAGTTGAGGATAGTAAAAGACATTTATTAAATTATTATCATATATGATATCTATACTTTATTTTAATATAAATTTAGAATTGGAAGATAAAACATACATTGTAGCCGAGCCTCTTTAGGATTAGGAGCTAGTTCATCGGATCTTGGGGCTGAGACCTTTTCTGCTTCCTCCGATTCTCTCGTCGGGCCTGAATGAACCTCAATATTTTGTTCTTACTAAATTACCCTATCGAATCATATACATCACATTAACATTTATTGATAGTTAGGATTTTTATGATGGATATAGAAATCAATGTCTTCGTTACTGTAAACGCGTACTTCACACACTGCTAGATATTATTATTAATTCACACTACAGGGAGTTAATATTCCTCCGGTCTTTAGCCCCCCCCCTCCATAACGCGGTAGCCGTGAGTACTGGCGATGAGACCGGCGTTATGTCATTACGAATCCCCGGGCGGGGCCCGACTGGCAGCGAGTTATAATTGAATTCCTCCTTAATGGAAGTAGTCCCTTGTCCTCTCCCAAGTCCCGCTCCTCTTTTAATAACTTTAATATCTTTCTGATCACAGTCTCCTTCTCTTACAGTTATAAGACTCATAATTCAGACCTTCGGATAGCGAAGCGTCATAGCCTAATCATTTAGTATGTTGGAATGAGTTGTGGATGGAGTGATTTGCAACAAACCACGATGTGTCAACAGTTTTTGGATTTCGGATTGTTTATACGGGTGTGTTTTGCTCAACTCTTAAGTTCTTTTGCCTATGTCCAATAGTATAGGTCTATAGTCTTTGTATTTCTTTAGTTCAGTCGCTTATTTCGTTAGTTGAGGATCTATTGGCAGTTGATTGAATTATCTGATCATTAATCATATTTTTAGGTTTGTATATATATTTTAAGCGATTATTTTGTGAAATGATGCTTTCTTTACTGAAAAATCTGATATGGCTCGATTCGGAGACAATTTTTAAATTTCAATTTCAATTTCCATCGGGTATGTTGGTTGTGGTCATTCAAGGCATAGTTACAACCAACATGACCGATGGCAACCGTAAGAAGCTAGATGAGGGATCTCCTCTACCCATTATAAATATCAAATCAGGTTAGGAAGGGACGCCGCTGAACATTCCCTTCCCTCACGCTAAACAACGTCTTACTCCTTACTCTTCTTGCCGACAGCACATTCGCTGTTTGTTCGTATTCCCAACAGATTTGTATATTCCACAAAAAGAATAAAAAAAAATAAATGTCCTTCCCAAGATTAAATTAATGGATTCAAAACAACATAACATTTATGTTTAACTTAATCTAAATTATTATTGATTTGTATTTTTTAAAATAATTTTGTTTCTATTTTATTCCCGTAACCTGAAAGTTAATAACCAAAAACCTATTTGTTGTTAAATTAGAAAATTTATCCTCTCTAACTCTAGTAAGGGATTGAGGCTTCGAGATTTAAATGCACTCCCTTTTTTTCACTCTATTTTTTAAAATAAAAGCTTTATCGATTGTACCGATGTCTTATCGATGCAGTCGATTTATCGAAAATCTTGAGGGAGATGGGATGTCCGAGCGTAATAACGCGTTTGAATACACGTGCTACCTGGCAATCTGATAAACTAAATATTACGAATTTTCGGTGCTGGAGCGTTTTAACCCCAGCATTAATCCCTCACCCTCTCTCCTGGCCGTATAGTAAAAAAGACGAGGAGAGGAGAAAAAAAATTATTGCAAATGTTGATACTGCTATTAAACAATGCCTAATCAACCTCATACTAACCTGATTTTAAATTGAAAAGACCTTTATAAATTGTCCATAGTATTTGAGTTACTCAATCCATTGTGCTTGAAACAATTCATTTGTATCCTAAAATTATTAAGCGCATCGTCTCGAATAGTTCTTCAGTAAGGCGAGAAACGTCATACATGAAAATTTAAATCTCCTATACATGAAGTCAAATGTCTCTAACTGGAATATTTCAATTAATTATTTGCTCTGCATAAAATAAAATTGAGTAACTTTTTGAGAACAAAAACCGACTGCAAAGTAAGATCAGTAGAACTTATTTACCATTCTACTTCTAGAGGAAACAATTACATACATTTATTACATATATAACCTTCTCTATGATTTGTTGTTTGGGAATACAATTTAGAAGAGGGATAATTTTAGAACAATATCCTGTCACGCAATAACGTACGCCTAAGCGAAAGAAGTAGACGGAATTTGATAAAATCAATGTTGGAAAATTAAATTATCAATCCTCACTATCTCCGAATTTGTCTTCAAATCCAATCAACAACAATATCTGTTTTGGTCGTCACGTGGATTAGAATACCGAAAAATATACCGTTTTAAAACTTTCAACCTGGATTTGACAAGGTTCTAACAGACATAAACTTTATTTTAAGTAGAATGACTTTAAAAAAATGAAGTTCTGAAAATAAAAGTAGTGTTAATATTACTAAAGAGTGATAATAACAATAAAATATTCAATTTTCATATATTCTAACTGGTTTATCTAAAAGTAAATAAATATATTGAATTTCTCATCTCTATATATTCAATTTCAGTAATATATAATTCATGATTAGAATAACTTTTTGATAAATAGGATACTGAGCAGTTTCAACATTGTTTTATTGCATTGACCGGTTTCTGCTTCCTAAATATTGTAATTAATTCCTCGGCTTAATACCCTACTCAGTAGAATTATTAAACAATTGTTTATAAGAGATTCTATCTTACTTAAGCCTCTCTCTCCCAGTTTAAGCAGCTTACTCAGATTTATCTTGCCACTATTTGTTTCGATTTTCCTCTGCTTGCTACTAATTAAAATTATTTCTATATCAATAGCTCTGTCTCATAATTCAGTCAATAGGCCGTGATCTTATTTGATTGATTTATTATTAATATTATATATTTATTTTTTGTCGCTACAAAGAAACCTTTCTCGGAAAAAAAGAGAGAGCAGGATTTACCAGTGATCACCAAAATAACATGTAAAGCAAAAGGAAAATAAGGTATTCTAAAAATTGTTAATGAATTCACGATAATGGAAATGAAGTTTTACTAGTAGTAGTTTTTTTTTTATAATCAAAAACAATATTTGTTGATAAAATAGAAGCTTTTACAAACAGAGGTAAAAAAAACAAAAACGACGGTACAAACTCTTTTCATGGGAAAGATAGATTAACTACATTTTAAAGTGGTGGTATCGGCTCAGAACTAAATATTTTCAAGGCCGTCAAGGTCCACCGTAATTTGTCCACCTCTTTTTTCACTTCCCTCTTTTCAATAAAAGTCACCTGTTTTAAAACGATAATTTAGGTAATATATTTCAAGATACATATTATTGTCATATCTTAACATGAACTAATTTTATCGATTGCATTGAGTTAAGAACAAGCAGAAAAATTAGTTTTTACTATACCTTAAAAGATAACATCGTTCGAAATTTACAAATTACTCTCTTTGCCCATTCGTTTCTGGCCTTGCCTTAATTGTAATGTGATGCCATACAAAGTGTACAATATTTCTTTTTCAATAAGGGATAAAAAAAAAAAAAAGTCTGCCAAGTAAGGTCAGTATAGCTTCCTCACCGTTTCCGTTGTATATTACAAGGTATACAATTTTTCGTATGAGAATAAAATCTCTGAGAGAAATAGAATCGGAATAGCCGATTACAGTTACCCTTCAACATTCAACAAAAGAGGGTCGTATTTGAATATTTCATACTTGATTATGCTTAATAAAAAAATAAATAAATAAAAAAAATGCGTACTGAACATGAATTTCAATACTGTTATTTCAAAAGGTCTTATGTATAAATGTATTTATTGTTTTACAAGAGTGCATAAAAATTCAATATTTCTTTATGCTTTATTAGAATAATTTCATATTTTATTTTCATCTGCTAATTTCCATAGTAGCAGACTACTTATACCAGTTGCAGACTACAAAATATCACCTTTAATACACATAGAATTAAAGTTGAAAATTATTACATACGAACTTATGCTCTAATAATAGTATATACATTACCGAATCAAGATTTAATTTTGGAGGAGGGGCTTCAGCACGAAAGATTTATATATATATATATATATATATATATATATATATATATATATATATATATATATATATATATATATATATATATATATAACGATAATTAATTTGAAAAAAACCACTGCAAATTATTTCTCTTTGGTATATTATTTCCAAACAATTATACATATAAAGTAACATTAAATACCTAGTTATAAATAAAAATAAATAAAAGGTGATTCTAATTATTGGACTAAAATTTTTTTTAATCATTAGTAATATGCTAAAAAAAATAGCATTACTTCAGTAACACATTCAGAAATCAAAAAAAAGATAAACCTTTTGGAATAGCACATCTAAAAAAAACTAGGGACCATATCTTTGCTCCTAATTGTCCGATTTTGACGATTATTTTTTTTTTTTTAGGAAATTCCGTAAACTTCTAAAAAACTATATACAATATTGACATAAATGTGTATACTTCTTGAGTTATTCGGAATTTAATTTTACCATCCCTCGTAACTTTTTTTGAGCTTCTTTTCGTTGAAGTATGTAGTATAGATAAATTTAGAGGGCGTAGAGAAAATGACTTTAGCGAAGTTTCATCAAACTCGGTACATTCGTTTAGGCGCTACAGTCTATAGCAACGCAGGTTTTTCGGCCGCCATTTTGAAACTAGAAGGCGAATAGTAATGTCGTTGAAGGAGGATGATCCTCGGGTGATCTCTGATTTTATATCCAAATTCGAAAAAAATCGGTCTAGTAGTTTCAGAAAAAATGCGCGGACGGCGGATGGCGGACTAGTAGTGCACATATAAGAGAAAGTGCTGGACGAAATTCAATGAAATTGACACTACATTATTTTTTCACCAAAGTCTACCTTTTATCTAACTTTGAGCCAAATCGAACGAGCTCTTTCTGAAATATTGGCATATCTAAAAATATACGTTTGCGCGTGCGTAAACGGAAGTGCTGGATGGAATTTGATAAAATTGATATGGGACCATCTAGGCACCAATCAGCATAATCCCTGAAAATTTCATGAAGATTGGATGAACGGTACTAGGTGATATGCCCGTCACATCGATTTGACTACAGACAGACAGACAGACAGACACCGAACCAAATTTGATCCTTGATGTCTGTAACGTAAATTTTCGATTCTGAGCAAAAAAATTTTTTTAATTTCTCGCATGAACACAATGCTTCCCTACCTTCGGTAGTGAGGAAGCAAAAATCCTGAGAATTTTTCAGAACTAATATTTTATCATCACAAAATAGAAAAACATTTTTTTTTTCTCTTTTACTATTTATCAGCACCTGTCATGGTATTGGCAATAAGCAGATTTAAACTTATGCACCTAGATTTAGACCCGTAAACTTCGGTTTATGATCTGGTTGCTGAGCAACACGTATTTTACACACGTACTTTTACGCTCGCTCAGTCATTCCGCCCGCCAATAAAGGTTATAAAAATATGTAACCACCTAAGTTAATTCTTCAGAATTTGATGGAATCTGTTAAAGTAATCCCTAGCAGTCTTCCAGAGATATCTTCAAATAAATTAGGAAGATCTAAATCACAGAGTAAAAGACTAAGCCATTAATTACAAAAAAAAATACCCTAGTCAATTCCTTATATTCACGGTACATGAGTTCACAAACATAAAAATCACAATGTGTGATAAAATATTTAAAAACATATTTTTATGCATTCTATTGTATTTTTCATACTTTTTTCTCCTTTTATTATAATCATGTATTTAGGTTCATTTTGAATATATTTCTCGTATACGGTTTCCTTTTATTTTATAGTCTTCCAAGGTATTGATAATGTATTAATGTATGTATTCTTCTTTTTCATTTCTTATATAACTTTATATTTCTTTTTTATGTTTTACATTTTATTCTAAGATTCCCATTGTAACACTTTTGTCACCCCTTTTTGATTATACCTACTTCATCATTCCACACTTTGTAACGGTTTTTATTATTTATCTCTTAGTTCTTAGTCATTATTCTAACAATTTCATTTTACTTTATATTTATCTATTTTATTTTTCTAATTTTTTTATTTTATTTTTTTATTTTTTATTATCTTTTTTACCATCATTACTTATGTTTCTCATACCTTGTTATCTGGTTATTTTCTTAGCCCTGATGAAGGCCTGAACTTCAGGTCGAAACGTCGGCATATGTAAAAAATAAATATTATCATTTATTTTTGCCTTCCTTTTTGACTGAACACCCCAACTATTCTTCTCTTCATTATCCACGACAGTCAACCAATTACCAATTATGTATGTATTCTTCCATTTACAGTGGTTTGCTTAGCCGTGAAGATGAAAGCCTCAAAACTTCGACTTTTTCAAGACTTTTTTTTTTTTTTTTTTACAGAATCCTCGCTATTTCTGGAGTTCGGATAGTAATGAGTTTTAATGATAGAACAAAATCAATTCGAACGCAGTGGCAAGGTCGAGTTTCATTTCGTGGATCGACCACGAAATGAATTTCAACCCACCCAGCCCTGATTTAAACTTGTGGCGATTGAGCGGACAACGCCTCCTCAACACATTCCATCATGGCCCCTGAACACGACCTACAACTTAAACGCAGCCATCAGAAGTTGCAATTACCATTATAAGTCTTTGATAATTAATCACCAGGTGTGCTCCCCTCACCACCTCCTCCTTTAACACCCCTCCGCAGCTACTGAGAGGCCCATTAGAAGGATCATAATGGCTGTTTTGTTAATCCAAGGAGAACAAAAGGGGGGGTGCGATGATAAGGAAATTCACAGAAAAAAATATGAGATATTAAATGAAACTTTTTTTTCAACTGCGACACGATAAAACTTCTCCCTCTGGCTGCATTAACAAGTCCTTTGTCGGCTGTCCCTTTTATGCCCTACTAAATCCTAGGCTAAATGAGCCCTTAAAGTATTTTTATTGTTATTGGTCTTTTGTTCCTATATCATCCTAACCCTACCAGAGATAAACTAACATTAATTTCTCTATCTGTTCTGTTTGAACACTTTCGGTTCAGCCATATCGTAACGACCGGTTCGAAGGTTATAAAGTTTAATGTTTTGTTCAATAATAGTCGCCACTACGCTGAAGTATTCAATGTGAAAATAAAAAAAGAAAAAAAAACTTCGCGTTGGATATTAAACTTCCATGTGTTTCTGGGATTCCTCCGGGTCAAATGCCGTAACAAGAATTGATATAATTTAACAAAGCGATTTGACTGTTATAAACTACAAAAATTGTTTTAGAATTATAAGGATATTAGCGAGGAAGTACAGTAAGCGAGTAAAGTTGAATAATTATAAATAAGTTTTACTTATTGAAAGTTAACACTGTATAAACACACCACAATGAAATGATACACTGAGGAATTAGTAGCTATAATATTTTGATATACCATCACTTTTTCACTAAAATCCAACTATACTTAATTTCAAGCCAAATCGAAAGAGATATCGGACAGAAGCTGAAATATAGACGTATCTAAGAAAATACAGTAAGGTACACGACGACACTAAGTATCATTGGGGTTTTCCTTCAGATAGATATGGAACCAATCTAATTTGCTCTTTGATGTCTGAATCATAAAAGATGGGTGACCATTTTTGAATTTGAGGACAAATAATTTAAACCTCCTAGAAGAACACGAAGCTTCCGATTACTTTCGATAGAAATAAAATAATATGATTTTATATATGTGTATACTTGTTAATAAAATCGGACAGTGAGAAGCAAAATTTATTTCAATCTAGTGAATTTTTTCTCGCTTCACCATCTAATTTTGGGACAGCTGTTAGTAGCTGTATACTTTTAAGGCATAGCTTCTGTTCGTTTATTCTTCTTTTTTATGACATGACTGTAAATCTGATGATTTTTGATGACATAATCTATTATGTCTACGGGTTCATGCTCCTTGTTTTTCTAATTTTAATCATTGTTACAATCTGTGTTACTATTGTATACACGTATTTCCTGCTTAATGCAGAAGAATATCGATGGTAGTGGACAAGTTTTCTGGAGGCTGGTTCAACCTCAGTCTTTATTCATTTTTATTATTTCTTCTTTAAAACTAAGATGTACGGTATATTTCAAAGAGACTTTAATTATGGATATATGTCCCTGTTTTCGTTAGCATTAGGCTTAATGTGTGGAACAGGAGACTACCTGGGCACTTCCGTATTCGTAAGGAAAATATATTCTACTGTAAAAAAAAAAAAAAAAAAAAAAAAAAAAAAAAAAAAAAAAAAAAAAAAAAAAAAAAAAAAAAAAAATTATCATTCCCTTAGCCCTCTTGCCGAACTATCCTCAGATCATAGTCCATTATTACTCCAATTATCTCTAGCTCCTATTCCTAAGTCTTCTCCACCGTCCTTCATCAGAGGCCCAGTTAACTGGAAACTCTTTCACCAAATTCTTACCGATAAAATTGACCTCAGAATTATCCTGAAAACCCCAGATGACCTTGACAATACCGTACACTTTTTTACCACCAGTATCCAACAAGCAATCTGGACTGCTTCCTCTCCAAACCACTCCTCAAGAACTCCTAAGAAAAATAAGTTACCTTAATACCTCATAGACCTAACCCATACCAAACGCCGTGCCAGATTATTATGGCAACGTACTAGACACCCCACCGATCGTCAATCCTATAATTATTTTTGCAAAAAACTAAAGATAGAATTGGCCACCTTCAGATCCCAATCCTTCAACTCCTACCTCACTTCCCTCTCTTCTCATGACAATTCCCTATGGAAGACCACTAAACATATCCTAAAACACTATCATATATCACATCCTCTCCGTCGAGGTGATGGCTCTTGGGCAGCATCTGACGAAGATAGAGCCGAAGAATTCGCCAAACACCTTTCCCTTACATTCACCTCTCATCCAGAATCCAATCCCACCCACACGTCAGCAGTAGAGGAATTCCTTAATTCACCCATCCCACTCTCCTTATCGCCTAAAGCAGTTAATCCTTCTGAGGTCATATTCCTCTTACAAAAACTACCTACCCGTAAATCACCTGGATACGACCTCCTTACCTCTCAGATCCTTAAACAACTCCCTCCTAAAGCTGTCATATTCCTTACATACATATACAATAGCATCCTACGAACCACCCACTTTCCTCTTTTGTGGAAACATTGCACTATTATCCTGTTTCCGAAACCAGGCAAACCTCCCAACACCTCAACGTCCTACAGACCAATTAGCCTTCTTCCGATTCTCTCAAAAATCTTTGAAAAGATCCTCCTGAAACGCATCCTACCCTTTATAGAATCCCAAACTCTTCCTTCCCATCAGTTCGGATTTCGTTCACAACACTCTACAGTCCAACAAGGACTCCGAGTGGTTGATCATATTTCCGTAGCATTGGAAAGCAAGCAATATTGCTCGGGTGCATTTATGGACATAGCTCAAGCTTTCGACCGGGTATGGCACGCCGGGCTTCTTTCCAAGCTGAAAAACTATCTTCCTCAGTCCTTGTACCTTGTTCTCCGTTCCTACCTCTCAGATCGTACCTTCCGAGTTAGTTGCGGTACTGAATTTTCGCATTGCTATCCAATTGAGGCAGGTGTTCCTCAAGGTAGCGTATTGGGTCCCGTCCTTTACATCCTCTTTACCGCCGATATCCCTGTCCATCCCGATACCTTCCTGGCAACTTTTGCTGATGACACCGCCATTCTATCATCCGACTCAGATCCCAACATAGCATCCTTAAATCTCCAAAACCACCTCACCTTGATTGAGCACTGGTGTAATAACTGGCGCATTAAAGTTAATGAATCTAAATGCCAACATATTACCTTTACACTCCGACGCAGTTCCTGTCCACCAGTACACTTTAATTCCATCCAGCTTCCTTACTCAGACACAGTCCGGTATCTTGGCTTTCATTTAGACCGAAGACTAACGTGGAACCCACATACTAGACTCAAAAGACAAGAACTCAACCGACGATACGGCCAGCTATACAGACTACTAAACAGAAAATCCAAACTTTCTATTGAAAACAAATTACTTATCTACAAAACAATACTGAAACCTATATGGACATACGGACTTGAACTGTGGGGGACAGCAAAAGCTTCTAACATCAAACGTATTCAATCCTTTCAATCTAAAGTCCTTCGAACAATAGTTGATGCTCCGTTCTATGTAAATAACAAAATCCTACACCATGACCTTAATATCCCATTTGTCCTAGACCTTATTCCAGAAAAATTCTCCAAATTTCACCAGAACCTTACCTATCATCCAAATCCCCTTGCACAATCTCTATCCAGCACCACCCATCCTTACAATCCTCCTCGAAGGTTGAAGCGGCAGTGGCCCAGAGACCTTTTGTAAATAAGCATCTATTGGAGTTTTGGCAATGGCCAGATCCTCCTCTCAAGCCCGAGTGTGTATGATTAGGTTAGTTCTTTTGTTTATATACATTTATTTTATTTTATTGTATTTATTTTTATTTTATTTTATTGTATTTATTATTATTAAGTTTCTGTATTATTTTTTTTTTTATTGT
This sequence comes from Nezara viridula, assembly GCA_928085145.1. NCBI lineage: Eukaryota > Metazoa > Arthropoda > Insecta > Hemiptera > Pentatomidae > Nezara > Nezara viridula. Next base: position 61,154,353 of record OV725080.1, on the reverse strand, counting down.
AAATAGAGTGTGAGTGTGCTTTCTCTGAACACTATTATAAATGTCCTTGATGTGACAGAATGTAATATTTCTAAATAAACAAATATAGTAAAAAAAAAAACTGTAAAAATTTATTATTTCATAAATATAAAGATGTATGTCACTGTTTGGGGAATTTACATTATAAAGCTGTGCACAGATAGACATCAGAATGCGAGTGCAGTTGGAAAGTCATCAATAGACGCCAGAAACCACTGCCCTCTCCTCTGAAAAAAAATAATAAAAGATACATTTAGTCAGAAAAGTCATACCAATGTGAATAATTTAATTTGTGGACTATTGTACAATGATCGATATAAAAGAAATTTATCATATATTAGATAAATATTCATTCTCATTTTTCTTTTCTCCTGTAATAATTTTTTTATAATAGATATAAGTTTTTAAATATTATATAATGTATGATATTTAATTTGGTTCCTGTTAATTTAAATTTCTAATACATTGCATATGTTTTGTTCTAATGCGCTTAAGGATTTTTAATATTTTCTGTCACTCCCAATCCCGCTATACTTTCTTGGTCTCTTGATTGGAAACAATTGAACGGACATATATTGGAGTACTCTCCAATTAGCAACAACTCAAGGTAAAGCCAATGGAAGTTCCTTAATTGGTTCAAAGGGACTCGCTCTTGAGTCCATGTTTGATTTCAGCCCTCTACATCTTTGTTATATTTGGTTAATTGTTCTTTTCTAATTAGTGTAAAAAGTAAAAATAAAATAAAATTTTCAATTCTAAAGATATGAGGGTTATTTTAACACAGAAATATTATTGAAGCTACCCTTGAGTGTAGTTTCTCTTCACGTTTGTACATGCCATATTACCAATTCACGTTTAATTGTTGTATTTTATTAAATACATACCCGTACCATTACAATCCATGAAGTGGTTCTGTATTTTGTTAGGAATAGTATTGTCCAACTACAATTCTTGGTCTTGCCTACTCATTCTTGGCCTTGCGCAAGAATTTCGCAAGAGTCTTGCAGTTACCTATTAGCTTATTGCTATTTATTAAACATGCAAATATTATTAACTATTTTGCCTTTATACACAAACATTTTTTTTAAACATTTTTAATCTTGCAAAATGCATGACCAAGGCTGATTTTGTGCAAACTAGAAGTACAGTTTCAAGGCCAACAGTTCCTAGATCACGCTCAGTCACCAGGTTTTTCCCATAATTAGTTATTTAATTAAGAACATCGATTTTATAGATGCTGAGTGTGCCCCAGGAGTTTTCCTGACCACAATTACTTGTTCTCAGATGGATTCGAAACCAGGTACCGTCAGCTTGGGAAGTCAGTGCTTACCTACTGAGCTACTTCGCTCCTTCTTTTCGTTAATACAGTTGTAAATTTAAATAAATAATGTTGTTTTTTTTAAATCCTACAGTTGTAAATAATTTTAAAAAATGCTTCAGTATTTTTTATAAGATAATTCTGGCGCAGGGTATTAATATCCCTTCCGTTTTGTTGATTAATAATTGTGGCAGTTCTTAAAGCTCTAACACAATTTTTCCGCATTAACTCTTGATAATGAGAAAAGCTTTTAGTGAGTTAATTGCTTTTTCTCCGGATTACTGAAGGCCTCTGGGGAAGGGATGATGGTAGCTATTTATTTTCCGACTGGTGACATCGCCCCAGCCCCAGCTATAAGAAATAAATAAACACCGATGGCCTGGCTCTTTCATTGTAGTACAGCGAATTAAGTTCTTGTACAATAATGTAACACAACGTCAAAAAATAATTGTATTAATTTAATTATGTGATATTTTTTTTTTTTTTTTGTCTCTATAAAATATGTATTTGCGCCTGTCAACAATAAGTTGACAATCAGCAAATGTGATGGCGATAATGATATAATGACATGACAGGCATGGGGAAGGAGAGTACTCAGCAGTACCTCTTCCCTAACTTGTTCCAATTACTTAAGTTGTCTAAGGAAGGAGATCCCTCATCCAACGCCTTTTTAGTCTCCTGCTCATGTTCTGAGGTATGTAAGCTGTGGCCATGTCTCTTATAAGTCTGTTATTATGTCCATTTAAATTTGTGTAAAATCGTTGATATAGGGTCGTTATATGTTGGTCAACTGTTGGAAAGTGGAGGTCAGTATGTAGAATTTTGTTAGTCACTTACCAAGGTGCTTTTGTTTTGAGTCGCAATAATTTTGATTGGAACGTTTGAAGTTTTTGTAGGTGGGTCTTACAAAATTAAATTACATTTCATAGAATTCGAAATAACACTTTATGTTGATTGTTGTTATAAAATACTTTATTATATTATAATAATATGGTATTATTTTGTGATGAACAAAATTGCGCTATCCAATGGAAATGATTTGCATATAACATATCATCCCTATACCAACCCTTTTGATATTAATTATAGAAAAATAAATATGAAAAATTATACTATCGGCAAAAATTGGTGATTAGAATCCGATGGTTGATTATTGATAATCATCCTCACACTTGTAGAAATGGCAAGCCAAAGTCTATCCTTGTATCTCAAAATTTTTAAAATACTTTATTAAATTATTACTTAATTAATTTTCCCGTAATACAAACATAATTGGTTATAGAATATTATTATAGTATTGTGATAAAGTATTAAGTAATGTATCAAGCAAGATCAAAGAAAGTGTTATTGATCAATTAATAATGAATAAAAAAAAAGTATATCTTAAACTTCTATTCCTAACAGCTTTTCTTTTTTTTCCTGTACATTATTGCGAAAATTGAAGATAATGTATACATATGTTAATATTCTCTCATTTAATTAACTAAACAAAAAAATAGCTTATGAATTAGAAATTGAAAGAAAAATAAAACAGAACAAAAAAAATAGTACTACAAGTGATCACAAATTGATAAATGTGTCATACTTTCTATCATTGTAAATGATCGTTGATTTAATATGTATATTTTTATTTAAAAATCGAAGATGCCATAATTTATAATTATTTATAAGTACAAACGTCTTCAGAAATGTACTTAGTGAATTTTATTTTTTTAGACTTATTAATTAGGGTCCAACACTTTTCAATATTTACTGTTCAGACATCCCACAACATTCTGAAACACTGTTGACTACATTTGCTGATGACTCGGCAATATTAACATCTAACAAGGACGCAGCTAAGGCTTCTCAGGTACTTCAAGAACACCTAGATGACATAGCTTGTTGTGCTGAAAGTAAGAGAATAAAAATGAACGATTCTAAGAGCCAATTTGTTTCATTCACTCTTGTCCTCCAGTGTTCTTTAATAATATCGCTCTACCTCCTTCAAAAACTGTACGATAGTTGGGTCTCCACTTGGGCAAACGACTGACATGGACATACCAAACATAAAACAAAAAAGAAAAGAACTTAATCAGCGATACAGACTTCTGTCTAGGCTACTTGACAGACGTTCTAAATTATCTATTTACAAAGTCCTCATTAAGCCACTTTGGACATATGGGATCGAACTATGGGGAACAGCAAAGAAATCAAATATAAAAATCATCCAGTCATTTCAGTCAAAAGTCCTTCGGAAAATTGTAGACGCACCATTTTATGTTTCAAACCTCACGTTACACACTGGCTTTAACTTTCCTTTCGTCACGGCAACTGCCACTGACCGCTTAAATAATTTTCATGGCAGACTGACTCTAAATTCAAATTCACTTACTCAACCTCTATCCACTGCCACAAATCCATATAATCCGCCCAGAAGACTGCTGAGGCGCTGGGCAAGAGACTTATTGCATTGAGCTACTTGCTGCATTATCTTTTTTTTTTTTTGTGTGTGTGTGTGTGTGTGTGTGTGTTACTATGCTATTATGTGTTATTTTACTACTGTCTTTTTTTTTTTTTTTTTGTCTTTTTGTTTTGTTATTTTTTTTTGTTATTATTTTTTTTATTGAGTATTATAACAATCTGTCTCTTGGACATTGGTTATAGTGAGGTAGGATGACATTCACACTATATGTACAAAAAGTATAATAAAAAGAACAAAATATTAATCAAAAGTATATACAATAGATAATAAAATAAAATAACCAAAAAAATAAGAAAATTAAAACTAAGCAAAAAAAAAAAAAAAAAACACATGCATACCTATATACAATCAGGCGAGGGAACTCCAGGATAACCGTGCGCTACTCTCCCAACCGCGTCACTGGTACTAAAGCCAGCGGAGATTGATCGAGAGCACTTTAGCCACATGTTTTGTTATTACTATTCTTTTATTTTTTTGTTGCTATCATTTCTTCATCTTGATATCATATTTGCTGAATTCCGAGGTAAATGGCAAATTTATTGTGAGCCATAAATATGTATAACTAATAAATAAAATAAAAATTAATTAACATTACACCCATCAATAATATTATAATGTTCAACGATTAATGTATTAATAAATTATACTGTTGGACAGATGAGAGGGATGAGAGGGGAGGGACGGGCCTGATGCCCGGCGATGTCCCGGGACTGGGGGCGGACTGGGGCCCCACCCCCGCCTCCACTCGCCGCCTCCTGGGCACTAGACATGGACCTCAGGCACCACATCCAGCACTGCGCCTGCACCTGCAACCACCTCGGCTACGGCAACTACATGGACTACCAGGTCAGTAGTAGAGCTAACATTTTTCTATTTATACTAATAATACTAGGTATTTTATACAGGAGTATTGCCAAGCAAAGAGGAAAATATTTAAAGGAGTGATAGTAGAGCAACAAAAATTCATATAAGAACCATGATCCAATTTTCGGCAGAAGTGGAGGATTTTTTTAATTTTTTTATTCATTGATATTTACAACTGCGGTGCACGCTAGACACAACTTTCACTTACCGATCTACTTTGAATAGAAATTATTTTCTGGCAATGCTGGGCTATTATAAAATTTTTTGAAGTGCATTTTAAACGGAGCTAAAGCTTACAGATAACAAGTCATTAAGACCATTATAATTACAAAATGTCTATTTAATATATCGACGACGGGCAATAAGAATCTATTCACTCTATCTGCTTTTATAAACCATAGAATGACTAACTCCAATTTCAACATTTTTGAGTGATGTCATTTTAGTGATATTTATAGTTAAAAAAGTTATCTATGCAGACAATGAGTAAGTTGATTCCAGAGGTGGTGATTGCTGTGTTGAAATATAGAACTGAGAATAAATTTAGGTACTACTTTCTTATGAAAGATGTTCTTAGGAAAGACACTTTATTAAATATCTGTAGGAAAAAGGTTTTTTTAGTCTCAACAATTAAAAAGATATATTTTAAATTTATCCAAATTTTCACCTCTTCAGTGAAAAAAACTAGAGATCATATATTTCCTTCTAATTGTCCGATTTCAACAATTTTTTTTTTTTTTTACGATTCAATAAATTCAATTCAATAAACTTTTAAAAAACCATAATAATACAATATCGACAAAAAAGCGTATACTTTTTAAGTTATTCGGAATTTAATTTTAACATCCCTCGTAACTTTTTTTCCAGCTTCTTTTCGTTGAAGTTATATAGATAAATTTAAAGGGTATCGATAAAACGACTTTAGCGAAGTTACATTGAAATCGGTACATCCGTTTAGGCGCTACAGTCTGTAGGAACGCAGGTTTTTCTGCATTTTTTTTTTTCTGCTATATTAATTTATCGAATTCTTTCAAAAGTTATATATAGCATTTTTTTGTAACTCTGAATAATGCGAAATGGTTAACTTTTTAAAATAAACCATATTAAAGGTACTTTAGAGGAAGACATATATGAACATTGGGCATTTAAGCCCTGTAAAGTGACATCAACGGGATAAAACCTAAATGATATTAAAGACCACTTAATTATATAATGATACACCGAGTTAGATCAAAATCGTTTTTGAGGAAATTGTAAAAATGTGTTTCAGCATTCATATAAAGTGGCACTTCCGATTAGCCGATTTTAACGAAAAAGTTGCTGTCACATCCGGCCCATATCCTTAAACAAACCTTAAATACTTAATATTAGTTTCGTACTACTTTTCGTTTATGAGATAGACTGTTAACACACACACACAGACAGACACATACACACAGAGACCATTTTGCGACACTTGGTTGTTTGAACTCAGGGGATCTCAAAACATGTATTTCCGTTGAAAACTGAGATTCCAAAATTTTCTCGATCGCAATACTTACCCTTACTATATATTACATATATACGTAAGTGAACGTAAAAATACAACTGGTAAATGTGCACACACAGTAATAATACAATCACATGAAAACGCTTGTTGAGAATCTATCCATTGGTAGCACTCTAATTGGAGGAAATTAAAGATGTATTCTACAAAAAAAAAAAAAAAAAAAAAAAAAATTCTAGGCATACCTTTTCTGTTATATATTAATATAACTGATTGTTATTGAATCAATATGTGTTTTATAATGGTGTAGTTTGAAGTATAAAAACTGAATTAAAATTTGTTTGCAGAATCTTGAAAACGGTGGGTGACCTTTGGCCTAATATTCTATAATTTTTTTTTTAAATTGCTTTTTTTCGTTAAATAGAAAGTACCAACTAAACAAATATTTAATTTAGGTATTTGAAAGTTATATGAAGTGGACTTTTAAGCAGCGAAACTACTTCAAGTTCTGTTTTAGGTAAAGCCATAGATTATTATTATTTCTTTTTATTTTCCAGTTTTGACTTTGTTTTTTCAAATGCGTCTTTTCACTGAATTAATATGTGTTTTATAGTGTTGTAGTTTGAAGTATATGTATATGTTTTCCACCAGTTGAATAGTAAAACTTTTAAATGTTGCTCGTGGTAGAGTTGGTTGGGATTATAATCGAAGTAACTTCCCAATCGGTATCTGTAAACAAATTACTCAAGAATTTATAACTTTGGTTCTACTCAATATTTTGTTTTCATTTAAAGCCTATATTTTAAGGCAAGCAAACCTTAAGCCTTCCATTAGCCATTGTCGAGCTTACTCCTGACAAAATTTCGTTGGACAATGAGGACATCCAGACAAACAAAACCTTTTTTGAAAATGGATTTGGTGTCTATAATGTATAAAACGGAAAGATATCATGAAACGAGTTGATTCTATTCAATGTACAGACAAAACCTTTATATGAATGTTCTTTAACCTATAAACATATGTTTATTATTAACATTTATCATCAACATTAACCGATATCTCTAGACAAATTACTCAAGAATTCATAATTTTGGTTATACTAAATATTTTGTTTTAATTTAAAGCCTATGTTTTAAGTCAAGCAAACCTTAATAAAATGTCAAAATTTCAAAAGCCTACAATAAGTCATTGCTGAGCTTACCCCTGACAAAATTTCGTTGCAATGCGGACATACAGACAGAAAACATTTTTTTTAAAAGTGGATTTGGTGTCTGCAATGTATGAAACGGAACGATAACATAAAACAGGTTCTTTATTTATTCTATATTTATTCTTTATTTTATTTATATAGATTTTTTTTTTATCACCATAAAGCTCAAACAGATACTCCACTTATAGAAAAACTTTCTTTTTTAATAACCTATAATAAAGTTCATATACATTTAATTGATGTTTGTCACTGAAATAAACTGATATTCACATAAAGTTGTTAAAAAAAAAAAATTGTTGTGACCATTTTCAGAAAACGAATTTTTCTGCATATTTTTTATCAGTAAAAAACTTAATTTTTTATTTTAATTAATTTATTATAATGCATCACAGGTCACTAGAAGAAGAGAATTTAGATATTTTGATGAGAAACGGAAAGAAACAACAAATGACATTTTAATATACAAAGTATATCGAGAATTGCTGAATTGCTAAATATTGTCGCTGATAGATTAGTATGACGTGTCAGTTAGCAACTCAACACTGTTGAGCAGCAATACAATTTTATTTTAGTTCTCTTATTGTATTATTTTTTCTTACATAATTTTTTTTACAACTAGAGGTGATTCTCTACTCACTCGCTCATAAATCTCAGCTTGATTAGTATGAACTTAAAGTTTATTAAAAAAGGAAGTTTTTACAAAAGTGGAGTATCTGTAGTTCCGTGAGGCTTTCAAAAACTTTTGTTATTCCATGAAAATCAGGAGTTAGTTTGGTCTCCTTTAAATGGTTGTAAGCAACACACAATCTACTAACATTTGAAGGAAATTCATTATATTTTACTGTGAAATAATTTCAAAATATCTAAATTAAATATTTGTTTAATTATTGCTTCCTAGTAAAAAAAAAAATGTGATACTAAAAAACAAACACAATTTTTAGTTTTTAGTTTTCTGCAAAAATTGGACCATGGATGGTATAAACTTCTTTGTATCCATTGAGGTTTATTATCACTCACTCTTTTAAATATATCTATTTACTTACAAACATCTATTATATTATAAAAAGTTTATTTTAATCGGCCTATTTAAGATCTGCCTAACATTGTCTTTCGTTTTCCTTTAGAATCTTACTTGTTTAAAGAGAATAATGAATAATTTAGTATGCTTTTTGAATAAGGTGCATTACCTTAGATGGGGAATATGGATAGTAAGAAATGGAAATATGTCATAAATATTAAGCGCAAATAGTAGTCGACTCTGATAAAATCCGTATGCCAAATTAGCAAAAGAAGTTATGAATAAATTTAAAAAAAAAAGGTGTAAATTCATTTTATAATCTTTATTTTCTTTGAAGAAATTTTTATAAATAATACGTACATAAATTCACTTATATTGAAATTAAACTATACACATTATACAAGTGTGAAGCAAGGGTGTGAACTTCCAAAACACGGGGTCAAATAGTTTCGAAGCAATTCGCGGACATTGTTTTGTTGGAAGCTGGCACAAGAACTGTTTACGAAATCGCGTCAAGCCACGACTTGACTTAGTATGTATGTATATCGTTGAAGTAAAGAGATTTATCTATGGACAAAATTGCCTTAAGCCTTAACTTAAATCTCAGTTAGCTGCGTGCAGAGAACTTTCACGGTTTCGAAAGTTTATTAATCTTTCTTGGATAGTTGGTAAATAATTCTATTCAATGGACGTTCCTTCTTCTTAATGTCAAGAGGTACATCGATTTTGCGCTAGGGCTTTCCGTTTAAACACAATGTTTATTTTTGCACTTTTTAATGATTATTTTACCGGATTTCTTAACTCATTCAGTTTGGTTCGCATCGATACTGGATCTGAATCAATTATTTTTCAATTAAATTTAAGATTAATAACCAATGTAATATTTTATGTAGTCTTATAATTAAACTATTATTTAAACTTTATATAATAACTATTATATAATATGTTATTTAAACTATATTCTGCGATTGAATCAAACTTAGAAAACAACAACTTGCAAAACATTTTTCCAATCATAAATAAATAACTAAAGTACATGACTAACAAAACCTTACATACTCATTTCCAACGCAAGGCCAACAGTTGATCAACTTATAGGGACTTTTACCAACGATTTCAAACTAATTTACAAGGACTTAATACATACTGATAAGTTTCAGCTGGTAAGTCTATGAATATGTGGAGGAGACTAAGTAGGCATTGGATAGAGAGACTGACTTTTTTCCTGAACAAACCATGGTATGATAATTGACGTTAGACAGGAAAAAGTACTGCTGGGCGTTCTCCTTTCTATTTTCCATCAGACCATCTGATGATCTTCAAGTTTATCAGGTGCATTTAAGGTGTAGATGATTAGCGGGCTGGCCGAGCAGGCTAACGCGTGTGCAAAACACCCATTGCCCGGCAACCAGATAAATCGAGATATAAAACGATTAGTCCTATAATTGGTCCTAGTAGAGGGGGAGAGGGGACGGGGATTTAACTCCGGCATTAATCCCACGCTCTTACCCCTAAGCCAGGAAAACCACGTATTGCCGAAAGGCTAGGAAGGTGAGGAAAATATAATTAATAAAAAAAGGTGCAAATAAATATTTGAGACTAAAAAAAAAAAAAAGAAATTTTTTAAAATAAAATCGTTAACAATTAAAATTTACAAATTATCAGCAATGAACAAAAAAAAAAAAAAAAAAAAAAAAAAAAAACAGCAACATTTATGATGTCCCTAATGGTACGTTGTTCGAATTATGAACCGCTTAGATTCGATTCCTTTCTGGATCAGTTGATATTTATTTGTCAGCGATCTACATTGAACCAAATAGCGAATTGTGCACGAAAACACAATATTACAATTTGATTGTTTATATTTTAATTGAAATTGTTAGTATCAAAATTATACTTAACAACGTCATTGAAACCGAAGTGATAGCCAAGCACTGAACATTCTTTTCGTACAAGTTTTTTAGTTAATTGAGACAAGTGGACTGATTGAAAAAGTAAACACGTGATATTATAATTTACAATTTTATCTAACTTTTTATTTTTTGTTTCTGGTGTCAGTTTTCGTACTAAATCGATGGCTTACTTTCAAAACGTTGCAAATCCAAATCACTAAAATACCTACATTGACCATAATAAATCCCCAATTCATTAAAACTGAGTGTAATGTTCGCTAATTTACATTAACACTCATAATATAATGTGTTTTGTAATATTTTAATAATATCAGGAATTTTTAAATACACTGTTACGAAAAAAAGACATCTGTTGTAGAAGTATTGTATTTGATTCTTATTAAAATTTGTTTTTCTGGACTTACAAGCTGGGTTTGAAATGAATATTTAAAAAAATACAAATCGAATCTGATCATTATGATGATTTTTATTTCTTTTTTAAGATTGATTATAAGTGGTAAATATGATATTTTTATCATTATTTTTGAACAAAATTTTTACAATTATCAGTAATTAAAATTCTTGAGTAATACTTATTTAAATGAGAAATATATATTTTTTGCAATCTTTATGATATATTTTGAGTCTGAAGCAGTAGGTAGAGAATATTGTTGTCAACTATTAGCAACAGAACATATTAATTTCCGAAATTGATGAGAAATTTGGGCTTAAGAAAAAAAAAATATATATATATATATTGTGCACAATTAAAGCGATTTCAGAAATATAAAATTTAAAAATATGTATATTAATAGGGTATAAATATATATTAATATTTAATTTAAACAGTGTGTAAAACGTGATTTTTATTTTCTGGTCAATTTTTTTTAATCAAAATTTAATCATTATTATTTATGTAAAACCTTATCACTCAGGGAGTGATAGTTATTTTTAATGGAATAAATAAACTTCAAAGATCTATTTAATTTTTTATTTATTAATCTAAATTAAAAATCAAATATAATAATTATTACATGATTTTGTGAAAAAAATAATTCTCGATTTTAAACCCTGCTTACAAGGCTTTCGAGATAAGTTGTCTATATAAATTATTTATTAAAACATAACTTTATCACTCATTATTTATATGAAACTTTTCTGTATTTAGAGATTCTCCATCCTATTGTTTAAACATTATCATTCATTTCATAAGGCCGCTTTTTATTTTAAATAAATAATAATGAAACTGTCATTGTTAAAAAAAATTAATCTTTAAAATGTTATAATATTCTAATTTCGCATCGAATAAGCCACAAAAAGATATATATATATATATCTTTTTTGTGGCTTATTCGATGCGAAATTAGAATATTATAACTTTTTAAAGATTAATTTTTTTTAACAATGACAGTTTCATTATTATTTATTTAAAATAAAAAGCAGCCTTATGAAATGAATGACAATATATATATATATATATATATATATATATATATATATATATATATATATATATATATACATATATATATTTGACTTCCATTCTTAAAATAAATCAAATTACCGATATTTGGTAGAATATATTTAATAGAACAAAAAAAAAAGTAAACTTATTTTAAATTGAAATATATTACATTTATCGTCTGACTGAAAAATAATTGTTTTGATCCCCTGAATTCCTGATTTTTTTGGCACTTAATCTGTTATGATTTTTATTTTTTTCTAATTTTAGATTTATTAAATTATTTGCCACTTTTTAGACCTTACAACTAATTGTAAGTTTAATATCAGTTAGTGATTCTAAATAAAACTAAGTTCACCAAAGTTCCTGAACAATTCCTGCAACATCTATATGAAGTCAATTCAATGCTTTAATTTAGAAGGTGAGAAAACTGAACGAAGTGGTGTTGACCAGTTGGAGGAAACAGGTGCCGAATGGCCCTCACGTTACGTCGGACAGAAACTGATAAGGCGGAAACTTGGAAAGTTTCCAACGAGTGATTGATGTCGATGGAATAATTCCATCGGTAAGTTGAACCATCAAATGGAAACACTAGATGCCAAACGCATCATTCACCAACTTCATTCGACGGCTAAGTACGCTCTGAATTCTGATCTCGATGAACTAGCGATTAAGACGATAACGTCTCAGTTTAATTAGCTTTCAAGATTTATTACTTTATTACCTTAAATTTATTGTATCCTCCGAGGCGGCTGAAAAGAAGATGGCCTAGGGACCTTCTAACATAGAACTTTAATTTGAGTTCTACCGATGGGTAGTTTCTCTTCATGTTGTACATTTCATGTTACCAATGGCACATTTACCTGTTGTATTTTTAATGTAATACAGTTTTAAATTTCATTAAATAAAAAAAAATTATTATCTTCATATATATTCTCAAACGATGTACTCAATAATGGCATTCGTTTCTTTTAAAATATTCTTTTGGTATTTCCATCTTCTCCTCACTGTAACTTTTGGAACTTTAATCATTGTACCCATTACATCCCAAACAGAAATAAAAACGTAATGTGTTTACCAGGAACATAGGTCCTAGCAAAAATTTAAAGAAAAATAGATAAAATAAACAAAAATGTTTGAACACTCATACAACTTTGATTTAATCTTATGTTAGAAGTAGGAGCCAGTATGACAAAATGTTTCGTGACTTTCTTTTTTTTTACAAAGCTGAAGAGTTTGATTATGAATCTAGCCAAAATATAAATACTCTGTTAGTTATTCTGCTGTTATTGTTATGATCTATTCTGTCAATCGGAATAAATCTACTAGTTCGAAGAATTCAACTGCAGTTACTTTTAAATGTCAGTATGATACGATCATTTCAAATGCTTTTGGTGATATGGTTGTAAGATCTTAGGCGGTTTTAGAAAATTTAATTTAAGCTGTATTCTGGTACCAAATCCAAGTCCTGGTTACAAGACCTACCGCTGTTAATTTTGTTTATGACATTTTTTGGCTTCAGAGACATACCAACATACTAATACAAAAAATGGCCACAAGACATACCAGAAAACGCCCGAAGAAGGCTAAAAAGGAGGCGATTAAGTGATATCCTGGATTAACTTTTTCTTTTTTATTCCAACTTTTTATTTTTAACATTTTATTAAGAAATATTACAATCTGTCTCAGTTAAGGACACTTTTAATAGAGTTCAGAGAAACATAAATAAATAAAGTAATAACAAAAGAAAAAGAACCAAAGAAAAAATATATATATACACATATGTAAGTAAAATAAAAATAAAAATAAAAGTAAAACAAATATCTTAAATACAAGCATATCTGTACACTATTTACAATCAGGCAGGGAAACTCCGAACCAATCTTGTCCCCCCCACGTTTGGAGAGGAAAGCGAGGCTTAGGAGATCCCTACGCTTATCCCTCAGCCACTTCAATAGTATTTAAAACCAACGGAGGACGAGTAAGAGAGCTACAGCCACAGACACTCATGACTTGAGTGGAGAATCTGGCTATTGCTAGAACTCCAGTATATACATGTTACAAAAGGTCTCGTGGCCACTGCCGCTTTAACCTACGAAGGGGATTGTAGGGATGGGTGGTGCTTGATAGGGATTGTACAACGGGATTTGGGTGATAGGTACGGTTCTGGTGAAATTTAGAAAATTTGTCTGGGATAAGATCAAGAATAAATGGAATATTAAGGTCATTATGTAGAGTTTTATTGGTTACATAGAAGGGAGCAGACGACAGACGACTTTCGACTGAAAGGATTGAATGCGTTTGATGTTAGAAAATTTAGCTGTTCACCACAGTCCTATTCCGCAAGTCCAGATGGGTTTCAGTATTGTCTTGAAGATCAGTAATTTGTTTTCATCAGAAAGTTTAGATTTTCTATTCAGTAGTCTATTTAGCTGGCCATTTTGTCTGTTAAATTCCTGTTTTTTACGTCTAGAATGTGGATTTCATGCTAGTCGTCTGTCTAAGGGAAAGCCAAGATACTGGACTGTGTCTGAGAACGGAAGCTGAATGGAGTTAAAATAAACTGGAGGGCAGGTATTACGCCGAGGGGTGAAGGTGGTGCGTTTACATTTAGATTCGTTTACCTTGATGCGCCATTTTTTACACCAGTGTCCAATCAGGAAGAGGTGCCATTGTGAGTTTGCGTATTTCAAGTAAGTAGTAGGTGACGATATGTACCGAGCTCCCTCCATGCCAATTCTGTTAGTAAACATCCGCTTATTGTTACAGGCTGTGACAGTTGTGCATTTAAAAAATTAATATTAAAAAAAAATGGATGGTCCGATAACGATTGTATAAAATTTTGTTAACTTTCGTTCGTTTTTCCATGATAAGAATATATTTCGAAATTTGGTCCTCCTGAAGATTTTATTTCTAAAAGATATAACTTAAACCTTGAAATATAAATAATTGTGTTAAGAATACAAAGGGCGAGAATCCTCATCCTCCTTGGTATATATTTGTTTTCCCCTAATGCTACAATGGGGAAATATTTCTTGCGAAATAGCATGACTAATTGTTAATAATTATTAATAAATGAATTAAATACTAATTTTTTGTTTTTATTTTGAGTCAAACTATATTATCTACAGCATTTTATCTATATAGTGTCATATTTTTTATGTATCTAATCTTCTCTTTGAATAAGTAAATACGAGAATATCTTGACTTGATCTTGATATAACACCCTCAATCCACTTAAGGGATGAGGAGGGCGGAGTAACGACCAGCCGTCCAATCAGGTTGCTCGGAGGAGGCCGGACCTAAGTAATTGGTCCTAAGGCACCCAATTTCTTTCCAGTTGTGCAAGCTGTGCAGCGCTCATTGGCTGCTAAATCTCCCCGCCTCCCCCGATATCTGCCAACACTCTCCTCTTTGTCTTCCATGTTCCCTTGATGACCTAATGGAGAGGTCGCTACTAATTAGTTCCAAGCAGTGGGACTGTTATCATTCGATATAACAGTGCCCACTAGAGTTAACTAGCGCCCACTCTGCCACTGGCATGCTTCCGGGTTTGTCAAATTTATATTTTACAATTATTCAAGTAGAACTCGTTTTATAGTTAATAAAGTTTTACACTTAATAACCAAAAAAAACAACATATAAATCGGGTCAGAAGAATTTCTGTATTTTATTTTGTGTACATAATATCTGACTGTATAAATGCAATCAGTATAAATGTACAAGGATTTATTGTTCATGTTTAACGTATCTATTTCAGCCGTTTTACAACAGGAAAATTTTATCGTTTTCAATTCATATCGGAATTAATTGTTTTTTTCTATATGAATATATAGAGTGTTCCGTAAGTAGAGGAAAATGTGTATCCTCAAGATCTGCAAAAAAAAAAAAAAAAGATTATATGAACAATGGCTCAATTCTCCAGAAAAAAGTAGAAAAATCAAGATTTGTGATTTTAAAGTGAGTAATTTTTTATTTGTTGAATGGAAAGCAATAACTAAAAAAAAAATAATTTAAGTAACAAAAAATTTATCCACAGGAAACTCGATAAAATTTACTTTAAATTAAATTAAGTGTTGTCCATTGTTGAAACCATTTGAATGGAGGTATTCATCAGTTTTTTTTTCGTTTTTGTTTTTTTATATAGGGTTCATTGCCGGACCATTAAGTTGAAGGCATTCATATAAACTTTACATAGTTGAGGATAAATGATAATTTAATAAATAGAAAAATAACTGGAATTTAAATGAGATTTACGGATTGTGATGGTAAATGTATTCCAAAATAAGAAATTGAGAATACCAAAGGATTTTCCTAAGGAGATTGTTCTATGAGAAGAAATATACAAATCTGTAGATTAAGGTAGTTTACATAAAAATAAAAACAGATGGGACAGCGCCGTGTGTGGTTAAGAACATATGTGTAGGCAAATGCTTGTTGGCTCATATGGATTGGAATATGAAGGAATTGACTTCGGAAATCAGGATGAAATTATCCTCGCTCAGAATACCATCAAGATATGACAGCGTCTGGAAACACCGAATGTTAATCATTAGAAGCAGTTAATCTTTTCAATCTGGTGTTATTTTCACTAGATGATTCTCCATATACTAAGCATCCTAAGTTAAAGTGATCATGGACGAGAGAATTAGGGACCACATGCGGATCTACGGGAGGGAGGGGGCTTTCAGGCTGAAGTCCCCTCCAAAATGGAAAAATATAATCATGGTTTATGGAAAAATATTAAAAAGTTACCTCTCAAAGTATTATTTTTCGTGCAATTACATTTAATAGGACTCCAAGAATCACTTTCTTTCTCCAAGGATAGTTTTTCTCTTTTTACCCAAAGTAATTATGGTTATGTGTATATATATATGAAAAAAACATTCTGAATCCGCTAGGAACTGTTAGAGATCCTTTACCCGTTATTTCGTTCCTGGTGTTATTAACCATCAGTTGATAAGTGACCAATATTAATGATGTCACTATCTTCTTACTGTTGTGTGCTCAGAAATTAGATCTTTGTCAATTTCTCTGGGTCACATTCGGTTATACGACGCTTCAATGTACCCTATAAACCATCTGCACTACATTTCACAAAATCATCGCGACTCTGTTATATTTAATCACGTTCATTCCAGCCATTAGCCTTCGGAATAGTTCTGCAGAAAATAAGTAAAAAAAATAGCAGATCATTAAAGTCGATAGAAAAGAGAGAAATGCTAAATATTAATCGAGATAGCTGAAAGCTCTCTGTTCGGCATTAATAGTTAAAGTCCTCCGAGCTGGGGGGCTTAGTTTTAAATAAGTAAATGGCTCTGATAAGATTACAACCTCAGCGAGCTCCTAAACAAGAGGAGCGGATTTCAGCAGACTAAATAGATCATAATCAGAAATTGAAGGATTCATCTGCTTCAGGATGTTACTGGATAATTTATATGACATACATTTTTATCCTGTTATCTAAATTTAAATATACATAGTTTATACTTTTTCTCTTAATCGGCGGATTTAGGCATGCGTGAGTTTCACTCATTTCTGACTATGTAGGAGCAGGCTTAATCCCTTCCTAAAAATGTTGAATTTTATATTTCAGGATGCGGATTAATCATCAGATCACTAAGTGCTTCGAGTGAATGATCGAAATGGAAAAAATTATGAATTCTATTGATTCTTACAGAAAATTTTACGATGATTACAGATGTATCCAATATTCCTAACCGAAATTGTCGGATGATTAGTTTTTAGCCCAAAACCGGACATTTTACACTGAATTTCTAAGTTTCGAGCCAAACAACCGATCCTATCATATGGAATTTCGCATAATGGCATAGTTGCAGATAATAATGTAATATTAAATCAATTGAAACCCGTCAGTGTGAACGTTAACAGGAAAATATTAAAATAGGAACTGTATCAGGAAAACAATTTAGTCATAAAAATGCCAACTTTTGAAATATAATTATAAAAAAAAACAATAAAAATAATCACAATATTACTCACTTCTTCTTCGGTCCATACTATTTATTTACAAGTTAATTTATTATTAGCCATATTTACACCAATTTTAAATTATTTTTTTTATTTTATTTTTTTGTCACTTAATGACTACTCATCACAATGACGACGTTTCGGCTCGTCGAGCCATTTTCAAGTCTAAAATTTTTTTTCCATTTACAATTATATATTAACTTTAACATATTTCAAATAATAAAGATTCTTATTATGTACCTAAAATACCCATCATGTACCTGTCCTTTTGTATAACATTTATAATGAAATAAAAATAACATTTTACAAAATGAAACATAAAACTCTCGAATACAGGTTAATATATATATATATGGTTTATCTATATACAAAATAAAATATCTAACAACACAATAAAAATACAATATTGATATATCGTAAATTAACATTATTAACATCATATTCTTCACCACTATTTTCTGAATCTATATTTATGTCACCAATATCTATCATGTCAAATTCATCTCTAGATTTACTAATGAAATTTAAATTTCCATCCGAGGCGTCTGAAAAGAAATTGGCCTTGAGATCTCCTTTTGTGAATACATTTACCAGTGGGTACTTTCCCAACAAGTGGTTTCATGTTATTATATTCTTGTGTTCACATTTACTGAATGTATTTTTATTTGTAATACAGATGTAAATATCATAAATAAAATTTTTAAAAAAAATTTAAAAAGAGCAGAAATTTCGGTCGTAGTAGCAAGTGAGTTTAATATCTGCATCTTAATTAAATTTCCCATCTTGTTTTATATAATTGTGGAATCGTTTAGAGTAAATATGTTTTTTGCCCTTATCACTAAGAAATGCACTTTTAGTGTCTGTAGTTGTATTTCTGTCTTGTTACAATGGTTCAGTTATTGATCTAGATATTTTAAAATTGTGCTGCTTAATGTTTGAAGTAGCAATTGTCAGTCCGGATAAAGTTACATTTTAATCAGCGTTTACTGACCCCTTTCTCTGTTTCAGCTAATATGTGAAACGATAGATGTTTTTCGATAGCTCAAAACTATAAATTTACCTGAGCTCTATTTGGTTAACCGATTGCACAAATTCAAATATTTAGTAATATTATAGAGGGGAATATTCTGTCCTTATTTAATACATGTATATTTTCTGTTAATCAATGCATAGAGTAATTCTCAAATGAGCATTAGAAGTCTTGAGATAAATTTATAGTTTTGAGCTGTTGAAAAAACTGTGTGAAGTAGATCGAATCTCTAAGTGAACACGCGTACAAAATTTAAAACGCTATATCTCATCAACAAAGGATACAATATCAATACATTTTTTTTTCTTTGTTAGAAATATAAAAGATGTATAGTTTTTGAGTTACTTGCTGATGCAAATTAAATTGTATTAATCCAAACATTTTTGTTGTCCTTTTTTGAGGTAAGTACATTATGTAACTAAATTTATAGAATTTTAAGGGGACAACTTTAGGAAAGTTTTATCAAAATGGTTGCAACCGTTTTAGTGCCAAACTTTATAGACTGTCAGCTTGAAACTTAATGGCGTCCACGAAAGGCACTTTTTCAACACCAACTTAATCAACAAAATTTCAACCTTCCAATTTCATTATGAAGACCTTTGGAGATGCCCGATCCTTTACGAGCCAGAAGTGTCAAAATGTAGAGGTAAAATATATATAAAACTTTCATATAAAAAAATTCATAATAATTTTCAAGGGGTACTGAAACGGATAGAAATTCTGACAACCTTCCATACAGTGAAAACATCTACTACTTCCTTGAAAAATAGTCGAACAGTGAGTTCGAATCGTTTGTTGGTTGGAATTGTTTTTTCTTCGTATTGTATTCAATTCTGTTTTTCAACATATGGGAAGGAGACTGATTTCTTAGAAGGATTTTTGCTGTCAGTGACAACCCCTTATTCTTAAGGGCAAGTGAAAGGCTGAAATATACATACTAGAGCTGGAAGGCGTTAAAAGCGGAGAAATGTGGTCTGTAACTGACGGCAAAAGAAGTCCTTTCGGGTCACTTAGCTCAGGTGCCGATAGCTCCACATCTCAAGAGTGTTGGTGCTTTGGAATACGCTGATAGGAAGCTACGATAGGTTTATTGGTTATAATGGTTTATAATTTGTTAGAATGGGCTATAATGAAATTGTTTTTTTTTCTATGGTCGTTGTATGCTCAACACGATAGACAACTTGGCCGTCTATGGTCTAAAAATCCGTGTTAATGTTAGCGAATATTACATGGAATATTCGAAAACGGTATTTGCTCTCATGTATAAAAAAGAATGTTGTTAAAAAGAATGAAAAATTCCACGAATGTTGTTTTGTAAACTTCATGTAATATAGTGGCAATCAAAATAAATTAAACAAATAAAGATATATTTTTGTCCAGAAAAAATTAATATAATTTGTTATATATATATATATATATATATATATATATATATATATATATATATATATATATATATATATATTATAGATATTATTAAGAAACGATGGCTTTAAATAAAATAGTTTGTTACTATTTAAGTCTTTTTATGACCTCCACCCCGGACCAGTTTCTTACTCAATAACATACCCACGTCGACCATCAGGTATTATGTTTCTAAATTTATTATATTTCATTGTGGGTATTTTTAGTTGTTTAAGTATAAGTATTTATACAGATTGTAATTTTCATATTGCTGTAACTAATATAATCGACTATTAATACTATTTATAAACCTGTACCATTACAACCCATGAAGGGTCTTGGGTTCAGTACTATTTAGGGAATGCACTGTTTCTGGGTCAACAATTGTGCAAGGAGGTGATTTGACCGAGATATCGCTCAACCGTCAGGTTTCCTCCATTAATCTATTATTTAATTAAGAGTACCCACTTTATAGGGGCTAGGTGTGCCCCTGGAGGGTCTCCCGACCCAGGATCTTCCCACGGCTAATGAAACAGATAAATAAATTTTCTGCTATGAGCCGGGGTTCGAACCTGGGACCTTTAGCATTGGAAGCTCAGTACCCTACCACTGAGCTACAACACTCCCTCTATTTATAAAGATCGCACATTTTCATTTATTTTGTATTATCAGAAACCCAATGTTCCTCATCTATGATATGTCATATAATGCACTTACTTAAGGATGGGCCGTTTCTATTGGGAATTGAGCACGTAGCCGTTCTAACGGGAGAACGGTTAGGAACTTTTGGAGAGCAATTCTCACTTATCCGCCAAGCACGAATGCATTCGGATATTTCTGTGTGTTTGCGGTGTGGTCAGATGCACCACACAACTTTCACTTGTAACTTGAATACAAATTTCGTTTTTGTAATTATTTATTTATTTACTTATAGCTTGAGGGTCATTGACAACACCGATATATTAAATTCTATTCCAATATTTTAACGATTTAAATAATTTAAGATTTTTTCTAGAGCTTTTTGTCGAATTTTAGTTTATCATTCAATGCCCATGGCATATATAACTTTTCCATGGTATTTAAATTTATGGTAGTGTTGAATAACTTGTTCAACTGTTCGTTTAACACTACAGCTATCACATGTTGGGAGTTCTTGTCATCTTAATAAGAATCCATGTGAAAATGGACAGTGCCTAACCCTTAATCAGCAGAGGACAATTCTTTCTTCCTGGGTATTCTGTTTGATTTTTACTTGATGTTTACACTGTGTGTAATTTTAATACGTTTATTCACTCTCATGTATTGTTTATATTTTTTATCTAAAAATTATGTAACTGCCACGTTGTTGTATGCCTTTTGTATCTTGTTCGTTCTAGCTCTAATGAAGACCTGCAAAGTCGGGTCGAAACGTTGGCTTTAAATAAAATAGTTTGTTAATATTTTAGTATTTTTATGACCGCTTTTCTGACCTTCTTATTACTCAATTAATAAATTTAGCTGTCTTATTTATCACTGGTACTCATGTCGAAATCGTGGTACTATTATTATTGAATGAATAATGAAAATATAATCGTAGAAGGAAATAAACACTTGCAAAAAATGAATAAATAAAGTGGATTAGTCGGGAGTGAGAAATGTATGTAATTAATTCTTTTAACTTAATATACTGTATTGTATACAATTTTTATTTTTCTCTATTTCACTCAAGGATGTATGGTAAGTGAATGTTGTGTGATGCGCGCACCACACAAGATTTTTTTTTAACATCGATTTTAAAATTAACGTCCGCGTGATATATTTATTGTTAAACAAATTTTATAACAATAAATATTATTTCGTTTTATTTTAAGGAAGCAAGAGATATCAATAAGTATATACAAAATTTATTGAATTGCCATAATGGAAGAAGAGAGGTAGATATCTGAGTATCTGAGTCAGTGTTTGCGCTGTCTGTTTGCCAGTCCCAGTGTGTGCTATTTGCTCTACGGTCGCAAACACATCATGTGTTAGGCTATGCGTTCTACCTGTGTTTGTAGAAAGGCCTGGGGGAAATTTTATATCTTAAGTGTATCTCAGGCCGTTTTCAGAGGGAATAATATATCTGCTTGGAGAGAATATTTCCACTGTCTCAAGAATTTCCACCGAGAACTAGCTTGTTTATCTTTATTGTTTCCGTATTTCCGAAGAGCTAGAGCATATCAATGTCCTTTGAAGATCATTGATAAAGGATATATATATATATATATATTAACTTTGTATAACGAAATAATTTATATTTTTTCTAAATAAATTATCTGAAGAACATTATTGAAAATTATATTTTATGGCCATTAAAAACAGTTATAAATCTAATGAAAATTGCAAAATTGTATCTTTTTGTTTATGTATGTGAACAGTTTAGAAAAAAACCCAAAAAGATGTACAACATTGAAATTAAGTATTTAAGTTATATAATGGCTTGGATGTTGCATATACTTTTTCGTATGGATTGACTTACGGAAAGTGCCACTTTATAACGTTGATTGTGTACTCAATTTTATGATTTACTCAAAAACTGCTCTAATTTCTGAAATTATGAAAGAACATTATATATAAATAAAGAGAGAATGAGAGCAATATTTTTGCTGATTGAAATCAAAGTCGTAGAAGCTAATATAAAGTGTATTTTAATTGTTGTAGTTAATAATTTAAGGGTGTACGCAGTTTTCATATTGGAGAAGGGGCAAGACAGACAGACAATTTCGTTTAGAAAAGTTGATTATTAAGATAATTTATAAATTTATTTATATCAAATACAATATTGCAACAGAACGAAAACTTTAAAAAATATGTTTTCTTGACTTTATAGCAAACCTTTTCTGTTATATTATTTTTTATATCCTTTCAAATTATTTAGTAAGGGAAAACAGACCCCTCCCTCCTGCCATCCCCTGCGTAAGTCCATGCAATATTGTCTACATTTATATTTTTAATGGAAATAAAATGGTAAACTTAATGCAATGTTCATAGTATATGTATGGAAAATTATTTTTTCTTAATTTGATCATCGAAACAAGTACAGTGCACATAATTTATAATATTTTTTTTAAGGTATGGGAAAACAAGTTTTTTATATCCCTCCTGGAATAAATGGTTTTAATAATGTTTTTCTGTTACATATTCAAAGTTTCGAGTCTTTTGTTCCATCTTCGGAGAATAATCCACAATATAATTATCATAATTACAATAGGTATATTAACTTATAATAATCAATTGTAAAATTTTATATACTTCACAATTTTAAAACTTATATTATTATTACTCATTTCCTAATGTTCCTAAATATCGCCTTACGTGTCTTCTCCTTTTTTTTTTATTTTATCATTTTTTTATTACGTTTAACTTTTATTCTATTTCGGAACATTATGATCTCGCATTGTTAAATTACGGATGACCTATAGGACAATGTTTGGAAAAAATAGGGAATTTGTAATAATATCAATTTTAAAACTATGGACTATATAAAAAGTTTAGAATAGATTATTATAAGTGAATGTATAGTATAATTATGACATTTATATTGCTGAATATAAGGCAGAGCACCGAAACGTTGAATATGTAAGAGCATAACATGATTAATTAATAAATTTTCCCCAGGAGGAAGATATAAAAAAAAATTAAATACCTTCAAGACACTATATACCAATCATTCTTGTATAGTATGATTTATCAAAATAGTTTATATTATTTAATAATGATAAATGTTTATTAACTGCATAATAAATAGTCCGTGGTACAGAATTCTTTTTTATAAAATTATTAACATCCGCCTGAAACTTCATAATTAGCTTCATCTCATCGTTACCTACAAATATTTTACTTACGAAAATTCTCCGATTGTGTCGTTTTAATCTCGTTCTAATCGTTTTTTTTCTCTCAATTCTGTGATCAAATTATCTTACTATCCAAGTGAAAAGCAAATTGGTATTTACGAGTTTTTAATACCGAATTAAGTAGACAAAGTTTGTCGATCTCCAGATTAAAAACGACCCAATTTAAAGATTTTTCGTAAATATAATAGTTGTAGATTACGATGAGATGAAGCTGGTCACGATGTTTCAGACGGATACTAATAATTTGATAAAAAGAGACGTGTGCCACAGACTGAAAGTAATTACTACTGAAAGTATGCTGTTAAGTCATATCTGTGAGAGACATCACACTAGATTTATTATCTCAGCTTGATAAAACAAACATTTATATTGCATAAAATTGTAATATTTATTTTTATTGTCTTAAGTTCATGTTTTTAATTAATATTATAATATTACTTTAATATTCTTAAGATAAATTAACTTTGCATTACTCGATATGATATTAAAATATTTAAAAAAATCAATTATTGATTTTTTTTAAATTTATAATAATGAAAACCGGGGATTTTATTAGTACTAAAACTTCTGTGAACCATAAAGATAATCTATACTTTGTCCGTAAATTAAAGGTTATTTCCACTACTCCACTTTTCCAATTTATTCTTGTTACCCTCCTCTGCCTCCGTTCGGCCATCAATTTAGTAATTTTCACGGTCAGCGGTTACAGAAGAAAAAACAGCTTGTTTATTTCGTTTTGCTGTTTCTTCTCCTGTTTAATTTTGTCTTTCTTCTCGTTTCCTCTTGGTTTCTTTTTTTTCTTTTTTACTCACTAATAACATTTTGTCATTTTTTTTGTATTTTTTTAACAATAGAAAAATGCAATACTTACAACTATGTAAAATTAATAATTATTACGTATACTTTCTAAACTCCCTAAATATGCAGTAGAATAATATTTTTATTTTTTTCATCTAATTGTATCGAGATATTAGCGATCAAAAAACCGCATGAAAGATGTATGAATTAACACGTCTCGCTGATCTATTTTATATGTTTCGATTATTGAAAAGAATATCAATCCAATGTGAGTAATTTTATTTCATTTTAATTATTGTATCATATTAATTTAGTTTTTTATAATTTATAGAATTGTAGATTAAATATTAGTGCAAATTATTTAGTTTATTGATATTTGTTTCTCCTATACGAGAGAAAAATTTTATTGGAAACAATGAAGCGAACGATGAAGACTAATTAGCAGCAACTAGGACGACCCGATCACACGACTGGCTCTACTCGGAGTTAAGTTGAGGAGAAAGAAGCCGTAGGTAAGGGGCACAATTGGGAGTGCCGTTGCTATTGGAAGATATTTACATCGCTGTTGGATCCAATTACACCAATTGGATGAAGGGGGCCGTTGATAAGACACAGGCCCTCCAATATTGAGGGGGGGGGAGAGGGAGGAGAGAGAGCGAGCAGGCTCCTATTGGCTATCGACCTCCTTCGGTATCCGCTCTGTCAGATATTTCTTCATAATTGGAACATTATCTCCACTCGGAAGGGAGCAGGGTTCCTTTCAAAATGTCCACCATAAAGCTTAATGTTAACATTAACCTTATAGGCTAATAAAGTGATCGCATAAAATATCAAACTCATAAAAAAAAAAAAAACATGTTCTGACGTTCCACAATGGGCTGAACTATGCAGTATAGTGGCACAAAACTTAGAATATCGATAGTGAATATATTTGTAAAATATTTCATAAAAATTATGTTTATTAGTTAGTTTAGTCCGTGGTAAAATGCCCTTTCTTTATCAAATTATTAAAATCTACCTGAAACTACTTAAATAGCTTCATCTCATCGTAAACTACAACTATTTTATTTGCGAAAATTCTCGGAATTGTGGCTTTTTCAATCTGGAGATCGTCAAACTTTATCTATTTAATTAGGTACTAAAAACTCGCAAATATCCGTTTAGTTTCCAATTTAATCATAAGATAATTTGAGCACGAAATCGAGAAAAAAAGTGGCTTGCAAAAATATAGAGCCGTTTGGTGTGACCTATATCCCCAAAATGTGAAAATAACGAGAGCCCAAATGGCCCAATATTTTTGAAGGCCTTCGTTTTTCGCGATTTTGTAATCAAATTATCTTACGGAGCAAATGAGGATATACTAGTTTTTAGTACAAAATTAAATAGACAAAGTTTGTAGACCCTGAGATTGAAATCAAGTGAAGCAACATGTGTAGAAATGGTGGTAGCATTGTGAATGAGGTGTACTTTTTTCTTCATTCCTTTCCCGCCTTTAGGATATACTGGGATTTTCCTGAGGAAGAGGGCGGGGAATTAATAACAGTGTTATAAATTCTGAAACGAAGCAGTCTTTTTAATCATTTAAAGGATTAAAATACAATAATGATGAACACCAAATATTTTAAGATTAGCTTACGTATGTTTTTGATTATCTTATATCAAGAATGTCAAGAAAGACGATGTAACTTTGAAGGAACTTCAATTATCATTCACAAGGTTATAGTGAAAACCTTGATACTTCATGATGTATAACCAACCATGTTTTCTTTTCTCATTACTTTTATTGCTGTTTTATTCCGGGAATGTACTACATATATGAAAAGCATTAATGTAGAAAACTAAAGGAAAATATCAGCAAAACCGTTAGAGACATTTTGGATCTACAGTTTATGCATTTTTCTCATAATGCAGGTCAAAAATAAAATTTCCAAAGGCACTTTCTCAACTTAAGGAAATAATAGATCAAAGTATAGTTACAAAAAAAAAAAAAAAGAAAAAAGTTTCATATATTCGTACCTTTTATAAAAATTGCAGTTCTCGTCTTAATTTCAGAGATTAATTATGTATAAGTGATGCAACAGGTAATAGATTTTACTGTGTTCCGTGTAATAACCATGTACGGGCTTCTCGGGGTAGCAAGTAATATCGAGCTGCAGGCTTTTCCAGGTACCAGTTATTGAGTAATAAGGCCAATCAAATACCGGGTTCAGGTATTGGGACAGTATATTTGAAAACCGTATACCATATTAACGCCGGGTACGAAAAATACAGTTGCATAATAACTGATTACCTGGCTATAACAGTTTATAAGATTAGTCGGGTACTATATAGTATTGTAGAGTACCTTGATGGTTACCGGATAATAAGGTCACTAAAAAAACTGGGTACTCCTGGTACGAAAAATATACCCGGGTATCGGAGAAGTCCAAGAAATCAAATTAATATAGACTAATATATACAAGTAAAGGAATAACTGTATTTTTAAGAAAAATGTAGAGGAAGATTGGCAAATATAAATAGATAAGAAAATTAATAGAAAAAACAAATTTACGATTAAAATTAGTATATAAAATTCAATACTTTGTAACTTTGAAGGAAATTCAATTATCTTTTTACAGATTATAATTTAAATTCTTTTTTCATGAATTATGTCCAATCAAGATAGATAAAACGCCTGAAGAGGTATGGACATTTGAAAAGAATGCCTGAAGGAAGACGACCCAAAGAAGAAAACGAAGAAGAGTAAGGAAGACCTGGGATAACGAAGTGGAGGAATCCATGATGGGTCATGGTCTACGGAGAAGAATATACCTTAGATAGAATATTATGGAAAGAAGTCATCCAAGATTTAGGTTAAGGAAATCCACTATTTGTGGAAACTCCTAGTAAAAAAAAAATCCGATCAAGTTTTATTCTATCACAGATTATATTTATATTTTATTTTGGAAACGTAGTACATTTTTTTTGTTTCTACCGTTTATTATGGTACATTCCATGCAAATATATATTATGCACCTTAATTATAACATTTTATCAAATAAAATTAAAATTAACACATTTTTATTTTTTTATTTGTATTTATTCATGATATTTACAACTGTATTAATAAATAAAATATATTTAGCAAATTTGATAACAGAAAATAATAACATGAAATCACTTGTTGAGAAACTACCCACTGGTAGCACTCTATATTAACACATTAGAAACATAATTCAATTTAAACAAAACAGTCATTATAAACAGAACTACAATAAGCATTAATAAGAAAAAGATAGAAAATTCAACGAACATACTTTCTTAAAAGCACATAATTTATAAAACAAATAAATACAATTGTACATTTTCTTTATAAATTAATATATTCTACAAAATGATGGGTGACCTTATGACTTCATGCTTACCATTTCTTCACTTTTTGTTAGTTGGTCAAAGTCTAGACTATTGATAAATTTTCTGATGTCTTGTCGAAAATGATTGTACAATTCAAATTCCGATATTGGCCAGCTTTTTCACTTTAGAAGTGTTATCATAATCCAATTTAGATCGAACTCGTTCGAATAATTGACAGTCATAAATTATACGTTTAAAAGTTTGTTTTTGCCCGTCTATAGAGCAAGTACCGTCGCTAATTAAATTGAATCTTTTAAAATATGATTTTGTCTGTCCGTGTTTAGTTAAAATCTGTTTCAGTTTGTGATTTGTAGATTTGAGTAAGTTATAGTTGATATTTGATAATTCTGGAATATATCTGTGCAAACTGGGTGAATGAGTGAGTTATCGTTCGTTCCGACTTAAAATTGAATTTTCTCTGATCTCATATTTCAAACGTACTACATATGTGAAAATGTTTTAATCAGAAGTCTATAGGAAAATTTCATCAAAACCATCAGATCCGTTTTAACGCTACTATTTATGCATTTTTCCTATTGTGCACAAAAAAAGTAGTAGGAATGATGGGTTGACAGAAATTTGAAGAAAGAAGTTTTGTAAGAGACCGTGTAACAAAATATCGATTAAGATGTTGCACTGTGGAGATAAGACTTCAGAGCACGAACAAGTATATTATAATTTACGACTACTATTGATCAATTAAATAAAGCTTAGGATTGCATGTCATTAAAATAAGAATCGTTATGCAATAAAACTTTTTTAAACTTTTTTTTTACGATAACTGTATTATATAATTTATTACAAAATATTTCCGGTAGAACAAAAAAATTAAGTGAAAATAATACCTGAAATATTCGACGAAAAAAGAATAATTTTCATAATTCAATCGTTATAAAAGCATTATTATGTATTTTTATCAACTGTATTGCTTTATTAAAAAGGTATATTATAGTGTTTTTATTAAGCGGTATGACATAAGGTTAAGGTAATGTATATGTGAGGGGATGTTTTCTTTATGATTTATTTTAATTAATTTTTGAGAACTTTTTTTTTTCTTTTCCTCTACAAATATGTATCCGTACCTCTCCTGGTATTGACAATAAGCAGATGTGTTGTGATAAATGAGGATCAAAATAATAGACATGAGGAAGGAAAGCACCCAGCAGCATCTCTTTCTGGCCATTTTATTTACTTCCTTGATTTATCTGAGGAGATCTCTCATCCAGCTCCTTTTTAGTCTCCTCCTGATGGGCATGTCAGTCGTGGCCATACCATTTATAAGTCTGTTTGTGTGTCGGTGTAGCTTCAGATGAAAACGAGAGTAGGGTACGTATGTGTTGATCTATAGCTGGTAGTCGTGAGTAATTGTGTAAACTTTTGTTGTAGACCTACCAGGAAGCTCCTGTTATAAGTCGTAAAATTTTGGATAGAAATGACTGTAGTTTTTGTAAGTTGGTCTTTTTCGGCGAGCCGTAAATCTGAGAGGCGTATGTCCAGCTGGGTTTGGGTAGGTAAGTGTATGCATTTAGTTTTTGTTGAACTTTCAATTTCGATTTAGAAAAAGTGAATACAGAGTTTTCAGTCGAGTGTTTAAAGTCTGTTGTTTCATTTTGAGGTGTGGGCTAGATCATATTTCTGTGGAATATTATTTCAAGGTAACGTACTGTGTTTGTCTGAGAAATATGATTCTCTTCTATATAAACTGCTGGGCACGTTTCTCGTTGAAGTGTTAATGTTATTGAGAATTACCAATTTTGTAAAGTCAGTAAGTGATTTAGTTAATTTATTGAAGCTAGTCTGCAGTTATGGTGATTTTTTTAAATTGTATCATCAGCGTAGGTGACGGTCGTTGTTTCGGAGTTGATAGTTATGTCATGCATATGTATAATGTAGAGTAAAAGAGCCAGTATTGATGCTTGAGGTACTCCTGAAAACACTGGTCGGAACTAAGGATATTTCTAGACTCTGTCGGACAGAGGAAAATCTGTCGAAAAAAAAAAGGTTGGAGAATGACAAAGCTATGTTTGAAAAAAAAAATTAATTTAATTTAATTTTTAATTTATTTTTTACCTATATTTTTCACTGTGGGGTACAGCAAAACTTTCTATCATCAAACGCATTCAATCATTCCAGTCTAAAGTTCTTCGAACAATAGTCGGTGCTCCCTTCTATGTAACCAATAAAATCCTACATAATGACCTTAATATCCCATTTGTACTTGACCTAATCCCAGAGAAATTTTTCAAATTTCACAAGAATCTCACTCATCATCCTAATCCTGTAGCACAGTCTCTATACAGCTCCAGTTATCCCTAAAATCATCACGGCAGTGGCCCCGCGACCTTTTGTAAATGTGTATATATTGGAGTAATGGCACTGGCCAGATTCTTCACTCAAGTCCTTAGCGTCTGTTACTCTAGTGCCCTCCATCATTCTCCACTGGCTTACAATACCAGTGACGTGGTTGAGAGAGAAGCACTAAGATCTCCTGAAGTCCTGTTTTGGCTTCCACATTTGGGGGACAAAGCTTGATTCAGAGTCACCTGGGCCAATGTAAATATTGTGCATAGGTATGACTGTGTTTTATTTATTTTATTATCATTCTGCTTTAATCTGTTATTTTGTTTATCTTGTATATTAATTTATCAATAATAAAAAAAATAATATTTATTTGTATTTAGTCATTTTCACAAAAATAAATTACAAAGCCTTTCGATTTAAATTTTTAAAAACATCATATCTTATTTTAAGCTTATTAGTTGATGTATCATCACTCAAAAGAACGACTTTATTTATGCCGTAAAAGAGGAAGCCCAATTTTATCTAATGACCAAAGAAATGTTCTTTCCACCAATCCTGAACGTTATTGATGAAATGTAGACCTGGCAGTGACGTTAATGTTCTTTTTTTGCTAATCGTAACTCTAGAGATAAGGTGAGAAAACGTTTTACTGCTTTTCTTCGAATCATAATAGGATTCCAAGCATTTAAATTGCTAAGTATTGTATATATTCTCTTTTTTTTTTATATTTTACAAATTTGTTGGTACCAGTGAAGAAAATATATAGCTATTTTGATAAGTAGGTGTGATAATTTGTCAGCATGTGTACTATCTGCTCATTATTAATAAAAAGAATATTAACGAATAAAATATAACTTGGACTCTACAGGTAGGTAAACGAAATTAATGCAAAGTCTCGAGATTCATTACATTACTTGTAAACTACAACTTATAAATTATTATATTATAATATATATATATATACATTATAATTTAATAGAAAATAAATCAGTATTGTTATAATTTTTTTTTTACTTCTTAAAGACATTTACAACTGTATTAAATAAATACAACTAGTAAATTAGAACATAATGTATATAATGACATGAAAAACACTTGCTGAGTAACTACCCAATGGTAGCACTCTAATGATATGTTTACATTAGGAGATCACGGGGCCATCTTCTTTTCAAACGCCTCGGAGGGTTATCAGGAATTGAAGAGGAAGCAAGGTTAGAAACGAGAGGGTTGGGATGATTCTGAAGTTTATTATGGAAGGATAGGTATTTGGATTGGGCCAGATCTGAAACAAAAGGAACATTAAGGTCATTATGGATGGTTTTATTTGTAACAAAGTAGGGAGCATTGAGGATTTTACGAAGGATTTTGGATTGTAAGGATTGGATACGAGAAGAATTCGATGGTTTAGTGGAACCCCATAGCTCAACTCCGTAAGTCCAAATAGGCCTTATTACAGTCAAGTATATGAGTATTTTGTAATTAATTAGAAGATTAGAACGTTTGTCTAGTAAGTGCTGAAGTAATCGGAAACGTCGAGCGGTTTCTTGTCGTTTCAGTCTAGTATGAGGATTCCAAGTTAGTCGCTTGTCCAGGTGGAGTCCTAGGTATCGGATTTGCTCAACAGGGATAAGTGGAGTATTGTTAAAGGAAACTGTAGGACAGGAAGTTGTTAGTTTACGACGAAGGGTAAAGGTAATTTGGTGGGATTTATTGGAGTTTATTTTAATTCTCCAGTTTTGACACCATTCTTCTAGATTTATGATGTGTGATTGAAGCATTTGGGATACAATTGCTAGGTCATTATTTACTGATAGGATACATGTGTCATCGGCATATGTGGTGATGACAGTGTTGGGATAGGTAGGGATGTCAGCTGTATAAACTGTATAGAGGATAGGACCTAGGATTCTACGTTGAGGTAGAACACCAGCGGACTGGTTTGTTATAAATAAATTTATTTGTGAAAAATATCATTTAATATTTAAGATATCGAATTTTTTTTAACGAGTTAATTCATAACTTTTTAATGACTGAAAAGAGTTTACCTACAAAGTTTAAGTTTTAACCGTGTGTCTATTATAAGTAGTAAACTCGCAATTAAAATTTGTCTTCTGACCTTTTTACTTTTACTTAGCTAGGTATGAATGATTTTTCAATGGAAATACACGTGATGAGATCTCATAAACAATTCTGGCGAAATTGTCTGTGTGTGTATGTGAAAAGTTTAACTCAAAAATGGAATTTCGTAGAAAACTTAAATCAAGTATATAAGATTTCCAGATGCCTGGGATATTACAGCAACCTTTTCGTTAAATTCGACTGTATGAAGTGACTTTTCATATACTTTTCATATATAATTTTACATATTATTTCAACTTTTACGAAAAAGGTTCCAATGATTTCCATTAAGTTCACCAGCTTAATGTATTATTAAGTGGTTTTTCATTTAAGATAGGTTTTATCCTTATAGATGTTCTGCAGCAGGGCTATGTTTTTCCCCTCTGAAGTACCTTTAATTTTGTTTATTTATTTGTTTATTTAACATAATTAACTATTTCACATTGTAAATTATAATAAAATATTGATAAATAAAAACCATGAAAAAATTTAATTAATAATTAAAGGAGAAATAATAGTTAGTACTGCAGAGAAACTGTTAAAGCGGAAACATTCGAGAGCGTTCAACTTTTCCCGATCCTGCTCCGTTTAAACTATCCACGTCTGTACATTGTTATTCTATCGTTATTTAATTGAACTGTTTAGATTAGTTTGGCTTACACATAATTTTCAAAAAAGATTTTCACGCAAAATGTTGAGACTCTATTACATAATACATAACAACTAATATTAACTTATTAATTTTTTTTTTTTTTTCGTTTCCCGTGGTAGATGTTTTGGGTAAAGTTTATAATTTTTACAAAATTTTCCACTTACATTTTATAAAGATAATTTTTTTGTTTCTTTCCTACCTATACTAGGTAAGGAAAGTATTGCAATCAGGTCAAATTTTCGACATGCGGTTTTCGACGGATCTATACGTTTCACAGCCCCCTGAGTCCGAAAATCACATTTTAGTCATTGGTCTGTCTGTCGGTCTGTCCGAAAAACACGCCGTTTGGCCTATCGTTTGAAAGGTAATGAAATTCCTTACAAAGTCATATCAAAATCGTTCATTTCGGACAACTATTAGCCCACATTACACAATCTTCACTAATTTTAACAGAAATTATTGTTTGACAATACTTATCTATGGCAAAACGTTTTTGATCAGCAATATTAGTGAGTATTGAAATTTTTGCACTACCTTAAGCCGGTTTCATTGCTTTAGTTTATCAAACAAATCGTACTCAAATCTTTTGTTTGATCAATTTTCAGGAAAATAAATTTAGTTCAATTCTTTTCTATTTCTTCATGAACATAAGTAAAGATATAAAAACTTTTCTGAAATAGGTAGAAAAGTCGTGTGAGTGGACACACCAGATATTTTTTAACTTTATCTAGCAGGAAGCAATTATTTTTGATCATTCATGTATGCCCTTTTTTCATAGTAATTAATTAGTCTAAATTAATATATTATATGATCCACAATTTTTCACTTTTGTACCTATGAAAACAATATTTCTACTCAATTTAGAGTTGTAGGTGAATGTTCTTTTTTAGTAGCCTTTCATGCGTAATAATGTTTTTATTGAGGACATTAATATCTATTAAATGATGTTTTGTCTTGAAGTCAAACAAAAATAAACTACGAAGGTTATAAAACAAAACTTATCTAGATTGTAAATAAAATGAACCAGAAATCTGAAAAATATTTTTTTTTTTTTACTTATGGTCCTTCGATTTCTACTGTATTATCTTATAGTCATCTATATATACACTAATTAGATTGTTGCATTATCATTCTAAAGTGATGTTTCTTTGTTAGTGTTGTTAATTGAGTTTGGAGAACTAATTTTGTTCGAACTAAGGCAGAAAGGTTGGCTAATTAGAAAGTTTGTCAACTTATGCTAACAGGCAAGGAGAGAGATCTTGCTGGGTTCACTTAAAATTACAACAAAACATCCCCTATACGGAATCGAACCTTAATGGTTCTCCGACATATTGTGATATGCGCAATATTTTCTTCATGTTAAGATGATGAGTTAGGGAAAGGTGGTTGGTGTAATGGACAGTTTGGTGTGGGGTGTAAGTTAGCGTGGGAAAGGGAGGGAGAGGGAGAGAGAGGGAAGGAGAGGGAGTGAGAGAGGGCGGGAGAGGTCAAGTTGTG
This sequence comes from Nezara viridula, assembly GCA_928085145.1. Classification (NCBI taxonomy): domain Eukaryota; kingdom Metazoa; phylum Arthropoda; class Insecta; order Hemiptera; family Pentatomidae; genus Nezara; species Nezara viridula. The sequence continues at coordinate 61,119,565 of OV725080.1, read as the reverse complement.
TGCCGCTTTTTATTCTAGCACCCAAGGGATATGGAGTCACACTTTCTCTTCATTCACACTTTATGTCCTAATTTATTGGTTGTTATTATTAGGTTTCAAATCAGATCTGGGCAACAATATATTTTAAAGTACTTTGTTAACCATCAAATTCCTCTCGTATCCAGTCTTTACAATCCAAAATCCTTCGTAAAATCCTCAATGTTTTTCACTTTGTCACAAATATCCATGAAGACCTTAATGTTCCATATGTTTCCGATTTGGCCCAATTTAGATACTTAGCCTTCCATAATAAACTTCATAACCATCCGAATCCTCTGTGTTCTAACCTTGCTTCCTCTCCGATTCCTGATAACCCTCCGAGTCGTCAGAAAAGAAGATGGCCTCGTGATCTTCTCATGTAGACATTTATTAGAGTACTACCAATGGGTAATTTCTCAACAAGCATTTTCATGTGATTATATTCCTCTGTACACATTTTCTTGATGTATTTATACTAATACAGTTGTAAATATCATAATAAAAAAAAAAAAATTGTTTAAAATACCAAGTATTCTGCATTTCTGCATTACAAATTTAAGCAAGAAATATTTAAATTGATCACAAAAGAAGTATATTGTATTTCAAATGTAAATACTTATTAAATGAAATAAATAAGTGAAGTAATTAAAAAGATAGCAGTAATTGTAATACCAGGTGATTGAAATTGTATTTTAGAAAAACAAAATACTTTGTATTTAAAATAAATTCTTTTTCCTTCTGCAGAAATTACAAGTTAATCAATTCTTCTATTTTTTGTCACATATTAATCTATTTTCTATTCTAGTTATTGTTGTGTTAAATTTCTTCTTTTTTTTTCTATTCTGATCCTTAGCAGCCATTTTTTTTTTTTTTTTTTTTGGTCCAGTTTCAAAGCTGATTCAACAACTTATATTTATATATATTTTTAATTCATCTGGAGCCAATACTATTGTGAACAACTATACTTCGGGGAAAAATAATGTATAATTTAAAAATTTAATTTAAAAATTAATTTAAAAATAATGTAAAGTTCAAGTTGTTTAGTTTTACACCAAGTAGTATCGTTCTTTTATAATTTTATAAAATATAAAATCTTCTTCGCGGTCGTTTTGAAATGTTTAATGTGAGTTTTTCCAAACTGTGCCGATCAAATTTTTTATCTTTAAGATTTTGTTAAGAGATCAGCACTTCACTTGAAGCTCAGAATGAAATATTATCATATAGTTTCATCAACTTAATATTCAAAGAATACATAAATATTTCCATATCTCAATCAACATTTTATAGACAAGCCAAAACCTGATAAGTTTTGAGCCAATCAGGCCTCCGCTCTCTCATACAATTTAAATAATGCATTTTACTTGTGACTTTTATAATTTAGTATTTGGAATATTGCTACAACATAATCAGTTAACGCGTTTACTTTAAAGGGCTTTGGGTGTTTATAAGGAGCATAAGAAGGGACCATATAGGAACCCTGTAGAACACTTCAACCAAGGGCGGCAAATATGAAATACGAGAATAAATCAAGCTGGATTTATCACCGCTGAGAGGCTGTAGTTTCCAATTTGTCACGTCTCCCCCTGATCTTTCTCAGGAGATATCTAAACCACATCGCTCCTATCACCACTTTCTGATTTTTATTTATATTCGGCTAATACAGCCAACAAGCATTATATATTTTGTAGATAAATTTCGCATTAAAAGCATGATATTATGAAAAGTTGTATAACATGTGTTTTTTTTTTTTTTCAAATTATGGTTCTTCAAAATATTATTTTAATATTTTAAAAGTCGCTAGGATGAGTGTTATGAATAATTTTAGAAATGAGTTATATTTATAGTTTGTAATTATTCGTTTCTTTATAAGTTGTTTATTGCTAAGTTAGTATGCCGAGTTGAAGTGGCTCTATCTTATTTTCTTAGATGTATTCTTTTTCCGAACCTTTACAATCAAAAAGGTAACTTACCTTCTTGATTTGCACTTCTTTGCCAGCCAAGAGTGAAGTGTGCAAAGGAACGAATACTTCCTTCCACCCGTAGATGATCTGTTTGAAAGAAGGGTAGTTCTTCTCTTCCATCAATCAGAGAAAGTCTGTTTCGGTGAGAATGTAGATAGCCGTCTTTCTCGACAACCTGATACGGTGTCCTTTCATGTCAGCAAAGGATATCACAACGTGTTCCGCCGTTTCGAGGACTCAATTGGTGAGACACTGAGGATCAATATTCTTCCTTAAGCATTCTTAACTATATACCAACATTTCAACAGTAAAAGTCTACATCCACTACAAATATACTATGTTTCATACTATTACTTTCATGATTTGACGTTATTTGATATTATTACTTCCGCCCAAAATCCACTCCTTCTATCAACTTCCTTTTCTCCTGTTTTCGACACGATGCAGATTAAAATAAAATAACCAAAGGTTCTGCTGCTTTATCGATAACTAAAGCAAGGCCATTATCAAGAAAAATCACAAAAGCTAATCACTTAATATAAAATTTACTAGATGTGCAACTAGCAGTTGCAAATCGAGGAAAACATAACATTTTAAATAACAATACTGTTGGATATTATTACTATACTGGTTATTTTTTTTTATATTGGATATTTTTTTCATAATCATAGTGAGCATCATTATCAATTTATTATTATATAATAGAATAAAAATAATAATTAGTGCATTTAAGTGAGACTTGCAGACTAGGAAAAATATACCACTTAGTCCACCGATAAATTTTCCGAACCGGGGAACACGAATTTCCGCTTTTAATGATGAAGTAAAAGATAAAAAGTTTTTCCGAGTAAATGGATAAAACTCTTAGTATAATATCTCGGTGAAGCTTTTTCATTCTCACTGTTTAAGGACAAGAAAGAAAAGGAAGAGGAATAAGGAAAAAACTAAATTAATCTCCAAGGCTGGCGCGAGGGGAAAACATTACCAGGCAGGAAAAACAAGGGTCGGGATTTTCCAAGATAATTAATGGGATAGCCATCTTGCTAATGAGTATTTGTGATCGGGAGGTTTATTGTTGGGAGTGGTATACAGTAGCTGCCGGGGAGGGAAAGAAACATGGGGGTCAGCTTGATCGGTTATCGTTGTGCATGACGTGTAGGGCTGTCCAGCGGCCTTCTTTCGCCGGTTCATTAGTTTGTTGTGATCTACGCTGTTTTGAGTCACTTTATGGGAAATAAAAACATTATATTCTTGCTTCAGGAGTTTATAAATTCCTCAGTCTAGCTAATGAATTTCGAATTTTTTTTAAGAAGTAAAATTTTATACTACATCAAACTGTATCTGATGATTTCATTAAATTGTAAAATTCCATTAAATTAACGCCGTCTAATTTTTATTAATGAATGTATTCAAAATCCAAATTGTAAATTTTTCAATACATTTATTTCGCTGTAAAGCTCTTTTAAGTGTTTTTTCTCTATTTTTTGGAAGGAGGGTGGAAGAGAGATAAATAGTTGTTTAATTTTTTATAAACACTAACATTAGGAACTTAAAATTTAAACTGTATGATTTCATTGTTCTCTTTCGTTTTCGAACATTTTAAAAATTTACTTACTAATTTATTAATTAAAATATAATGGGGGAGTAGAAAAGGATTAGTATATATAAAAAAAAACACCTCTCTAATATTAAAAAAATCACATACAATTTTTCAATTGAATTAGGGGATGTAGATGAGACGGAAAAATGGTGGAAGTGGAAGAAAAAAGTTGGAACCTTCGTAGGCGCTTCATCAACACCAAATTTATATACACGTTTTTAGCGCTCTAACTTTATTTGGAGAGGCTATTAAGGTACGTAAAATGTTAACAATCGATAAAATTACGATAAACTGCATGAACATTCCAATATTTTCATGATGTTGTTCTGCTAAATGAACAACCTTTCATACTGAATTTAAACTCGTTTTATCAAAAGGGGGTGATGAAAATTACGAAATTGTGAGGAGAGAAAGTGTAAATGTTTACTTTATTCTAGGGAATTCCAAAACGGATATATATCTTCCCTTCGAAGAACTTGGATTGTATATTAATTATTTAAGGCAACGGGTCGGCCAAACGGACTAACTCGTGTACAAAACACGCTTTGCCTCTCAACCCGATAAACAATATAATTATGATAAAGTAATTACGAGTTCGAGTTCCGGTGTCTGCAGAGCTTTTAACACATTAACCCCCTGCCTAGAAGAAGAAGAATGGAAGGGAAAAAAAATCTATTGATTGCAGAAAAAAAATAGAACTAAAAAAAATGTTAGCAGCAATGCAGATATTTAAGTGCTCTTACATATGAATTATTTATATCCTTTTTCCTCAATTGTGTATCTTGGAGAAAATGATGCAAAAAGGATCTAGTAAGTTCTATTACAATTTCATTATTATTAAATCTTTTTGCTCTTCATAGTATTGCTATTGTTTTTATTTATTTTTAATTATTAAATATCCGGACCATCCAAATCTCCTTGTTTTCACCCTTGTTTCTTTCTTGATTCCTGATGATCCTCCTAGGCAACTGAAAAGGAGTTGGCCTCGTTACCTTTTTACCTAGAATTATTTAGGGAGTGCTACCACTGGGTAGTATCTCTTCAAGCCTGTTCATGTCATTATTTTGTGCATATTTACTAGTTGTATTTGTATACAGTTGTAAATTTCATTAAATGAACAAAAAAAAAAAAATATTACATATTATCCAATCTATCCGCACTACAACTCGGGGTGGGTCTCGGCATCCTGACTGAGTCTCTTCCACTCGGATCTTTCAGGTGCAGCCGCCTTCTATTTCGTTATTCCAAAAGAGTTCTTGCGTCCGCCACCACTCCATCAGTCATTCTCAGTCCTAGCTTCCGGTGCTTCTTGTTCGACGAAGAACCTCGTCTGACACTCTTTTTGGGATTGCTTCCTCACTCATCCTGTCAACGCGACCAAATAAGCATTCCTACTTCGATAAGCGAGACTAAATATAGCTCTCCACAAAGAACGTATGCTTTGTATATCTGTTTTATAATTTACTAATTATTTCATATTTTTGATGATGTTCGTTATCATGATTCTTAATTTTTTCTTATTTTTCCATCATTTGATTTACTTAACATTTTTACATAATATGTATAACATATATGAATTCTCTTAGTTGTAAGTATAGATGTGATACAACGGGGAGTTAATAAATCTTTGAAAAAATTACAATAATATTAGAAGAAAATAAAACACTTTTTCAATAGATAAGGATCCTATAAATCGAAAAACGACACGGAGAAGGAACTTGCTCCTTTGTAGGCGGTAACCGCTCCATCAGAGGGTAACAATAGTGACACCCGGGTATAATGGGCTGTTCCTAAGGCCTGGGCTCTAAGGGCATTGTGCACCTAACTGCCTATAAAGGTAACTCTGCCGGCAGGAGAACATTTTCGTGTAGCCCTAGGGTTGTGTGGAGCAGGCAACTTAGCTCCTATGTTACAAGTTCTAAACTATTAGAGTGGAATCAAGTAAAGTTGCATAGTTTAAAACTATACCAATTTACTCTATTTATCTTTAAAAAAAACAAAAACGATATCAAATAGAGAAAACACTACTTTCAATGAGTGATCGTTTAAATGTTATACCCTTATGTCTATCCAGCTTGGAAAGTATTAGTTATTACTTGGTACTGTTAATTCGATTGTTTTTGTTTTTTTTAAATCGAGCATTTTTCATACATATTCATTCCTCTAAACGTTCCTTATCAAAAAATTATAAATCTTAATGAAAAAGGATTTCCTTTTGCTAATTTGATCCCATCTTCTTCTTTTGAATATTTGTGGGAAAAAGCGTTAAAAAGTATCGATTGAGCATCCAGTAAGTAAAGGGCTGTTTCAATTTACAATGACGTTATTGCTTTGTAGAAGCGCCTCTACAATCAAATTGATTGAAAGGAGACCTTTTTCATTGAGTTTCATGAAAGTATTCCTTTTGAGGAGAAGGGGAGAAAGGAGGAGGAAGTTGTAGGAACAACTATGCAAACCACCTTTATTCTAATGCTTACAAAGTCGATAAAATATTATTGACTATAATTTATCTATATATGAAACACATAGTATTTTTTTTTTCCTTCCCCCCAGGAATTTCTTGATTACACAAAACAATATATATATAAATGCATATATACATAAATTTTCAATTTCCTTTTATTGCCCAAGGGCATTTTAAGGTAAGAGGGCTATGCACGCTGTATGCGTTCTTGTCATTTGTGGCCAGAGGCCTTTTATTCTACCACTGAGCGTGGAGGACACTAAAAACACATAGCGCAACGATTTTGAAACACATAGTAAGAAAATTATAGCTATCATAAATGAATTGAAATCCGAATTTTCAACGGGAATTCACTTTTAAAATACATCTTCAAAATCAAAATAACTAAGCCTCGCAAAATGGTATTGTGTGAGTACGCATATCTTTCTATCTATATTTATTTATGTGTCTAGTTCAAAAAAGAGTAGTTAAGACTCCAGAGTATTATATAATCTATTGTACACTTTTTTTTTCAGTGTTTTCGATACGACTCTAACGATTTTAAATAAGCTCGTTATATCAGTGAACAATTTAATGGGATTTAATATGAGGTTGGTTTGATCTTCATGTAAATAGTTTGAAAGGGCTTAAAATCCGAATTTTCTAAATGACTTTAAAGAACTTTTAAATTGGTTTATAAAAATAATAACATGCTCACTTGATTAGTGATAATATCAATGGCTAAAATTTTATTTTGTCACATGAGCAATAATTATAGTGAGCTAGAACTACATTCACACTATATGCACAGAAAATATAAAATAAGCAGAAAAAAAAATGATTGAAAAGTATATAATTTTTTGTAATATATAATCTTCAATAAATTAAAGATTAGTAAATAAAAAAAAAAAACAACAGTCATGCCTATATAAATATCTACAATCAGGGGAGGGAGCTCCAAGCCAGACTTGTCATTCCCACTATGGAGGAAAAAGCTGGACACCAGGAGATCTCTGGTTTAATATATGCTGCTCTCTCAACCGCGTCACTGGTGCTAAAAGCCAGTGGAGATTGAATGGCTTAAAACTAAACTTCTTTTTTTTTGCTCATTTTGTTTATAACAATGTTTTAACTGCATTTCTACATATTTTGTATCAAATCAATTATATAATATTTCTTTTAGTACACCATCGTAACCATCTCAAGAAATGAGAATCCAATTGAATATTTTTAATAAAAACGTAAACAAAAATGTTAGCACAGCAAATTTTTAAAATTGGTTTTCTTAAAATTAAAATTAAAGTCAAAACCAAGCTTGCAAGTTTTGAGACCTTATAACTTTCTGTTATCGATTTCTCGTGACAGGCATAAAACCTACTCCTGTTAATTTGATTTGAAGATTCTTTTTAGGGATTGTTAGAGCTGATACTTAGACAGTTCAATGCTTAGTTTATCGTATTCTTCCTATTTCTTAAACTTATACATACGTTTTTCCTTTATTTGTTTACACTTCAAAAACTATTTCTCCTGTATATTTTATTTCCAAACGATAAATAATAGACTTTGAAATATAGGAACTTATTTAAAGAATAGAAATTGAAAGGATGCCGACATAAGTATATTCAGCAGGATTATTTTTGTAGGATTCTTTTCCTTCTATCATTATCATTACGAGCTCTATAATCCATTCTTAGATCTCGGTTCCCTCTAGAGTTTCCCTCCACTTCTTTCTATCGTGAGCAGCTGTCCACCAGTTTCTGATTCCAAGAATAGCGGCAATTCCACTAACTTCATATATCCATCTCAGCTTTTATTTTTCCACCAGGTTCTATTTTGAGCAGCTTCTTTGACATTGAGATCTTGTCCAGCCTCGTTATACGGTCCGTCCATTTTAGCCTTAATATTTCACCACATCCGGCACCGTTTTGGTTTTCTATTATTCTCCATTCATTGTTCTCCTTTACTGGGCCAAATTTCTTAACATCCATTTGTCAAAATCGGTCATATAAGGACTTTACACAGGATAGGTTTATTTGATCGTAGTAGTGAACGGCTTTTCATGAATGAATGAAAAAATAATTTTAATCTGGGACTGCTGTCCCCTAAGAATAATAATAGAGTTACAAATTTATGGGTTTTAGTCTGAATAAAAATACAAACTAATTTACTGTTAATTGTTATTTCAATTGTGCAATAGATTGAAATAAACAGTGTACAGATGCAAGTAATTTTATATGTTAGAGGAAGTTTGAATGTGGAGTAGGTGTTGGAACAGGAGTAGTTTGAAGGAATTTATGGAGGAGGATTGACACATGGAGGTAGGAAGTGAGTTCCATAAGGAAGTAGCACGAATGACGAAGGATTTGCTGAAAGAGGCTTATGCGTCAGGAGACCATAGTAGTATCTGTTTGATGCAACAAGTCTTTGCCTCACCTCCTGGTTTATACCCTTAATTATTCTAGTCATATCATTTTCCTGTCATAAATACTTAAACTTTTTTCTAAGTCAATTTTCCAACCTGGATGGTTTCACCACTTTTGTGGCTGTCAGTAGTAATATATTTAGTTTATTACTCATAAAGCTCAAGTCCTATCTTCACTACTGCTTCCTCTAACGAGCTGTAAGCGTCCGTCTTGGCTGTCAAGGGTCTCCTAGTAATACATATATCGGCGTATGATAGTGTTTGAGCGATAAAATAAAAAAAAAATAAAAAAAATCATTCTAAGACAATATTGTAAATTCAGCAATAAAATTTACAGATATACGAATAATTTAGTTTATATGCCTTTGATATTATCCATTGCATTTTAGACATTTTTTTAATATTCTATAAAATGATCAATGTTTTATTAGTTCCATGATGTCCTTTTTTATTTATTGTTCTGTTAATTTTTGCTCCAAAACTGGATTTTCTTAGTTAGTATTTTTATTTTATTTTAAATAATCATTTATTTTGAATTCGACATATATAGCATTATATATATATATATATATATATATATATATATATATATATATATATATATATATATATATATTTAAATTTTTTTTTTTTAATATATTTTTGTTTCATAGCCGTCTCATCTAAGGTGGTTGGAGCGCTCTTAAAAATCTTTTAACGATTCAAGTTTTATAAAGCAATTTTAAAATAACATCTTTCATTCTTTTATACTACTGATAACTTAAAAGAGTAGTCATATTTAAAAGATGCTAACTTTAATGATAGTGTACTCTAATAATAGTACCCCCTCCTAGCTCTGTGCAGCACTCTAGGACTCGGAAGTGGCTAAGATACAAAGATAGAGCAGGGATCTTGTTAAGGGTTCCTCTTTAATAAACATACTGGCTAAATCAAGTCGGAAATATTCTGTTCCCTAATGTGTACAAACTTTTTCTCTTTTATTAATTAAAATTAAATTCGATAGGTGGAATGAGACAAACAGAAACACATGAACTAAAAAAAAACTTTTTATATTTGTGAACCTAAAACAAATTTTCATCATTTTACCAAAGGGTTTATATTTAATTTAACGCAAATCAATTTCTAAATAATCGTCCTGTCTAAAAGAAAGAATTCTTTCTGTTTTACGTACATAGTTTCAATATCTACTTTTTTTTTTTAAGTAGCATTATGAAACTCATTTTTTCATAATAGGTAATTAATTATTCAGTATCCATTTCCAATGATTATATCACGATTTTGAGATTAATGTAATTATAATCTATTATGATGTAATGTAAAGTATACTTTGATAGACTTGTTAAGTGATAAGAGAAAGTGAGTTAATCGCTACAACAAGAGAATCTACGTATAAGAGAAATCATTTCCGTGAATAGAACAATTCAAATAACTAAATGTATAACAAATGGTAGGGAATACACCAAAGTAATATAATAATAAGCAAATAATATAATAAAGTAATATAATACAAGATAACTAGGATTGTAGATGGATGGTTAAACCGGCTGATGGTCTCCAAAATATGATTTTTTTTAATTCTCATTTATTGAGAAATATTACAATATGTCACAATTAAGGACATTTATAATAGTGTTCAAGGAGCGGGGTAGCTCAGTGGTAGGGCACTACGCTTCCAATGCTGAAGATCCCAGGTTCTAATCCCGGCTCATGGCAGAAAAATTGTATATTCTGTTTCGTTGGCCGTGGGGCGACCGGGGGGGGGGAGGGTCGCGTGACCATCCTAGGGCACACTCAGCCTCTACGAAACGGGTACCTTTAATTAAATAATTGATTAAGAAGAAAATCTGGCTGTTGAGCGTGATCCTGGCCAGATCCCCTCCTTGCATAACCGTTGGCCTTGAAACAGTACTTTCCCTAAATAGTACTGTACCCAAGACCCTTCATGGGTTGTAGTGGTACAGTTGTTTTTTTTTTTAAATTTTTTTTTAACGGTGGTTTTCAGAGAGCACATTTACACTCTATTTACAATAAATAATACAGAAGAGATTAAAGAAAAAATAATAATATTAAAAGTAAATCTATATAAACAAATAAAAACTTAAACACGAGCATACTTTTATACAATATTTACAGAACCCATTCACTCAGGAGAACTCCGAGCCAAACCTTTCTCCCCACTCGTCGAAAGAAAGGCAGGACTCTAATAGATCCCAGCGCCTTTCACCCAGTCGCATTACTGGCATTAAAGAAGATAATTAAAAAAAAAAATAAGTAATATATTTTTTTTGACCAATCACAATTTTAGGCAAGTCATTTTTTTTTTTAATTCTTAGCGCTCACCCCACGTCACCCACTGATGAACTGAAAAACATGAATTTATCAGCATTGCAGCAATCATTTAGAAAAATCCGAACTACTCTAATTTATACAACCATTTGAGTGAACTAAGATAGTTGGTAGTACATTTTTGTTTACGTTCCTTCATAAATTGAAGATCCAAAAATGAAAATCCATGTTATGATGCCAGTTAAAACTTTTGAGGTTGACCTCAGAAGGTTACATGGAGTTGGGAGATGGAGTTGTCGACATCCAGGGATAAAAGGGTCGATGTTGAGGAGCCATGTAAGTTGAGTTAAAGAGTAGACCGCTGGAGACGGGAGGGGGAGGGAGAGGGAGGCGGTGAACTTGCCAACAAACTTCATACATCAAAGGCTGACTTAGTTCTCGCCACTTCCATCATATCTCTCATTAACCGGCTCGTATCTAACTCAGCTTCGGAAAATATCCCAATGGAGCTAAAATAGATATTGGGATATTAAAATATTGGAATTGTCCGTCACAAACAATTTATAATGTAATCATTCATTGCGCCATTATGTTGGCTATTTCACTACTATATTTTTATTGTATTGTAAAAGAATGTAAACTAATTTTTCATTGACGACTTATTGATTAAATATGAAATTTATTACTATAGTCACCGATAATTTTATTTATATATTATTTTAAAATAAATTATAGAGGGACTATATCATAAATATATTACAAATGCATGAGATAAATACAATTTTAAAAAATCAAGGAAATATTATACCCTTTCATCAATTTTCATCCATGTATTTCTTTCTATACAATAAAAAAGTTTCGGGCCTCTTGTTTCGTTTTTTTCAATTAGCTATTTTGAACGTTGTTAATAATTAATCTCTGTTTAATAATTTAATTACATAAAATATTTCTTAGAAATTACCTCACGTTGTACTATTTGGTTTTCCTGTAGCTTCCTATGGTTGGTCTAGGTGGACGGTTAACGAAAGAAATATAGTTCCCCGTGCCCCTGCTGACTCTGAGCATAATACATGAATCTAGACAAATTTGTCACTGTCCTTGAACCTGTGTCGGTGAGATGGGCACTAGCAGATAAGTCCCATAGGGATAGCTAATAAATCTATTGAAAAACCCCTTCCAATTTTTTTTTTATTTTTAAATCAATTCACCTATCTCTTTCGTGATATCTGTTACCATTTTGATGCCTAAAATTACAATAAACATTAGTTAAAATAATATTCTACAAACTAGATGACTTCAGTAGCTAGTATGACTTTTTTGATTATTAATTAAGAATATCTTGTATTTCGTCTGTAAATATGTAAATAGTAAGAGGTTTTTTCTTTCTTTTATGAAATGATTATATGGTTGCGTTAAGTGTATTTAATTACCAAGCAGTTGGAGATTTTACTTGGGTTGAAATTATTTTCATGCTTATTGCTCGTTAGTTGTAACTTTATATTAGTTTTAAGCCCCCAGGAGTCAAAGTGTTCGCAAAATGCTTGATTAGAAGGGCTTTGTCTGTATATTTCCTTCATGGGCTTTGGGCATTAGCGAAGTGGGCTTGATTCAGCCTTTGAAACATTTTTAATTCTCTTGCCTTTCCTAGATTTATCTTTGTAAGCGTTTCTTTTTTACAGAATAATAGAATAAGATGTTTTATCCTTTGGATTACTAGATAATTTTATAATATTACGACATTGCTGAGATTCATATAAAGATGAAATTAAAACAGAATTAAAATCTACCGTCTGCTTTGAAATATAATTTTCGGTTCCTATGAATTTCACCAGGATGCGGTTTTCATAGAATAGACACAAAGATAAGTGGGCAAAATAAATGTTTATATTTTAAGATCAAATAATGAAGCACCAATTTGGCCCTTAATCAAATAATAAATATATAAATCACAATCCTTTTTTGGTGCTTCGATAATTCTCTTTATTTAAGTCAATCCACTGTAAATATCCTATGTATGCTAAGACTTTACTTCAGAAAAAATCTAGAGAGCCTCAACTGTTTTTTTCCCTGTTGTTATATTATCAAAGAATGAAGATACAGATGTCATTTTTTTAAAAGTGTTTTTTACATTCTTCTATAAATTTGCGTGACAGAATGATATCCCTGTCTAGATCTGCCAGCCCTTGAAGGAAAATGGCATTATTTGGCTGCGGCGGTATTTATTCGGTAACTTATATTGGCTGAATTTTTGTATATTATGTAATTGGTTCTCTATGCAGTTACGTTTTGAGTATTTATCATTTTTATTAACTTTAATTAGTGTCAAGCCGCGATATGTATGACCATGGTTAACTCTCAATCAATATCCTTTTTAGGGTGTTAACCATTTTGTTTCAGTTACGGTCTAAGATAATTATTATGAACCAAAAATTTACTGTACTTAGATATTATCACGGCCTTGAACTTTCCGAATCGATACAAGGCAATCAGCTGAGTTTATTTGTTTTTAATTTTACTTTCGCATAAAATATTATTCAGAAACTAAAAGGATGGTTAAAGGAATGGGTGTGTTAACACAATGAATTGGTAACTTCTGTATAACATTCGTAAATGAGTTGCAGCAGGCAGATTCGCAATATTACTAATTTTATTAGGATGTTTGCAGTGCACTTTACGCAGATTTTAATTGTTGATTAAAATCATACTCTGAGAATACTAACAGGTTCTTAACTATGATTGAGTCTAGTCGAAATAACTATTTTCGAAAAAAAAGTACTATGAAAATACTATTATGTGTAAAAAAAAGTATATTATCAAAAATTGAATAGCTTGTAATTCAAAACCTATTTTAAATTTATTTATCTATATAATATTTTATTTATATTGTAATTTCTTTGTTTTAGGTAATATTCGTTTCTATCTCCGTTTAATCCGTGAGTAGTTTCATAACATTATATTATAGTTATTATTTTGTATTTTCATATTGTGACGATGTTAGTTGAGAATTATTTTTGATTTTATACTATGTATGTATTTGAATATACATAGTAACATAATTAATTACTAAATATATTCAAAACTTGCATTGATTTTTTTTGCATTCATTATCCATGCAAATATTTATTAAGTATAATATTATATTTCATTATTATTAAAGTATTTTGAAGTTCCTCTAAAAATGATCGTTAACCACTTTCCCATCCAAATCAACCATCACTCGATCGAGAGGTTCTAACTTAAGAAATAAAATAAAAATAAATGTAGGCATGAGTAATAACACATTCGATACAGGTTTAAAAAATTTTTTGCGATTAATTTTTTTATCTAGTACTTATCTTTAGGTTATTTTAATTTTTTATTGTACATAGTTTTTGGTTATTATTTTACTTTTGTTAATTTTATATTTTCTCTATATATGGTGTGAATGTGTTCATATATCACTATAATTATTGTCCACGTGACAGATTATTATATTTCTAAATAAATTATTAAAAAAAAATTACCTTGATTGATGAATTAAGCTGAAAGTCATTAGAGGATATTGAGAGTCATTCTATAAATAAATCATAACAATGGATCGCAAATAAAACTCACGAGATATTATATAATATAATAGTGAGAGTGAATGAGTAGAAATGGTCAGATATTATATAGCAGTAGAGACGGCGTTATTTGATTTTTCCAGACCCTCCTGTTTTTTTCGTATCATTAGATAATCAGTTTGTTTTTTGCAATTATTATTGATTACTTAGTATTGTTTATTAAATCAATAAGGATGTATAAAATACTAACATATATAAACAGCTTTTTTACAGATACGAAAAAAAAACCACAGACCTCTGAAAAAAACAAATAATCCCTCTTTATTGCGATCTAATCTCTAATCATCGCTACTCATTTTCTTAAATTTTTTATAAAATCCTGTTACTCGTAGTCTTGTATAAGTTATAGCTCAGGATTGAGTAATTGCTGAATGTACTGAATAATAATGTTCAATAATTTGAAGTGCAATTTAGTCACTAATTTCCTTTTAAATTAATTTAGTTTTTTAGGATGCAATAGTTAATATGTTTATTTATTTATCGTACTCTGCACAATGTGGTTTCTTCTCTTATTGGATTTTCTTGTGCTTGTAGCTCATTTGTTGTACTCTGATTTTATTTCTAATAGTTTTGACTGTTCGGTTTTCCATTTGTTTTCCCAATTTTCCAACTTCTTTTTTGAAATTACGGTTGGTACGCTGCCACTCCCTCAACCCATCGAAGCCTTGGTCTTCCAGGCCGTCGTGTACCGTGAAGGGGGTATCCACTACTTTTCTAGAAATTTCTTCCGCTTCCATCCTTGCGACCGATTACAGCCGTATTCACGATTGTATAAGTGAATACGGTTGTATTTACACCAGTAAAAGTGAACAGGGCAGTATTGGCGTTTATCAAAAGGAATACTCTTAAATTTACAGAAGTGAATAGAAATATTTCCACACAACCTTCTTAATGAATACTCTTATTTATTTTTAAAAATATATTTACTATATGGATAATTTTATTTTTGTAAATAATATTATATTCTTTGTTTTACAATACGTTATGTTAATTATGTTACAATGTATTATGCTATGTTAATTATCACTTGTGGTATTTGTAAGTAATATAAAATCCCGAGCCTTTGTATTTACACATAAAATCAAATTAAATTATAAAATAAATTAAAATTAATATAAATTTTTAATTAAAAAATATAAATTTTTAATCAATGGTTACCTTTTTCGAAGTTTTCAGCTATCTGTAAAAAATAGTTGAGTCAGAAACAGTATAAGTCCGAATACAATTTTTAATTTTCCTGAGACTAATTTATGTATAAATTAGATCATTTTTTCATGAGAGCAACATAAATGCATGTTATGACAGAGGAAAAAAAGTTCAAATATTTGAAAAGTTTGAGGAGTTATGACGTTTTTTCCCTCTCTCCTGAAAAGTTTGAAATTTGTGACTGAAGTAGTTTCTGCACTCCATTTCAACTCAACAATTCAAATTTCAACATTTTTTATTATTAATTTTAGCGATATTTCTAGTTGGCAAGTTTATACCACAGTCGGTACAGAAAATATCAATTTGTCAACTAGAAATATCACTAAAATGTTGAAAATGGAGTTAGTCATTTTGTCAACTGAAAGGTTCATATTAAAATTAATTTTGGTTCATCAGTGAAGTAATACAAAACAAGTGTAGTCAAAAAGTTTTCATTGCGGCAAGCAGTGCTTAAGTGTCACTTGTGTTACTCTTTCTTAAACGGTTCCATAAAAGAAGCAGCTCAAAAAAAAAAAAAATAATAATACCAGATTAATATTGAAGAAGGCTTTAGGTAGTTTGACCCTGTTCTTTCCTCACAAGTGGTATGAATCATGGCGCTTCTCATTTGCAGCATGCCGCCTGTGAAAGAGTAATTAAATGTTTTTCATTTGCCGGCCGCTGGGGCCTGGTGTAACTTCCGCCTTCCGAGCTCGCAAATTAATTCGCTTTTATTGTTTCAAAGGACGTGATTCTCCGCAAAAGGATTATTCTTTATATGCCAAAAGTCGACGTTCGTGTATGTATTCTCCATAGGCAATTGTAATTTTTTTTAAATTTCCTTCTCCTTGATGTGTTAAGGTATGAATGTTTGAAGTGCTTCCTGTTTGTTTGTGACAGGAGAATCATACAACGACTGTAGAAAAACAAAATGTAAATAATGATATTTCCTATTATTCCTGCTCAATAGAGTAAAATATTAATTTCCAAAGATTGGTACCAATATTCCGTTTTGAACGTGTTGTAAAATTTATGTCAGTTGATGGTTTGTACTTGTAGTTCCCAACTGATGTTTTGATTCCGATCTTTCCCATAATCCGTTGATTTAAATTTTTCCTCTCAGATTTTTTTTTTCATAAATCAAAACATCCACAAATCTTCACTATCCACCAGGAATAACTCCTAGATATTAATTCTTTGAAATTTCTGTCTTTACTCTTATACCTTGCCAATTATTATAGGTATACTCTTATACCTAAAGCCTTCTTCAATATTAATCTGGTATTATTATTTTTTATTTTTTGGAGCTGCTTCTTTTATGGAACCGTTTAAGAAAGAGTAACACAAGTGACACTTAAGCACTGCTTGCCGCAATGAAAACTTTTTAACTACACTTGTTTTGCATTACTTCACTGATAAACCAAAATTAATTTTAATATGAACCTTTCAGTTGACAAAATGACTAACTCCATTTTCAACATTTTAGTGATATTTCTAGTTGACATGGTGTAATTTCTAATTAATGGTGTAAAATGTTATGAAAAAGCCAGCTAATATATAGCTGCAAGACTTGGACACTAACCAGCGCTTTAGAAAAAAAGTATTGAAAGATTTGAGATAAAAATCCTTCGCACGATAACCGCAGTGTTCTGGTAACAGAGTACTGCGGCATATAGAAGAAAGACCAATAGAGTCGCTTAGAGAAACTGGTCAATCAATATCTCATGAACTGAAGGCATGAAGGTTAAGATGGGTGGAGCATGTAGATCGGAGAAATCCTTCTTGAAGCCTCTACACGATAATGAATGCCTCAATAGTAGACAAAAGACCACTTGAAAGACCAAAAAGCAGATGGATAGATCAAATTAACAAAGATGCAATAGAACTGCGAGCAGATAACTGAAAAGAAATAGTTCTTGATAGACAGAGATGAGTTGGCTTGTTAAAGTGGTATAAAAACTATTATGTCAGTAATGCCAACAGAAAAAAAAACGTCTGCCAAAGAAGGTCAGTATAGCTTCCTCACCGTTTGCATTGGCTAAAAAATATCTATATTACAAGGTCTAAAATTTTTCGTATGACAATAAAATCTCTTGGAGAATCCTTTTTTGGAAATTCAGTAATCCCTATAACATATACGGGCTTGGTATCCACGAGTTTTGTTCATCAGCGAATACTAGTTCCGCATATACAGATTGCATATTTGATGACTCGGGATTAAAAAAAAATTTGATTACGTACTGAACATGAATATGCACTACTGTTAGTGCAAAAAGAACATTGAGTTTTTTAGAGGAATGCATAAAAACTAATTGTTTCCTCATGATTTATTAGTATAATTGATTGCCCTCTGCTATTTTTCATGGTAGTAAAAGGCTTACGACATTTCGCACTAACAGTATTAATATGCCCTTATGTCCTGTTTCATCCAAATTTGATTCTCGATGTCTGAAACGTAAAACGCGAGTTGAAATTTTCGATTCTGAGCACAAAATTCTCGCACGAACACAATGCTTCAATACCTTCGGCAGTGAGGAAGCAATATTTATAAGAAATTAAAATATTAAATATTATTTTCACGAGATAATGGCATAATATTTTTTCAAGTTATTGTCATAATATATTAACTAGAATCGGGACAACTATCCCCGTCCAAAATATATTTTAAAAAAAAATCTTTTTGATATTTATTTATAGAATAATAATAAAATCTGCCACCCCATGGACAATAAGTATTAATGCTAAAGGTATCCGTTCATGTAATGTATACATATTAAACATAAATAATGAAAAATAAAGTAAAAACAATAATAAAAAATGATAATAGTGATAGTAATCATAAAAAAGAAAAATATATATATGATTAGATTAATGTAAAATAACATATTAATTTTACAAATGAAAGTCAGACAAAGTAAATTATATTAGAATACAAATAAAATAAGTTATCTAGGACATATTGAAACCTCCGTATAAAATTAATATTCCTACATAAAACTCTGAAAAAACCTTTGTCCTCCACATATCCAATATCTAAAGACAAATAAAAATCTAGTTTCACTGGTTTGGAAATTAAAGTTATCAAAGTTTATAAAAAAAAAAAAAAAAAGAAATAGAAAAAGGAAAGAAAAATTGTACATTTTTCAGAATATTTAACGCCATTCAACCTTCATAAAACTTAAACGAAATCGTATAACTGATTACAGGTTATCAATCTTAATTACGAAAATGACTTTTCGAATATGAAAAGGAAAAACACTACTTTTAGAAAAAAAAAAAGTTTCAGAATGAATATTAAATTAATTTTTACTGTCATATTTACCTTAGTGTTTGTGTTTCCGTTATTTAAATTCACACAAATATTCACAATGTTAATCTATAAATCCAAATTAAATCTACAGTACTTTCATTCATTAATTTTAGAAGCATTTTGGTAGATTAAAAATAGCCTTATATCCGTCTATCTCAAAACAAGCACACTTTCCGTTCCCGTTGGTTCCACCTCCAAACTTTTGAAATACATATGCCTTATTTCTTCATTTGAATTTAAATTACCCTTCTCTGTCATGCATGGAAGCGATCTTTCTGCATCTGGCCGCCTCAATCTGGTGCCACCCAGCAACTATGCAAATTTTTTATTCCTTTCCATGATTCCTCCTTTTTCCAATTATTTATAAATTTGTTTGTCAAAGTTTTATTGCCTCCTCCCAACCGCTATTATCCTAAGAGACTGTTCCATTACTCCTCTACTCTTCAGATTGCTACCTTGACCTCCTCGGCTGAGCACTCAAGAACAGACCGCCAATCCCTCTAATGTACTGGCCTAGACATTGCTCCAGCTCACGGACGTTTAAACTATTTCTTCTCTCCTTTTCGTCTGTCTTGTATCTGAAAGTGTTAAACTGATCATGATGTATTTCAAGTTTATTTCATGTCCAGGAATTTCTTTATACTCATCCCAAGGACACGGGGATTTAGACCCGTGCTGGAATTATTTATTTAAATAATATGGATGCAAAAATAAAGTTGCACAGTCATACAAATTATTATAATTGTTTTAGGCTAATATTTTAATGTTCTAAAATGATGGGATGCAAGATGAGTCTTTGTACTATGTTCTGATAACTTTCTTTTTCTCTTATTTCCGGAGAAAGCTCATCATATTTTGTGTACTGCACTGTATTTGAGGCACTTAAGGCTAAACTTTTTAGGGAAACTGGACTCTACGTCATCTCTGAAAACGATTTCCCTCTGTTGGTGACCAAGGAGAACTACCCGTTCTTCAAGAACTTTATTTACGGGTGGAAAACCGCAGTTGGCTCTCATTTTCATATTCCAGAAAGAGAACAATTTGCTTTACGACCACCGGACTGAGAAGGCGAAGAAGAAGATGGAGGCCACCTGGAAGATGGAAGAAGATGACGCCGATTTAACATGACCGCTGGAAGTTAATTGGCAACATTTGCCCATCCTGCAAAGTTGCTGACACCCGTTTTGCCCAAGGGCAAGGAAGGGAGAATAAATAAATGTTGCTCTTATTTATTTCTCTTGTATGATTAGTATTTATCATTAGAACATTGAGTATAATATGTAGTTTATCTGTAATACTGTAGTACATAATGTGTTATATGGAATGCAATATTGATTTAAAATGTAGTCTTATCCGAAAATCTATTGCCATCCTCTAACAGTTCCAAAGATTCTGTTTTGATGATTCTTAAAATCTGCCAACTATTAGTTTTCTCTCTCATTTTCTTCACTTCGATTATGGCTGCCTTGTATGGTGGACTGTTTGGTGGGATTTAGATCAGATTGAAGAGTCAGGAGAATCGCTTCATTAGATTCATCTGTGGAGTCCCCCCAGCCGCCCTCACGTCTCTGATTGGTTTGCCGATTTGAATTGCCTCTATTCAGTTTTCCGACGACAAAATTTCCTAGCTGTGTTCCTATTTCGAAACTATTACCTATACCCATTACCTTCATGGTTTGATCATTCGTAATACCTCTGTCCACTGTTTAAACACGAGATCCCAGTCCATAAATCTGTATATTCCTTGTCATAGAAATACTTCATTTACAAAATTCTTTAAAGCGTGGTACTTTGCAAGTTCTTGCCCACTTCCATATGCAAAACCTCATCATAAAGTTCTTTTAAGCACCAATTTTTCATCCATATCCTCAGCAATCAATCTTCTGAATATATGTAAGAATTAAATTTTCATATTTGAGTGTTGTCTGCCTCATTTTTATGTATTAATTATCAGCAAATTATGTATATATATATATATATATATATATATATATATATATATATATATATATATATATATATATACTGATATTTATTTATCCATAATTTTATTTGTTTACTTATGCTTATCCTTTTTATTAATTCCAAGGTTAACCACTCTGTAATTTAATTATTTCTTGTGGTTTTCCGCCAGGCAAATGACATTTCTTTTGCTCTCAACGGACTGAATATACCAGAATAAAGTATACTTTTCTTTTTCTTCTATATCTTAAAATGATTAATTACTCCCCCCCTCCCTTTTTTTACTCTATATACCTATTCATTCTCACTCAGTTGAAACCCAGCAAATAGTCTGTGAAGTGGCGGAATTTAAGACATTTTATAGGAAGAATAGTGCCGAACAGTTTTCCTTTCATGGCTTGATTCACTTACTCTGGTTTCTTAAAGAAGGAGATCTCCCATCCTGCTCTTTTTCATCCTCGTATTAGTGGACATAAAAGCTGTTGCACAATTTGTTATTAGTCTGTTAGCAAGTTCATGTACATTATTATGAGAAATTTGTCACCTACATTAATTAGTTACGATTCCTAATATTACTTCCACATACCTAAATATGAAATATATAATAAGCAAAAGTATTGCGATCGTCAAAATTTTTGGAACCGATATTTCAACTCTTTTTGAGGTATCCTTAATTCAAATAACCAAGTCTCAAAAATGGTCTGTGTGTGTATGTGAACAGTCTAGCTCAAAAACGAAAAGTTTCACGAAACTGAAATTGCGTATTTAAGGTTTCTATATGATTGAGATATTATTGTAACTTTTTGTCGAAATCGGCATATCGATCTAACACGATTTTCTAAAAAAAACAGCTCTAACGATTTTCATTAAACTCGGTGTAATTAAGAAATCTTTAATATCATTCAAGTCGTATCCCTAACGATGTCGCTTAACAGGGCATAAATACCCTTAAACCCTTGGAAAAGAATCCTGATAGATCCATCATCCGATCGAAGCCAAATATTTTTTTAAATAGTATACCACTTACTGTAATCCATAAACGATTATATATTTTTAAAGATTGTAATAACTATTCAGTGCTAAAGTGTTTCATGTTTTAAACAAGGATCGAACACTCGTAAATTCTTGAGTAGTATTTAGAAGAAATATTAACAATATAAATAAAACATAAGTCCGACTTTTTTCTTCTATATTTTATTTTTGGTATTTCAAAGATATATCGCTCATTTTCATGTTCTCTATTAATATCAAGGAAAATGAATAGCACAAAATAAAAAATAAATGGAACGAATGCCCTTAAAAGCTCAAAAATGATACTCTAATAGTTAAAAGTTCATATTTCATTTTCGACTTATGATGTAGTAAATATCCAGAAATATCTGAAGCAATTTTTTAATCTGTCTGTTGGTTTCCTTTGTGAATAATTTGATCCAGTTTCTTCGTAGTATCGATATGGATGTATACTTATTAAAATATACACCTATTGAATGATTTATGATATTCATTGTCAAGTCTGGTTCATTGAACGATGGAGTACAATTTGACTGATATTATATATAGACTGTTTCCGCATGTGATGGGTGAAGACTATCTGTGGTGGCTTAGAATTGAAACTTTTCATAAGTTATAGTTAAAGAACAATTGTAAGCGCGCATAGCTACGGAAATTTTTATATTGTGCTTATGCTGGATTAATCATTATAGTTATAAACTTCTGCGTGGGACATTTATAATCTCTAGGATCTCCTTTTTTTATTTAACACTTTAAAATTGAAAAAAATATTCAGTTATGCAGGTATAACCTCCATTTTAAAAAAAAACATTCCAACACTGTCATCACCACCTATGCCAATGACACGTTAATAACGACCTATCAATGACATCCCAATCTCTTCAATACCACATCACAAGTCTTGAAGAATGGTGTCAAAACTGAAGGATTAAAATAAATTCCAATAAATCCCATCAAATTACCTTTACCTTTCGTCGTAAACCTACAACTTCTTGTCCTACAGTATAACAATACCTTAAACAATACCCCACTTATCCCTGTTGAGCAAATTCGATACATAGGACTCCACCTATACACACGACTCACTTGGAATCCTCACACCAGACTGAAACGACTAAAAACTGCTCGATATTTTCGACTTCTACAGCACTTATAGACAAACACTTCAAATTTCCAATTATTTACAAGATACTCATATATATTACTATAATAAGACCTATCGGGACCTATCGAGGTATCGATTTTTGGAGCTCTACTAAACCATCAAATTCCTCTCGTATCCTTACAATCCGAAATCCTTCGTAAAATCCTCAATGCACCTTACTTTGTCACAAATAAAATCATCCATAATGACCTTAATGTACAATATGTTTCAGATTTAGCTCATTGCAGATACCTATCCTTCCATAATAAACTTCTGAAAAATCCAAACCCTCTTGTTTCTAGCCTTGTTTCCTCTTCTATTCCTGATAACCCTTCGAGGTGTCTGAAAATAAGATGGCCTCGGGGCCTTCTAACTTAGAACCACAATTGGAGTGCTATCAACACGTAGTTTCTTTTCATGTTTTACATGCCATGTCAATGTTGTAATACTGTTTTTAAATTTAAATAAATATATTTAAAAAAAACTATCAAGATATCGATAAAAAAAACATAACATATATTTGCAACATAATTTTATTAAAACTGTTAGTAGGAAGGTATGAAACAGACTGATATCAAGAGCACTATAGAAACAACAATGGTAGGCACTTTTAAATTTACTTTTGGGAACTTTGTTCAGACAGTTGCCAATAGAGGGCATTGCTATTCAATCTAGAAAAAATTGGAAACTTTCAATCAAGATGGAAGGTTATTATTTATATTTAAAGTCCAACCTTTCCATCACTAGGCTCCCTGTTCATAACTGGTACGTTCACCCTAACTGATTTCCACAAATGGGTTCCAAGAAATATAAGTTCCAAAAAATATAATAATATAAATATCCATTTGATAAGGATATCAATCATAGCCTTGCCATACTAACCTTGTCAAAATATCTTCGAATTCTAGATCTCATAATCTTATAGGAAAGCTGCAATGAACCCTTGCAGTCAACTCCATATAGATATAAATAATTGAATTCATTATATAAGATTTTTTTTGTTGTCGATTGGCTCTATAGACCTTGTAGATCTTCTAGACCACATCCCGATTCCTGATTATGTTGACGGAGGTAGGGTCATCAGTCCTACGCTCGGTCGGTGTATGTTGCCTTCAGTAGCCTGACGGGTCTCACGTGCAATAAAACCTGCAATGAACTCTTGCAGTCAACCCCATATAGACATAAATAATTGAATTAATTATATAAGACGCCTTTTGTAATTATCATTATAAATAAAAGTCGTTATACTAAAGACCTCATTATCTAAGACCCGGTACATTTGCACTTGCAATAGACTTACACATGCCACGGTATGGCGTATTCGTACAAACTAACGAGCTCTTACAACAGTAACTTCTAGATTTACTTTTATTGTGAAATGAAGAGTTACTATGGCATTTGCAGATACTGTTGACGTTAACAGATAACTAAGGTTCAAACTAATGTTACGTGTCTGACTGCTAAACTTGGCATTGTGTGTAGAATTTCGGTAAGAGCTGAATCTACGAAATGTCGAAGAAATAGGATATCACTGGACAGAGGTATTTCTAAAATCTAAAATGGATGGTCGAATTTCCGTACGAGATTTAGCTTTTAGTTGGAATTAATAATGGGCCAAGTATATATTAACTAAAAACTAACTCTCCCACAAATGAGTTACCCACCGGGGAAGATGTCAGCGAGCCTGGACAGTTGAAGGGTAGTCTTGTAATTTACTTACAACCGATGACCAGACGTGAAATTCAGGTGTTCTTAGTTGACATTGACAAACCATAACTGTTCGCAAATGGGAGAAAGGAATGTTTAGGACACTTCCTGAGCAGGATAATAAGAAGTTATATTAATATTGGTTAAAGTATTAGTAAGTACAATTATAGTCTGTTTTCTTACATGACTATATCACGCGATGGAACGCAATGGACAGTTTATGGTTATTAACACATAAAAAACAAAAAAAATCATTTCACACTCCACAGAAGATATAAACTTCTGTAAATTACTTCAGGTTGAATGAATCAGTTGCTTTCAATTTCAATCCACAAGAAAGATACGGACTAACCTGAAATATTTTTAAGTGTGTGAACTAGCCATGTGGTCTTAGTTTTACTCATCTGTAGATAAAGTATGGCCACCAGTAAATGTGCAGCGCTAAATATAATAAATAGCACTGAATTTAATTTTTCTTTTCTTTCCTCAGATATTTGTGTTTAAAAATGATAGTTTAGTTATTCTGTATTTTTATTTTATAAATTAAATAGATTTTTGGGGAAACCATAGAAGATTTGATATTACATCGTAACGTAATATCATCGTAATGGTACATCTTTTTTATTTCATGAAAAAAATTCTCATATATGCCTTATAACGTACATAGAATGGGTATGTATATATGATGAAGTAAGGAACGGTTTGAATATATAATATAATAAGAGCCTTGAGGACAACCCCTGACGATTTGAGAAGAGGTTATATGAGCTTTATTACCGGGGAGGGCATAAACCGTGTTAATAAAATGCTTTATTGCCGGGCGGTGTTTGGGAGCTGGTCTCGGATAGACCTTGCGGCGGATGATTAAATTCTCTCAGCTCACCCTCCCTGCATCTCCAACAGGCTCTTCATCAGTGTCTTAATGCCTTAGCCACGAGAGATGATGAGTATTAAATGGATGATGATATGTATATACTTACACACTAATCTTATCTCCCTTCTTGACCAACATCATAAGCCAAGCGTTAATTTGAAATGTATTTGATGTAGCCTATTATGAGAAAAAATGGCACCAGATGTTATTTATTTGTTTATGTATTTCGTTTTATTTTTTTTACTAGTAACTAAATGATACTATTGTAAGATGCCTTGGAATATGTTAATCATGTTTAAGTGAATGTGTTTTATTTGTTCCTTGTGAAGCAGCAACATTTTATTTTATTTACTATTATACCCCAGTGAGAACCCCGCATTGGGTTGACATCCTTCTCCTTAGTGCGTTCAAAGTATTACCGCATACTTATAGGTTTATATTTCCTCCATTTACTTTTCCAATAGATTTTACTTTGTCCAAGACTATAATCAAAAGCAATATTTTAAGTTTTAAAACCTTAACACGTGACAGATATGCCATGCCAACTTTAAATAAGAGGTTTTCTGAATGAATAGTCTGTGTGAAAATTCACATTGTTCAATTTCGTTCGTTTGGCAATATTAAAGTACTTTAAAACTTATGTAAAAATGACTCTATAATTTTTTTTTTTTTATACGGAGATTTTTATGAGAAAATTATAATTCAATGTTTCTTGATTTTAATGATTTTTAAAAGGTATTGACAACACTATTATATGCGATATCAACCAATGCGGAATTTCATCATAATGATTGACATTAATTTCATATAATTGATAATATGTGATAGAAGTCATCAAAACTTATAAAAAGATACCATAAACCATCGTCTAATTACATATACAGAACCAGGAAAATTAATTTTTGTAGTTTTTGTAACTAACAAAAATGTTTAATCTAGGCTATAACCATTTACTTCATAGGAAACTAGATTAATTTTTTATAATACACAAGTAAATCTTGTCTTTTTAAAACCATTTAAAGGGAACTTTTAAGCAGTTAAACTACCTTAAGTTCGGTTTTTCATAAATTAAAGGATTATTCGCGTTATTTTTTATTACCTCCCAATTTGACTTCAGAAGCCACACTTTTAGACAAAAAAAATGTTTTTCGAAGAGCTATAAGTCTATATTGATTAAGTTGTGTTTTTTTACAAAATAAGTTGAGAATCATCCCTAATGGATTTAAAAGATGTAAAAATATATGGGTCGATTCATAACTTTACGGTACTAATAAAATTTTTACTCGATTAGAGAAAATTTTAAATCAACCTAATTAATATAGACTTACAGCACATCAAACAAAAAAGTTTTTCTGAAAGTGTGGTATCTTCAGACCAGTTTCTTGTGACCAGTAAGTTGGAGGGTTATGGGAAAAATCTCGAATAATCTTTGATTATATGAAAAACCTTAGTTTAACTTCTTAAAAGTCTCCTTTAAATAGTTTTAAAAAATACAAGATTTACTTTCAATTAATGAAAATGTAATCCAGTTTACTATGAAGTAAATTATTATATCCTAAATTAAATATTTTTTTAGTTATTGATTTTTTTTCAACATAAAACGAGGTTGGCTTAAAAATTACAAAATTTAAGTTTCCTGGTTCTCTGTATGTAATCAAACGATGGTTTATGGTATCATTTTATAAGTTTTAATGTTTTCTACCAAATATTATCAATTATATGAAATTAATGTCAATCTTAACTCCATATCATTATCACGAAATCCTGCATTGATTGATATCACATATAATTTTGTTGTCAATACTTTTTAAAAATCATTAAAATCAAGAAACATTGAATAAAAATTAAACAATCGAAAATTTAAAAAAACTAATCAAAATTCAAAAAGGTATCGTCAACTATGAACAACATCAATTTTGTGGTTTGAAGCAATTTTTGCTTAAAGTTGAAATATAATTCATAAATAGCTTCGTATTCATTTATCAAAAAAAAAATATATATATATAAAGTCATTTTTATATAACTTTTAAAGTACTTTAAAATAGTTCTTACAGACGATAGATTCTAAAGTCTTATTAACATGGGAAGATCTTATTTCTGTACCATCAGCGAATGTAAAGGTTAATAATAAGAAAAAAAAAAGAAAATATATATAGAGCATTGGTCGAAATTTTTAATGTCATCTGGGTCGTAAATATGGCCATTCAGCATGCACGACCCTACGTGAAACATTTTTCTTGCAGTAGATGTGGATTTTTGGAGGAGAGTAGCAGCAAGGATAGTCCAGGATTGGAAGGATCAGAAACTTCAAGGTATTGGAAGAAGGAGATTTATATTGTATGACCGCGTTAGATGGATGGATGGTAATAGCTAATTATGGATCAGGAAGCGGAGGGTAGAAGATGGAGAGAAATACCCTCAGTGAGACGGAAGGAGAGTATATTTGGCAAGGGCCTGTCGGAGGAGGGCATGTCGATGAATCGGCTAAGATTTCGGTTGAAGAGGACTTCTTGTTGAAGAAATTAAAATTAATGTTTCATTTGTCAATGAGAATGTTGCCTTATTGAAAAATATGATTCAACTTTATTTTAAGTAATTATTTTTTAACTTATTATACATAAATTTCTAGTAGTGCTTAAATATAATTAAAATCTTTCCTACAACGACCTATGGTAATAGAGTAGTTTTTTTTAATAACAAAAACGAAAGAATGTGGCTTAGTGACTGCATCCACGCTCAACCCTTTGTTATATCCTCCTAGTTAACTCGCTAGTGGTCGCTACGTGACATTTTCTCTCACATTATTTTTATTTTCTAAAATTAAAATCTTAACGTCTAGTTTGTACCTGAAGCACGCACTAGTTTATTTTATGGAACCTTTTCCATCTCTTAAGTACCCTGTTACGCTAGAGCCACTTTGAGCGATACGATCCCGCCCCAGGAAATGAGAATTTCACATTCTTCCTCACTGAAATACCCAACTCCCCGTACTTATGAAATATTGATTATTGTTGAGTACAGTTTTCGCTGTCAACGATGGACCATAGGAATAGCGAAATGAATCAAATCCTGTAAAATCTCGTTCATAAATACGCACCTTCAAGAACACCACTCTTTAAATATTAATAAGCACGTAGCTAATAAAGATGGGGAAACGAAGCCTGTATCCTCGAGTCAAGCTGCTCAGTGAATAGAAGAGCAGGGGCCGGGGTCACTGGATTGAAACGGTAAGGAAATTAAAAGGGCGGGGGAGGAAGCCGGGAAGTCCAGGCCTGGGAAAATGAGGAAAATAAAAGAAAAATGGGTTCGATAACAATAACGGACCTCCCCTCCCCCTCCTCTGTCGGGACTATCTTAGTGGCCGAATTTAATAAAGGCCTTTCTTATAATTCCTATTTCGGAAGGTCTCCAACCCCTCCTCATTTTCCTTGATCCTTTTATTTAGTTATTATTTTTTTTTCAAATTTTTGTATTAAAGTAGAATAATTTATTTTGAAGGGGTGAGATTTTTTGATATACCCTTTGGATTTCTCAACGGGAAATTAGTAAATAAAAAGCAGTTAGAAAAAGAGTGAAAAGCTATATTTAAAGTTTCTAGTAATTTTAGTTTCGATAACCAAAAAGGAACAGTATCTGTGAATATATGTTTTAAAGGCCATATGATATTGGATTTATTTTTTTATTTTTTATAGTTTGTTGAGAAGGAAGGTCTATTTCAGCTGAAGACCATTTACGAAACGGCTGGATTAAAGATCAACTTAAAGAAGACCGAATATATGGCCATAGAGGACACGGATACTGGAGCACTTCTAGTGAACAAGGAGTCCTGCAAAAGAGTTATTATTTTCAAGTACCTGGGCTCTTATCTCGACGCTACAGGGTCTTCTGAGCATGTCGTAAGGAGGAAGGTGGAGCAAGCCCGTAATACTCCATAGAATATGTAATGCAATATTGGAAGCTATTCTTGCATATGCCTCAGAAACATGGACCATGAACTCCCGTTTGTACGCAAAGGAGCAGGCGGTCGAGATGAATTACTGGAGGAGGTTTTTTCGTCTTACCAGACTGGATAAAATTAAGAATGAGGTAGTTCGACAGGGAATGGATGTGAGTACAGTGGTTAATAAAAAGATCGGGGTACGCTGCCTAAGATGGTATGGGAATGTGAGAAGAATGACGGAGAAATGTTGGCCGAGCCGAGTCCTGGATTGGATTTCCTCAGGGAAGAGAGCAAGTGGACTGCCCTGAAGCAGGTGGATGGAGAGGGTCAAGAAAGAAATGGCAGATCGATGTCTGGAGGAAGATTATTGGCAAGATAGAAGAGCCTGAAGCTCTGCACTGTCTGTGTGAGGCAAACCTTAGATGGAACGCCTATAAAGTAAAGTAAAAGTTTAGTTTGTTTTGAAATTATGCATAATATAACTAATCTCTTTGTAAATATATATATATATATATATATATATATATATATATATATATATATATATATATATATTTATTATATATATTTAATATATATTACATATTAAATCATCGTTGCTTCGATCTATCCATCTAGTTTTTAGCTTTCCCCGTGGTATCTAGGATAGTATTAAGGCACTAATTTTTGTCCATATTGTCCATCAGACTTTCTGATGGATTACTCGTACCTATTTTAACCCATTTAAACGCCCATGTTTTCAAACGAACAGATGTGATATCATGTGATATAGATTGACCGGTATTCGTAAGTAGTACTTTATTGCTTCTTTTTATCCCATTGTCAGTATTCTTCATTCATGTATTTCATTACTTATTTGAAGGGAGCTGGTCAGAACTGGCTTAAAAAAGAAAATTACAATTATTTTAAAATAAGCATTACCATACAAGCAACTTAGAGTGTTATTAAAAACATTTGGTATATGAGTTTGTGCCTGAAAATGTTTACACAACATAAAATATTTTTCAATATTACAAAGATATTAATTAAGGCATTTAAATACTGCAAAATTGTATTATAAATTTTGAATTAAACGAATAAAATCATCATGCCTAAAAGAAAACACATATGTAAGTGACGCAAATATTTGCTTCACTGATTTTGATATTGTTAGACTTCAAGCTTTCAACAGGCCCGTTTCTGGCCATTATGTAACCGTTTATTGATCTCATTATGCAATGAAGGCTGTGGTGTGTTTTTGGCAGAATGTCACCCTTTGGAAAACGTGACCATTCGATCATATTTTTTCTTCTTCTTCTTCTTATTGAATAACATGATCTTGCTTGTCTATTTATTTATTTGGATTTGACGTCATTTGATGACTGTCTAAGGAAGGCAAGCAAGGCGAATTATTCTACAGCTTTACCAATATTTTTTTAGAAATTTATCCCGTAGGTAATCATCCAATTTAAAGAAAATCGTTTGATTCCCCAGTCGTTGGTAGCCTAAAAAAGTGTATATAGTCATGTCTGTGTGTTTTTAAAAAAAAAAAATTATTTATCTTAATTTTTTTTTTATTCTATATACTTTTGAATATTGTTTAGTTGTTATTTTACTTATGTTCATTATATATTTTCTGTATATATATTGGTTATTCACACTACACACACACACACACCCACACACACACATACATAAATATATATATATATATATATATATATATATATATATATATATATATATATATATATATATATATATATATATATATATATATATATATATATATATATATATATATATAATATTCAGCTTTACGTCACTGTGATTTATCCACTGTGATTTATCACTGTGACATTATCCATGTGACAGAATGTTGTATTACTCATTAAAAAAAAAAAAAGACAAGATAAGTATATAGCAATACAGCCAATTAAGAGGCTGAGTATCAGTCCTGTTTCTTTTTTAACGGATGTGAAAAGAGGTGATTTGACTGAGGTCACGCTCAACCGCTAGTTTTTTTTTCTCTGATCAATTGTTTAATTTGTAGTATTCAGTTTATAAAGGCTGGATGTGCACCAGGAGGGTCTTCCGACCCAAGGGTCGATCCACGGCTGATGTAGCAAAATAAATAATTACCTGCCCCAGTCGTGCTCGAACCCGAGCAAGAGGCTCAATGTTACCTGACTCACTGAGCTACCCTCCTCTCCATTGACTCTTGAAGTTGTCTCATGTGTTAAGAAAAGGAGGAAACATGTTTGCTGTGTTCTTAATATTGACATTAATATAAAAACTTTGTGTTGTTGTGTGTCATTGAGTTTTTAAAGATAAAAAGAAAACAAACAATTTAATACCTACGTTTCCGAATAAAATTCTAAGAAATACTCTTACTTTCTTGTCAAATTCACTCGGGAAGAGAGCAACAGGTGTCGGTTTGAGAGTATTTCATACTAGCATAGCGACAGATATTATTAAAAGAGCTAACATATTTGATCAGATTACCCAACAGATGCTCATTCAATTGGCGGAAAATTTAATAAACTGTCTTCAATCTAATATTTGTTTTTGAAATTCAAATTTGGAAGGTCTACTTTCCAGTAAGTTACTCCAGATCAAGACTAGTTTAAAATGCAACTAATTTAAAGAAAAATACACCAATTAATGAATAATCGGATTATCTGATACTCTTACAATAATATATTTTAACTAGTTTAACCGTGTCAAAAATTCGCATAGTATGTTTGCCTGTGGAGGAATCAATTTCTATATACGATAAATTGTTTACTTTTTGAGTTCAGTGCACGTTTTTTTTTTTTTTTATTCGTAAATTGTTTTCTGGAATCTTCTAGGAATGTGCTTATTTTTCGCACTTGAAAGGGAAAATAATCTTCAATTTGAGACAAAAAATCAAAATACTGTAATTTAGAAGTTCATATTGTACTTTTTTTTATTGGCATAAAATACAGCCGCGGTCATACAAATTGCATCACCTATTTCTTTTGATTCTCATGTTGATAACGTTACGCCATTGAATATTTTTCTTTACTTATTAAGGTTACAAGAAAAAATTAACAATGTTTCTCAGTTTTAACTAATGCCAGGAGAAAAGCTGTAATTATGATTTGTTTCAAAAACTATCCTCGTAAACAAACATTAAATTTGTGACGGCACATAGAGAAAAGGAATCTTCACGGGAAGTAGTAACGAGGATTGGGTACCACTAATTAACTGTAATCATAGTGTAGTAAAGAAAAAAAAGGCACTATGGAGTGACTGGGAGGAGAAAAAAAAAATGGACAATTTGAACCCTTAATGGAACGATTGTTTTTAGAATATCGGTTCATGACAGAGAAATAACCGGTGATCTTGCAGTAGCTAATAAATAAAATAAAATTTTCACTGGGTGATGGAATTTCTTAAATCTTTATTTTAATTAAAAATCTATACTATACATGGCGCCGCATTGCCAATATATTATTATAAAATTCTAATTATTCTTATTGTCAATTCGTAAACATAATAAGGGAGAAATAATTCTGGGAATAAGGATTGTGATGTCTCCGTTACTGTATTTTTGTACACGTAAATAAAATATGACATGGTCACTAAAAACTTTTTGATATAATAGAAAGATAATTTTCTATCTTATTGAAAATATTTTATGTTCAGACAGTTCTAACGTCCTACATTGGGATTAGATAAAATAATTCAAATAAATTGAATGTATTATTCAAATAGGTGGGGACATTTATTTATCTTTTAATTAATGCAGTTAAGTAGATGCGTTTTAAAATCTCTGCGTATAAATAAGAAAGAAAAGAGGATGTCCTACGCCTCTGGAGGAGGGTAGCAAAAGACAGAAGGACGAGGAGGATTTATGCCGTCTAGACGAATGCTACTAACTGCGGCCATTTCTCATCGCCTCAATGGGGGATATTAGGCCTCCGCCCTCATTATTAACATGTCCATTGTCTTGTGATTGGGCAGGGCGGGATGGGTTTATTTCCCCGAGTGCTTGCACATACAATTAGAGGAGAAGACACTTAACCTCACGGGCTCTCACTCATCCGCCCTGGTTAGCCGGCACAATGGGGACCACCAGTTGCTCCTCAGGTTTTTCTCTCTTATTGACCACGGCCAACCGCCCACAACTAATTAGATGTTTTTCCTTTCGGGGGCTGAAATGTCCTAGGTATTTCCTCTGAGTTAATGGATTCAATAGCGGTAGAATAAAGTCCATGAATTATGCCTTATGTTGGATTATAATTTTATTTGCAAAATTATATCCTTCCTCTCAAAACTAGATACGGTATAAATTAAATCTACTTCCTACCTATAGTATAAACTATTTTCTACTTAAATTAGTTTTGTTCTGACTGATAAAAAATATCTATTTTGTTAACACCGAACTAATAAAATATTGAGTTTTTCAATGGATTTTTGTTCCAGACATTTTACGTGTTGCTTGCTACTGACAATGAAAATCTTTGGTCGCGAGATGTGGTCTCCTTAAAGTTGTATATTGCTTGCAGAAAATAGCCTGGAAGGGGTGACCCAACCTCACGTTGCTACGAACCATGGTCTCCATAGTGCAGCGAGAGGCCACCCCTAGGGCTATAGCCGATCCCTTTGGAGCCAATCTGCACCACCGACTCATTCGGCTTCCAGGACAGTGACACATTACAAGCCTTGAAGAATGGTGTCAAAACTGCAGGATTAAAATAAATTCTAATAAATCCCATCAAATCATCTTTACCCTTCGACGTAAACCTATGACCTCGTGTCCCACAGTATCCTTTAATAATACCTCACTTATCCCTGTTGAGCAAATCCGATACCTTGGACTTCACTTGGACAAACGTCTAACTTGGAATCCTCATACCAGACTGAAACGACAAGAAACCGCTCGACGTTTCCGACTACTCCAACACTTACTAGACAAACGCTCTAAACTATCCATTAATTACAAAAGACTCATATACATGACTATAATAAGACCTATTTGGACTTACGGAGTTGAGCTATGGGGCTCCACTAAACCATCGAATTCCTCTCTCATCCAATCCTTACAATCTAAAATCCTTCGTAAAATCCTTAATGCTCCTTACTTTGTCAGTAATAAAATAATCCATAAAGACC
This sequence comes from Nezara viridula, assembly GCA_928085145.1. Classification (NCBI taxonomy): domain Eukaryota; kingdom Metazoa; phylum Arthropoda; class Insecta; order Hemiptera; family Pentatomidae; genus Nezara; species Nezara viridula. Next base: position 61,084,979 of record OV725080.1, on the reverse strand, counting down.
TCAATGTTCCATATGTTTCCGATTTGGCCAAATCCAGATACCTATCCTTCCATAATAAACTTCATAACCATCCGAATCCTCTTGTTTCTAACCTTGCTTCCTCTTCTATTCCTGATAACCCTCCGAGGCGTCTAAAAAGAAGATGGCATCGTGATCTTCTCATGTAGACAAATTATTAGAGTGCTACCAGTGGGTAGTTTCTCAACAAGCGTGTTTCATGTGATAATATTTCTCTGTACACATTTACTTGATGTATTCATACTAATACAGTTGTAAATATCATAATAAAAGTTAAAAAAAAAAGGACAGTGACAAATCGGTCTAGATCCATAGATTATGGCTGCACAGAGTCAGCAAGCGCACGTTGTCCTATAAACCCGGATTCCCGACTTAAGTACATGGGGATAGGGTCATCAGTCCTACGCCTGGTCGGTATGAGTTGCCTTCAGTAGTCTGACGGGCCTCACATACCCGGGGGAGGGGGGATCTCAGACAGTGTGGCTTTCCCTGGTGGAGGTTCGGCGTTGCTTAACTATGATTACCTATTGCAAGCGCCTTAGTCCAGACGGCTACACGCGCCCACATCACTACTCCCGTGAATTCCCGAATAGGCTCACAGTAAATGTCAAGTATAGAACAATGCGCATAGTTCTGCAGTTTGCATAATGTTTACTTTATTTGAAAAATATGGGGAAGATTTATAAGCTTACTGACAGCATCCTCTCCCCTCTTCCTCAACGTATGAAGCAACGTAGCAATTTATAATTCCTTAAATTAAATATTTATCCCTTCCTATTCAACCAACAATAAGACACTTAAAAACAAAAAAAAAAAAAAAAAAAAAACATGGATTTTCTGCATTCCTACTGAAAATTGGCCAGTAGTTTATATCAACTTTTTTTGTAGCACAACTATCACTCCTATCTCTCTACTTATGGAACGTCCTGTATAGAATGCTAGAAGATTATTTTTTATTAATAATTCAAATCTTTTTTTTTGTTCTTCTCTACCTCGCCTTTTTAGGCTATACGGGATTTTCCCGGGCCGGAGGATAAGGGCCGGAAATTTAAAATCCACACCGGCACCGGGACGCGAACTCGTACTTTTTTTTAATCATCTCAAATCTTTACTCTCTCCGGTTGCCAGGCAACTCGCGGTGCTGTGCACACGCTTTAGCCCATTCGGCCACCCCGCCCCCTTAATAATTCAAATCAAGTTTGGCGACATAAACACAATGCCCAGTCACCTAATTATTCCAAATGTTAGCAGCACCATTCCCAAAAACGCAAGCTAAACTCCCGATGTTCAGAATGTTTGGCTTAGATGTAACTCGAATCTTTCTGGTTGCACTTCACAAAATCATTCACTATTTCTATATCTACTATCTCATAATATGAATTCGATAGGCATGGATATATAAAAGAAATATCGGAATAAAATAATCAAACATCTGGATTGGTAAAAAATTGTGTGTTTAGTTGTCTGTTGATATGAGGGGTAAATGGTTATTTTGAATATCGTCCAAATATATAGCAGCAATTGTTTTTAATATTTTTTCACATTTAATATTGATGAAAATCCCCTACCACAATCCATATCTAGTTTCACTCATCCCTACAAAGCGGCAGTGGCCCAGAGATCTTTTATAGTATATATCTTGGAGTTATGGCAATGACCAGATTCTCCACTCAAGACATGAGTGTATGTGGCTAAAGTGCTCTCGCTCAAACTCCACCGGCTTTGGCACCAGTAATCTGGTTGAGAGAGTAGCGCAAGAATCTCTTGGAGTATTGCTTTTCCTCCTATATTTGGAGGGAGTAGCCTGGCTTGGGGATCACTGCCTATATATTGAATATAGGTGAATATAGGTTTTTTTATTTACTTATCTTTAGATTATTTTATTTTTTTATTGTACATAGTTTTTAATTATTATTTTAATTTTGTTAATTTTATATTTTCTGTATATATGGTGTGAATGTGTTTATATATCACTATAACCTATTGTACATGTGACAAATTGTTAGAATTCTAAATAAATAAATTTTAAAAAAATATTGGTGAAAAAAATTCTTATTTCTAATTTAAATAAACAGATGCTTGGCATAAAGATTGTCATGAATTTGGAGAGAATATTTTTAAATGCTAAAATAAAATATACCAGTTGATAAATCAAAAATGTCGTAATATATTATTTAATATTACAGTTGGAAACCATTCCACAACATATCTTCTGTGAGGATCTCTCAGATTAGTTACTGGAACACATCTTCTGAGCTAAAGGAGAACAGATTAGATCTATTAGAAGCAACGCCACGAAATAAATCTGGACCGACCCAGGTGGGAATCGAAACTAAACCGCTCTTATCCGGCCATAAATCTTTGCTAGCCAAGGGATGAATAGGCCTCCCCCTCCCTCTCCTTAACCCGAACTTTGAAGAACGAAAAGATCCTTACATGACCGGAATAGCGTACCAAATGTTAAAAACTAGGAAGCTATATGTCAGAGTTGTCCTGAAAATAAATTAAAGAAATCGAAATCTTTATGTTATTTCTTTGCTAACTGCTTTATCTGCAGTAGAGGGAGATGGGAGAGGATATTGTCTATAAATTTATTTGCAATGTATGCTTACAAATCTTCCTCTAATTTTTTAAAGTAAAGTTTATACATTATGCATACTGCAGAACTGTGCGCATTGTTCTATAGAATGGAATAGAATAGAAAATAGAACTTTATTCTGGGACTAAGTCCCCTTAGAATAACAAAGATGAATTAATACAAAATAAAATACCAATCTGGCCAAAAACTAACTTATAAAAATTCTAACATAATATGCATTATTTAAAAAGTAGAATGTAACCACTAAGAAATAAACAAAAAAAATATACACATATATACATACACGCACATATACATACATACATACACACATACACAATTCTATAGTTGCCAATTACTATGAGATTATTCTATTTACACACACACACACACACACACACACACACACACACACACACACATATATATATATATATATATATATATATATATATATATATATATATATATATATATATATATATATATATATGTATATAGCGAGAGTGATGGCCGAGTGGGCTAAGACGCTTGCAGTAGGTAATCAATGCTAAATAATAAAAGTTAAGTATACTTAAGTGTGGTAGAACGTGGATGATAACTGTTATACTTTCAGTAAGACCAAATTAATAAATACACAATTTTATTATAACATTAAACATTTATAACTTTTGTAATCATTATACTGAAGTAGTTCACATGTGTTGTTTTTCTTATTGCAGTATGAATGCACATATTGAACATGCATAGGATATTTTGAAAACAAATAATAACGATTGAATTAAAGTTATGAATCTGGTAAATACGATTAAACAGACTAGGTTGTGAGGATCCAGCCAAATTCCTGGACTGGGTTGCACATAAGAGAATAATAAAATTTATTTATACGTCCTTACCCGATTTTTATTCTCTTAATATTATTTAATATTAAATAAATATTTTTGGTCGATTACAAATAAGAAAACATTCAGAAATAAACAATATTTCATATATGCATGTAAGTATTAGTACAAAACTAATAATAATGAAATGTAACCTTTCATCCAAAAGTCTTACCAGAATAGCGAAATAAGCGAGGGCTTCATCATGCTGAAGGTAGATTTGCATGATAATGTTTTAGAGGTTGATCTGATTGTACCTCGTTTACAATCATTTGGAAACAAAATAATAATGCTAATACATGTAAAATGTGAACAAATGAAAATCAGTTAAGAACACATTGTTTTTTTTTTTCAATTTCTGTCGGCAACCCATGCCTGGAGATTAGCCAGTTCGTCCCGATAAATATTTATTGGTCTTTATCCCAGTTTATTGTCAAAAATGATTTATAAATTTATTTTAATAAATCACAAATTTGTCTGTTAAGGATAAATCTCTGAATCAGAAAAAAAAATTCTTCTAGTTCTCACCTTTATTCTATTAGCCAATTATCTCCATTTAGTTGAGTCTGGGATCAGGCAAATACAAGACCAGAAAACTATTGTGTATTATAATCTCCTCAAATCATTTAAGCATCATTTTACATCACACTTACTATGAAATTGAAATTTCTGTTTATTCGCACAGAATTCTACAAGAATAATATAATTCAACTAACCTCTATCTGTATTTTTCTGTATTGTATATTTTCACATTTATATATTTTTTTGTTTAGAACGATAGAACTAACGTGCATAACTTTTTTTTTGTATTTTTTTATTATTTGTATTTTTTTGTATTTTTGTACAATTAATTTTTTCTACACATTGAAATTTCAGTGGTCATTCAACCTAATCATATTAATACAATCCCGAGCATACAGAACTATCATTCAATTATGGATCTCTGGGTAATATTTAACACTTACTGAATTATTAGGATCGGACAACGGCTGTAGTTCAGTTGAACTAGGGCTTAGCAACAATTTATAAAACAACACATTAAACCAATCAATATGTTTGATTATAATATTTAGTCAGTCAATCTGATGGTGTATTGAAGTGAAGATTTTTTATATTACAGAATGGTCAAGGAATGCAACCGTGTCCTTGTGAGCTCTATCTGGGTAGAAACTACCGTTTACAGTATGAGGTATTTTATTAAAAATAATTTCATTGCACTCTCCCAGTAGTTTTTCTATTTATTTTTCTTGCTATTAGATTAGTAAGTACAAAAAGTAGTCAAAAGTATAAAATTAGCTTCCTTCTACATTGCACACTGCACTTTTACACACTGATAATATATTTATTTTATAAATCTTATCATACTTATTATACTAACGCTATGTATTTATATAAAAAATGACATTTTTCTATTAAAGGAAAATATCTTATTAAATTATGTCATTTCATTAAATTTGAATTATTGATATCAATAATCTGTATATTTCGAAAACTATATATAATATGCGAAATTTAAACCTCAGTAAAATATAAAATGGAGATATTCTTTAATTTAGAACGAATAATAGGAGAAGTTGTTTGGATTTATTCAAGTGTTACTTTCTAAGAATACCTGGCATTTGTAGGCATTGAAGATAGGACGAAACTTTGGATCACAATAAAATGAAGCTTCTTATCTGCGTGTGATTTCATCTTTCATACAAAAATATCTCCTTTTTTTAGCCTTGATTAGTTCCATTGATTAACGCTTGTTTTTTGGGTTTTATTTAAGCGTGAAATATCGAGGTCATCAGCGCCTGCGATTAGTTTTGTTTTTTGCTGAACTATATTTAGATTTTAACTTTTAAATTCAGTTTAACAAATTTTTAAATTAAAAAAAAAAATCAACGCTTGCTGTACAGTGTCCTCGTCATTTTTAAGGATGATTGAAATTGGGTGTGTGAGTCTGAAATTAGTTAAGTTTGTGATTCAGAAAGAACATACTTGAAAAATGTGGCTAACTGTAAGTGTACTATTACAATATTGGCATTTTGGTGGTGGCAATTGGAAAAATAATAAGAAATATAAAAATAAGGTAAACTTATTTGCCTGCGTGCGGGAGTATTGTACTCTGCGGAGTCTAAGATAACATTGGGCAGATTAACAGTTTTTTTTTTACTTATCATTCTTGGAACTCCCATTAATTTTTGTATTGGTAAGACAACGAATTTTACATTGTTATTAATTTAATATTTTTTCAAAAAGATAAAAGTCATATGTTTAAGGAACGTTCCGAAAAAAATAAGTTTATCTTTTACATTGATTTTTGTTTTTACTGAATCATTTGGATCCTTTCGGCGAAATTATTTTCTTCACGGCCTCCTATCCCAGAGAACACGCATGAATGTAGGATATCCCCGTGTGTAAAGCCAAGATCTTAAGACAGGGTGAGATAGAAGAGTCGTGTCCTATATCTTGGTGAGTTTATCTTTCACCAACTGCTCCCATGGTACACCAGCTCTGTCTCTTTCCCTCCCTATTTGGTGGATATATTTATATCTCGGTTTGGGAAAGTCATGTCTGGTAAAGAATTGGATATTACAGTGTCAAGAGATTGTAGGAACATGCTTGGAAAAAATATCATATTGATCATATTGAAAAGCATCTACTGGTTGATTTTGTATATATATATATATATATATACTCAACCAAGTCCCTAGTCTGATCGAAGCTCTATTTTTTAAAAGTAGGTTAAACATTTTTAAATAATTGTTATTAAAGACATATGGAAGCATTATTGTGTACCGATTGAGCTATTTGTAGTTCTAGCTTTGAAGAGGATCCCATCGTTGACTTATAAAAAGAAAATACCGGGATCGAAACGTCAATAAACATAGAAGAAATGAACATTCAATAGTTTATTAAATAATTAATAAATGACCTTATTCCCAATTAAATAGTTAAGTTTAAATTTAATACTCAAAGGTCGATTAAGAAAAAGTTGTATATATATATATATTGTTAGATATTTATAATTTATATATAGTTATAATTTCACAAACAACATTGATTTTATTGTTAATTCTGACGTTTTCTTAATTTTTTTCTAGAATAGTCTTAACGTAACTTTAGTAATGTAAAGTATTTAATGCTATTAATATAATTTAAAACATCATTAGATTTTCTCGATCTAAAGAGATTTTGAAAGAGATCGAAAGAGGTTATATGGAATGCCTTTAGGAGCAAAAACGTTCCAAAGACCCCAGTAGCACGATGGAGTAATGAATATTTTTTGGAATATACTTACGTAGGATCAGTAATGTAAACTTCGGAGAAAGTGGACAGGTCAATTTCACACATGATGGAAAAGGAAATGCAGTTAACTACCAATATGCAACACGGTGGCGGGAAAGAGAGGGGTGATATTAGATGTAAAATTGTTAATTTTATGCCGATTACCTTCCAATATTCCTGTTTCGAGCAGCGGGACGTTCATTACTGGCTGACTTTGGAATTCAATCACTGCAGTGGAAATTAAATTTATACGAAAGAAGGCTAGGCAAACGAGAGGAGAATAAATAAGAAGTGAGCGAATCTGAAGGAAGTTTCAGTCATTGAAATTACAGAAAGGGAAGAATTAGAGACCCGCCCAAAACGATGCAATTTCGTCCTTCGGGCAAGAAAACATGCCCGGCAAATCTAGCTTTATGCGCTTTCCACGCTGAAAGGCATGAAGGGTAGACGAAGAAGATGTAATTGTATTAAGAATATAAAATGCAAGAACTATAATGCGATGCATCGTTTCCTTGTCAGTTGGCAGTTTATTTTCAGATATTTTAAATTAGGTGAGGTGGAGCCATTTGTTTATTTAGTATAACTACGCCTTTTAGAATTGGACATTAATTTTTCTGGGACTATCTTCTCTCAACACTCTTCCAAGTGGTCATAAAATGAAACTCAAGGAATTATTGGTTAAGCTGTTTGTAGTGTTATTTTCTCTCCTTGTATTTTTCTTCAATTAGCTTTGTTTTTATACCTTAACTCTATTGCTCAGAATCAGTACTTCTGTGTTAAGAAAATTCGATTCGTAAAAAGCTTTCTGTCATTATCTTTCGGAGTTCGCAGATAATGTGATATTCCTAGTGGTCTTATTCGATGGAAGGGACGTGTTTTCTGTGGTACAGTCTCTATTTCTCACGTTCTCAGATCCTTATCGATTTGTCCGGAGAACTGTTCACCCTTTTGGTATTGTCTGGGTTGGGTAAGGAAGTCTATACCTTCGGTGAAAAAAGCCTTCCCTTATCCTAACAGCGTGTTTACACTTTTTTTTATCTCTATTCGCCTAGTTCCCTTATATAAACCATTTTATTCAACACATCATTCTTACAAATTATCTTAATATAAACATAATTAGCTTGATGATTGTCCAACACAGTTGTTTGATGAACTTTGCATTTCATTTTGTCGTATTCTCTTATTTTTCGTTACCAAAATGACTCTAACGTCTTGTTTCTCAGCAATTTTATGACTTAAATCCATTTCAGGCGCTGAATTATGTTCACAAAGATCAACATTATCTTCCAATTGGTGGATTCATAGTTCAGTAAAAGGATAAACTTAAGTTGTTTGATATTTTTCTTTCTCCTCGTGTTATTCTGTTTAGCAAAGTATCTTAAACTGTTATTGCAGGGTTGTTTCTTCGGAAAATTTAGATCTGTCTGTGACCTCTCTACTGTTTAAATCTTATTAATAATAAAGAAGTAAATATTGGTATGCATGCGTTAATTTATCACTATAATTACGGTCCACGAGACAGAATATTATATGTCTCATTATATAAAAAAAAAAAATCAATCTCTTTCTAAATCGTATTTTTTAAAAATGTGATTTAACGTTCATTAATTAAATAATTGTACTTTGCACAGAAAATGTGGATATTTTAATCCAGTGAAAACATTTTCATAAATGATACTAATGGTCAAGATTTTTCTATTGAATGATATTTATTTGAAAGTTATCTTTAAGATTCGTTAAATATTATAGTACATATAATGTATAATATAATATAATAACTTTTTTTTAAAAATACACAATTGATTATGGTAGGGATTTAAATTGAATGAAAAGTTATTTTTTGATATATTTTTCTTCTAGTTCATTTTAATTCATTGAAAAATAATTATCAAGCTTAAAAAATATGGATCATTCTCAAAAGATATTTAATGGAAAAGATTTTGTTTCGATATATTATTCATGTTCTTCCGCTTTAAATCGTACAAGGTTTTGATTCTCCGGATTACCAATGGGTTTTTGGGTGATGCAAAAGAAAAAATATCACAAGTGTAGTAAGAGACTTTTTTTATTTTTTATTTCTCATGGAAGCTGTGGTAAGTATAATAGATTTTTTCGACACCTATAAGTGAATGAATAACGCTTGTGTTGAAGAATAAAATAAAATTGAGCTAGGCATGACGTGAAGGTTTGACAAGACCATATCTACACCTATCTGTTTCTTGTCCTATTTTATGGCAAAGACCGTGAATCAAAAGTAAATCACATTAGGTATACAGTTCTTTGTCCAGCTCTCATGTCGCTACATTTTGTTGCAGAGGTTTACTTGTTCATGGAAATTATCAGGCAAAGCAACACCTTCAGTGGGCGCTTTTAGACTACCATTACTACGTAAATTAAAGGATCCTACACTCTTTGCCAGTTTGACAAATATTAATAATGTTATTGGCTTTGAATGCGCTATTTTTTTTTCAAATTTAATAATTAAGAGTAGTGAATAAAAAAGGTGCTGTATGAACCAGTAGCGGATCCAGAATTCAATTTTGAGTGGGATCTTGTTTTCTATAAATAGATTATTATTCTACTATAGTTTAGGGGGAAAAACAAAGAAACTTAATGAAATGACTGACCTTGAAGGCCTGTAAACAAAATAAATAAATAACATAATTATAACCAAGGTTTTGGAAGATAAATATTTTTCTTGATATGTGCTGACACTTGTTTAAGTATTCAGCTTCGATCAGTCATAAAAACAACTATAGATTAATGAACACGTACTTCTTTTATAGGGAAAGAGAGTAGAAGTGGGGTTTGCATTGAATCTCTGAACCCTTGGATCATCCAATATTATGTACAAAGTTGTAATTAGTAAACAGTAATTGTGCAAATTGCGTTGTATATCTCACGGGCAATGAAGTGTTAATGTATTTGAAATAAAGTAAAATTGTAATTTAAAAGGGATTTGTTGCGATTTAGGGAAATGCAAATTAGGCCATTATAGGAATTAAATAAATCTGGGAGGCAGTTTAAGGGCCGGTATTAAGGGAGCTCCTGGCCCTTGGCTAGAATTATTTCAACAGAGCGATAATATAACCGCCTGTTTTTCTTATCCCGTTATTTGTTTCACGACTTTTCTTCATTGTTTATCTTTTAGTGTTTGCCCTCAGCCTTGAGTTCTGTTAGAGCAAGCACAATCAGAGCTAAGTGGGCTGCTGTCCTCCACTGAGGCCGATAGGAAACTTGTATCGAGCAGTGAGTGTATTTGTATCTGACCCACACGGCAGCTCGACAGCGAAAACCTTCTTCCTTAATGACCTAACTTTTAATAAACTTTATTAATTTCGTTAATGGTCATTTCATTTTTTTAACTTAATTTATTTATTTATTGTATGTGGATAATGGTACAATCTGTTACACCCAAAGGCAAAACTTATTATTGCTGAAGATTACTAAAACATACACATCAAAGGAAAATAAGCATTAATAATTTTTTTTTTTTATTGATGATATTTACAACTGTATTACAAGTAAAAATACATTCAGTAAATGTGAACAAAATAATAAGATGAATAAACAATAAACAATACAAACAAACAAATAACATGAAATCACTTGTTGAGAAACTACCTACCGGTAGCACTCTAAAAATGTATTTACAAAAGGAGATCTCGAGGCCATCTTCTTTTCAGATGTCTCGGAGGGTTGTCAGGGATCGAAGAGGAAGCAAGGTTAGAAAAGAGAGGATTTGGATGATTCTGAAGTTTGTTATGGAAGGATAGGTATCTGGATTGGGCCAGGTCAGAAACATAAGGAACATTAAGGTCGTTATGGATGATTTTGTTTGTGACAAAGTAAGGAGCAGTGAGGATTTTACGAAGGATTTTGGATTGTAAGGATTGAATACGAGAGGAATTCGATGGCTTAGTGGAGCCCCAGAGCTCAACTCCGTAAGTCCAAATAGGTCTTATTGTAGTCATGTATATGAGTCTTTTGTAATTGACTGGGAGCTTAGAGCGTTTGTGTAGTAAGTGCTGGAGTAGTCGGAAATGTTAAGCTGTTTCTTGTCGTTTCAGTCTGGTATGAGGATTCCATGTTAGACGTTTGTCTAAGTGGAGTCCAAGGTATCGAATTCGTTCAACATGTATAAGTGGGGTATTATTAAAGGATACGCATAAATAATTAACAATAAAATAAAATAATTGAAATGAATAAATAACTGTAATGGTAAATAGTAATATAGAAAGTATAATGACAAAAGTAAAATTATATCTAAACTTATAAAAATAAAGAACATATGCGTAAATAAATTATAATAGAAAAAATAATAGACAACAAAATAATATATACAACTTGAATAGAAATAAAAATAAAATGAAAAAGTCATCTAAAATATATCCATAACTATATATAATATACACATTCACACAAGGAACTCCTAACCAGCCTTTGTCCACCACACATATAGAAGGCATTATAAGATTCTAGGAGATCCAGGATAATTAATTTCTCCTTTTTACCCAGAGGTGAAACCAATGCATCCATATCGTACTGCAGTGATATTGACACAATGCATCTAAAACATGTCAAAACACAATCCGCATTGGTTATTCGGAAGGGACCTATACTCTTACAACGCCAGACTTCATGTTTCACGACCACGAAGAAAGTAAAGGAGCTGTATTACGCAGTCCTTCAGCACGCACCTTATTCACCAGACTTAGCTCCAACATATTTCGATTTCTTTAGAAATTTGCACAAATACCTTTAAGGTGAAACTTTTAAAATTGATTCTCAGGTTCAAAATGCATTTTCTAACCTAATTTATTCACAGAACCCTACACGTTTCAGTTATGGGTTTGAAAAGTGGATTACGCGTTGGGGAAAACGTATAGAAATGAGGGTAAATATTTTGAATAAAAGGATTTTGATTTTATAAAGTTCTTTCACTAAATAACCATTCCTGTGAATACTTACATTTCATGTAATTATGGTATGTTTTTAATTGCCTCTAAAGTAGGTATATAAAAACACTAAATGCTTCAGTCTTCTTTACCAAATATATAGAAATAAAAATAAGAAAACTTAATAACCTCATATTAGGGTAAGTACTCACTTTGAATATTTTGGTATAAAGCAAAAATAATCTCCGGGAGCAGCCTAAACGCTGGTTTGTTTTATTTTCAATTACAGAAACAAATGAAACATTTGCCTAATTGGAAATGATTCAGTTTGCAAGCTGATAACGGGAACCTCTTCAATGGTTGTACAACAAAGGATTCACCAACAATCAACAATGGCTCTAATAAATCCATTGCTTTTTGCATTCGAAATATGGCCCTGTTTTAAGTAAAACAAATGTACCGACTAATTATTAAACACTGAGTTTACCGCTGTCTAGATTTGTTAACCAGAATTAATTAGTTGAGATATTTTATTTAGCCTATTATTTTAAAACCTACTCATATTTCGAGTTATAAGCAATTTATTGGCCCTCAAATAGCTATTTTTAATATTAAAAATTAGCTTTTTAAGATTATCACATAAAAACGTAATTTTCGAACTTTTTGAGGAGTCTATTTGCTTATTCAATATAAAAATTGAAATGAGAGTTAGAATAATATGATAAAATAGTTTTTGAATGCGATAATATATACATTTATCAGTGATAAATTTATAAAATCAAATCTATCTACACTCCGAATCAATATTTTAAAACCATGTCATCTTAAAATCAAAATACAAATGCTGTATTATTCAAGTAAAATTATGACAACTTTATATGTTTGTACGTTACTAGACATCCTCCTTCAAAATATTTTTCATGTCCGAAAGGAAGTCACAGAGACATGCTTCCAAGAAACATCTGCGTCGGGAATTTCCGTCCCTGTCACCGATTCCTATTTTACTTCGTCTGTGTCGGTTTAAAATGTGACATATTCCTATTTAATACAGCGTTTATATAAATATTTGCAATGTCGTTACTTACAGACATTTTTGGACAAGTGTATAATTTTATTTAATTATAAATTAATTATTTATTGATGTATTATTTAATAATTGAGTGACCTCATATTATCTGTCAGTTTTAGAAAGTTGACAAAAAGTCAATTTTCGTTTTTTTAGTTTCAACTCAAAATTTTAAAGATTTTGTTTTATGTTACGTCTGGTATTTATGAATGTTTTGTCTAACAATAATTATATTTTTTATAAGAAAATAATTTGTATATTTTTTAAATTATTATTAGCAATATCCAACTACAAATATTAAGAAAACTGACAAATATATGCTGCTCGCCAACTGATCGATATAATCTCAACTTAACCCCAAAGCTGAAAAAGGGTTGGATCCCTTTATGCGATTCTTACGAATATAATATTATTTATATGTTATTTTATATAATATAAGAAATTATGTTATACTTAAATGATCTTGTTTATTCACGAATCTTTACAGCATTGCTATGTGTGGAAAATACTTACGTTATAATATAAGGAGCTTAAACATCGTGGCAGTAAGATAGGCTTACTTTACTTCTCCACGTATTAAAGTTTATTTGAAATTTTACACAGGGAAATTATTAAATGAGGCAACTCAATTAGGGCATGAGGAACATTTCACGCTCAGCTCTCTCCATAAACATCCTTTAAACTTATCTAAGCCTTCATTTCTTCCAGCCATGACATAATCATCAGTCATTTATCTTATAGTAAATATAAGTTTGTACAGTTATAGTGAACATTAAAATATTCACTGTAATTTATTTTATTTATAATTAATTTAAAATTTATTTTATTCACTGTATATTTATTTTATAAACCATTATGTAAACGCGCAGAACATACTTATTGTTTGAATTTTAGGTGTATTGGGTTGAGCTCAAATATAATTATTTCATTTTCATTTATCGAATCCATCTATGCAATATATGATCCTTTCATTTGACCGAATGACTATCTCCGATTTCATCATTTTTGACTAAAGTCGTTTTAGTGATATTTCTATTTGGAAATTTATAATGTCTGTACATATAGTGAGTAGACATTTTATCTAGTGTAGACATTTTATCACTAGAAATATCACTCAGATTAATGATAAAAAATGTTGAAAGGGAAATTAGTCTTTCTGTTAGCTGACATTATCATATTATGAGCATCAAGGCACATAGGATATAATAATACAATAATAATCTCCACGTTAGCATAGATGGATTTTGATGTATTTGTTTTCTGTTATCAATTAAATACGTCAGCCAATTAATATCAGTATACCTTCCTTACCATTTTAATAAACTAAACAATTATTTATATTTCAAGGTTTATTATTTCAAGGTTTACCGTTTAAGAATAAAATCTCCGGTAGAATACGTTGTCGGAAATACAGTAATTCCTCAACATTCGCGGTTTTATTGCCCGCGAGTTTTGTTCATCACTATATACGATAAATGCGGAAGAGTTCAGAATTTGCAAATTATGCAAAATATGCAGAAAACTTATCTATACGATAAAACACATCGAAAACGTAAATACTACGAAAATACTAAATACCTATGCCTATTCGTGATTTAAAAAAAAATCGCATATGTTGTTTTTAAATTTATTCATGATATTTATAACTGTATAAAAATACATCCAGTAAATGCGTAAAAATGATTATGATGTCATGGAAACACTTGCTAAGAAACTACGCCCTGGCAGTTATATATAGTTGATGGACATGTTTTCACTCATAAAATGGATGGAACAAAAAATACATTGAAAAAAATCAATTATTTTTTTGTTAATTGTTAATGAAACTAATATTTTTCATAACTAAGGACAAAATTAATTTAATGTGGACTATTAAAATATGAACTACAAAAGAAACAAAATTCAGAAGCGCTTCATTTCATAAGAAAATGGATTGCCTCGCCACAAAAGAACAATATTGAAAAATTATTGCATTCATTCATTGCTAGATAATTGAGAAAAATGTATATTTTCTATACGAAAATTCTTGTATCGTATTTAAAAACCTAGTCGCCGTGCAGTTAAAAATGAAAAGAATCCTCTATGTCCTTTCCGAAAAAATAGGTCTATTTATGAATGAATTGTTCCTAACTGATTAAGAAATCATAATACCTATATGTTGAGAATTGTGTTATAAATATGACTTCTTGTCCTACAATATCCTTCAATGATATTCCACTTGTTCCTGTTGAACAAATCCTCTACCTAGGACTCAACTTGGATAAACGTCTCACTTGGAATCCGCATACTAGTCTGCAACGACAAGAAACTGTTCGACGTTTCCGACTGCTCCAACACTTACTAGACAAACGCTCTAACTTTCAATTAATTACAAAAGACTCATCTAATTAACCATAATAAGACATATATGGATATACGGAGTTGAGCTTTGGGGCTCTACCAAACCATCGAATTCCTATCATATCCAATCCTTACAATCCGAAATCCTTCGTAAAATCCTTAATGCTCCATATTTTGTCACAAATAAAACTATTCATAAAGACCTTAATGCACCATATGCCGCTGTTTTAGCCCGAGCCAGATACCTATCCTTCCATGATAAACTCCAGTCCCAGCCTTGCTTCTTCCTCGATTCCTGATAATCTCCCTAGACGTCTGAAAAGAAGATGGTCTCGTGATCTTCTCACCTAGAATTAAATAGCAGGTGTTCCACTGGGCAGGATCTCTTCAAGTCTGTTCATGTCATGATTTCTAATGTATGCATTTTTACTAGTTGTATTGTTGTCTATACAGTTGTAAATTTCATTAATTAAATACAAAAAAAAATGCAATATGTAAAAAAGGAGTACATATGAGCCGCAATGTGCATTATCTCATAACATGTGCGATAACCTGTCATTTACCTTCGTTCATGGTAATGATTTAATTAGATGTTAGAAGGGACTTGATCCTGGTCATCAGGTCCGCTGACCTGAAGGGATTACGGTTGCGTAGCGGTTTGATGTGTTAATCCTACCAATGTAATTAGATCTAGGCCAGTCAGCTTACCGATAGGGTCTTATGATCGATAATAGGCATCCTCATACTGCATTAGGGAGAAAAGTATTATTTAATTAAAGTAGTTAAAATTGAATAAAATATAATAAGAAAGTAGTATTTTATTAAAAAGGAGCAAATAAATATGGAACGCTATTTTGCATAGATTTATTCTGCTTAGAATACCGTAAACTATAAGCCTTTAACTTTTGACCTATTAAATTTTTGATAACATCATTGATATTTTACTTTATAGGTGGTTGATTTATAACGGTCAATTTCTTTTAAATTTAATTTTCGAGTTTTACGTATCGGGAAACATAAAACCTCAATTTTTGAGAGAGAGGAAAATTACTTTTTTTATTTTCTTTGTTGATTACAATGATTAGGATGAACGCACCAGTTGTGGACAGCGGAACCAGTGATAGACATGTTGGACTTTAAATGTAAATAATCAGCTTCCTTATGGATTTAAAAGTTCCAGTTTTTTCTAAATTGAAGAACAATGCCCTCTATTGACAACTGTATGAACAAAGTTTCCAAAAGAAAACTTCAAAATGCCTATCATAGTTGTTTATATAATGGTCTTCATACCAGTGTGTTTCATATCTTACTAGTTTTGCTAAGAGTAAATTGAACATTTATGCTATGTTATCTTTATCATTATAGTTTATAGTTAAATAAAAATTTAGATTTTTTCTGAGGTATGTCCATTACTGATACCCCCTGTCCATTACTAGAACATTTGAAGTTCGGGTTGTCCATCACTAGTGCAAAAAGGCGTTTCTTTTACAATGGAGATTATACCTGCATCACTAAATAATTTATCAATTTTAAAGTGCTAAATAGAAAAAGGAGACCATAGAGGTTTAAATATCCAATGGAGAAGTTTATAACTATAATAATTACAGCGGCATAAGCCAAAAAGTACAAAAATCCCCCAATCATTGAAAATAATAAAACAAAACGTTTGCCAAGAAAACTGTTGATTACTCACCCTCAGAATCTCTGAAAGTTGGATTAGATCCAATCAACGGTAGTAGGTGTTAATCCCCATCTCAGATATTCGGTATATTTTACAAGTAAAATGAACTTATACCGTGTTTCTTTAAAGGAAAGCGTTTTCCAGGATGTTCAATTATCGGAAGTTTTCTTGTAGATCATATGTCGATGAGAAGAATATTGATTCCAGAAAGGAAGTTTTCAATCTAAAGATAACTTGCCGCATCACCATATTTCATAGCAACTTAAGAATGTGAAAACACGTCAATTTTAGTTTTACTCCTGCAAGCAATACATTTCTTTACGATAACCACATGACACAATGAAAGTCATCTTCTGTACCACTATCCTTGAAAAAATATCTGATATGTCCACTCACACGACTTTCCTATCTATTTCAGAAAAGTTTTTATATCTTTACATATGTCTATCAAGAAACAAAAAAAAAAATTAATTGATTTATTTTCCTGAAAATTGATCAAAGAAAAGATTTGATTACGATTTATTCAATAAACGTAAAAATTTTAATACCCTCTAATATTGCTGATCAAACACTTTTTGTCATAGCCTTATTTTGAATAGAGGAAATAGTGAATTAAGGTGGGCTCTGAAACGTATAGATCCGTCAAAAACCGCATTTAGAAAATTTAACCTGATCGCAATACTTTCCTTACCTATTATATGTAATAAATAAATCAAAATGGAAAATAGAATAAGCTGTATCATCGCTAATACACAATTCGATTCCGATGATTTTTTTTTTGTTTTGGTTTTGTATTCAATTATCTTTTAAGACTTTTATTATAAATTTTTCTATAGAATATATGCTTAGTGAGTTAGGCCCAAAACATTTTTCTTTTCTTTATAACTTTTTTTTCTGAATTTTCTCGAAAATTTAGTCCATATACGAAAATTGAAAGGACAATTATTAGAACATTATAGGAAAGTTTCATCAGAATAGTTAAAGTCATTTTCGCGCTACGGTCTATAGAAAAACATGTTTTTCATTTATTGCACATGAAGCTTCCAATTTATGTCACAGGCATCAGTAGTCAAAACCCTACTAAATAAAAAAAAAGGAGCAACAAAATCGGTTCACTAGTTCCCGAGAAAACCTTGGCACAGATAGAGAGATAGACCAATGGCTAAAAATGTGTTTTTCGAACTCAGTGGACTCTGAAACGTATAGATTCGTCAAAAACCGCATATTGGAAATTTCTACCAGATCTCAATACTTTCTTTACCTAGTATAGGCAGATAAGTAAAACAAATTGAATTATTATAATTCTAAGGTCTGTTATTACTTGTGTCATCATTTGAGGGAGCCTGTTTTTTTACTATTGTTTTCTGACCTTGTTCTTTTCATTGCTAAAGTGACTAAACATTTAGATGGTTTGATTAATATCTGAATAATACAAATGGGCAACCAGAGCTTCCACAGCCTGCAGTAGTCATGATCAATAGAAAGGGAGCTATTGTTTAACTCAACTTTACTTTGCTGATTTATTAAATGGGTCAGCGCCGAACTTTTGCCCGGGGCTTTTGTGGAGTTGGAATGACCAACTTAGCAGATTACTGTACAACCCTCGAATCCTTTAATAAGTCCTCTGACAACTTATCTATCATCTCCTTAGCTATATTGAATTACCTTTAGCCTTATTGATCGTCCTGTAATATTTTTAAACAAATAATTGAATGAGGTCTTTAAATTGTATGGTATTTTTGTCCATGTTTCTCATGATCTAAGTTCTAATTCTAAGTTAATTATTTTTTTACGTTTTACATTTACATTTTTCTTATTTAATAATGTTTACATTATTTACAACTACCTTACTCATGCTATAGATAATACTGTAATTGCTACTTAGTACTTAACCTATCCCTGTTTCGGTATTTCTACTAAATTACAACGATGATGGTATATCCTGTATCATTATGTCAATTATTTTTATTATGATGTTCCCAGTTCTATGCATTATGGGATATAAAAGGCAATAACTCTATTTTAGATTGATTTAATAAATGTTTATATGATGTCATAAATTCACACGATACTGTTTAAATAAATTAAAAGATTCTCATATTAATGTAATGAGATTAATGCTGAACTATAAATTATTTATTTGAAAAATTTCATGTAAAAGTTGGCTTAACTTTTTTTATAAATAATATATCGTTTGTTATCAAGTTATGACTAACTTTCCACAACTTTAGGAAAACATTTTTTTTTTTTTATTCATTATAGACTATTTCTTGTTTTGTTAACTTTTTACGATCATTGTTCTTTATACTATTCTTGAAAGTTGTGAAGTCTAGCAGCTTTTGACCAAGGAAGGAATTATTGATATTACGAAATCCTTTGAACTTTACCAGGTTAATATACAATTGAATCATTAAAAACATAAATAAATAAACAAGGAGGTAGTAAGCGTTAAATCAGTAATTAAATCTCTGAGTGATAGATTCAGATATAGGCAGGATCATTGTGCTAAGCTAGACGTCCAGAGAACTAGACGTCTGGGGTTTTGATGTGTTTTTGTAGAGTATGTTAATGGTGTCTAATTGAACCTATAGGCTCTATAAAGCATATTATTACTGTATATATTAACATCTCATCCCGACATATATTATTACAGTAAGGCTCGAAATCAGGTTTGTACCAAATATAAGCTCATGTCATGTTCAAATACCATGAATGGGTTACCGTTGGATTAAGATTTTCACAGGGGGTTAGCGAATCGTATTTTCCACATTTTTTTTCTTTCCTAAATAAATAAAGTCAATACAAACATTTTGGTAGGCTTCAATACTGGAACGGTAGTAAGTCTGTAGATCGATACGGGACTAATTGGGTTTTGAAGATTTTGATCCGTACGTCGAGTCCTGCATTTTAAGCCCAAAAACGTACCATTTTCGGGATAAAGCAAGGCATCGGATTCGCATCCACACAACCTTACGTTAATTGTAGTACTGTCATTGAATGCATGTCTCATTTCGTCGACTTGAGGCCTCTATGGTCGAGAGAGGATGAGTTTATATTATTTATCGATGGTGTTTTTGATCGGCAAGCCATATCATCGTTAATTCTTCACCAAATTTCAAGGTTGAGACACCAATTTCGAATGCTTCCTTCTCCTCCAGGCGGGCAAAATAGTCCCATAACCCGAAAATTCAGGCAAACAAGTTACGAAAAAAGAGATAACTAAAAAATGCGAATAACTAAAAAATTACACATTACAAAGTTTATGATTATATAAAAGGTTACTAAATTCCCTACGAAAGAAAACAAAATCATCGAAATCGGACATTTTTTGGCAAATATAAAGCTTATTAAATTTTGTAAACATGTTGGTTCCAAACATTAATGGAGTTTTGTATTAATTTGTGTTTTCTTTGTCGATTATATTTATCAATAAACTAACAATTGACTTCTTTATCTTTTGATACGTTGCATTATTTTATTTTCTTATTATCATTTGATCACTTAACAATATGCTGTGCGAAATTTTCGCATGGGACTATCAGTATATAGTTATTAAGTGTGAATGTTAAAAGCACATTATTTTAATGTTTCTATTTTTAGTTATTGTTAGTTCTCCTAGTTCACAGATACCTCATTCTTTTTTTGATCGAGTTATTGAAATCAATAACTAATGAATTCATAATAAAAAGCTGGATCCTTCCAGGGGACGGGCAAATGTTACTCTGAGCACTGAGTAATTAGTAATTTACTTAAATATTGACCTATATTGAGTACGAACTAATTTAATTATTATTTCAGTTGATGTCATACGATTAACTGAAGTAGTGATTGAATTCCAGACAGTGATTCAATTTGAGTAAAATGCTTGGTACTCAAGTCTCAGAGCAGCATTTGCCCAGCTCTGTTCCAGGATATTATAAGGTTGAAAAAATATATATAAGTTTTTTTTTTCAGTAATCAATACAGACCAGGTCTTCTCTACCTCTGCATATTCTTTTTCTAATTATTTGCATTAAGTTCTACAGCATCTTTGTTGATTCAATCCATCCGTTGGGTTTTTTTACCTTACTGTTGGTCTCTCCCTATTGATTCGTTGTCTGCAGGCTTTCTAATAAATTGCTCCCAGCTACATGCTCCGCCCGTCTTAACATCCTTGCCTTCATAGCATGAGATATTGATGGGCCAGTTTCCGCAAGCAGTTTTTTATTGGTCCAAATGCTCCACGTATTTGTACTCTGTTAACTCCAGTTATCATGCAGAGGATCTGTCAAATCATTCAATACTTCATTCTAGGGTGTTGTAAATAGTTAAAATTTTAGTCATTTAATTTATTTTTCTGCATTGGAAAAATATAGACATTTTATTCTAAATTGATTTAAGCTGATTACTTATAAAATTTTATTTATTTTTTGAAGTGACGCGAACTTTTATTTTCCCATTATCCTTCAAATTCAATGTATCCTCTTAAAATTATACATTCTGGTTTGACGTATGATAAGCTAATTGGGTTCTTCAAGTCCTATAAAACGACATCTGAAAAAAAAAAAAAAATGAAGAACCTTTTGATGTGGGCGATTGTTTGCTGGCCATCGGCATAACCAGCCAGCCCTATAGCGAAAAAACTCGACGAGTGGGCTAATTGCAGGACTGGCCCAGGGGAGATGAAAGGGCCGAGGGTTTGGGGCGGAGGTGGCCGCGGGATCGGAGGTCCCGAAAAGGGGCCATGTGCCCCTTTGATCTTTTAGGGGTTAGCCCATTCATTCCCTCTCCCTCCTCAAACGCCCACACCACTTTCGGAGTTGGTTTCGTTATTAGCTTTCAATACTCCGTTTTGTAGATTTTTCTGAACATTTAGCCTTCCTTCCCATTTCAACTTCAGCGAACTGCTTGGCTGTTACTCGAAGCCACCATTTAAAAATTATCTACGCCATTAATAATATCTACGATATTAGCTCATTATTTTTATTGACGGAAGCTAGTCGACTGTTCTACATATCATAGGTGATAAATATTCAGGACGCAGTCTTTAAAAAAAAAAAAAAATAATTTTTGATTTGTGCCAACGTTTCAACCCAAATATGTGGGTCATCTTCAGGGCGTGGTTCGAGCACTGAATGCTTTTAAGTGCTGTCAGTACAGGGTTGAAACGTTGGCATAAATAAAAAATTAAATTTATTTTAAAAGACTACGTTCTAAATATTTATCATTCATTATTTTTACCTAATCTATTGAATAAAAATGAAGAATGTCCATTACTAGAATCTGGGAACTGAAAATATTAGTATGTATGAACGTATGCATGGATGGATGAAAAAATGTTTATATATATATATATATATATATATATATATATATATATATATATATATATATATATAACTTAATATAAGAGAGTTATATATATATATATATATATATATATATATATATATATATATATATATATATATATATATATATAACTTAATATAAGAGAGTTATATATATATATATATATATATATATATATATATATATATAACTCTCTCTCTCTCTCTCTCTATATATATATATATATATATATATATATATATATATAGTTTTATTGGATAATAATACAATCTACCACATCTGGAACGCTATAAATAATGATATTACAAAAGTTCATTCATACAATATATACAAATAATAAAAAAATAACTAATAATAATAAAATTTTATTTATGGCTTGGGCACGTTGAAAGGATGGGTGAAGATAGATATCCAAAAAGACTACTATATAGTACACCAGGAGGCAAAAGAGGGAGAGGAAGACCCAGACTTTGATGGATTGATGATGTGGAGGACGATCTGCGGAAGATGGGAATTGGGCAATGGAGAAGCTAGGTCGCTGATAGAGAGGATTGGGGGTCGTTGTTGTGGAGGTCGAGGCCCTTCAAGGGATGTAGAGCCACGGATGTGAAGTAATAAAATTTAAAAAAATAGGAAATAAATATGAAAAATAAGTAAAAATAAAATAAATGGTCTTAAACACATTCTTACCTATGTACAATATTTACGTTCGCCGACAAAACTCCGAGTCAAGCTTTGTAATCCGTATGTAGAACGCTGAACAGGACTCTAGGAGATCCCAGCGACTTTGTTCCAGCTGCTTCACTGATGTTGGAAACCAGTGCAGATCTGAGAGCGTCAACTAGAAGTACAGACGCTCAAGATTTGAGTGGTGAAGCTCCATTGGCAGGACTTCAAAAGCATATTCGCAAAATATCTCGAAGACGATGGGGTTTCATCCTTCGTTAAAATTAAAAAACAGAGGCATTTACTGGGCCACATAATTCAATAGAGATATTTGAAAAGAGCACTTGTGAATTATTATTTTGAGTGATAATTTTAATATACATATATTTTTTTTCAAACCAGTTAATTTATGTATACCTAAAACTGTGGTCCAATAAAACTGAATTTAAAAGAATTCGGACATATATATATATATATATATATATATATATATATATTTCCAAAGCCTATGGTGCTCAACTTTTGCATGGAAGGTTAAGATTGTTCCCTGGGTAAATAAAAACGTAATGGCGAAAATGATATATCTGCGGACGAAGCCGTGTTTAACAGCTAGTTTTGTACAAGTAATAAATATATTTATTACAATAAACTCTAATTCACTAGAAAAAAAAAAAACAAGAAAAGAAATCCATAATAGTCTATTGTAATTATTTTTGTTGAAAGCAATGGTTCTGCCAGGAAAAATAACTTTAAATCGCACAATAATAAATTGAAGACAAATTCCAGACTACTCTGTAATAAATCGCACTTTTATTTACACGGACATAAATCCGATTGGATATGAAAGTTTTTCGATCAGTGAGGAATCTGTGGTCCAATAATGACCGAATAAAATAAATCAATAATTTATCGGAATAGCCTATGATTTATGTAACACATAAAAACCTTCTGAGGAAATACAAAAATAAGAAAATTTAGTTTAGTTTACTGTGTTGCAATTGACAGTCACTTAAATTAAACAGATTTTCATTGATCATTTTTTGTTCAATAAATAACGTAGTTATGTTCAGAAACATAACTGAAATTCCCTGAGTATCTGTGTGAAATAAGTTATATGATAATTATTTATGGACTTTATTCTTGCTCCTGAGACCTCCTGTCACCTCTTTTAATATTTCCCATTATTTAAAGCACCTGTGTACAGTTTTATAAAGTCACTTTAGAGATAGTCGGGAGTTTGGATATTTTCTGATGTTGCTATTAATAACTCTATCACATCCAGATTAACCACTTGATGGAGGCCCATGTCTTTATTAGTTAACATTAGATCCTCGTAAAGATTTCAATGATATTTGAAAAGCACAGGCCGACATATTTAAAAAAAACGCTGCAAATTATTTCACAACGGTTTATTATTTCCAAACAATTATACATCTAAAGTAACATTACCTTCCGAATTACAAAGAAAATAAAACAAAAGGTGATTCCAATTATTGGACGAAACTGTTTTTCTTTAATCATTAGTAATATGCTAAAAAAAAAATATCATTTGTTCAGTAACACATTTAAAATTTAAAAACCAAACCAAGGATATAATATTTGGAGTAGAACACATAAAAAAAAACCGGATACCATATCTTTGCTAATAATTGTCCGATTTTAACGATTTTTTTTTTTTTTTTTTTTAGGAAATTTCGTAAACTCTTCAAAAACCATTACAGTATCGACAAAAAAGTAAAAACGTTTCGAGTTATTCGGAATTTAATATTACCATCCCTCGTAACTTCTTTTCGTTGAAGTATGTTGTATAGATAAATTTAAAGGGCGTCGAGAAAATGACTTTAGAAAAGTTTCATTGAAATCTGTACATTGGTTTAGGAGCTACAGTCTATAGCAGCGCAGGTTTTTCGGCCGCCATTTTGAAAGTTAAAGGCGGAGAGTAATGTCGAAGAAGGAGGACCATCCTTGGGTGACCTTTGATTTTATATCAAAATTTGAAAAAATTGGTCCAGTAGCTTCGGAGAAAATCCTCGGACGGCGGACGGACAAAAAAGTTTTATTCGTTTTTCGAATTCTACACGTCTTGAAACTTGCATCCTCATTTTTTGGTAGATCACAATGTTTCATTATTGAAAATAATAAACCAAAAAAATAGGCCTTATGGTTATATATTATAATATATTAAAATATATAATAATACTCAGCAGCACCTCTTCCTGGTTTTGATTAACTCCCTTGAATAATGTAACGTCTTTCATCCAGCTACTTTTTTTAGTCGCCTTACAATGGTCATATTAGCCACACACATTTCGTTAATCAGTCCGTTGTAAATACAATCTCATATAACTTAATCTGCATGCCATTTTAGTTTCGTTTACTATACCATTAATCCATTGCCATCTATTAAAAAAATTATGGTCGATTAACATTTATGGATTTACAATTCCAACTTAAAATAGTACCTTCAGTCATTAAAAATTTTTTTTGTTTAGTTATATAAAACAGATTATTTTCTTTTTAAGGTGTTTTTTTGATAATTAAATAATTAGCAAAATGTTTCAAATAATAACGTTTGTTCAATTATAATTTGTACTTTTTTTATGTTATTATTTTAAATTATCATCTAATCTGGATTCCTAAGGAACGAACTTTTTTATTTTGTTCTATATCAGTAAAAATCGTGAGCTCCACTAAAGCTGGTTTCATGTGACACGGGCGCGACATGGTTTTCCTTTTTGGATCTGGTACTCAGTCAATATTTCCAACCAACATTCATTTCTGAAAAAGATTAGAATGCATCCTACCATATTACGATATTGGAATATGCGGATTTTAAAAGAAATGTCCATAAAACATTTTACGGTAATAATTATTTTTTAAAAATATTTATATCCACACTATGCAGGGAGACAAAACAATCTACTTCTGACGAAAATCCTATAAAATGATAAAACAGGAGACAGATAGCAAAAAAAAAAAAAAAAAAAAAATTGAAACCAAATGTCGAATAATTAACAAAATAATTTTCTAACCCGCCTAGTCGTGTGACCTCTATTTACCAATATTTTTTTATTAATTTTTTTTTCTAGGTTAAATCGAATCGATTAACTTCAAAACAATTTTACACTTTTTAATACTATATTGTCATTAGCAGAAATGATTGTTAAATCTGACGTTAAAATCATTAAGGTGCAAACATCATTAGTTAGATTGTTAAAAAATAGCACTGATAATTTTGAGGGATTTCGCCACGTTGGTCCTACTGTGCATTAATATAAAATAATTATTTGTTTTTTTCCGGACTATCAGGACTCGTTTCCATTATGTGCAATAGAGCTTCAAAACATTCCGAAATTTGTACCCACCTCTGTACCCAACAAAAAAAGCAAAAAAAACAAAAAAACAACAGAATTTTATGATAGACTAAAGGACAAAAAATTAAAATACATTTCCGCAAATAAAAATAATACCATAGTGTTTGTATAATATACCGTTGTAAAGTAAAAGTTTTTATAATTTTTTTTTAAAACTTTTATTATGATATTTACAACTGTATTAATATGATTACATCAAGTAAATGTGTACATAGGAATATTATCACATGAACCACGCTTGTTGAGAAACTACCCATTGGCAGCACTCTAATAATTTATCTACATGAGGAGATCACGAGGCCATCTTCTTTTCAGACGCCTCGGAGGATTATCAGGAATCGAAGAGGAAGCAAGGTTAGAAACAAGAGCATTCGGATGGTTATGAAGTTTATTATGGAAGGATAGGTATCTGGATTTGGCCAAATCGGAAATATATGGAACATTGAGGTCTTTATGGATTATTTTATTTGTGACAAAGAAAGGAGCATTGAGGATTTTACGAAGGATTTTGGATTGTAAAGATTGGATACGAGGAATTTGATGGTTTAGTAGAGCCCCATAGCTCAACTCTATAAGTCCAAATAGGTCTTATTATAGTCATGTATATGAGTCGTTTGTAATTCATTGGAAGTTTAGAGCGTTTGTCTAGTAAGTGTTGGAGTAAGCGGAATCGTCGAGCAGCTTCTTGTCGTTTCAGTCTTGTATAAGGATTCCAAGTGAGACGTTTGTCCAGCTGGAGTCCTAGGTATCGGATTTGTTCTACTGGGATAAGTGGGGTGTTATTAAAGGATACTATAGTACAGCAAGTCATTGGTTTGCGACGAAGGGTAAAGGTGATTTGATGGGATTTGTTGGAATTTATTTGAATCCTCCAGATTTGACACCATTCTTCAAGGTTTGTGATGTGTGATTGGAGAGTTTGGGATGCAATTGTTGGATCATTATTAACTGAAAGGATACATGTGTCATCAGCATATGTAGTGATGACAGTGTTAGGATGGGTTGGGATATCAGCTGTATAAACAGCTGTATAAAGGATAGGACCAAGGATACTACCTTGAGGAACTTCGGCAGATTCAGAAAAGAGGGATGAATAGGTATTATTGTGATTTACTTTGAAGTGTCTATCAGTAAGATAGGAACTTTTATAAAAATTAATTTTAAAATCTGCGCTCTTAGAAGGTAATCTAGGTTATTTCATCAAAGTTCAACGGAATGTGATATATGGATAGATAAATAAATTAAATATTTGAAATTTACTATTTACCATCAAGCTATAATCGATATTATATATATATGTTTTGGTGAAAGCACTATATGATACTAGTGGTATGTGTTATGCAAGTTTATTTACGGATTTGCTATTTTAAACAGAAGGGAATTTAAAAAAAAAACAACTACATAATAAAAGAAAAAATAAATAAATGCATGAAGTAAATCAACGCAGTTTTAAATAAAAAAATAATAAACAATAAAATAAGTTACGAGTTGGTTTGTTTATTCTTTATATAAATCCTGAAGAAAGTTCACATTCTGCCTAGAATTATGCGATCAAGACGCTAGTGCCTTTTCAGATACCTTTTCGTAATAGTCTCCTATTTTATGTATGATAGGATATTCTGAAATGGGAGTGTGCATTAAAAAAAAATGCAATAGTAATTGAGTATAATGTTTGAGTATCGGAAAGTGTATGTGTTGTAGCATATTTTAGATTCTTGTGTACCGAGGATTAGTGTTGCCCAAAATCGGTCTTGGTCTTGCACTTTGCAAGGCTAGGATTGGTAAAAAAATCGATTTTTTAAATAAAAATTAAGGCAAAATAGTTGCTAATACTTGATGATCTTAGTTATTATATGTTAATAATTGGTATAACCAATATACTTTTGCATTTAACTCCTCTAATTTTTCATTCGGGCTTAGTTAGGTTTCTCCTATCTAAATAATTACATTGATATCTCTATAGTAATAAGCTAATAAGTAACTGGAAGACTGTTGCGAGACTCTTGCGCTAGACCAAGACCCTGACGTAGATTGAATTTGCAAGACCAAGACTCGTCTCGGTCTTGCATTTGGACAACACTACCGAGGATAGAATAGCTGTACTCTTATACAAAAATGAATACGTTGTACCGTCAATAATGTTCTCTTTCACATATCTTTATTTGGAAATACCCATTTCTACTCAAAACCAGTGAAAGTCTTGTGATGCGCACTCCGCACAAGATTTTTTAATTTCCTGCTGTATTTCACCTGCTCGGGGAAAAATCCCCTATCTATTTTTCATGTTATAAATATGAAACCATTATAGCCTTTATAATAAAATACAATTTGTATGAGAGAGATGGGACTATGATTGATGACAGGAGGAAGGCTTGGGGAGGCTTGCTGATGTATAACCTTGGTAACTGACCCAGTTGCCCAGTCAGGCGTTCACCGGGGTAACAAACTCCTTGTCTTGGATCGATCTGTGAGCCGAATATTTTATCGAATTTGTCCTCTTGTCGGGTTTTATCCTCAATATTGTTTCTCCAATGTCAATCCAACTTTTCTTTACTTGTTACTTTCTTCATGTATTTCTTCAGAAGTTACTAAATTTAATTTGTTCCTCTTCTTTTTTTTTTTTTTTTTTTTTTTAGAATAGTTTGCTTGTATTAGGAAATATATAATGTAACTCTTACGAATTGGGTCTGTCATTTTCAGTTCAGAAAAATTATATAATTATTTTAATCATCCCGAAAATAATTTGAGAGATTTAAACAGTTCTTTTAGAGATTTAAACAAACTCGAATTTCCTTCCAGAATCCTGATATTAGCTACCGTTCAGAAGATACGCATACCCCGTATCGAATACAAAAATTAAGTTATTGGATGTTACACGATCATTTTTTAGGCTTTAAAGTGCTTTATTATTTGTTAAATACTTTTACAAACCAAGAAAAGCGCTGTTGTACAGTTTATTTATAACGTTTCTTCTTTGCTTGACGATTGTACTGGTGTTCTGGCAAATCCCTCACAATGTTCCAACAGCAGTCTGCGAGTATTGAAGTATTCCACCGTCCTTGATATCTTCGTTCCATCCAGGATATATCTTGCTGAAATCGCTAACCATCTTCGTCGCATACAGATCAACAATTATTGATAGGTAACTCCAAATGAGAGTGAAGACATTGAATCTTGAGTGACATGTTACAAGCGAGATCTCTGTACTTCTCATTGAGGGTTCGGACTAAGACATGTCCGATGGCATAATTGCCATCTGTTTTGTTACCCAAGAAACCATTAACTAGCTGTAAATGCTTCCCACGCTGCTCTTTCTGTACCGTGAAGAATATTAAAAATGTTCCCGTCCTGAAGAAGCTCACGGATTTGTGGAGCAACAAATACACCCTCTTTAATCTTACCTTCACTTAAGCGAAGAAATTTTCCTCTCAAGTACTAGAATGCCACTCCTGATTGGTCCATCCCTTTGAAATTTTTTTTCAAGAAAAATTTTTATTCCCGAACATTATATGTAGGGGAGGCAAAATGATTTTTTCAGAGCCCAGAAGAGAGTTGTAGTGAACATTTTTTTGTTCAGGGGTCAGGACTTCTCTTTGAGGCAACTCTTTCCTGTTGTAATCAGATGCTCTGTCCCGACTGTCCCTCTCACATTAGAAACAATTTATGAGTAATTAACAATTAATAAACAAAGAGATTTAATGCTGTCATCAGATCTGGGACATCACAACAGGCAATAAGGTTCTCATACTTTTTGAATAACACATTAAGTCATTCAATTCTATGTACATTGTAATTTTTACACTAGGTTATAAGAAGTTCCATTGTTTCAATCTTGATCCCAAAAGTTATGCTTTCTCTTTGGGCAGATCCAGGTCCAGAATCAAGTCACTGAGTTCAGCTTGAGTAAGCAAGTAAGGTTTTTGTTCTACCTGTTCGAAAGAAAAATCACAATCATCTGATGGGGTTCCTCCAAGAGGATTTTCCTCTTCGTTAGCCTCGTCCAAATTCAAGTCATAGTGTCCAGGAGGCCTCGGAACAGGCAATTCGTCCCCGTCTGGTATTGACCGATTAGCAGAAGGAATGTCAGGGTACTTCACCTCAGATATTTGTTTCGAGACATTTCATGATGAAGAGAAGGAATCATGCAAAAGCAGCAGTTGTCAGTGTGATTAGTAAGCTCTACACCATGGGAACAGCAAAACGCATTGAACGAACTTTATTGTTCAAACATTCTCTGAAGATTACGCTATATGTGATGCAGCATGTGTGCGAGGCCCACGGTTTATCATGGTCACCAACCTTCACCCCAAAATACTTGTGGTATGCTGTCTTGATCATCTGGATAATAGAACGTTTTTGAATTGCAAAGGTTACTTCCACACAAATTTAACAAAAGTTGTCAGGAGCATTCACACACTTCCTGGACATTATAACTTCATCAAAACTAATCATGATGGTTATCACGACTAAATCGTTGAAAGAATGCCTGAAAGAAGAAAAATGACGCCAAGAGTAACTTGAAATGTTAACACTGCATACAACTGCCAGCAAAATGGTCCTGCGATTCACAGCTAGACGTTTTCCGCGATTCACAGAAAGAAACCTATTCTACCAACCCAGGAGCAGGAAATTGTCCTATATTACCAAAAAAATAACTATATCTTTGAAACTAGAGCTAACTAATGATTTTTATGTGGAAATTCGAATTTCTCACACCAAAAAACATGGAACGAGCCGGTTTTCCAGTGAGATACAATATCAATGTAGAGCAGTGTTTTGAAAATATAATTTCAATATAATAAAGTCAGATATTAGCTTGAGCAACTCGATTAAGCTAATCAGAAGTAGAGGGTTTTATATGTATCATAAATTTCAATTACTTTTTGTGAAACTATCATTGAAAATAAAGTAATGGTAGAACTGTCCTTTAAATTTAGAAATGACGATCCTAAAAAAATGCTGTGTTATTAAATATGAAATGATGATTTTCCAGTAACAAAAATTGTTTAATCAAATGAGCGAAATATATATTATACTCTAAATTATGTGCGTTATTATGCATGAGTGCAGAATAATTGTTAAAAACATAAAACATTTAATTTCGAAAACTGCTGCAATACACACTACTTAATTTTTATTACTCCGAGATTATATAAAATGTGAAATTTCCATAATATTTAATAACGTGTTTTCTCCGAATAACTTCAGGGCATCCTTTAACGGTTATCAGTAATCACTGCTCCAGTGACATTTAATTAAAATCATGTTTAGGATCAAATGATTTATATGACCCAGGATTAAGGGGATTCAATCAAGAAGGTCATTACCGGATCCACCGGTTTGATAGAGCCCATCACGTGATTATCAGCTTGCAATGTAGACCCTCACTAAAGCGATTTATTGATAAATCTGATAGCCCATCGGATTCCTATTAGGGACAAGAAATTTCTCATTAGTTCAGAAATCATGAGTCATTAAATTCACTAAAACAAAAGACAAAAAAAAATATATCGTACCTTTCTATGCTGAGTTTTTATGTTTTTAATTTACTTATCTTTGGGTTATTTTATTTTTATTGTACATAGTTGTTTGATTATTATTTAGTTATTATTTTACTTTTGTTAATTTTATGTTTTCTATATATGATATATATATATATATATATATATATATGATGTGAATGTGTTATCTTATCTCGCTATAATTACCGTCCACCTGACATATTATTATATTTCTAAATAAATAAATAAAAAAAACCTTTCTATAAATTATTTATTATTACTTTTTTAACCAAATGTATCTTTAATAGAACAATAATTAAGAAGCCTGTATATCGAACTGGCTCAGTGGCTAAGAAGAATCTCTGGGAACTGATGTCTAAGGCCTATTTGGACTTACGGGATCGAGCTTTGGGGCTCTACTAAACCATCAAATTCCTCTCGTTTCCAATCCCTACAATCCAAAATCCTTCGTAAAATCCTTAATGCTCCCTACTTTGTCACAAATAAAATCATCCGTAATGACCTTAATGTACCATATGTTTCCGATTTAGCTCAATTCAGATACCTGTCCTTTCATAATAAACTTCTGAACCATCCGAACCCTCTCGTTTCCAACCTTGCTTCCTCTTCTATTCCTGATAACCCTCCGAGGCGTCTGAAAAGAAGATGGCCTCGGGACCTTCTAATATAGAAATATAATTGGAGTGCTACCAATGGGTAGTTTCTCCTCATATTGTACATGTCATATTACTTGTTCATATTTACTTGTTGTATTCATTATTAATTACAGTTGTAAATTTCGTTAAGAAAAAAAAATATTTATTGAGAGATATTACAATCTGTCACAATTAAGGACATTTATAATATTGTTCAAAGAGCACGTTCTCACTCCATTCACTTCCTAAAATTATGGCCCGATATTGATACCTTCATCAAGACGTAATGTCATATAAGATATCATACCGTATAAGATGGCTGGGCCATGTGGAGAGAATGCCGAAGGGAAGGGTGCCAAGGGAAGTACTTTATTGACAACCTGGAGGAGAAAGAAATAAAGGCAGGCTTCCGCCCTAGTGAATTGATGACTTGTATGAGATGGCTTGGTGTCGAGCAGAGTGACGAAGAACCGTGAATGAGGCCCAGGAAGTCAAGTTCTACACCATCTGTACATATAAATTTTTGTATAATGATGTAGTAGATCAGCTGCTTGTTTTGTAATTCGAGTGATCTGATATTCAGGAGATGTGATAGGATAGTTTGGTTAGTTTCACAATTTGGTCTGTATGTTCCAGATATAGCCCATAATACCGTACATAATATTTTGAAGGGACTGGATTGTTTTTTTTTTTGTTTTTTTGTATTACAGAAGGGCATGAAGAATTAGAATTAAAGGAGAAGAAGTTAGAATTCATAGACATTTTTAAATACTTCAGAAATGATATAGGTGTAAAAAATAGTAACTAAAAAAGTTGTGGATTTCATTTATTTAATATATCAGAAATTAATAATAAATGAAAACTGGAATAAATAATTTAAATTTTATACATTTAGACTAGATTTTTTTTTTCAATTTTAGGAACAAACACAATTTATTTATTAGTTACTCATATACCTGGCGCACAATAATTTTGTCATCTACTTCGGTATTCAGCAAATGTGATATTAGGGAGAATTATAATTTAAAAAAAATTATAACAAAAAAAAGTAGTAAAATGAAACTAAGATAACATAATAACACAAAAAAGATTATACAGCAAAATGCAATAAGTATCTTGGCCAGCGCCTCAGCAGTCTTCTGGGCGGATTGTATGGTTGTGTTGCAGTAGATAGAGCTTGTGTCAGTCTGTCATGAAAATTATTAAAGCGGTGTTGGGCAGTTTCCATAATGAAAGGAGTGTTAAGGTCACTGTGTAACGTAAGGTTTGAAAAAAAAAATAAGAAAAGAATTTATAACGCAAGCCTGGATGGTAATTGATGCAGGTCCGCATTCAAATTATTCCGTTTGTGATATTTTACTGAACAAAAAACAGTTAAAACGGAAATGTATATTCCAATGTTAGATGATATTGGACTATTGATGATCGTTCTGAAAGCTCCATTTTATGAATATAGATAGATAATAATAATAAATGCTCATTAAAATAGGGGGAAGTAGATGACTTTGGCAGGAGTCCACAATGCTGGATTGGCTCTCTGTCAAAGTTGGCCAATAATCGATCTTATCTCCTTTCAAAAGTAATATAATATTATAAAGGCAAGTATCGGGGGGTCGAAGGGAGAAGGGTGTGGGAGGGGGGGGGGAGGTGGAAGGGAAATGAAGGAATGTTTGCAGGAAGCTGGAGGGTGCTTTGGCTTCATAATGGTTTTCGATACTTCTCCCTCTGACGAAATTGACCTCGAATTTTTGAGTTCTTTGGTAGGATGATACTGCTTTTGAAATAAAATACCTGTCGTTTTATCGGATACCTTAAACTTACAGGAAAGGTAACACTTATAGTCTATGGTAAAGACCCCTTTTTATCAAATTTTTAACATCCGCCTGAAACTTCGTAAATAGTTTCTGGTCGTACAAATATTTTATTACGGAAATTCTGGGCAATGTGGCGTTTTCAATGTGGAGATCGGAAAACTTTGTCTATTTAATTAGGCACTGAAAACTCATGAATACCCATTTGCTTTCCACTTGAATTCTAGGATAATATGAGAACAAAATCGAAAAAAAAGGTGGCCTACAAAAATATTATTTCGTTGGTGTGACCTCCATCCCAAAAAAGTTAAAATAACTATATTATATAGATCAAACCCACCAATATTTTGTATGTAAGCCTTTTTTTTTTTCGATTTTGTGAGCGGACATACTGTAGGCAAGGAAATTGTTTAGCATTTCATCCTTTCTGTAATGGGCTAATATTCAAAATTGTATCTTAACGCGACTCCGTGTTAGAGAGGTGAGGAGGAAAAAATAGTGTCGATAACCAAATGATAAAGAGTTTTATGGAAGATATAGATTAAAATATCCCAGAAACTAAAAATCTGATGTGCATACTGTAGACAAGGGAAATGTTCAGCATTTCACCCTATTTATAATGAGCTATTATTTATAATTTATATTTCATATTATTAATCCCGCGCTCTTGATGTTTTCACTTCTATTGTGTGGCCTAAAGCAAACACATCAGTTTTTTTTAGTTTTGAATTTTTCGAAACTGTAACATTTCTCAGTTTCGTGATTACTTTTTAAATCTATTGTTTGGTATTTAAAAAAAATGCAATCATTAATATCCAACTCTAAAAGAAACAATAAACAAAAAAGTATCTAAATTGGGGTTGACAATATTGTTGAGGCCAGGGGTATTTCAAGATCGAAGTACAAATCTTTCCCCGGTGCGTTTCCTCAATGGTGGGGAAAATTTGAGTAAAATTAAAAACGTTGGGATAGAGGAAAAAAGGAGTAAATAAAATGATACCTGTAAAACATAAAAAATGTGCATGCACAAAAAAAATATTAAAAAATTGAAATATTTCAAAAAAGTAAAAATAAAAATGAAAATTCCCCTTTTGAACGTTTACAAATTTATTGAGATAAAAAAATATATACAATAGTTAAAAATAAATATTGGTGTAAAGTTGCGAGAAAAATAAAACATAAATATAATATGTAGAGAAAATAAAACCAAAATAACCATTAATAGCAAAATATAAATAAAATCCACTTCTAAAATTATGGCAAGCCAAGAGAAAAAAAATGTCTGTGGTAACGGTGAGAGAATCTGAACGAAAATATCCCAAATTGGAGGCTATATTTCCAAAGAGGTTAGTTACCTGAAGTTCAGCTGTCAAAGCAGTCGATGGTGGGGAATCGATATGCATATCGATGTGCTGATCGATGACTCGCGATAGTACAGCTAGGACCTTCAAAATGGCGCAGGTGAGGTGACAATGAGACGAGAAGAGCCTGGAACTTAGTGAAAATGGTGGGGGTAGACTTGCTCCATACGAAAGGTAGCTCCAGATTCTCTTCGGCCGTATTTTGATGTTTTAATCCCTAAGACAGGTTATTACTGCCGGGCTGGTGTGTATACAATTGCGATAATACATCGCGAAAAAGACTAAATCTATAAACAGTGTACACCAAAATACATTTTTGGAATAATATCCCTCGGCCTATTACAAAAAAAATAATAACTTCCATTCCATTAACATTTAAAAGGGAAAATATGGCGAGAGAAAAAATAAACGAAAGGAAAATAAAATACGTAAATTCGGGCGTTAACAAATATTTTATATTACTTTTCCTTGGAATTGGCAATTGGGTGGTAAACAAGAACTGTTCTTTTTCGAACCATCGCCAAAAGGGGAATAAATCTTCGAGAAGTGTCTCAGGCAAAAAGACACCTCATAAAAGAACTGTCAGGGGGCTATAACAAATGAACCTGCACAATTCCCATCCCAAACAGTGGCAAGTCATTTGTTCCTCTCACAGCGGCTTTTGGAGTTAACTCCTTGAGAAGTAGCAACTATTTGATAGTAACGAAGGAGCTGGTATCCGCCTAGTTTGGGAGAGCTTGGATGAGAATCAGCGCTAATGAGAGCTCTGGGCTCATACTTCTCTCTTTGTGAGCTTTGTAACCTGTTCGGGCGCATTAGTCTAATGAAAAGTTCAACTTGGTTCTTATGGAAGGTTGTTATGTAACATGGTGCAAACATCTGGAGCCAAGTGATTATTAGCCAATCTGTGAGTATTCGTGACTAGAATAAAATTTCTTGAAATTTATCCTTTTAACTAATTTATGACATCATTAAAAAACAAAATAGATTGAAGGCATAAAAAAAGAAAGAAGTGAAAATATCAACAAGACATGCTTAATAATTTGAAATATAAATAATAAATAATAAATAATAGATCATTAATAAAAAGGGGATTTTTGCTATTATTATCATTTATATCATTCCTCTTCTTATTTTTAATATATTGTTAATAATATTGTCAAAATAAAATTTTAATGTTGTAATAATAGCATTTGTACTATATATTTGCATAAACTCATTCTCATTTGGTTTTGGACACTGCATTCTTCCCAATCCTACTCTCCAATACGGTGTTGGGTTAAGATAAAACTTTGAATAATAGCTCATTACAAAGAAGACAAAATGCTGAACATTTTCCTCTTACGGTATGCAGGTCGGATTTATACTTTCTTAGATATTTTAATTCATATCTTCCATAAAATTCTTTATCAATTGTTTTTTTTTATTCTAGTTTTTCCTTTTCGCATATCTAAAGTGTCGTCTCATTATGCTACAATTTTGAATAATATCCTATCACACAGAGGATGAAATGATCAAC
This sequence comes from Nezara viridula, assembly GCA_928085145.1. Classification (NCBI taxonomy): domain Eukaryota; kingdom Metazoa; phylum Arthropoda; class Insecta; order Hemiptera; family Pentatomidae; genus Nezara; species Nezara viridula. The sequence continues at coordinate 61,048,025 of OV725080.1, read as the reverse complement.
AATCCCCTTTATTACCGTATTCAGGATTTTTGGTTTCTCAGATATTTTAATGCATATGCAAAAACACTGTAATTAGACGACTCCAACCGACTTTACTCCGAGCGTTACACATCAGAGATCTGACGGCTCGATCTAATTCACTCTTCACAAACAAAAAAGTGCTAAACGTGCCTAATGAAGTCTTCATTAAAAAAAAAAAAACGTTTTATTTTTCATTTATAAATTTCATGTTTTTATTAATTTCAACGGTTTGATGAGTTCGTATACGACAGGTAATTTATTTACAATAGATTGTTTTATCAGCCTGCATTGACGCTTGGCCGAGAAATCGTTCAAATGCACACCGATCCTCACTATAGTGGATATTTAGGATAGGGATTGGTGGTTAAGCGGGAATTCGGGTTATTGCTATACCGGGCAAGTTTCGATATTCCTTATCGATGTCTAATGATATTTATATTCAAAGTAAATATTTGTGAGATCATGAATAAATTATCGATTACACAGAAAAACTAATTGAAAACAAAGATAACGTGGAGATTGGATAATGTTATTACCAATTTATTGGCCAGCAGTAAAGGAAATATCAAGTAATATTTTACATAAAACGATAGGATCTGTCTTGAAACTTTTGTCATATTTTCACCTTGGTAGTGGACATCACGGAATGGGAGCGGTATTTATTTGCAAAGTAATTTACAGTCGTTAATTATAGCTGTTTTGTATCTGAATTGAATGGCAAATTTGGCAGTCCAATGACAATTTTTGTGAAAGATTTAAAAACTAAATAATAAATAGTAGTATCTATTGTTAACAAAAAGCCAACAAATTTGTTTTCGTATTTCAAGTATGAAATGATACCCTAGCACAGAATACAATTTAATTAGAATTTCGTTCTGAGAATGCTTAAGATATCAACTCATTGCATAAGTTTAAGTTTATTAGGTTATTAAGTTTAAGCCAAGAAATAATATTTTTTACTCAGTTCTATGTCCATGACCCTTCAAAGGTTGACATGACTGATGGTTTGAGGATTTGGATAGAATTTATTTTCTTGTTTTTTATACGTACATTTATTTACTTTAAAAAACTGGAAAAATACAGGCAAGAAATGGGGATCATATTTAAATTCTATGTATTGTAGCTATATTCGAAAACATTCTGAACCATTTCAAAACTAATTTTATTAGTAAAATTAATTTCTCCCAATCTCGTTCGATTGCTGGAGGAACTGTGAGTTTTGGTATAATTGTATAGATATGATTGATATATTATTTAATAGAATATACTCCCTTCGACGACATGTGTTTGTGAAATGTAAACTGTTTCTAAAAGTGAAAAACACCACCCTTCACCGAACTAGAGAAAAAAAGAAATACCATTTATGAAAACATGAGATCGATTAAATAATAAGGGAAACGGAACAAAATCATAGTTATTTACAAAATACTTGTTTTAAAAATAAAATACAATTGGCTAGGCATCGTCGAACAATATAGTTCAAAGGAATAAAAAAAAAATACAGGATGGGAGAAAAAGGAGAAGATAAGACTGATGAGAAGGAGAAATGACAGAACGAATGATGCAGGCATAGATTGGATGGAAAAAACTCATTCAAGAGAAGATTGAAAAAAAAAAAAAAAACGAAAAGGAGAGGCCTTCGCTCAATATTGGGATTAGTTAAAAAATAATGCGCATTAAAAAAAACACAACAGTTTTTAAATCTTAATTTAGCAAATTTAATTTCCTTTGAAATTCCTTTTCTTATCTTAAGACATTTTATTTTGATGGAGAATGTTTTATTCATCAATAGAACATTTTTTCTATTTTAATTATAAAGCACTGTTGATAATAATTTAAATTTAGGAAAAAAATATATGTACATGGGGAAAAATTTTCAGAAATATCAACATAAAGATTATTACCAAGGTGATAAAAGAAATTTTAATGTTAGCAAAATTTGCCTAATAAGTCTATAAAACCTAAAGAAAATTAAACTTTTTGATTATCTTCTTATTTTCCTTTTTTTAAGAAGTATACATTAAGCCAAAAATTATTTGAATAAATTGAAGTTTTAATTTATTGATTTTGTTATTTATTTTATAAATACTTATTTTTATAGCTTTACTACTAATATTTTTACAACAATACTATTTACATAATATTATAAAGTATTGTAAAGAAAAAAAAAACTCACTCAAAATTGGATCAGTTAAATGATAAACTGAATAAAAGAAATAATTTTCTTTAAAATTTCTTTCTTTATCTTGGGCTATTTTATGTTGATATTTTGGAGAATGTTTTATTCATCAACCGAAATTTTTTTTTTTTAATTTTAATATTAAGCACTATTGAAAATAATTGAAATTCAGAAAAAATAAATATGTAGATGGGAAAAATAAACCCAGAACTATCAAATTTTTAATCACCACGGTAATAAAAGAAATTTTAATGTAAGTAAAATTGGCCTAATAAACCTATAAAACCTTAAAACAATTTTTACTAAATCGAAGTTTTTATTTTCTAATTTCGTAAGTTTTAATTTACTGTTTTTGTTATTCATTTTATAAATACTTCATTTTAATCGTTTAACAAATAATGAAGATATCATTTTGTAATATTGTAAAAAATAAAATAAAAGATTTATTTATGTAATTTCCATCTTGATTGCATTTATGCTTATAGTGAGTAAAATTAAACTGCTAATAATAAATATATTGGTTATTATATATTTTTTTTTTTTTCTTCCGTGTGTAGTTCTTAAATTAATAAAATATAGTAAATACTTAATCAACAGATGGCATCACTAACAGTTGAAGAAAATTCTAAAAATATATTTTAATGAATTAACTTGTTTTGAAATTCTTTAACTGATAACAAATTTTGTTAGAATGCATAATTAGTTTGTTTGATTTAGAACTTGCTCTGAAATAGTGGTTTATTTGAAGCACATTCGACCTCCTGACGTGATTTAGATCCACTATAATTTTTTGCCTCCACTGGGAGAAAGATTGGAAAAAGTTGAGGGCTTCTTCATCATTTCGTTCGTCTCAACGTTCAGCTATATTTTTCACCCGTCTAGTTTCCAAAGGATATATTGCACTCTAACTTTGGGATCAAAATGAATCTATCCCTCGATTTTATAGTATAAGCTCGCTGCAAATGTTTCAAGTATTGTACAAATTTCTGCAATATGATAAATTATATTATTTAGTCAAGTTAACTTAAAACCGTACATATTTTGACGAGTATTGCCATTTGTTTTAGAAGATTCGTTTCCATTTCATATTAATTATAATTTTTATTTATAAAAAAAAATAGATATAGTGATATAATGTTTTATTGATGCGTGATAAGTATTCATGACGCAGTCATTTGGAATAATTTTTATTTGTGCCTAATAAAAAATAAAACAAGCACAAATAAAAAATATTCACAATGACTACGTCTCGACTATTTATTACCCATGACATGTAGAACAGTTGACTGAAATGTTATCCTGTCGATATACCAATAAACGTATGTTTAATTATATTTTTTTTACATTTTTATTATATGTTATGAGCAAAATATAGCCAAAAATGGAAAACAATAAAAAAAAATACGATTAATAAAATTAAAACTTATACAAAGCGAAATACTTTTTTTTTTTTTTGACTTTACAGATCATGTAAAAATGTAGTATTTTTGTTCTTGTAAATGATTTGAACCAATTACTAAAACTTCTCTTTTTAAATAATAATTCATATACTTCAACTAATAATGAATGAATATTGTATATAGGTGTGAATCTATTTTAATTTAATTTATTTTCTATCTGTTATTTATTTTATTTTTTTGCACATGTGTATATTAATTTTCTTATTTTATTTTCTATATTTATTTATTATCGTTTGTGTGTGTATATTGTGAATGATCAATGCAGCCCTAAAATCAATGCCCTCCAATGTGGCAGAATATATTAATTTTCAATTAATAAAATAAAAAAATTTTTAATGTAAACATATGTCAAGAAAAAATTAAACTTTTAGGTCTAAAAGCATTGCTATTCCGCTAATTGCTGTTATTAAGAAGAAGGAGAAAAGAACAAGTTATCCCTTTCAGAATTAAATCCTGAATCCTCTAATGTTGGTAGGCGAAGAAGTTTCTTTTTTTAATAACAACCTGTGAATTCCTTCCACTTGTTGGAAATCAGTGTCCACTGGATTCAACTCCATAGCACTTAACCGATGATTTTATCCATTTTCATTTATAGTTATAGCTCTTGTAAACACACTCCGTGTTAATCAAGAAAAAAATCAGTGAAAATAATACTCCTTCCATTAAAACATAATTTTTTCGACTATATTTTTGGATAAAAAAACAAAACAAAGTTTACCACTGTAACCCCGGAATGTCCTTGAATCCAATTCTTTGTTAGGAAGTACAGTTTCAAGGGCAACGGCTATGCAGAGAGGTGATTGGGATGGCACACCATTAGCACACTCAACCGCCTGGTTTTTCCCATTCATTAATTATTTTTCTCTTTCATTAATTATTTCACCCACCTTATAGGTGCTGGATGTGCCTAAGGAGGGTCTTTCTATCCCAAGGTCGATCCACGGTCGATGAAAAACTACCTGTCATCAGCTGGGTTCGAACCTGAGACCATATTTTTCATATGACCCTTTGTAGTACTATCTAAAACCTCCCAACTGATGGTAACTTTACATTTTGGTCAGGAATAACATGGCGGATCCAGAAATATCACCTTGTATGTGGGAGAAATTGTAGTAAATTGTTCATATAACTAACTCTCATATATCTTTCAATAATCAAAACCTAACTATCATATATCTTAAAATAATCAAAATCTAACTATCATATATCGATTTTAAGGAGTATTGACGGGTAATTAATTAATTTCATTGATGTATTAACAACTCATTTGGTTAGTAAATTTAAAAAGAATTCTTTTAACGTAAGGAATGATAATTTATTCACGAATATTGATACTAGTAGGTGTATCTTAAAGCCGAATATTTTTTTGTTTGAAAGGAGGAATGTTTTTTCTCCTCTGGTCAATATTTTATGTTGATGTTTTCCTAAACCAATTCTTTTAAAAAAAAAAATTAAAAATGTTTAAAATTATAATTTACTTACTTCTCAAGACAATAGAACTAAACTAGACAGCAAAAAAAAACGGCACACCTCGTGTTTGTGTAGAAATCCAGGTCCAATGTTTGTTTTAAATGAATTGTTGTTTCGAGATGGTTAGTATAGTCTTTCATAACAATAACACAGTATGATTACCTCAAGGTCTATTCGAATATGCGTACCTTTGACCCTGTTTATCTCTTAGTGTTGCATTTGCTGTTCATCCCTCAGTTCATCGTTTATTCAGTTGTTCGCGCTAAGATCACATTTGTGTTTTTTTTTTCTTTCAACTCATTTGTTCGATTGTATTGTGCTTGTGCGGTTCGGAGGACTGGTTCTAACCACCGAAACAGTCGCCCAGATAGTCGGGTTGGTAGAAGATGGGAAAAGTCAACGTCATGTGGCTAGAACGTTAGGGCTACCAGAAACTACTGTGCGTAGGGCAGTCCAAAGGTACAGGGGGACTGGTAGCTTCCAGAGGAGACCAGGATCAGGCCGACCGAGAGCGACAGTGCCCGCAGACGACCGATTTATTACGATGCAGGCTCTGCGAAACCACTTTCAGACTGCTGTAGAAACCACTCAGCGCCTTCGAATTGTCCGAAATGTGAATATTAGTGTTGATACAATGCGTAGGCGGCTTGCTGAAGTTAACCTTCGATCGAGGGCCCCAGCTACTGCGATTCTACTCACTACAGCACATCGTACAGCTCGTCTTATATTTGCCCGGGAACACGCAGCTTTGTCTGAAGACGATTGGGAGCAAGTAATGTTTTCACATGAGTCCAGGTTCTCATTATTTTCTTCAGATTGTCGTGTTAGATTGTGGAGAAGGCCGGGACAGGGTTTTGCACAGTGAAATATTTCTGAAAGGGTGCCTTACTGTGGTGGGCCTGTAATGGTTTGGGGCGGAATCACTTCAGGAGCAAAAACCGAACTCCATGTTTTTCCAAGAGGGAACCTAACTGCACTCAGATACATGTCTGACATTCTGGAAGATTATGTAGTCCCATTCGCCCCATTCATCGGTGAAAATTTAATTTTTATGCACGATAACGCGCGGCCCCATGTTGCACATGTGGTTACTGACTACCTCGAAGAGGTTAGTATACGCACCCTACAGTGGCTAGCCCGCAGCCCCGACCTCCTGTTGAAGATCTATGGAACGAGCTAGGGAGGTGCATCCGAAGGCGTCCAAACCCTCCTCTTTACCCCCAAGGCCTGAGGACCGCAGTGGTATCAGAATGTGACCAAATCGGGCAGGAAAAGATTTCCAATTTAATCAGCAGCATGGCAAGAAGAATGCAGGCGGTGATACAAGCAAGGGGAAGCAACACACGATACTAAAAAAGTTTATCGTTAACTTTGCACCAATTTTTTAAGAAGAAGAATCAAATTAATTTTTCACAATATTTAGGATTTGTAAGTAAAGTTTTTTTTGTATGGGTATTTTCTCTTTTTTTTTAATCTGCGCCCTGCTATTCACTCATGGGATATGAGTTCAACTTGGCACACAAAAAAAAAAAATCAAATAATTCGAGCTAAATAGGGAAAAACAACAAAATATAGGGTGCGCCGATTTTTTTGCTGTCTAGTTTATTACTGGTATTAATTATTAGAATGGTAGCCATGCAGACTTAACGAATCGTGAAATCGAACCTTAGTGCATTATTCTGAAAAAAATATTTCAAAATTTAAGCACATCGTCCATAATGTCATATAACGTCAATGAAAAATAATATGAAATAAATAAAATCTGTATTTAAATATTATACATCTTTTGAATATACAAATAGTTTTATGAAAAATCCATTTTATTAAAACAATATCACTTCGAATCCAATTTAGTTATCAAGTAATAAGAAAAGGTTTAATATTACACTGATAAAAAATTTTAATGAAAAAAAAAATGGTAAGAATTCATGTTTTTATAATGAAGGCACAAAAACTTGTACATTTTCAAGTCCGCTAGAAAATTTTCTTAATTTATTCTAAGACTTCTGAATATTAAAAAAAAATTATGTTTCATCTCTCTGAATATGTAATTGACGGAATCTTCTTTCTTACTCCTTGATTTTTAATTCGACATTTCTTATTGCTTTGCAGGAAAAGTAACTTTAATATTTATTTTCTTCACTGAACAAACGTGAACAAATTTTCATCTTGTCTGTAATTTTAAAAGAACCATCTAATGCCAAAACTTTTTAAAGGTTTGATGTGTGTCAATTGTCGTTCAAAATATTTTTTTTTAAATTTATATTGATAATTATCTACAATATATATTTGTGTAATATATGAACTTAAATGTTTAAGACAATTTCCTTTATAAAATGGATATTTATATTTTATTTTATTTGCTGATTTGTATGTAGCTTGTATTTGTACATAAATTATTATAAAACAATTTATAAATTATAAAACAGAGTATTGTTTTTCCGTTTATGTTCATTGTATATCATAGGTATTTTTTTTTTATATTCAATTCAATTTAATTTAAATTATCTTAGTAATTATACATTTTTATTACTCCTATGATAATTCTTTTTAATAGTTTTAATAAAGCTTATGATACAAATTTACAAAATTCATACCATTTGGTTAAATTTCCAAATTCAAGCTAAGAATTCTCACTTAATAAGATAACGAAGAATTCATTTTTCCTTAACTATCATAGAATAAAGAGTTTATATTATGTATAATGTCGATAAGACGATTCGATTATTATAAAGAAGTATTCAATACACTTTTAGTGGTTATTCATTTATTTTTTATTCGTAAAGTAAACGTAAAAAAACAAAATGTTACCCTTTTTTATTTGATTGGTGATCAATTTTGTAGGGAATGATGTAATTTTATTTCTTAAAAATTATCGTTGAAAATTTATAGTTTCATATTTGTAAAATAGTTTGCTTTTTTTAGGATTTGTTTTCGTTTTCATTAAATTATAAGATTAGCCCATGAAAACAAATATAAGATAGAGGTTGAAAATGAATTTGTAATAAAGTTCAAAGATATTTTAAACACTATTAGAATTATCGATAAATTATTTTTTTTTTTTTAGTTTAAACATTTATTCATCTTCAAAAGAAATACATGAGGTCTCATTTACTTAGTTGTATATTGTTCAGTACCGTTTGTTTGCAAGAACTTATGATAATGTTTTCAAGGTTTGATGTGTGTCATTTTTCGTTCAAAATGTTTTTTTGTTTTTTTAATTTAGATTCATAATTATGTACAATATATATTTGTGTTATATATAAACTTAAATGTTTAAGTCAATTTTCTTTATAAAATTGATATTTATATTTTATTTTGTTTACTGATTTGTATGTGGCTTGTATTTACACATAAATTATTCAGGGTATTTTTTTGTCCGTTTATGTTCATTATATATCATAGGTATTTTTTTTTACGTATGTTTTCAATTACGTATGTTTCAATCACTGCATATAGAATAGAATAGAATAGAAAAATAATTTTATTCTGTGACGAAGTCCCTTTAGAATAACAAAAAAGTACAGAAATTAAAATTTTACATCTGGCCAGATAAAAACAAACATAACAAATTAAAATAAAGATAGGTCATTAAAGAAAAGAAAAGAAAAAAATATTGGTTATACATAGTATATACAAAATAAAATAAAAAAATCTATATAAAAACTCTTGAAACCATACTAAGATACTTAAAACTATGTACAATGTTAAAATATAAATAAACCCTTTTAGAAAAAATAAAAAATACAGAAAAAATAAATGTATATTCTTCTTAACAGTAAAATCTGTTTCTGTTGAAAAAAAAAAAAGAGAAAAAGAAAGTCGAATCTATAATAAGTATTCAGGTCATGAGCTATATGTGAATATGGTCTTATAGATAATATGTAATTTTACATAAAAGGTTAGCTGGTGCCTGACTGTTTTTGGGACAGGAATTTGAATAGGAGGGTTTTGAATGTAGATAAGGATGAAGAATGTCGAATTTTGATAGGAAGGGAATTCCTAGGGGAACGAGACAGATCTGTGAGAAGGAATGTAAAGGTCGGAAGGTCGAGATCTTGTGGAGAGTAAGTGGACTGAGGACTTGAATTGGAGAAGATTGTAGGCGTAGGAAGGACGATGATTGTTGATGATATGATAGAGGAATGTACCTAGGAAATATTGTCTTCGAATGGAGGGGAAGAGCCACTCTAACTCATTGTAATGGTGAGAGACATGGTAGTATCTCGGGGCACCAATTACAAATCTCAAGCAACTGTTCATTATTCTTTTCAGTCTGTCGCGGAGCTCCACCGAGAGTCCATCATACACCACACTAGGGTACATATAGGGTACATAGCGTATAGTATTTATTACCTTATAATATTTTTTTTAATGAGAAAATATAAACTAGTAAAACTATATAGTTAACACCTGAAAGGATTATTGTAAAGCTTAACTCGATAATATTAAGACAATAGCTGGTATTTTTTGCAGTAAAACTGTATTATCTATAGCGGTTTTTCTCATACATCTAATAGACTTATACCTTTATATCGGATTCTTCAATAAATCCACATCTATTAAAATTCCTAACACAAGTTTCATATTAGAAGATCTTGATATCTGTATCAAATTTCATAAATAACTTCCAAACCACAGGTTGGAAAACCAACGCTTTCTCCTGGAACTCACCCCTAACTTAGAAGTGCTGGAACGCTCTGAGAGTATTTCCCCGTGCACCACCCCACTTGACCTTGACACAATTTGACAAACCCCTCTGACCCCAAACGAATTTGCAACGAATTAACATTCTGTAACACGATATAGACAATTTTTACTTCTCTAACATTTGTAGATGAACGTTTTCCGAAAATTCTACCAACATTCATTAATTTAGGTATTATTAACTTATTTATAAAGTTGAATCTGTAGATGAAACTGACATTCGTGAAAAAGTGCATGTTTTTTTGGAAAATTAAAAATTGCATATACTTCTAACAGTTTATGCAAAATAAGACTGCCGGTGAACCTTTCCGGGTCATCAAAGACGTTAAAAAAGTAAGTAAAAATATTTCTGATATTTTTTTTTTTAGTACTTAGTAAAATAAATTTTCAATATAACTCCAATTTGCCGATTTCCACTTATTTATATTTATATAAATAACATTCTATTCAAAGCTATATAAGACATTTTATAGTGTAATTACTGATTTATTATCACCTAAAATATTTAATAATATATATTTTTAGTTATGTTTTCGTCAATTTTCAGAAATTGTGTTAAAATAATTTTATTTTTCTTGTCAGGTTCAATTTATATATATATATATATATATATATATATATATATATATATATATATATATATATATATATATATCTTCTTTTTTGGGAAATAGTACATTCTGTCTTAATTAAGGATAACTATAGTATTGATCAGAAAGCACATTCACATCATATGTACAGAAGAAGTTAATAAATAAACTAAGTAATATTAATGTAATACATAAAAATAAGAACATAATAAAATTTCATAAAGAATAAAAAACTTCAAAAGGTAAAACAATACTGTATAATACACTAATTCATATATATTAAGTTTCTAGTAACAAAGTAAAATAACTTTTTTTAATAATGTTTAACAATACTTACATAAAAATTACTTGTAATATTATTTCAGTTCGATTAAATATTATTTATTTATTAATATTATATAAATATTTATATTATATAAATATTTATTCTTGTTATCTGGTTATTTTCTTAGCCCTGATGAAGGCCTGAACTTCAGGTCGAAACGTCGGCATATGTAAAAATAAATATTATCATTTATTTTTGCCTTATTTTTTGACTGACCACCCCAACTATTATTCTCTTTATTATCCACGACAGTCAACCATTTACCAATTATTATTTATTTAATTTTCTGCTTATTAAAATAAATACTTTAAATATATTATATATATAATATATATATATATATATATATATATATATATATATATATATATATATATATATATATATATATATATATATATATATATATACATATATACATATATATATATACATTACTAAAAAAAGTAAGTTTACTTTGTTACTAGAGAGTTAATGCTCAGCCTAGAATTGCTTAAGTCTTGTTGGCTTTAGACTTGACTAGGTATCAGGAACTTATTAGCTGGTAAGTCCGTAATGAAGGCAATCAATATAAATCTTCAGGGTCTTAGGATATGTGGTTGAGAACTAAGGAAGCCAGTTAAGAGGGAGCAATCAATACCTTTAGCAAAATCTAACTTATAAAGATGTGGTTACATTGGATCCGTAATTCGCCCGATCTGACGTCGGAAGACCTTTTTACTAATCAGTTGGTAATCAAAGGAACATCGTATATGATGCGATCGTGTGAATTACGGCTTCAATATAGCTTCCTTTCTATCTAGGTGATTGTTTTTCGGGCGGAATAGTACAAATGTTTCAGACATCCGATCTGACGAATTACGGATCCATCATAGACATAGCTTAAGAAGAAAGATCTTGGTATATAAATTTGAGAAGATTAGTTCATGAAGGATTTTTCTAAATATTTTTGAGACAGTCTCTGAAGGTTTTATAAGAAACTGCACTTTTATGGGTAACTATCTATTAATTACCTATTAAAAATGTACTATTTGAAATTCTCATAAAAAATCAGAGTAGTATTTACCTCTTTGACATTTTTCAAAACATGTTGACACTAGTATTGCCGGACACAATACTCCTACCGCATCCCCTCTTCAGACCGAGGGTCATATCCATCATCGTCCTTCCGGCGAAACGGTCGCACACGGAGGTGTTGGAAGTGCCCGGGCGGTTGCCATGGTTCCCGTAGAGACGCCCATCGTTCGATACTGTCTCCCTCCCGCTCACCTACGCACTCTTCGCAGCTCTTGAGATTTCGGCACCTGTTCACAAATGCATTTTTTTTTTAACACTATTCAAAATAAAGCAATAGTATATATCTCTTATTAAAATAGGAATAAATCATCCGAAAATAAAATAAAAACACAAAACCTTGCACTTAAATGATATTTTTAATTTCAATAATTATGACGTAATGTGTAGGACGATTCAGTACTTGTTTCATATTTTTTTCTTGCTCCAGAAGATAACATGAGCTTTGGTAAGAGACGTGGCTACTAACGGTATTCAGTTTTCAGATTAGAATCGTTCACTCGTAGTAATGAGCTAACTCATTTCCACGATTCACTGCTCATTACGAAAAATCGATCTTATCTTTTTATATTAAAGTTTCGGTATATATTTTCACATATGAGTTTGTATAACTTAATAATAAAAAATACCTATATTTTTTTAATTGATAGTAAAAGTGTTGAGTTAATCAAAATTAGAGACATGTATTTTTTTAATTTTAAAGGAAAGTTAGAGTTGATAAAATAATCTGCATTTAAATTCAATGAAGTTATTTTTAGATTACGTCTAATTCAATTATATGTACAAGTATAGCAATAATTTTTTATTACCTTATCTTTTTTCACACCTGTCAAAGATATTGCAAAAATCAGTGAATTTGATGTTCATTCCTGTAAACATAATGACGTGAGAGGCTCTTCCTCCTCACGTGATATTAATTGTTGGGAGAGAAGATTCCTCATCCAGCACCTCTTTATCCCTCTACAAATGTTGCATAGTATATGCGTTCTGGCTATATCATTTATCATTATGTGTCCTTGTGATTTGTCACGGAATCGTATGTAATTGGTTCGTATGTGTTCGTTAACAGTCGACATGTGAAAGCCAATGTGCAAGGTGCTTTTGTAATTGTCCTAAATTTTTTAGCTTAAAAGAGTTTGGAGTTTGTTTTTATGAGTCTTTTTAGCTGCTCCAAATAAGTATAATAATGGAGCGAGTGAACCTAGGGATACTCCTACTGAGATAGACCTGATGGAAGTTCGGGCCCGTGTCGGATTGAGACAAATTTTTTGTAGAATTGAGTAGTAGGTAGGTGGAAGTATTGTCTTGAGTTTAAAGAGAAGTCCCTGTTGCCGAACTCTGTCATACCCTAGAGCAATATTCAGAAATAAACCAGTCACATACAATTTCTCTTCTAGTGCTGTGGATATGAACTCCGTCACTCTATCTTCGTGTATAGTTGAGTGATGTGTCCTTGATCCAAATTGATTGTCTGATTTTATTTGCGTATTTGTTTGTACATCAATTAAAATTAAAATGTTAGCTCATATTATTTCATTTAATGGAATTCACCTACAATTCGAATTTATTTTTTCAATTATAATCATAAATACAATTAAATAATTACATTATACCATCGCCAAGAATCCGGTGAAAATACATTACGTAATCGATGATCTAATAATAATATTTCCAATCTGAAATTTCGATAGTTTATAGGGAAATAGAAAAATATATTCAATATCATGAATTTATTTTCTAATAGGTTTTCTGTATAATAATAAATTCCATTGTACACTTCTTCAATTAAATTTTCGACTTTTAATTATATAAATAGAATATAGAAATGAAAAAAATATGTAGCTTGTCGGATATTAGACAAACTCGTAGATGATAAAACACACATTATTAAAAATTATGACCGCACATTATAATATTATGACCGCAACCCCGGACCATCTCCTTCCTTTATAATGCAACGGTCAACCTTTAAATATTCAATTATTAAAAATTATTTTAAGTTTAGGTCTTCCTCAACGCTCCTTACTCTGTCACAAACAAAATCATCCATAAAGACCTTAATGTTCCATATGTTTCTGATTTGGCCCAATCCAGATACCTACCCTTCCATAACAAACTGCAGAACCATCCGAACCCTCTTGTTTCAAACATTGCTTCCTCCTCTATCCCTGATAACCCTCCGAGGCGTCTGAAAAGAAGATGGCCTCGGGATCTTCTAATATAGAACTTTAATTTGAGTTCTACCAATGGGTAGTTTCTCTTCATATTTTACATGTCATGTTACCAATGTCACATTTACCTGTTGTATTTTTAATGTAATACAGTTGTAAATTTCAATAAAATTATAAATAAAAAAAAAATGTTTAGGTCTCAACCTGAGGCAGCGTGACTGAAAAATAAAAACTAATGAATGTTCTTTACAATTTAATTGGTCAGTACTAGCAGAAATATAAGGAATATGTCCAAGTTTAGAAGAACAACGAACAGGAGAGCCAACAAGGAAACAAAGAGGCACAAGTTCGAGAATCAGAACTCTCTCGCTCGATCATTCTAGATCACTTTGGCATAATGGAAACCATTTTAAATAACGATTTTATTTACCGAATCTTCCGTCTTTAACTTAAGGAGGAAACTCAGATTCGTTGATTGAGTTCAGGAGCGGATATGACAGTTCACTATTCAAGAGTCGCTTAACATTCAGCTGCTGGTAGACGTAATCAATTTCTGATTCTAAGCCATAAGCTTTGTTTAGCTTTATTTTATACTTTACGCAACTATTTGCTATGATCTTTATTATTAGGGTTTTGCTTTAATAGGTATTTGTTTGGTTATACACTTGCTTCGATAATACTGAATGTGCTAAGAGATATTTATTAAGTAGACAGATGCTTCTAATATATTTGCCAGACTAATAATGCCCCAGCAGTAGCAGACAGTACAATCTACTAAACAAGGAAACGGGCCAGCCACTTGACCGCAAGGCCCCACAACTCAACCGCAAAGACAATGGTCACAGAACATCCTTCCATTGTACAATATTAACAATTATCTACAAATACAATTATTACATTAATAATACCTCTACTCCAGCGATTAGTAAGAATAAATGCGAGTTCACTCTTTTTTGAATTAATTATAAGTGTAATTATTACAATTGAACACACATATAAATAAGTCAAATGAGATGTTGTTATTAAGAAAATGTTTTCTAGGATGCCTATAAATTCCATTTTGTTATTCGCTTCTCTGTTTCAGAATAAATTTAATTAAACCAGATTTTTGTTAAACGAAATTCAAACAGAATCTATAAATTGTTCGTTTTGTTTTAAAATCCACTAGAGAAATATTTTTGAAATTATTTGAACGAATAAATTAATGCGATGATCAGCGTGTTTAATGTTTTCGGTTTTGTTTCTTCATCTATTCATTATGAAATTCACATTCAGTAACTATTAGAATGATGAAGATAAGAAGGTATCCAGCACGGATTGACATAGTCAAAAAGTTTGTGAAATATGTAGTCATGGCGCATATCAAATATCTATACATACTCATTGAAAAAGTTTGAAATAAGAGGATACTAAAAGAATGTTGTAATTCACACATGCTGTTTTATTTACACTGCTAAAACCAGCGAAAAATGGTAATAACCCAGCTCATTACCGGCCGGTAAGTTTGTTACCTCACATTGCCAAAGTATTCGAAAAAATCATTTTGAACTACTTAAGAAGGTTCTGCACACAGAATGATTTGATCCCACCAGAGCAAAGTGGTTTTCAAGCTCAAACGTGCACTGAACATTCACTGGTAAAACTACAGACGGAGGTAACAAAAAACTTAAATCTAAATAAGACCACTGCTTTGATATCTATGGACTGCTCGAAGTCATTTGATTCGGTTTGCCACAATCAGCTCTGCCAACGTCTTATAAATTTAGATTGTCCTGAACAATTATACTCATTGTTAAAATCATTTTTAAGCCGTCGTACCTTATCAGTAAAAGTTGGAAATGAGAAATCAAACACTGTCGATCTCACTTGTGAGGTACCCCAAGGAGCTGTTTTATCTCCCGTTCTTTTCCTATTATATACTGCGGAAATAGTGGGAACTAAACACCAAAATGCTTCTGTGACAGCATTTGCTGATGACAAAGCTGTCTCAAGTAGCAGTATGAATGCCAAAAAGCTATGCAGCTGGCGGAAACAGCTTGTGAAAAAATTGCAGAACAGCTAAAAATCCTAAACATAGATGTCAATCCGGAAAAGACGAAAGGAATTATATTTTCATATCAAAAAGGAAACAAGAAAATGCCAAAGGAATTAAAAATTAACAACACCAATTATCGACTGACTTAACATATCTGGTATTCAATTCGACAGACATTTAAAATTTAATAGACATTTTGACAAAAATATTAAAACAGTAAGATCTAAGACATACAGACTCCAAAATTTAATTCGGACAACAAACCTATCTCTCTTTAAAGCTTCTAATCTATACCAGTATAATACGGCCCTGCTGTATGGTGTTTGAACACATCAGCAAAGAAACTCTGAAAAGATTAGAATATTTCCAAAATGGTATAATTAGAAAAATTGTTAGAGGAACCATGCTGCAGAGAAAGAAGACAGTGGATATACAAACAACACTAACCTTATCAACAATTAAAGAATTTTTCGCAAAACAAAAAAAAATCATTTTTCGAAAAATCCCAACAATTGGCAAACCCTCTTTTTAACAATATGTTACCAGCCGAAATTCCAAAACGTTGGCAACAGATCACATGATATCGATGTTTTAATTTAGTTGTAAGCTGCAGAGGATAAGGTCAACTCAAGCCTGAGGTGAGTCCCATCGCCTTTATATTACATATGGAGAACGAAATACTTAGAAACGACAAAAATCTAAAAATAAACCTTACAATGCTTTTAAGCAGTAAAAGGTGTATTATTAAGATAATCCAAGGGTTAAAGACAAAAATAAGTATAAACGGGCTATGAAAAAGAAAAAAAAAAACAAAAAAAAAAACATAAGGGCAGTCAGACTGAACTCTTCATTTACAGCTCTCACAACTGGTCTAGATTCATTTCAGAATCGTCGTTTAAAACTCACATTCTAGTCAATCATTGGGGAATAACAATCAGTATTTAGAACAACGTAACAAACCGAAGATCATGAAATATTACAATATGTACCTATATGTATTTCGGATATCTCGATCTTTAAGTACCATTTGATTAATGTCATGCAAACAGGAAGGCTACAGTAATGAATCCATATAAAATACTCATGTTGAAACTAGCTTAGTATTGTGTTTGTTATTGCACTGTGAATATGGGAGAAAATATCATTCATTATTGGCATATTTTGTTGAATTATATTAAAAAAGGTGAGCGTGCTGTTCTATGCAGAAGCTCATAGAAAAATTTTCGGTGTTTATGGGGATGATGCCTTAACCAAACGCATTGGTCAAAATTGTCAAAACTGGTCGCCCACAAAAAATTGAAACGAGCAATGTTAAGGCCGTTGTTGATCAAAACCCCACCCAATCAGTGCGAGAGATTGCTATGGCCCTAAATTTGTCGCACACAAGCTTAGAAAACCATTTGCACAAGCTCGGCTATGTTTCCAGGCTTAATATTTGGGTCCCTAACATGATTTTTTTTCGAAAATCACAAAAAATGTTATAGCTTCTGTTAGCTTTCTACAAAGAAAGAAATTTAGCAGGAATTTAGGGCCACATAAACTACACAAAATGACATCTACAGGACCTTCGTAAACAAACTACAAATGGAGATAAAAAAATAAAACCTGTAAAGAGTTTTTGATAATTTATTCCTCATGTGGCCATTAAATAAAAAAAAATATTCATACGGCTTTGAGGAGCAATAATTCAGCTTTTCAACGGATATTCAACACAGTCAACTATCAGTCTACTATTATAAATAAATAAGGAGTATTTTCTCATGGAATAAATCTTATTATTTTTAGTAAATTTTCTCAAAAATCTTTGCTGACTTTCCTTTTTTTTTCTAATAGACTTTTTTTTCCTTAACGTTTGACCATTTATTTTAATAGATATCAAACAAATCAGATGGCCGCAGGCTAAGCCGCCGGAACATAATTGCAGCTGGGAATGGAATTAGTCTCCACTCGGGTAACCGCCACCGTAATCTTTTCCCTCAGGGCCGAAGAAGAACTAAGTTAATTTTCTCCAAGCCCTGGTCTAGCTCTTCAGGCCCTGAATTATTCCAGTAGGGTACCACCTGTCCAGGACAAGTTTACCTGGAATCATCGTGGCTAGGCTTCCGTTTAATACCATCTCCCACCTTCAAGTTTCTTCTTTCATTTAGGAGTTACAACTCAACAGTTATAAAATCGAAATGACAAGCTCTGATATTTATATCAATAAGTAATATTTTTTAAACCAATATATAGTAAATTGTTAAATAGGGGCAGGAAATAATTATTTAAATCCTTAATGAAGTACAAAAATCGCCACAACCAAAACCAAAAAAATTAAGAAGAGAGTTATTTTATACTCCAGTACTCCAAAGAAATATTTTGGTTTGAAATACTTTTTAAGGAGAAAAAAATAAAGTAAATTTAAAATTATTAGATCAGTAGCTGTTTGGGCAACTTTTACAATTATGGCAAAATAACTTTCATAAGTCTCAATAAGGCAACATTCTAAATTTTATGGTAATATTCTAGTTTTTAAACAGTGGACTGTATATTAAGGGATCGGTGGTAGGTTAATGATAATAACCTACAAAAAAAAAAGTGTGTGCCAGCCCACATCTTTTTTACCTTGGAGGGCCCTCCGCCGTCGGTCCTTGATGGTTGAATGCTGGTCAACTTGTGGCCTCGAGGCTTCGAGTCTCACTCAAAGCTTAAGTATTATCTTTTATCTTTTAGATCTGCCCACATCACTTGCCGTAACGCGGAATATTTATAACGAAAATCATTCTTTTGTGCCAACCAGTAGCGCTAATCACTGCTAAGTACTCAAGCAATAGTGAGTGAGCTCATCTGACACATCTCGCAAGCTGATTTTGATTACCAAATTCATACTTCATGTTTATATTCGTTCTCAGCATGGTTTGGCAAATGTGTATATGGGCATTAAAATTTTTCATTGCAATTATGATTTCATAGATATCAAATATCAAATAAAATCTCAGGGAAGATTGCGTTAGAAAAATTAGAGTTGTACGAAACACTTAAGGGAGAATCCTATAAAGAAGAATCCTACAATAGCTTATGTGAAATGCAGACAGGAAATAGTTATGCTCAACACATTTCATACCGTCTGAAAGTAAAGGGATAGAATAATAAATATTTTACTTATAGTTTTCACGATAAACTTTTTTACTATTTCTTATATGTTTACATATTTCCAATAAATTATAACCAATAGATTTAATCAAGTAATCAACAATCTCAACATACAATGTATTTTTTTAGATTAAATTTTTAATTATCAGTTATTTAATCGTATTGATTCCATTATTTAATATATGTTGTAAGGATTTCGGGAAAAATGTGAATGCTCACTCAAGACTTGATTAACGAACTAACCTACATAACGTCCTTTCTAGCTTACTATCGTCTATTCAAAGTAGTTTCTTTTTCTTTCTTAGTTTTATGTTTTCGGGACATTTCAATATTACCTTTTTAAATTTGAATTTTACATTTTGCTTTCCTAGAATGGCGGCCAACTCCCTCCCCACGAGTCGGGGACCGTCCTTAAGCTCTGCACGTGCGTTGAGTTTAGACCGACCGGCGGGGAAGGATTTGAGATGGTGAGTTATTTTAAATGTCACTTAATAGTTAGTTGACTAATTTAACTAACGATTTCGGTTAACAACTGCCTGGCGAAAGTTTACCTTGGGAGCATGCTCGACCAGTGTAGTGTTATTGTTTTGTTTTTTAATATTATTTTAATAACGGGTTTACAATATCATTGATATAATCTTCCTGTTACGATTTGAGAAAAATCTGTCCCACGACAACTGTAGCGATCTGGTACCAGACTACTGACACATGAATGAGAATGCTCAACAAAGAACTGCTTAGAGAAAATGGTCGATCAACAGCACTTGATATTCAGGCAAAGAGGTTAAAAGTGGCAAGTGTCTCGGACCATTAAACCGTGAAACCTCTACCCTCCACACGAAAATGAACAGTACTCAAGAGACAACGTGGATGGGCAAAAATTAGATGGATCGGTCGAATCAATAAAGATATTGTAGTATGATGAAGATCATTGAATGAAATAACCCCAGCAGGGGTTGAAACTATTATGGAACTTTCTTTAAAAGTTTCCATTTAACAGTTTTAAGTTCTAAGGTATTTTTTTGTAATAAAGTTCCAAGTTTATACTAAAAGTTGTATTTTTTTTTTATATTAAAATCTTTCTCAAAGGACATTCATAATAGTGTTCAAAGAGCACATTCACACAAGTTTTATCTATTCAAGTTATTAAAAAAAAATCCGTTTAATGAAAAATGAACAGTCATTGAGCTAAGTTATAATTTGTCCTAAATGAATTACACCTGATTCAAATGTGTCGTTTGTTTGAGTAGCTAGGAATAAAAATTATTTTTTTGATAGACTTTTTAGCAAAATAGACAGAACTTTCAAATAGAATTTATTAAATAATAAAAGATTTGTAAAACTTTTACTTCTAAAAAGAAACTTTTCTAAAAAGAACCCACAAACTATCAACACTTGGAATTCAGGTAATACATAAACTTTTTTAAAATATAAGTTTTTTCCTTCTCAAACCTTACTTACAAAGTGTAAGGAAAAAAAAATGTTTTCTATTGAATACATTTATTTACTTTTATTTTACTCGGGCATATATTATTATAATTACAAGAATTAAAAAAAGCCAGTATATCCAGTAGTTCGTGGTATAGTCTCTTTTTTTATCAAATTATTAACATCCGGCTGGAACTTCGTAAATAGCTTCATCTCATCGTAATCTACAAATATTTTATTTACGAAAATTCTCAGAATTTGGCAGTTTTCAATATGGAGGTCTGCAAACTTTCTCTATTTAATTAGATACTAAAACCTCGAAAATACCCATTTGCTTTCCACTTTAGTCATAAAATAACTTGAGCACAAAGTCTAGAAAAAAAGGTGGCCTTCAAAAATATTTAGCCGTTTGGCTTCCTTATTGTGACAATTTGGGGGTGCAGGTCATACTCAATATTATTGAGGACCACCTTGTTTATTAACTTGGTGCTCACGTTATCTTATGATTAAAGTGGAAAGGAAATGGGTATTTACGAGTTTTTATTACCTAATTAATTAGAGAAAGTTTGCCAATTCCAAGAATTTTCTTAAATAAAATATTTGTAGGTCACGATGAGATGAAGTTCTTTAGGAAGTTTCAGCCGGGTGTTAATAATTTATTAAAGAAGGGTCTGTACCACTCACTACAGTCATTTATGTTGTTTATTTAATTTTCCGACGTTTCGACGTTTATCATCAGGTAAACCAATCACGACCACTACCATCAAGTTTGTAATTGATGTGGTTCTAAAATGTATCATATCTCTATTTATTGTGTATTTATGTTATGTCCTTTATATAAACTTCAATCAAACGAAACGTAGTAGACAAAATTCGATTAATCCAAAAAATGCTGATTGTAACATGTATTAATTCTTCTTCTTCTTTTTCCATCTCCTTAGTACAGTTCTTAGTAAGTGGACTAAAAGCATTGACCCATCTGGTAAACTTCTCCTTGTCACTGGTCCTCCTTCTCATACCCTCCATGATTTTACCTCTCGCTCTACCTACAGGCTGCTACCTTGGTCGCCTTCCCTCTGGTTTTGCTTGTAGGAACCATTTTGCCTTTCGGTTATCACCCATCCGCTACTCATGGTAACAACGTCAGTTGGCGCTCGTTCATGAATTGTTTCACAGGCCTTATATTCAGTTCTTCTGTTATCCTCTCGTTTCTCCAGAGGCTTTTACGTGTTTTCCCAAGAACTCTCCTGAGGTATCTCATTTCCATGGCCGTTAGTTTACTTGCATGTTTGTCTAGGACCTTTCAACCCTCTGCACCATACAAAAGAACAGGCGGAAATATGGTTTTAAACAAAGATATTTTTGTTTTGTTTATCTCCTGATTTCCTAATATTGTAGTGCAGACAGAATAAAACAGACCATTGGACTTCTTGATTATTTAAAACCTCCTGGTCAATCCTTCCATCTCTGCCGATCCATACCATGCCCAAGATGTATTAATCATTCATTTTGTTGGACTTTTTAATTAATTGTTTACGTTCAAAAAAGACGTCTTCATTGCGAATCCTTGCTATCATGAAACCTACTTATTATGACCTTAATCATTTTCATTTAAATATATTTATACCATTTAATATAGCTGAAAACATTTATTTGGTAAATATCAAACTATTATAATTATAATTATAATATTTTATTTTATTTTTACAAACTAAATATTAATTTTCTCTCTCTTTTTTTTGTTTTCTCATATTAGAAGGAGAACTTTTTCATCAAAAATTTATTTATGTTTGAAATGAATCACTGGAACTAAAATTCAGCTCGTAAAATATCGTCCTCGGTATTTGGTTTATCACAACCGTTGCGCAATTTTAATTACACGATTTGAAATGATCCCGATTCCGGTAACTGGGTTTATACCTCCAGACCCCCATTTCATATCAGTGACACAACAGAAAGCCAGCGGTTGTTAAATTTACAGGGCCTGGTGAAAATTCAATTTGTATTGACAGATGGTGTTCAAGTGGAACAATGCGAATCGGGAACTCCATTTGATGTGAATTACTGACAGACTGCTGCCAGCTATTTCGAATTTTCATTACGGAATGAATTTTAAAACGAGGATTGACGTCAATCTATTTGTTAATCCTACGAATTCGTAGTTTATACCCAGATAAAAGATCGCGCTTTGAAGCCTTACAAAATATAATATAACATTTTCCAAATTAGCATTAACACTGTTATATTTCCTTCAACTACTTCGTATGTCACAATCGCAAACTAACGGAATGGTGTATTCGTCCATGGGAGACCCGCATGATGTTGAATGTGTAATCCTGATAGAATATTCAAGGACAAATAGTTAGACCTATTCCCCTCATGCATGAAAAATTCAGAAGAGAGACCGACCATCGAATAAAGAGAAACATTTCCGTGTATCGTCTCCGATTCTGCCTTTGTTTTACGTAAAATATTTTGATTAGTCAAATACAATTAGCTACGATACTTCGGTACTGATCTTTCATTAAACCACAAATAAAGGAACTACGCATAAGTTTAAGTTAAGGTTTTGGTCGAAATGAAAATTGGTGAAACAAATTTAATCAGTGTATACTGATAAAAATTTGATTATCATAACCTATTAATTATAAAACTTAATTTCATTTGTGATTATTTAGATCTATCTTCTTTAGATGCTCTATTATGAATCATCAATATTGATCTTTAATATTATTTAAAAATATAGAAATGGACAATTTCTTTATACACAGCACTCATTTCTTCATGGCATCCATTAACCGAATGAATTCAGAAATTTCACGACCAGATTGCGTAAATCGCTTTGTTCTAATTCCCTGTTAATAGACTTTTTAGTATATTGAGCTAGGATTTAAACCAAACTATTTCAGCGGAGGAGTTCATTATATACCAGAACAAATAAAAAATTAAGGAAAATTTGGATTTCGTTCCGAAATCCATGTATGGCATTACTGATCGTTCTGGTTTAAGGACCACCATTTTTGGTATGTTTAAAAAATACTGTCAATTTTACAAGTATCAGGACGTACATATGTAATTGTTCTGAAAGCATTAATATTATTGTATTGTAGACTGTTATAAGTGGCATATTCAATTTTTTTTTTTCAATATTTCTAAATATGTTTTCAATAATTTGTTAATTGTTGCAATTTGAAAAATTATTGCTTTTTCTTTGTTAATTTAGTTGAGAGATTAAGGTATTTTTTACTTGCTAGATAATAGGTTACAGGAGATACCTTATAAAATTAATAATATTTTTAAAATAGACAAAAAAATTAGAAGATATAAATGCAAAAGTGTATTGGTTATACAAATTATTAACATATAGCAACTAAGATTGTCAAGTATTAATAACTATTTTGCCTTAATTTTTATTTTCAAAAATCGAATTTTTTTACCAGTCCTGCTGTTGCTCTTGCAAGAGTTAGAATATCGGTTCCAAAGACCGATTTTGACAACGCTATTAGTAGCGGATTATGTTGAAAAGTAATGCTGGTATCATTTATGTATGTACATTAACTATAAAGATTTAAACAAAAATATTCTTTACTTTTTGACTTACCCTTGTTTTTCAGAAATTTAGAAAACAAAGCATCTATGAACCCCAGAACTATATATCTTTTCTTAATAAATATGCCTAGTTCTTGATACCTTATCTGGGTTTCGCATACTCTCAAACTGAGGAGTATTAAGTTGGGGACAACCTTAATAATGTATAACCTTCCTCAGAGCTCACTTTTTTTTTTAAAACCTACAATATTTTGGTAGAGAGTAAAACATTTGAAAAGTAGTGTTTGAATTTTCTCCATGGAATGAAAAAATGTATGGTTATTTCATTGGTATTTTAAGCAGGAAAAACGAAAATACAACTTCTTTAAAAAAAAAAAAAATGTTGTTTCGGAAGTATATTGGATTGAACCTATTCTCAGTATTTTTTTTTTTTAAGACTAAGTACATGACATAATTTCCTAACGCAGACTACCATTTTACACCAAGCAATTGTAATGAAACCCCACCCAATAACCATTATCGTTAACCCTCTTCCCTAGATGTGAAGATTAAGCTGTTCTGCAACTAAGTTGGGCGGCTAAGTCCGAACATGCTCTATCTAAGTTGGGGTCTCTAGCCAGACCACATTCCGTGTACTTTGAGTTGCTCTCTTTCATTGACATTACGGGTTAATTACAGTGTTAATCAGTAGGGGTTTAATTAAGCTTTGACGGTTCATTATCAATCACCATTAGATATTTTAAGTATTTTATTTATTTCAAATATTACATTTTTTTTTATGAAGTTGACATTTTCAGAAACAATTATGCAAAAATTGTTTACTTATTAGACATAAAAATTAACACAAACTTATTTATTTAAGCTAGTCTGTATCTATGCTTCATGGTTACAAATACGAAAACTATAAACTTTTCAGACAAAAACGTTCAAGACTATAACCAAAGCTTTATTTGGTATTTTAGCAACATTACTTTATGACTTCCTCGTGCCAGTTAAAGACCCCATACGAATGCACTATAAAAGATTTTATTACAACTTACAGGAAGACAACCCAACTGCTTACTGATTAAAGGCATGACCACAATAGACATGCTTACAGCAAATAGTTGTAATGAGGAAAATGTTACTCTATAAATAAGATATTTTTGGTGGATCCTTATTTCAAAGTTCGATAGTTCCTAAGTTAGTGGTTCATTAAGTATTTATTATTTTTTTTGTGTGTGAAAGGACAAAAAATTACTTTCATGAAATAAATTATTTTGTTCTTAATTGTGGAACATATTTTTGTCAACAATACCCCACTTACTTCAGTTTATCAAATCCGATACCTAGGACTCCAGACGTCTCACTTGGAATCCTCATACAAGACTCGACAAGAAACCGCTCGACGTTTCTGACTACTCCAACACATACTAGAAAAACGCTCTAAGCTTCCAATTAATTACAAAAGACTTATAAATATGACTATAATATGCCCTATAAGGACTTACGGAGTTGAGCTTTGAGGCTCCACTAGACTATCGAATTCCTCTCGTATTTAATCCTTACAATCTAAAATCCTCAATGCTCCTTACTTTTGTCACAGATAAAATCATCCATAAAGATCTTATTGTTCCATACGTTTCCGATTTAGCCCCAAACTTCTGTTTTATATGTTAAAATACTTTCATCATTTAAAATACAATCCTTTTTTTTTTTAAGTTCAAATATTAATTGAATATTGTGATATAATACGGCCATGTAAGACGGATATCTACCGAGAGACGGCCGAACCGAAGTGTATAAGGCTTAGGGAATAATATAAGTAGTATTATTATGTTTGCCTCATACTAATATTACACATCCTAATTGGTTATGGATATACATATAAGTCCCTACTGTGTAATGAACAAAATTAAACATACCACATTTTATCGTTATATCAACAAAAAAACAAGTATTATAAATTTATAATGTATACTTTTTTTGTAATTTATTTAATGAAATTTACAATTGTATAGACAATACAACTAGTAATACACACATTAGAAATAACAACATGAACAGACTTGAATAGATATTGCCCAGTGGTAGCACTCCCTATTTAATTCTAGGCGAGGAGATCACGACGCCATCTTCTGTTCAGACGCCTAGGAGAATTATCATGAATCGAGGAAGAAGTGAGGCTGTAAACAAGTGGATTCGGATGGCACTGCAGTTTATCATGAAAGGATAGGTATCTGGCTCAGGCTATGATGTATAATTATTATAATATACTTCACGGAGTTACTAACATACTGAAAAAGATATGGCTGTCATGTACTTGAAAAAAAAATACTAAAAATGTACTGAAAAAAAAATCTGCTATATTCTAACGTGTTGTAAATTTGTTGATCTATTAAAAACAGTTTTGTTTTAAAATTCATCTGAGCTCAAATTATCATTAAAACTTATTTTAATAATAAAAGGATAATTTCCCGATAGTCATAAGGGTAAGAATGCATGGGGAATTGGCGAATCATCAGTTCAATTAGCCAGAAGGAAAATTAGCAAAGCTTCATGATGGAGAAGTGTAATTGGTGACACCTGGTGAACCTCTCAGGACAAAACGAGGAAGGAGAAAATCTGTGTATCATCTTGGAAGTCATCCTTCTAATTACTTCATTTACATATTCATACGAAGGGGGCCCACAAATTTGTATTCCGCCCCCTTGCCGAGGATTCGTCCTGTGGTCCAATCAAGTCCGCTACCACTTAAGGCTTCTGTCCTACCATAGTGCCCACTGTTGACAATATATTGCTTCCGTGATTATACGCGAGCGACTGAGGAGGGTTTTATTTTTACCGATTCATTTTGTTATAAACTTACTCAATTTATGCAACAGCGATTTACTTTATATATACTATATATTTAATATAATTAATAATGGAATACGTACGTATCACAAATGGATGTACTCATCACAAATATACGGGATCGCTAAAAAGAACCACCTACAAAATCTTCAAACGTTCCTATCAAAATTATCGCGACTCATAACAAAAGCACCTTGGTACGTGACTAACAAAACTCTACATACTGACCTTCATTTTCTAACAGTTGATCAACATATAACGAGCCTTCAGCAACGATTTTTCACAAATTTAAATGGACGTAATAACAGACTATTAAGATACAGGGCCACAGCTGCCATACCCCAGAACATGAGGAGGAGACTAAAAAGGCGTTGGATGAGAGATCTCCTTCCTCAAACAACCTAAGTAATTGTAACAAGTTAGATTCATAATTGGTAAATGGTTGACTGTCGTGAATAATAAAGAGAAGAATAGTTGGGGTGATCAGTCAAATAGGAAGACAAAAATAAATGATACTATTTATTTTGACATTAGCCGACGTTTCGACCTAAAGTTCAGCCCATCATCAGGGGTAAGAAAAGAACCATTTTAATACTAACCATTAACCATTTTAATACTTATGTCACCTTTTTTTTTATTATTATGTTTACTTCATCATTTCATACTTTGTACCGCTTATTATAATTTATCTCTTTGTTCTTACTATTGTTATTATTCTAACAACTGAATTTTACTTTAATTTTGTTTTTACTTACACTACTATGTTTCTCATACCTTTTTATCTGGTTCTTTTCTTAGTCCTGATGATGGCCTGAACTTCAGGTCGAAACTTCGGCTAATGTCAAAATAAATAGTATCATTTATTTTTGCCTTCTTATTTGACTGATCACCCAAACTATTCTTCTCTTCATTGTAACAAGTTGGGGAAGAGGTACTGCTTAGTATTTTCCTTTCCCATACCTGTCATGACATTATTTCATATATCGCCATCACATTTGCTGATTGTCAACAATAAATTGACAGGCGCAAATACATCTTTTATAGACAAAAAAAAACAACAAATAATGGAATATTTCATATAAAATTGTAAAGACTTGTCTTTATATTTTTATGAACTTATGTTTGTGCTTTCTTAGGATTTATTGTAACTGCCTAATACTGTTCAGCGCATACCATTAGGTTTAGACAAAATTAATAGTTAGATTAGCTCTAAGTATAGAAAAAAAAAACAATTTTTAATTTCTTTAACTACTATATTACATTCAGGCATTAAAATGTGTCAATTTCCTTAAAAATATCTTTGTGAATGGGAGGAACTATATTAATGTGCTACAATTGCAGTCAACTCTACTTCACGCCTGCTCCACTGTACGGCGCCAAAGACCAACCAAACCGCACGACATACTTGTGTGCAAACATTGTCTGGTTTGAGGTTTCGAAGGCGTTAACCACACGGGAGTTACTACTTCAGTTAAGATGAGTGTTACCCATTTTTTAATGAATAAGTAAAATAATTTGCTTGTAATATCGGCACATTATTTAAAATATTGACTAACCGCAATAAAATATTGAAAGCTGCAAAAGTTATACGGTTATACCTATACGGTATGGAGGGGTCAATTAACAGTGTAATATTAACTTCTTACATGTAAATGCTGAATTGATTCTCTAAGTAGCTAACTATTCTTGTCATTGATGATTTATTTAATCTAATTTCCAACTCCAATTAGATATCATATGAAATCATTAGAAATCATATGAAACAGTAAATAAATAAATAAGTAAATAGTTTACATGGAGAATGGAATGAACTTGGGGATGGAAGCTCTTAAAACAGTTTTCGTGCAGTAAAAATCCAAAAAGATTATACTTGTCAACAAAACACATGTATGAATCATAATTTTTGTTTTATATAATATCATAATTGTTGTTTTATATAGTATTAATATATAAAATGTTTATATATTTGTGTGTTAGAATTTGAGCCTCTAAATCGAAATTGACTTAACGTGTATTAACATGAGAAAAACTTACTTTTAATTTAAAGATGATCGCCAATTAATACTATTTTAGATGAAAGAAGAATAAAATATGAACTTAATCTTATATATTATAACAAAACGTGCATTTTTGAGTTTAGGCTGAATGATACAGGCCGGGTCTCCTTCGAAACCCGAGCCCTGGGATTAAACCATGCTAGATCTACCTCTCTTCGGATAAGTAAAGTAAAGTCTTGGCTTTTATTTATTTATTTTTTTGTCTATAAAATATGTATTTGCGCCTGTCAATAATAAGTTGACTATCAGCAAATGTGATTGCGATAATGATATAATGACATGACAGGCATGGGGAAGGAAAGTACTCAGCAGTACCTCTACCCTAACTTGTTCAAATTACTTAGGTTATCTAAGGAAGGAGATCCCTCATCCAACGCTTTTTTAGTATCCTCCTCATTTTCTGTGGCAATGTCTCTTATAAGTCCGTTATTATGTCCATTTAAATTTGTGTAAAATCGTTTATATAGAATCGTTATATGTTGGTCAACTGTTGGAAAGTGGAGGTCAGTATGTAGAGTTTTGTTAGTCACGTACCAAAGTGCTTTTGTTATGAGTCGCAATAATTTTGATTGGAACGTTTGAAGTTTTTGTAGGAGGGTCTTTTTAGCGATGCCGTATATTTGTGATGAGTATGTCCATATGGGCTTAAGTAAGTATGTATATGCATTCAGTTTCTGTTTTAATTTTAGTTTTGAAGATTTGGCAAAAAGAGAGTAAAGTAGTTTGTTAAGTGTCATACGTTTCATTTTAACATGTGGGCCCCATGTCATTCTTCTGTCGAAGGTGAGTCCAAGGTAAAGTACCGTGTCCGTTTGAGGAATTTGATTGTTCTCAATATAAACTGGAGGGCAGGTAGCCTTATAATATATAGTATAATAAAACTTTACTTCATTTAAAGTAAGTATTATAAAGTGAAATAATAATGCCTCGAGTAACCTGGTTGCGTTTGTCAAAGAACTTTCGGCCAAGCGGCAATAAGAGTAGTTTCTTTTACAAATACTTTCATCTCACTTGGAAACAGGTAAATAAGTACATATTATTTTTGTTTTGTAACCGCGAATTACGATACCAGGAGAATAACTAGCTGTATATATCAATATTAAATATTACAGAACTATTTAGAACGTAGAAACTTAAATGATCTTCCTTAATTGACACTGTGATATTCGCATTAAGGTATTTGGTTTTACTATATTTTAGCAGAAGGATTCTTCAGTACTATAAATGCATCACTGGCAGCCTCTAATGAGCTTACTGCAATATCTATTTCCTCATCACACGCGAAAATTTTACATTCTATATTCTCTTCCAAAGCGAGTACCAATTTTATAAATTTACAAATGTAAGTGATTTTGAAAATTCTGTAAGTCAAGTCTTGGGGTTGTGGTGTTCAGTTGAAATTTTTATATCGTGTAATACCGCCAGTGTTGGTAGCGGTTTATGTTCCGAAGTTCTAGGTTTGTGATGCGTATATATAATGTAGGGTAAAGCAGTTAATATTGATCCCTTAGGTACTCCTGCCAAAACTGGTCGAATGAATGAAATTTTTATTTAACTGTATTTTCAATCTTGCATTATTTATAATCCTACCTATGGGCTTAGGAAAATTTGATAAAGTGCCTCGAAATTTTAAAGGATAGTATAAACATTGAGAAACGACAAGTGGTTTTCATATATTTTCTTCTCCTCGATATATTTTTATGATGGCCTTTGAAATCAACTGTGAGCAAGACTAAAGGTCGGGCTGATCGATTGATTTTAATTAAAGGCCCCTGAGTACAAAGGGCGAGGGAAGAGAACGGTTAATCGGTCTACTGGCGCGAATAATCGTTGAGAAAGGAATATTGTTCGCCCGCCTGGCTGACCGTGAGTAAATCGGTTATGCTAAATAGCCACCTGCGAAGGGATAACCCGAGGGCCGAGGGCTGCCAGTCGTAGGGCCATCACTGGAAGCCCATTATTGATAAGTCTTTTGTCTTCTGATCCCGGTAATCCGGCCCTCAAAGGATTACAGCCCTCAATAAATTCAGATCACTAAGTGATAGGATTTCAACTTCCAAGCGCTTTGTCAGTTATGTTTGTTCGCAGTCAGATTTTAATACAAATGACATTTCTCGGAATATAGTTGTGAAAGTCATTAATCTTTATTGGGATGAAAGAAATATATAATTAAAAAATGTAATGGGATTGGCAAATATAACTTCCCTTGTGACTTAAATATTTATTTTGTTTTTCGCAAAGCATTAGTTTTGTCAGCCTCTTCTATATAATGTAAGGAAATAATTTTTTATATGTTATTACCTTTTTTTTTTTCTTCAATTCTTCATCCGCACCTGTCATGGTAGTGACAATTAGCAGATTTGTTGCTAGGTAGAAAATGGCGTGACGAAGAATGGAACCCAGCAGCACCTCTTTTCTGGCCTGTTTACATCATAAAATCGGTAAAGGAGATCTCTCATCCAGCTCTTTTTCAGTCGCCTTCTGAAGACAATTTCAGCCGTGGTCGTGGATAAGTCCATTGTGATGTCCGTGTAGCTTAAGATGAAATCGGGAGTAGAGAGTACGTATGTGGTGGTCAATGGTTGGTTGTCTTAGGTCGGTATGTAAAATCTTGTTGCTTACATTCCAGGGGGCTGCAGTTATTATTCTTAAAATTTGAGATTGAAAAGATTGTAGTTTTTGTTAGTGAATCTTTTTAGGTGAACCGTAAATCTGTGACCGTATGTCCAAATGGGTTTGAGCAGGTAAGTGTATGTATTTAGTTTTTGTCTAATTTTCAATTTTGATTTAGAAAAAAAGTTAGTATAGTATTTTCAGTCGCTTGTTCAAAGTCTTTCTTTTCATTTTGACATGTGGGCCCCAGGTCATCCATCTGTCAAATATTAGTCCGAGGTAGCGTATAGTGTCCGTCTGAGGAATTGGTGATATAAACTGGTGGGCATGTGTCTCGTCGAAGCGTAAATGTTATTTGTTGTGATTTAATCTAATTTTCTAAAGTGAACACCAATTTTGTAAATTTAGTAAGTAATTTTCTAAATTTAATTTTTAATTAGCTTAATTATACATTTTTTTTAATCTGTTTATTGAATAATAATACAATCAGCCACTGCTGGAGGGCTATAAGTATTAGGGCTAAAAGTTCTCATTCATACAATATATACAAATAATAAAGAAATAAATATAAATATAAGAAGTAAATAAATAATACTGGTGAAGAAGTTAAATAAAAATAAAATAAACAAATAAAATAAAATAAAAACTTCTAAAAACAATCATACCTATATACAATTAATTATACATTACTATAATTTTATTTATCTTCATACTTCTACCCACACTTGTCATAATCTTGACAATAAGCAGATGTGATTCCATTGAAAAGAAAATTGGCATTTTATGCATGAGGAAGAATAGTGACCATCAACACTTCTTTCTGGTCTTGGTCTACCTTCTTAGTTCAGGAAAGGGGATCTTTCATCCAGTTCCTCTTTAGTCGTCTCCTGATGAGTATGTCAGCTGTGGCCATGTCTTGGATAAGTCCTTTGTGATGTCCGTGTAGTTTAAGATAAAATCGGGAGAAGAGAGTACGTATGTGTTGATGAATAGTTGGTTGCCGTAAGTCGGTATGTAAAGTTTTGTTGTTTAGGTACCAGAGAGAGTTGTTGTTGTATGTCCGTATGGATTTGAGTAGGTTAGTGTATGCATTTAGTTTTTGTCTGATTTTCAATTTTCATTTGGAAAAAAGTAAGTATACTTTTTTCAGTCGCTTGTTCAAAGTATTCCGTTCCATTTTGACGTGTGGGCCCCTGGTCATTCTTATGTCGAATAATAGCCCGAGATAACGTACAGTGTCCGTCTGAGGAATTAGGTTGAATTAAATAAACTATAATTTAAAATCGAATTTACCTATTTTATTGATTTGCTCGTTTTGTCATAATTACTTCATTTTTACATATTTATTTTAAATGTCAGAGGAAACAATTATTTTGGCTAATGATTGGTTGCAATTATGAAGAAATTAAACTAGCATTATACTTTTTAATTTTCATTTCTATTTTCATCATTGTACTTTGTACTTATTTTTTCAATTCTAATAACAAAATTTAATAGTCTACATTGACCTTTCGGGAGTTAACCGTTTCAATAATAATGGAAAATATGGGTTTAAAAATCAATCCCAAATCGTAATAACTCCGTCTAGAAAGTATTGGCATTCTTCCAGCACCTGAAGAAAAGATATTGAGCATCTGAAAATAAAATACCCAGCAGCTCATCAATCGAAAAGATCCCATGAACAATGAAGGCGTGGATACTAATACTAATGGCCTCCAGATGAGGATTAAAAATCAGATATATTGAATGTGGAAATAAATATAGAATGACTAATACAAGAAATGTCTCAGGAATCGACAAACTACTATCAGAACTGCCCAAAGACGGGGAAATTTAAAAGTCAAGTTTCACACCCTTAATATAAAAAATATGGAAGAACGATAGGATTCCAGAGGCTTGAAAAACAAGTCTAATCTGCCTTTTCTTAAAGAAAAGTTTCTTGTATTAGTCTAATAGCTACAGAGGCATAGCACTCTTTCCGGTAGACTACAATATAATGACTAACATCATAATAAACGGGATATAACCGTATTACGAAAATATAATATCCGACTACCAAGTAGATTTCATTCTAAAACATGTACTAGAAAAACGATGTCAAGTAGCTCAGGATGTGAACGACTTATTTTTCGATTTCGAAGCAGCCAAGTATATTTATAGATTTTTTTTTATTTTGTCAATAATAATGGTAATTCGTGAACAATTTATTAAATAATTACGTTATATATTAACATTACTTTTCTGGGTATGGTGACATTTTTTCGAATTTCAATAACCTCATTTATGCGATACATCGTGTTCTAACTTGATTTTAATTTTGTCACAAAGAAGATTAAATACTGTTTTACTTTTTTTTAATTTTTTTTTTAATTTATCGGTCACCTATCTACATGCCATACGAGTAAGAGCTAATAGAAAACGCATACGAAAAAAGTAATTGCTCCCCTGATGGTGAGCATACTGATTAATGTTGAGTACATAGTCAAGATCATTAGGCAGTGCTCTATGCCAATGATCTGTGTACAATGCTGATGTCACTGCCTAATGAGTTTGCTTAGGCGGGGCTAAAGGCGAGAATTAGCCCTGAGCTTCGGCCAACATTATTGCTGTATCCCAATGAATATTCATCCACATATTTACAAACATTTTTCCATATTAGTTTATATATGTGATTATAAAAATGGACCAACAAAAGTAAATACAACAAGTAATAGAATACTAAATTTCCATAACCAACATCCAAAATATCTCATTGGTAGAGCTTGTAAAATTACAGATGGTAAATACATAAAAGAAATTAAAAAAATAATAATATTTTGATTGAAAATATGTTCCCTAAATCAATCATTAACAAAATGTGGTTTCAAGTACATAAAAAATAGATAATACAGCAAAACCTTCTAATAATGGAGTAATTAATCGTAACTTCTTGCAACCTCTATTCCAAGATGAAATCCAATACAAAATAAAAATTAGCCAAAAATCCATAAACGATGTTTTAGTTCCAAAAATACTATAGTGACAGAAAGGAACCTTGCAACAAACAATAATCCAAACGAACTGAGAAATAAATCTGGAAAACAAATAAAAAATATTCTAGATTAAATTATATCTCTACTTTATCTCATAAAATTAAAAAAAATATTTATTGAAAATAATTGTGAGATAAATACAGGGTTATTTAATCAAAAGGAAATTAATAACCATCTAAGTCATAAAAAAGATAAAATAAATAGGTTAAAGCCAACATATGTTGTTTATATGGTTGAATGTAATAATTGCGAATCGATATAGATAGGTGAATCCAGACGAATTATAAATAAAAGAATGAACCAACATTTTAAAAATACTATATTAGTCAATAGAACAGTTCTTTCCCACCATAGCACCGTGATATATATATATATATATATATATATATATATATATATATATATATATATATATATATATATATATATATATATATATTCAATTTAACACAACCACAAATATCATATAAAGAATCAAATAGTACACACAGAAAAATAATAGAATCTATATTCATCACGAAACATGTTAATTTTTTTTTTGGAAGGAATACATTTAAACATATTAATAAGAAAGCATAACAGATAGCTGCTCTTAATAGTCTTAAAATTTTGGATTGCAAAAATTTTTTTGTAATTTTGTCTTTTTGCTGAACCGTAAATCTTAATATAGTTAAGTAGGTGTAGTTTTGGTCTGGTTTTCAAGTTTTTATTTGGAGAAACATGAGTATTGTATCTTCAGTTGGTTGTTAAAAAGTTTTTACTTTTTATTTATTTATTTATTTTTTTTTACATGTCGACTCTTAGTCGAATCGTTATTCAGCTCGAATATTTTCAAGATAGTGACAGTGACTTAAGAAATATATATACCCATATTTAATTTTTCTTAGAATAAAATTGTTAAA
The DNA here is from genome assembly GCA_928085145.1 of Nezara viridula. NCBI lineage: Eukaryota > Metazoa > Arthropoda > Insecta > Hemiptera > Pentatomidae > Nezara > Nezara viridula. The sequence continues at coordinate 61,012,445 of OV725080.1, read as the reverse complement.
AAAGCTATTAATGATTTTTT